>OW119923.1:74178146-74803146 GCA_933210815.1 Meta bourneti | reverse complement strand
TGATAATTTTATTCACATATCTTAATTACTTACCTTATTTGGTGCACTTTTGCAATTTACATTGCCTACCTATTTCCAAATGGTAAAAAGATAAATTGCGGAACAACCTTTTTGGGACACCCTGTATATTGTAGACATTTAACAGACAATAGAAAATAAACTTAGAGTTTAAAATGTTTTTAAACAGAAATAGTAATTAAAGATAATCTTTTATTCTTATGCCAGGTTAAAGATTGCATGATCCTTTAAGCATAAATTGGCGTAAGTGTGGTAGTCTCTACGTTACCTCGGAGAAACCATGGAAATCTCTCCCACATCACACCCACCGTGATTTGTGAGAAGGAATATGCCTTTCTGGTTGACTTTTGGGTATCTCGCCCGCAATTACGCGTCGTCTTGATGAAACAATAACATTTCAAAGCCAAACTGATTTCGGTGCATTTGATATTCGAACGCGTAACCAAGCTCTTCAATTAACCAGTTTGTCAAGAGCGACGCCTTTAGCCTGACAGATCTGTCCCTTTCTATATTTAGGGAATCAGCCATTTTCATGTTTACTGAAGAAAAATGTATCGCTTTTAATCCTCCAAGTGGTTTCGCCGATATATCTCGTCCATGAAGATCTGACCAATTTTGATCATAACGGGATACATCGTCCACCAAAATCTAACCGAGGTCTAAGACACAACTACCAGTAGGGTTAATCCTCTGATGGTCACGAAGTTTTCGAGTAGATTGCTGTCTACATAATACACGACTATAATAATATATTTACCCTATAATACACGACTAAAAATAGCCCCATCTATTGATTGAAAAAAATCTTTAAGGATTCCTTTCACCAAAACGTCAAAAACTGGTTAGAAGTAATGCAGGGTAAACTGCAGGATGGAACACTGCATGTATGACTCAAAGGGTAAAAGAAATAGTTTTGGCTCAGAGAGGGTCCTCTAATTAACTATTCTAGACACAATCAGACCTCATGTTGCAAGCCCTATTACATTATCATCGGCAGAACGAAACATCATATACCAAGTTCTTACAAAAGAGACGGATTTTTTTTGGAGTCAAACAAAAAAGCCATCCATGTAAGAGTAACTGACATTTTTCATCCAAAGCGTGACCTGAAGAGGTGGAGGGTAGAGAATGAAGGGTTCCATTCTCTGTCGCCATCTGCTGCCCTTGAAACACCAATCTCGAATCCGCAGCACAAAGTGCAACGTTGTCTGTTGTGAAACTGGAGCTTTGGAAGTGGCCAGAACAATCATTTTGTTTTAATCGACGCGACAAATTTGGAATTTCATGATTACTTTGCAACAGCGACTTTTTAAGCTACATTTTTTTCACACCACTAACGCCCTTGAATGAAGGGAGCGGTTTGTCTTTTATCTGGTGGGAAGACCGAATTTTAAGTACTCTTTCGTCGCGATGCGTATTAATTGCACTTATGACAAAGCGTTGTGGGATCAGCTGAAGGCATTGTTTGGAGCATGGAAGCATAACGTGCATAGCTGTTTGAGACTTGCAATTCCTTATTTAATTTTCTGTTATGAAATAAAAGTATTTAGTCACAAGTGCACTTAGGAGGAGACATGATTTCCCCCCCCCCCCTCTAAACCGTTTGGAATCTGGCATTTAATATTACCGAGTAACTTTTATATGGAATTAATTATTGAAAGTTCATATTGAATCAATTTTTCTGACCCTGTAATTCAAAAAAAAATCATTTTACCGCACACTTTCAAACACTTTATTAATCTATTTATACTCTTATTTGTTTAAACTTCCCATTGATATAATTTATAATATAATTTCTAATGATATTTCATAGAAAACATGGTACTCTGCCATGAAATGTCATTTTATGACCGAGTTGTTCCACATGATGACCCCATAGATTGTTTTTGTTTGCAACACGATAGCATTGAGTGGGCAAGAGCATATCATTTCCTTCCTGCCCTTCCTTAGTCTTCATAACTTCCCTGCCAAAATTCGAAGTGCTCTATCGCTGACATTAATCTATAGAACTCCTTCAAGCATTTTATGGCAGCCACTACTTTAATGATATACGATTTTTATTCAACGGACACTTACCCTGGAACGCACTAGCCTCACCCCTCACCGAAAATATTTTCAAAATCTCACAGTACATAACGTTTTGAGTACTTCCATCTAACAAACTTTACCTAGCATTTCAGTATATTTTTTAATGCTATCATTTCGAAACTAATTGGTGAATGTGTTTACTAGCAACATATTACTCATATTCCATTCAAATTGGCTTCTCTTCAGATTTTCTGTTTCTAAACGAATCCGTGATAAATTAAGATTAGAATATTTTTATGTTATGGAAATGTTTACTTTAATGCATACATCTCATCAACACATTTCCCTCTCGCTCTAGATCCCAGACAACTAATTCAAACTCGAGAAGTCCAAGGTTAATCTCAGTGAAAAAGTCTCAAAAGCGTTGGTCTTGAATTTTTCCCATAACCTTCAAGGCCTGCTTGCGAATCGCTTTCGTGTGTGTTGTTGCTTTTTCTCTAAACCTCTTCAGTTAAGATTGTAGCGTGTTCAGATATGTACCTGCACGGGTTCAACACATTAGAATAATTTTTTCTTCAAGTACCAACTTTTGAATGTAAATTTCTTTGATTGTGATTGCACTCTTTTGAAGCTTAACATGTATATATAATCCCCGATTTCAAATATTTCACGAAAATTGGCAAAATAAACTGGATTTAATCAATGTGCTCTGGTGATATCATCAAAATCTCAGATTGCAGGAGCATTTTGTTCTTAACTTTATCTAGTAATATAGCAAATTTTTAGATTATTTTAGGAATCAATTTTAGGAAAAAATAGGGTATTTTAAGGAATCAACACCTGCCTTACAAGCTGCTAATTTCTTTGTGCTCCTAATATCAGCCCCCTATTGATATCCTAGGAAGTCTGTAGCTGGTATACACTAAAAGTCTGTAGCTGGTATACACGAAAATTTACCAGAATATCGTTCTATTTTTATTAATTCAAAATATTGTCCAACCCCTTAGCTTTCAAACAATACTAAGATCTTGTAAATATTCAATGTAGTTTTCAAGTTACAAGTGTTTTGGTTAGGTACTGTCACCATAGACAAACACGTTTCCAAAACTTTAAACTCGATTTATGAAGAACTGTGTTTCTGCAATAGCATGCTTCTTTCGAGCAGTGATAACTCAACAATGAATTGATCTATTATAATTACTTTTGTGTCATTATAATGTATATAATACAGTGGATGTTTGTCAAAGTTATTGGTTAAGAAATGAATTTTAATAATTTTTAAATGTTGAAATTCCTGAAAAATCTTGATTTTTTTAGACTTCCTTCGTGAAAAAAATTGTAAAAAAGAACATATTCCTCTAGCAACTTGATGGAGGGTCGAAACATAAAGAATAATATTAGGAATAATTTCCAACAGGAATTATCTTTCTGAACACATTAGAATTTGAGATACCACTGTTCAAAAACATGCTAATTATATCTAAATTAGATAATTAATGAGTAGCTTAATCAGAATTTTTCACACTAAAATGAATTTAAGCACAAACCAATGATCTATTGTGAAAAAACTGGATTTTTAGTCAAAATTTTAAAAAATGTTTTAGTTTACACATACACCTTAAAATGTATACAACAATGACAAAAACAACGTTCTATAGTGGATTCCTAGCCACTGTGGTGCTTGTTTATAGCAATGAGGTTGTCGATTACCTGGCCAAGAGGCATCGATTTTACAAACGTCTACTGATGGTGTTCTTTTTAATACAATCAAACCGTATTTCAAAAGAGCTTTTATAGATTATGTTCATCAAAGCCTGTTAGATAGAATCTCTCAATTCTTAGAGGAATAAAACTGTTCACCGCGCTTATACGTATTGCTAAGTGGCTAAGGTGTAGAGCAGTTGCTGAATTCCGCCTTGCCATAAGACATGTGACTGCCTATAGAAACATTTACATTGTATTAATATCGTCCCTGACCATTTTTACAGGCTTTGCGATATTTGGGATTAAATAGTGATCACCTAATCGCTGTCTTGCACTTAATAATTATTTTTTGAACCTCTACTTGAAAGTCAAGTCAGGGACCATTTGAGCTGAGTTATTGTGTTAATCTTATTATATTAAATGTATTCTATCTTTTGGCTCCAGTAATCTTTGTAACAACCAAACGTTGGAATTTCAAAAAATATAGCGAATTATTACAATTAATTTGTATCCAAACACGCGAAATGACTTTGGATATAAAATGACGGAACTTGTAAGATGTTGAAAACTGCAGAAGCTACTTATACATATGCTTACTTATTTATTCTACGAATCCATGCTTAAAAAATCTGAATTTTTCCCAGACATTTAAAGAATGTGAGATGTACATTTTCAAAATACAATTTTTGTGCAATACACAGCAGTATTGAAGGATTCAAGGCTGTTACTATCCGTACAATACAACAATATGTTAACATACAGAACAATATGTTTATATACAGAATAAACAGTTTTTATGAATTTTCGACATTACTGGACATCAGCTGTGTCATACTAAAATCAGAAATAAAATATGGAGGGACTTTTATATGTAAAAGCACACATTTTTAAAGTAGATACATTTATATTTAATCGCTCTATTTACCACCAAAGTTGCCGGGGTCAGTATCCTCCACATGACAGACCAGAATATTGACCAGACATACGATTTAGAACCAATCATTTTCTCAATATCTCTTAAAAATCGCTCCGCACCTGAAAACAAATTGCGAGAGTGAATTAAAACAGTCAACGTTGCCTTTTTAAATTTTATTAAATATAGTAATCCAACTGAATTCCTTGCATTCACTAACATTTGTCACATTATGTCGTTTCGCTTACTAATTTAATTCAAGAGATTAGGTTATGATTACTCTTGGAATTTTATCTCGTCCCTTATGATTTCAAAGTGCCACCATTATATGGTATTATTGGGCATTGAATTTGAACCACTTTGTAGGAGCAAACGATCAAGTTCCATGAAGCAAGCATATTTTTAAAGAAAATTTACATAATTATCTCAGGTTATAGTTATATCACATGTAATTTTGGAAACGGTATGAGGGTTCGTACGATAAAAATGAGATACTGATTCAAACTTCTAACAAAGTTTCCTAAATGGGTACTTAATTTTCGAATTTCATGTCGATTTGAAATTTTTAAATTGAGTATTTTATGAAAGTAGCTTGTTGCGAACGTTTCAAAAACCTATAAAAACCATTGGAAGAAAAATGTTCAATGATCATTAATTGGAAATCCTAAAATGAGAATTTAATAAAAATGTATTTCAGAATAAGCATAGAGAGGGAAAATTTAGAGAACTGAGCAGGTGATAAAATATTTTTAAAAGCTATGACTATTTCACTGCGCTTCTGAAAATGTCTAGAAAATCAAACAGTCAATGTTGAACAGTTTCAAATATTCTATTCCTGCAAACACATCTGTTTACGTACCATAATTCCAAGACACAAGGAGACATTCACAGATTGCGATAATAAGGACTGAGAAGTTGGCAGCATACTTATCGAAGAGTTGCAGCCAGAATATGCCAGCCTAAAATACAAATATTTGCACGAGTTAATTATAAACTAACAAATATTTCTACAAGTTGAAAACTATTCTCATTTCAGTTATAAGATTTAATTAATCTTTTAATTTATTTATAAGATAATCTTAAAACAAAGTGTTTTCTAAACATATTTTTCAGAAACTTGGAAGTTTCAGAAAAATCAGCTCAACCTCCTGATATTTTGAATTTATCTCGTGTAGTTAGCACAATGGGAGTTTAAATTATGTACACAGTATATTGAAGTATGTGTACAGAATATGTCACTTACATTGGTGGTGAAGATAATTCCTCCAGAATATCCCAAGATGCTAAGAAAGAAAACGACCCAGGTTTTCTTTTCTCGAAGCGTAGGGAAGCTATCCAGGATGGCCGTAGTCACCGTCTCCAGTAGAGCAAACTAAAGGATTTATAATTTATGTAAATAAATTTGATTGTAGTGAAAATTAAATCTCCACATATACATGGTTATGATGTGAAGTTAAATTCCAAGAGCCACAGTAGAGGTTATTTTTAAACTAAAGCGAGCTTAGCTTAATGGAAAGATAAATCGCCCTTAAATTATCACAATTGAGCAAATTTCGCACATGAAAAAAAATCATTTTTCCTTCAATTTTCAGTTAGTTTTTAAGGTGTAAGGGCCATATTAGCCAAGCTGCACCAAACACGACAACGTCAAATAAGGTTTTATATCATGGAAATTTGATTCAAGATCAGACATACACAAGAAAAAGGTTTACTGACAGAAGAGTACACCAAGGACCAAGGATAAGTTACACAATGTTTTTTCGATTGATCTAGGTTTATGGCGCAAACATGGATAATCTGTGCCAAGGTAGGGTACAGGAACCTCTACCGCTTACAACTAGAAGTTTGATAGCACATTGGGCAAACCCACTGTCATGGTAGTTCCCGTCTACTTTGAAGTACTTTCATAGTACAAAGTAGTTAAGTAGTAGAAACTTTGCAGAAAGTAGCTTTCATGGTACGAGTTGTAGTCATTAGGAAGTTTGTATTATTCAAAGTGATTATTACAAGTCATAGTCATAAGTTTATTGTAAGGTGGTGTGATGAGAGGGAAAACTGATGTCAGCATGTGAGAACAAAATTACGAGTACCTAATTCTTATTTACTATTATACGATACTTAGTAATACGCAATCAATAAAGCAAGTACAAGAATTGACCGTCTCAGGGGGTGACAAGTTCAATTTCAAAACTACCTTGATTGGTTGTTTAAGGTTTTATGGCGCAAGGGACATATTTGGTCAAGCTGCGCCAAACAAAGTAGCATCTAGTAAAAAATGTCCTGAAAGAGAAGGATTGGGAATAGAGTAGTGCCATGAAAGCAGAAAAATATCGCTTGGGTATCTCGGGAACGCAACGTCCATGTTTACTAAAGACATGTGGGGATTCTGGGAAGAACTGGGGACTCTAGTGATCTTTTATTTTAACTCATGGGAAAAATAAAAGATCACTAGAGAACCTCGAGCCGTGAAACAAGTACACACCTAAAGGAAATGTGCTCCTGAATGCGTTACTTACAGGAAGACAGAACCTGAGGGCCAAAGCTATCAGGGGAAATATTTACAAATACTGAATGGCATATTGTGATCTATTATTTATGCCTGCTGCCTAACTGGTTCATTTTTCAAAGCGTTTGTCTACCATCTAGGTTCAAATTCCGCTTGTGTGTGTATGAGTGTTGAAGATTGTCCCTGTTGGGACGAACGGCAACTTACCAGCCGAAGGCTGAAGTCAGATGTAGGCCATTTAAAATATTATGTCTGCATAGGTAATTATATTTGCATACGAAAAACTAATTACATTATTTAACTGAAGTTCAACAGAATTGATCAAAGGCAGTTGTGGACAATAAATTTGACCTAGAGAGAGAAATTGAAGGAGTGAGTGGAAGAAGAGGATGTGGCATTTTTGTAGTTTCGACATATTTGGCCTCAAAGCAGTACTTTTACTAAATGAGTTGGAAGGAATTTGGAATTGGTGTTGTAAGTATTAGCGCGTAGGGGCTCTTACACGTATTTTTAAATAAATCTGACATCTACTTTCTTACTACTTAAAAACTACAATAATCCCAAAATGTAAACAAATGTCACATAACCCCTTCTTCCACTCACCCCTTCAATTTATTTCGCGTGATACATTTTATCCTGTACCATTGGTGGTACACGTACCTCAGGTAGAAAAGCAGGTAAAATTCAAAAACAAGGTACCGGTCCCTCGCCAATTTGGAAACAAAACTTTTTATCGACAAATTGCTATTTGAATAGGCCGCTATACTGGATGCCTTACATGAGAGCGCCAAGTGCATGTAGAAAACCTACGATTACCATATTCCAAAACTTTTGTCAATCTGTGGTGATAATTGGTGATGGTACCATGTTTTCGAGTCTAACCAAAAAACGATGTTTGAGTTGAATAACTTTGGTATGCCGATGATAGCCTAAAAGTTTTGCCACTATCTTAATTAAGCCACCAGGAATAACGTTTCCGACCCATTGAAGCAGTGAATTGCACCTATGGAAACATACCTGGCTGTCCAGTCCCAGAGTAAGTAGCATGAAGAAAAAGAGGAAGGCCCAGAGGGGTGCAACCGGAAGGCGTGCCACCACCTCCGGATACACTATGAACGCGAGACCAGGTCCTTCGTCCACCACATTGCCCACTTCGAGGTTGAGCTCGTGAGCCAGGTAACCGATCACCGAGAAGATGACGAAACCAGCAAAGATACTCGTCAGAACATTGCTCACGGAGACGATCAGAGAATCTCTGAAAATGGAAATGCTCACTTTTACAAATGTATGCAAATGGGCCAAACAAAACAGAGGGGTTCAAATTTATTGTGCATTGAATGGATATTTTATCAAGGAAATTTTTAGTACGACTCTTCTAGGAAAATGCAGAATCGGGTACATTGAACCTGTCAAATAAAGTATTACCAACATTCAAAGGTAGATAGTAAAACATGTGTTAACAGAATTTATCTCAATTCCACTCGAATTCTGCATGTCTCCTTTTCTAAAAATGTATACCACAACATTTATGAATCTATCTTTTAGACCCAACCTCGTTTTAACAATCTGAGAGGTTCCAACGCATATATCCGTTATGAAATCTCCAGTCTCCCTGCATGACTTCTATCAGTTTGAACTTCTTGGCGAATAGAATATTTTTAAGATTCTTTCAACCAACAGATGTGGTTATTTTATGTGCGTTGTAGAGGTAAGCAATACACTACAATACTCGGCATATCTCCGAAGATTAAAGATTTCATAAATGAGCTATTTTACGACAATTTATCTACAAGAACTTTTCTTAAATCTTTTGGATTTAAGGGTTTCTAAACATTTAATTCACTCACCACTTAATGTTAGTTCAAGATTAAAATAGCAAACGTTATCAGTATGCTTTATACTTTTAAACATAGTGTGCCATAGAGAATCTACATGTCAACATTATTTTTCGAGCTTATTCCCTTATTTTCTAATGCCGAATATTAAATTAGTAAGAAAACGGCATATAGTAAAGCTGATTCAACATATACGTATATGTTTAAGCTTACTAGGTTAGTTGGTTGTTTTTTTATGGCACAAGGGCCAGATTTGGCCATGCTGCGCCAAACAATAACTAGTTCATAACTGGTATTTAGTTAGAACGAGTCAGAAAGCCACGTAATAAAATTTAGTGCAGTTGTGTGTGTTGTAATCGATTATGAAATAAATCTAAATAAAGTTTACGAAACCAATGTCAGTAAGGAATAAAAATAAGTTTTTATAATATGGGTCCATCAACAAGTCTGTTAAGGTAATAAAGGAGGTACCAAAGCGGTTTAGTCTATGATGATTAAAATTCAGGCATTCCGTCAAGATGTGCTTTATGGAAAAAATACTATTGCATGAAGAGCATAAAGGAGCTGGTTCTCCCAGCAGTAAATTTCAGCTTACTAGACAAAGTGTAACTACATAGTACTAAATTCTCTTTTAACTACACAAAGTACTCGAGAAAACGTTGAATGCAGTATTTTACTTGTAAGAGGTACTTACTTGTAGCAATTGTTATGGAATTTATTGTAAGACGACAGTGTAATGAGACCACCCCATGCTGGACTCAAAGCGAAGAAGATCTGGACGGCAGCGTCTCCCCATACCTAGAAAAATACGATTTAATCTGTATCTGTATACATCACCACACACACACCATACATACATTTGTAGTGTGTGTACATTGACAGTGTGAAACTTTCAACTTTTATAATTTTAACATACTCGTCCAAGCAGGTCCCCTCACGTAGTGGTCTAACGATATAATGTATGAGGTCGAGAAACTTTACATTCCGTGTTACCCATGTCATCTGTACATTTGTAATATTTATCTCACATGTTTGGGGAGACCAAGAACCAAACATAAAACTGTTGGAGCCCGAAGTGTCGGACCCTTAATCCTTCAATTATTTCGATGAGATATCTCATCCACGATCTGGTCAATTTTGATAACGACGATATATCTCGTCGAGACAAAACCACACTATTACTCCAAGGAGAATGAAGATCCAAGTAGAAAAAACAAATTGTCGCTTGCCCAGAACTGGAGAGTTTGGAAAAGGGTTCTGCATCAGAGGCTGGCCCAATGCAGGGCTGTTTTAGACGATCAGTTTTCCTCTAATGACGAGATATATCGTCCATAAAAATCTGACCAATTTTGCTGATGAATAAATATCTCGTAATCAGGGTATTGTCTATTTTTTGATGAGATCAAGATCTGGCCAGCGTTTTCAAAGGACGAGATAACTCATCCATCAAGATCTGGTTGGCTTTGCAAATGACGAGATACCTCATCTAGGCAACCCCACTAGGAGGGTTAAACATATTTAGTCTCATAATGATTTCTTTGCATTTATAAAGATTTTCGAAATTTACTAACATATTTGCTATTAAGGATTAAGGCTTGCTTATCACTGTTTTTATTCCTAGATACCTTCCAATCACGAAAATTCCAAAGCAGGTCATATAAGGATAGAAAAGTGGGGGTCCTCTAAAAGCAGCACTTACTTGGGGTGTGGCCAATCGGCTCCAGTCGGGCATGACGTAAAACAGTATTCCTTCTTTGGCACCTGGAAGTGTCACACCTCGGAAGAAAAGGATCACCAATACTACGTACGGAAACAGCGCCGTGAAATACACTACCTAGAAAACCAATTTGAAAGCATCACAAAAAATTTTAAGAAATCAAAATTTACTATTAATTCTTTCTAAAAATTTAAAATTCTTTATTAATTAATAAATATACCCATTTAAATATATATGATAAGTAAACTCACATCTAAATACGTACAAAGCTGACGTGTAGTGAGAAAAAAATTATTGAATGAAGTTACATATGGAATTATAAATGAAACTACAAGTCACTTTTGTGATTTTATGAAGAGCTTTTAAGATTCCAAACAGATGCACAAAAAGAAATTTAGCGCAAAAAGTTATTTGAAGATTAAAATATAGTATAAATGGATTCATTTCTTTAACATAAAGAACCCTTTCAACTTAAATTGTATTTTCAAATAACTCAAAATTTTCAACGATTGTATGGGTTTAAAGTGTTTCTACCCAACTTTTATGGCAAATAGGATGGTGAATAGACTCAAGGACAGTCAAATACAAATGTGATAGATTTTGACAATTAGATGCTTAACTAATTTTCGTGGTAAAATGTTTTTCAGAAACTGTTATTTTAAATTATCAAATCTTAGTTTCTTAATGCTCTCAATCGATTCTTAAATATTCAAAACTTAGTGTTCAGATATCTCGATTAACATATTTCATAAAAGTTTAACCTATGTTGTAATGCAACTAAAAGTTGCTTCTTTAGTAAACGCATAAAATGTGTTTGTATCATAGAAAAATAAAAATTGCCCTTGTGATGCGATTAGTAAAACATACTAATTTTCTGTTCTTCCATTTCAGAGAAATAGAAACCGATATATTGACAAAATTTATTGGCATCTTTTGACGAAAGATGGCAGCACTACGCTACCTTCCATTGGATTACTTGGAGCTTTGCCATACATTCCGTGTTAAGTTTGATTAAACTCGATTTTTGAAAGACATGTATACAATATTTAACATGTGTGTTTGTTTAATCTTAAAAAGTTTTAAATCTTCAGCGGATGACCAGAGTCGGGAATGTATTTATTGTATCGCAGTGGTATTGCAGCTCATCCAGACACATCAGTTAACACATTTCATAAATTACCTTTAGTCTCTTGATTCAATACATCCTATCAACAAGATTAAATGGCTGAGGTAATAGCTAATGGTGCCTATCACCACAGTATAGCAAATGCATGTGCCATGACAATGTTTTCATCAACCGTGGAATGGGGGATTTCAAACTATTTACCGAGTTGATGATTTTCATTAGTGATACAAATATTTTAGCGCATTTATAGAATAAAGTGTGACTGGAGACTGAAATGGATAACTTGTGACAGAAAATCTTTAGTGATTTGACAATTTCTGTTTACCCCAAATCCAGAGTCAGCAAAATCCTGCATCACCCTGTTGTTTATCAGTTACAAAATGCAATTTTTTAGTTCTAGGCTACCACTCTATCAATAGTCGGAGCAAAAGATTTGTTGGCATATATCACACACGCAGGTAAAAGTTGATGTAGTCTGATTGGTTCAAGATAGTAATGAATTTATTTTGTTTCTCATACCTTCCCTGAAGACTGAACTCCTTTGCTGAGGCAGAGGAAGACAACGACCCACGCTAAAAGTAAGCACAGAGCAAGAGACCATCTAATACCACCAGTTTCTTCTATTCCGGAAGACTGCCCCAAAACATAACGTCTAAAAGAATTGGAAAGAAATTCAGAAACATTTTGTGCATTACATAAAGTACATATTGTATAACATTGTTATAAATACGTCATTACTTTGTTCATGGCCTCAAAGAGGAGGCCAGAAGGCACATTTGGCTAGTGCTTCACATTCTAAAGGCGTCCTAATTGCGCCTGTTTTATTCTTCAGTGAATTCCTGTGATTCCACATGAATACTAGTGAAATGATCTACTAGTAGATAAATTAAGATGTTGAAATTACTGAACTGAAGAAATTTTTCAGTAAAATTGCAATAAAATTTTATACTGAACTTGACGTTATTGACAACAAATCCATTCAGCATATCCCCAGGTATGACTTTCGTCTACCTGAAAACAGTAAAAGGCCTAGAGCCATTCTCAATACGTAATTCAATTAACTCTTTAAATTTTCTAACCATGTAAACTTAAATTTTTATTAACTGTCATGTGATACATCTCTGAATTGGTACCAATTTCTGAATCCCTTGAATTCAGACTCCACCTCCTGAGGAATCCATTCATTCTCATTGGAGTCCTGCCTCCCCACGCTTCTGGCTCTTCACAAGCCCTGCCGATCCTTATAAAAGTTCTGTCAAACTTCTGTTCCACAAGAACTTCAGAAGGAGAAAGGCCTTCGGCCCAAGGACTTTAGTACTAGTAGATAAAAATATAAATTAATCAAAATTCGATAACCATAAAATGCTGACAAGTCCAGCAGAGCTCGGCCTCAAATAAGGACAACAAATGATGATGCGATTGTAGTTTTTTTAAGTTTAGTTTAGAACAGATATTCGGAGTGGACGGTTCGATATCCTTAGTTTATAAATAATTAACAGTACATATGTGTATGTAATAAATCATTTATGGCAAAGTTTCGTTCCTGTGTTCACCACAGTAAGCATCTAGTATACCGCTCGACCAGATCAGTTGCAATTATCTTACAATTTATTATATTTTTATTCCAATACCAGCTTATTAATCCTATGACACTTCAAACAATTGACGAGAGCATGGTAGCTATTGCGTTACCCCTGACACGATGGGAGATAAATGAGTATCACACCCATTATGAACTGTGGGGTGTCTTACTGGA
Source organism: Meta bourneti (assembly GCA_933210815.1). NCBI lineage: Eukaryota > Metazoa > Arthropoda > Arachnida > Araneae > Tetragnathidae > Meta > Meta bourneti. Next base: position 74,789,543 of record OW119923.1, on the reverse strand, counting down.
GGACTTTCATTTACATTAACGCATCTTCGTGAAGAAACCAGGAAACTTCAAACAATCAACCCCACTTCGACACATGAGATTCGAACTCGTAACCAAGCTTCAGTTTTGTACGATCGAGGCCGCTCCGCCATAGGTGGGGACCGTTTTATTTATTGCCATGGTTTATTCATCAGCTACTAAAATAAAGTTGGATAAAAGTACTTACACGAAATACTCATCTGCGGGTGGTTTCTTGGTCATATTTGCGACAAGGAAGCTGAGATTATGAGCCATGGAGTAATTACTATCGAAGCAGGTGCGGTTGTAGTAAGTGCCATTTTTACCCATGCAGTCCTGTGCGTCGTTGTGCGAATAGCAAACTGGAAAAAAAATCATTTATAGCAAATTGCTTAAATTAAACTGGAAAAAAATTTTCCATCTTTCAGATTAACGTTTATTACTTCAATATGAGACAATTTCATTTCAAATAAGATTTCCATTGTGAGTGAGAAGACTATTTTTAACATACTAGTTTTTCAGTTTTAGCACTTAAAACTTTTAAGCATAAAAATGAGCAACTGATATAAATTAACAATAAATATCTGCTCATTCATGTAAAATGTCCTCTTCAATTATTGATATGTGGATTGGTAAACGAAAAGAATCATGGCTATATCATGAGACTCAATTAAAAATGAGGCCAATTATAAAAAGCAGATGTGTGAGTAATACTACCATAAATTAACATTGATCTATTTTCAAAGATTAGGTAATCCGGTAAAGTTTTTAGAACTTTGCTATTATACTAAAATTGTTTCACTTTTTACACATATCTGTTGCCTTTCTAAAGATCTGCATAATTTACTCTGCCGCTCTACGATCACTATGTACAACTCGAGGACTAATTAGACCTCAAAATCTAGTCACTGTGACAAGTTGAAAAGTAGCAAATACGAAATCAAAGGATTAACGATAGTGAATTGGGAGGTCAAGCAGCCAGTGATTGAATATGGTATGAGTGGACTTCCTGGCATTGAGTATGAAACTGGATTTTATTAAGGTGGAGCAACCGACAGGGGATAAAATTAGGAATCTCTCAGGGGAGTACCAGAGATTTGAATAATGCTGAGACTGGAAAAATACTTCCTCTACAAACCAAAGTGAAATCTTAAAAGGGGATTCCTGGCACATTATCATCTTCCTCTATCTATCTCAGAGCGTCCTGCATCATCAACCTCCCAACATCCAATGCCAAATACCAGTAGGTGAATACCACTCTTCAATTTTCCATCTACACACAAATTTGACACCTCACCATACCTGTCTACAACCATGATGCAACCTCCAGATCTATATGTTGATCCAAGATCTACGTACACATTGCATGAAATATTCACGAACTTACTACTTGTTTGATCAGTATGGAATTCTAATCAGATCTTAATACGGCATCTTTATTCAATGCAATGACAATCTTCTATATATATTATGTATAAAAGCAAATGATTAAATTAATATTCACATTTACACCGCATTCTACGCCTCTATATAACATAGTTTCAATAGCAAATGCGCACTTGCAAAACGTTTAATTCTTAAATTCACCAATACAATAGCTGAAACCGTTAATAGCTATACGCTTATTCTTGGTAGAGTACCATTTAATTTAAAAGCTATAAATCAAAATTATAAACAAGAAAAGAACTAGATTTGTTTTAATTCCATTACTTATTTTCATTAGACCGACGAAATACAAATTTTAACAGTATTTCTTTGATACAAAAATGCAGTTAAAGGACCCTTTTCAAAATTAGAAACTTCAGGTCTGAAGTGAGTTGCAATTAAAAATGTGCGTTGTCAGCGCCCTCCCGCCTTGGAGTGGTGCTTTCTCCCATCGATTGATGACTAATTAAACACTCAGATTTTTTAATCTCACGGTTGGGAGGTACTTGACGTGCTCTTTGGCACGATGCTTTATTAAAGAATAAGTTATGACTAACATTTGAATTAACCCATGCGATTATTAGTGAGACATCAAAGCTTTGGGGAGTTGATACATGTATTCAAACAAAGGCAATTGAAATAATTAGTTTCTGAAGTTAGTTGTTTTTCCAGTAGAATTTAAAATTCTAGATTGCACCAACAGCAACTTGATTTGAAAGTATCTAAGCATTATGCGACAGGCTCAAGATGATTCGGGACTTGAAAGTGGTGGGATTTTCATTTTATTGTGGATGATCCCAAGTTTTTAAATGGGACACTTAAGTGGTGAGTTTGGATGTTAAATGATATTAAGTGATTATCTTCCATGCTTCATCATTAAAGTTAGCTTTAAGGGCATGTTTCCTTTGTTAATTTAAAATTGAAAGACACAATGACTGCATTTTCTTTTGTCAGTCAGCGTAGAACACATTGTAAAATAGAACACCGTGATAAGAATAAAATAATTGTGAAGAAATTTTCTATAAAAATTATCACAGAAAAGAAATCATATGTATTAAAAGCTTATTAAAATTATTATTTACAAATTTACTTTTGCAACACAATAATTTGTACGAATGTCTATGTATTTTAATATAAAGGGCTAATCTTCACATGAACCAGTAAAGTGATTCTTCTACACTATTCAAGTGCAACATGCAGTTTCATTCGTTACTTATATTTAACCTGAGTCAAATGATTGCTTTGAGATAAATTGTTGCTCATCATTCGCGGATATTACATCATCTTCGGCATAGCATATAGGTCATGAAGTGATGGATCTAACATAAAATTCTTCCTATTCAATTAGTTTGCTAACTATAACGTTACATCGTTTGTTACTATAACGTTTTATCAATAATTATAGCAACATAGGTTAATTTTAACATTCTACAAAATATAGTGGACGTTGGTCTAGAAGTCTTGAGATCAAGATTGATGCAGCAATGTATTGATTTTGTAAAATAAGTTTACCTTTTAATGCTAAATGACTCGAATATTCCTGATAATTTAGAAAGCACATTTAGGTCGGTTCTTGGGTTGTAAGTTTTATGGCGCAAGGATCATGTTTGGACAAGCTGCGCCAAATACAAGACAATGTCAAGTAGTTGTGAAAAGAAAGGATGGAGAGGAAAAAGAAAGATAGCTTGGACATTCTGGGGTCGCGATCCCCATATTTACCCCAGAGACAGTAAACCCAATGGGGAAAGAATTGATCACTAGAGTATCTCGGGTTAGTGAAGATGCTAATATATACACCTAAAGATGTGACCCCGAAGGGAAACATTTAGGAAATCATTTTTATTTAAGTACGATGCAACTCTCGCAAACAATATTTCAAAGGTGAATAAACTGATTTTGGATACATAAAGGTTGGAATAAATTGTTCATCAGGATACCGTAAATTAGAAGTTACTGTGGTCAAAAGCTTGATATCTTTCCGTAAAAGATCGTAAAAGTTGCCAGCTTGGGCTGCTTTGACTTAGGAATAGTTGGACATAAAGTATCAAAATATCAAATCCCCACTCAAGCCAAACGAAATGTATATTTACCCAAATATTCGAAACCTATTTCTCTGCATTTTCAGACATGAAGAAAAAACACCCCATTGTTATACATACCCATTTTACAAAGGTATTCGCTCCCTTCGAAAAACTTTATTGCTAATCGAAATCCTCAAAACCATTGTTCATCCCAGATATCACGAAATGGATCATCGCACAGATGAAAAGAATATCAAAATTTGAATTTTTGCTTTCGCAAAAGACAAGACGGAAGCACGTCCCCCCGGCCCATTGTCTTACCGAGTACAGAATATGCAATAAACTCCCTTTGCGGGACAAAAATATCGATGAGACGAAAAAGACAAACGCCACAGGAACCTCTGCCTGCTAAGATACACAATTGAAAATCTCTAGAGTCGTATGAAACCAGTGGTGCCTGCAACAGCCTCTTGAAGATTAGGATTGAAATTCCTCATTTCTCAAAAAAATTCAAGGATCCCACGTTCCTGATGTCGTCTTCAGCCAATCGTAAATAAATTTACGAGAAGCTAGTTATAGATATCAAAGGCGGAATGATGTACGGCCGATGCATTATTCAAACGACGCGTGGCACCATCTAGCGGGAAGATGAATAATTACTCGTTTCCGGGGGGAGGCCGGTTAATAAGTTCGCGCTTCGGCAATAAAAAAGGACGCGTGTTTACAGCCGCGAAAGCTTTATTAATGTTTGGAACATAGTAAGGCTAGAGAATTACGAGCGGTTTTATTGTCCATTTATGACAAGGCGGAGGAGCAAAAACATGCCCCGTTAGGAGAATAAACCTCTATCTTGCTTAATAATTAATACTTTACCTCTAACGATCAGAATTTCTTTTACAAACAATTGATATTAAGCAGGTTAATTGACCCTTTGATACGCGGACGAAATTTGAAGCATTTGGGGTGATGTATCTGAACAGCCGTTTTTATCTTAAAAACACTTATAGATCTCTAAAGATTAAAATAGGCGCAAAATGTCATCAGATGAACTGATTTTTTATATTTAATAATTTAATCATTATTTACTCAAAGTAATTTTTTCATGTATAGATTGTGAATAAATCGACCTTCGAAAGAAATAGAAGGAACATGTAAATGGAAGTTTCAGGTTCTCTCCCGATCGATCGGTTTGAAGATCTTCGTACGAATGAAACCTAACGTGGGACTAATTAACGAACTGAAACACTAGTTTGGGCTTCGTTAACCAATCGGCCCATGTCGATTCCCAAGATCACGTGACTTGCACTTTTGAGATCTTGTGACTGCGCCCACATGCTCCGTCTATTTTATAAGGTTGTGAAACTTGCCAGGTACACCATGCGAAAAGGCATGGTGTACCTGGCAAGTAACCAAAGATTAGCAAAATCACGTGACTTGCACTTTTGAGATCTTGTGACTGCCCCCGTCTATTTTATAAGGTTGTGAAACGTATGCGAAAAGGCATGGTGTACCTGGCAAGTAACCAAAGATTAGCTAGATTAGATTTCTTTTAAAAATTATAAAAACTTACGTGAGTTGTGGTGTATTTGTCAGATAACTGTCAGATCTAAAATTAATATTCGCAGATGTCAGGTCTAAAATTAATATTCGCAGATGTCAGGTCTAAAATTAATATTCGCACACACACAGATGTGTCAGGTCTAAAATTAATATTCGCCTTACAATGAACTAGTTATTCAATATACTATACGAACAACTCCTGAAGTTACGCTCACTAATGGAGTTTTAAATTGTATTTTCAGTGGTTGCCTAGCAATTCCTGTCTAAACGATCAAGAAAAATTCGTCACATACCGAAGGTTTAAAATGAATTGAGGCTTCGAGACATCAGGTAAAATTTTGAATTCGACATGGAATATATACTTATAGAATTACATTTCTGAATATCAGACGAAGAGACACGCAACACATGTTATTTCTTAAATACATTTTATAACCGATTAAAACTATTGGAATTTATAAATGCATATCATTTGAAAGTACTTGGAAAGATAACTATATTTTTAATGTTTCTTATAGAGAAAGAAACGGATCGGTAAATAAGTTATTCTTGGATTTTGCGAATTCAAAATTTTTTATTTAGTATTATCCCAACCACTTTCGCTCTTATTGAATCGACGAGAAATAAAGGAAGAAGAGTTAATTTCAATCACTTGAATCTTAAACAGATAGAGTAAACGATGTTAACCATAGGTAAACTAGTTAATGTAAAAGCTTAGATAAAAAGACGACTTATAAAGATGATAGAAACATGATGAAACTAGTAATTATTTCGGTGGAAGAAAACGTCTACCATCATCATGACTAAAAATAAAAAATTTTACACTTGCCTTCATTCAATCCAGCCCTTACTCCTAATGAACTCTGAGAACAGCACAGGAAGCGCGGAAGTCACATTTTTAACCCTACTGGTGGTTGTCTCGATGAGGTATATCGTCATAAGGAAAAAACTGACCAGATTTTGGTCTCGTCATCATTAAAAAATCGACAATATCTTGATGAAAAACTATCTCACCGAAATCACTTGGAGGATTAAACTTCCAGTCTGGGGGCATGTTTGGATTTGTTGACAGCTCTGAGAATACTTTTTGTCATCAATTTGGTGGAAGCTCAATATTGGTATTATTTGGTTTGTCATTACATAATTTTTTTCATCAGTATGGGTATTTTTTTGCTTCACAAGGTCAAGTACCTACGACTTAAAAAGATTCCGAGCGACTACGATCGTTATTGCCTTGTGTTTGGCGCAGCTTGGCCAAATATGGCCCTTGAGCCAGAAAACCCAAAACCAACCAATCGAGCGACTACGAACATCCATGTTAAAACAGTGATTCGAACTCAAACCCTGAACAGGTCTAGAACGCTAGTCACCAATATTGGTATGGGGTTGATTTGCGTGGATGGAACTGGGGGTTTATTGATTGTACCACAAAACTTGGGGCTCTAAAGTGTGCGTTGACATTCTGGACAATTCTGACTATGCTGACAGGAATCGAGAAGCTCTGTTGGAAGCGATTTGCAGTCGTCATTTTTTCCATGTCATTGCTTCTAGTCAGCGATATATGGAAGGAAGCTCTAACGTGAACGAGTCTTCAAAGTGTGTGTAGAACTGTTTTGCTGGAAGTGTGAAGAAATTATCAGATTAGCTTCCTGAGAAGTTCGGATATATGCATATAGTACCTCTCATAAGCGGGTACGCAGTTGTTGGTAAAGATTACATTTTAGATACGTCGGCTACATAAGATGAATAATATCCATTCCTGCCAAAGCTTCCCTTAAATTGGTTCAGGTTGGTTGGTTTTTGGTTTTATGGCTCAAAGGGCCATATTTGGTCATGCTGTGCCGGACACAAGACAGGCAATATCAAGTAATGGACATACACACAAAGAAAGTTTTATTGACCCAGAAGGGAGAAATCGAAACTGACAGAAATCGAACCTAAATTGCTTCAGAAAGCCTTGATGGTGTCAAGTAAAAACAAATATGGACTGCCTAGTTGCCATAAGGTTGAAAATATATAAAACATTGTTCTCCAAATATTTTTAAAAATAGTGCAAATATTGAAACTCCCACGATCCACCATTTATTCCATAAATGAGTGAGTATACTATATAAAAAGCCAGAAGTCGATGAAGTTGCATGAGTTTTTAAACACGATTTTGCGAGATGCAAATTATTGGCATGGAACTAAAAATATTCTACATGATTTCATGAAATTTATGAGTGTTCTTTGTTATTAGGTAGGTAAGAAACTAGTGGAAAAGTGGGTAAATAATAAATTTAGAAAATGATAAGCCAGGTATTTTAGAATACATCTCTAAGGTAAACCAAAGTCGCAAAAATAAAAAGGACAATACGGATGTCATATTTATGAATAAACGCCAAAATAGATCAGAGGGGATTTCCAAAAACTTCAGTAAACAGCGAAAACGAATTACAAAAATGTCACTGTTTAAACAGCGGTAACAATAATTCATTCCATTCTCATATATTCAATCCATATGCTTAGCTTCTCTCTCTAGAGAAAATTCTCACCAAATGCTTTTTTCTGTTTAATGCCGGAGATTCGGGAGAAATAAATACTCCTCTTTCATTCTAAAAGTCGACACTTCAACAGCTTTGCTTCCAGATTGCTCTTGCCTATCCGATCTGGGCGGAGGAAGGAAGAATTTTTATGCTGTCTTCATATTAATAATTCCCTTCCACAAAGACCCCATTGTTCTTCAAGGCCGTCACTGTTTTTTATAGTCCCTATAAAAATTGAAATCTTGGTATATTAAGCGCAATCTTGAGAGTTGCTTCACCAGTAAGCATATGCAAAACGCCCAAATCGGGCATCCGGTAGACCGAATGCCATGTTTGGCGTTTCAGCTATCTGTCTTGGCGAGGTGACAAAGATTTTATTTACAAACTATTTTACTACAGTGTGTGATCGTGTCGAATAAATCACATCAATCATCGAAGTATAATTTCAGGTCGTTTCGTCTGGCTATTCAACTTTGGACAAGATTCTGAATCCTAAAAGTTTGCTAGACGGTTTTTGAATGTCGTCTCCACTCATGCGTTCTTCCTCAAGAATACCCTGCATTATATCTTGTCTCGAGTTTCATTTTTGATTTATATAAATCTACTGTTGTGGGGAATCGGATTATTCCTTAGTCAGCAATTTTTAGCAGGTGATCTGTCCCCTGTCCTTGACCATTGTTCCAAATGCATATCAGAAATCATTTTACAGCAATTGTGGGACATTATTGAGTAGTATGCTTGGAACTATCAAATCAGTAGGTTTAGAAGTAAACAAACGTGTTTTGCAATATAACACGTGTAAATAGTAAAATAGTTTCAGAACAGTCAACGTTAAGTATTAATGGAAATACTTCCTTTACTATACTTTGAATAAAGGAAATTTTTTTTCAGAAAAATCGGTATCAGGAATGGTTTAAAATGGTAAAAAAATAATTTTTAATGGAAAATGGTTATGCATTGTACACCTTTTCAGTAATTATGTTATGAATTGTTATCAAAATAGGCAGTTTGCAAACTGTTTTGTTTATGATGAATAGTATAAATTAGGAAGTGGGTCTGACTTCAAATAGTGGCTCAGGACTTCCTTGGCTCGGTGGGTTCGCCCACCGAGCAAGCAACTTACATGTTGTGGTGGCCTGGTCCATTTCCTGTAACTTACCCCTTCGGTGTATTTCTCTCTCCTGTATCAGTAAAGCTTTCCTTGTGTGTAATGTCCATTGCTTGACGTTGTCTACCTTGTATTTGGCACAGCTTGACCAAATATGGCCCTTGCGCCATAAAACTCAAGTAACCAACCATCTAGTGGCGGCTCGGAAATTAAAAGCAAGAAAACAAGCCACAAGCAGCTTTGATTTGAGGTTACTTCGATTTTAAATGATCAGCTGTTTTTCTGTTTGTTTTCGATTGATTTTTTACGTACTCGTTATGAGGGCTAATTAAATTGGATTCAAAGTGAATTCGAATTATTGCGAACATCTGTGCGCGTATATTGGAATTCGAAACTAGAGTTGTATCTGGCTATTTTATAATATTATATTAGCCCTAAGTTTGCGATTTTTTTGCTAAAATATAAGCAAAGCAAAATAGTAATATTAAAACAATCACTTGATTGATACCATATACTTTTGCTTCGAATGGTACACTAGATTAATTTATCATATTTTTTAATTTTTTTCTTTCTAAATTGTAGTTTCATCTCCCACACATCTTTACATAATTTTTGTGGTGCCATTCAAGGTCTTAAGGGAAAGTGAAACGCGATACTGTACGTAACAAATTTCCGCACGCTTTAAATTCGTGAAATAAATAGCTTTATATTTCAAATAAGTTTGAATACGGACTCAAGGGTACCATTAATTTAAAAATGTTATAGCCTTCTACACTGTTTCAAGTAAAATAATTGCAATACTTTACCTTCAAATAAACACAAGTAAAATGAGCAGTGTTAAGAAAATAGTTTCCCTAGAAACATTTGAAATGTCTTTAGAATAACAAGGTTTAAAGTTTCTGTCTAAACAGTACTGAGTAATTCTATCAATTGGGCCATTTACTCTTATTGCCTCGTTTTGGTTTAATTAAAAAAAGTATGGTTTCTGTAGGAGTTACTAGCTGAATTATTCGGCGTTGCTCGGGTTGAATTGTTTGTAATTCGTCATAATAGTACTCAATGTTATTCCTATAGGGATTTCGAATTGTTTTAGCCTCTCTGCACACGGCAAGTCAAACAGAACGGGAGTTAATGTGTAGTCTACGTTACCCGAGGGGTTCTAAAGTATAATATACCAAATTTGGTGTGGATTGGTCAAACGGTGCAGATTTGTAGAGAACAGACGTCAACTGTGCTTTATACGAGGCTGTCAAAATTATCCGCACTTTCGCTATAACGCATATTTAGGTTTGTCACACTGCCTTCTATCACGCATGCTTAGAGTTGATACTATTGTGGTCACGTTACCGAGAAGTTTGACCTTGATAGCGTCATTTTTCTTGTTTCTGCTTCAGTGTAAATATGGCCGCTTCGTTAGCAGTGTGCATCAAGGAGGAATAAAGAGCAGTGATCTCCGATTTCTATGGTCGGAAGGTGTGCCAGGGAATGAAAGTCATCGGAGGCTTACGACACAATATGGGAACATTGCTCTAGAAGTAAGTATGAGTGGATCGAGAAATGGTACTGGCAAACCGGCGAGTTGCCATTGACAATGTAGCGTGTTTCTGCAGATTAGACAAAGTGGGGTAAGCGGTGCATAAATAGTTGGGCGACTAACCGAAAACCTTGGAAAGAATACGCTAGCTAGTGGACCTCTGGACCAAGTGCATCGAAAAGGAAGGAGACTAGAAAAATGACGAACTTGCTCAATCCCTATATTAGTGTAAATACGAGTAGATTGAAAAAATAAAGTGTGGATAATATTTGACTTTCCCTCATATAGATTTTACTTCAAACGTCTACCGGAGGAAATTTTAAGCTTGTAATTCCTCCTTGTGGGGCATTTCGTCGCAATCAATTTCTTACAATAGATTTGGGATTCGGATAGGAATACTAGCGAACGGGATGTAATTGCTAAGGGACGTCGTAGAGCAACCATTCTGTGCATATTCTTGTCAAATGCGTCATTTGGTTGAAAGGCAAGTATACTTTCAAAGTATAAATTGGTAGCGTCTATCAGGAACATATTCTTAAATGATAATGAAGTATATTAAAATAAGTGACGAAATCGGCGAATGAATTCCGTGGAGGTTGATTTTTTATTGTTTATATTCGCTTTTGTCATAGACAACATACAAAAACTGTCGATTTCTATGCCACATACGTTAGCAAAATGTAGTGTGACCATGGTTAAAGAGGTATTTAATGCTCGACGGTAATCTGTTGGGCCAGACTCAACGAAATTTGACATACATTCTATTTAGACCATGGGGATATGATTTCTAAAATAATAGTTCAGATTTTCGCCACCAGAGAAATAATGGCACTGAAATCATGTAAGGCAGATTTTCAAGGTAAAATAAGTACCTTAAGCGAATTTTAGTAAGCTGACATCATAGTTTTGTGAATATGAAGGAAGAGTCATGTGTCAGATATGACAGATGTGCCACGTTTACGCGATTCTGCTTTGCTGTCACAACTTCTCTATGCTAACATTATGTGATCGGCTTTGCTGGTAAAACTTAAGTACCAAAAAGAAAGGTGGAATTTCTTCTACAGCACTTCGAGAATGTTGGTTGGTAGTTGAATTTACGTTGCACTGGAGCAACACACAGGGTATTAGCTATGGTTCGGGATCATTCCCGAATGGGAAATATCCGAAGACAAAATCTCGTTATTTTGAATCACGGTCAGATAACAAGGTCAACATCTGAGCTGTCACTCCACTCTCCAAACTTTCACATCATCCTAGAATTTCGGAGGTTGGAAGGCTTCAGGAAAGATCCAACGACTATCACAAATTTGCCAAACGTGATTTCTCATTTTGCAAATTAATGGAATTTAACAGGTTTTATCAAGACAAAACGCAAACCTATAACGAATTAAGAACTTCACACAACTGTAGCAGTCGTAGTGGATCCAACAGACTGAACCAGCAATAGTCGGGCAATATCCAGCAATATGCTGTTTTCTATGGTATGGAAAATTATGCGCAAATTGCTGAAATTTTTCCCTCAATATCTACTCAACAATTGCTTTAAGGAGACGCAAAAGCTCGCTGGGATTTTTATTTGGCATTCTTAGCTCGCGTGGAAGTCGAAGATACAAGGCATTGGAACATCCTATGGCCTTTTTATCTAAAGGAAAATGTAAACACACAATTGCAGCATTTGGGCTTTTGAACATTTGAAAACCCTCTTGCATTTCAGCATATATCCTTGCACTCAACGAAAGTAACAGTTTGGAGGGGAGTTATCATTTCCTTAAACATCGTTCCCTACTTTTTCTAAGAAAACAGACTAATAGGTGACTTGTTCCTTCAAAGCTGAGGTATCGACGAGCGATACTGCTCCTTTTTGTTATTCAGCAACTTTAACAATGTGAATATCTTGAATCTACCATGTTTATATGGATGAAGCACCCCCTTTTATTGAAATGAATGTACAGCAGGTCAGAAGGTAGCATTTTACAGTGGACCGAATACTTAGATGAGCATTTCCTACGGAGACTGTCCGTTCGTTTGATCTTAACCCTGTGGCTTTTTCTTGTTGAGTCCTTAAATGCTTGGTATACCAAAGAGAAACATGGATCATTTAATTACTTTGAAGGACCAAATGATGCTACACTTCAGGGAAATTAATCGAGACCTGCGTTTTGCAGTAGAAAAGTCTGTTCAGATAATGAAGTTTTTGGAACAAGTGCAAGGAAAACGCATTGAACTACATCTGTAAGTGTTGTCGAATAAAGGATTGCTGTAAAATGTTACCTTACTTTCTACGTCTAATTTATTTAGAAAATGAAGCTCGGTAACATTTTTTTTTCTGGGAGAATACCTGAACTGTTTTTGGAAATCAAAACTCCATGGTCCAAATAGTTCTTTCCTAATGCCCGGCCAATTGAATATTATTCATCGTGGGTGGATTTGTGGACCATTTTATATTACCCTGGTGCATCATAGGTGTGGGTTTGTTACACTTCACATTATACTACATTTTGCCAATTCTCTTAGAGGCCACGCATTCATTCCAGACGGACAAACATAAGCCTTATCCCGATTTCGAATCAGGAACTTTCTATCCAGAATCCAGCACTGACCACTGGTCGGCTGAATAATATTTATACTAAACGCAGTTGAGTTTGGCCCAATTTTTTGACTACCTGGCTCTAAACGCCTCTTTAATTAGGTTCATCTAGTATATATATTTTTTCTGTGCATAATTATTATGGTATTGCAAAGCTATAGTTAGCACTTTTTATTCCTTAAATTTGGGATTAGTGAAAACATGGAAAATAAATATCTTTCCATGAATAGTAAAATAAGTTACATAGATAAATTTGATTAACAAAGGGAAGCTTTCCGCAAAGTAAAGCTTGAACTGAGAAATAAAACTGAGTCACCCATTCCATCCTCCATACATAAAAAGCGGCTACGATGAAAGCAAAACAGCGTTTTATGTTTCTTTTTTATTTCACAACAGAATACTTATCTATGCTAAGAGCTTAATAATTCCCGATAAATATTCTGGCTACATACTTATTCTTTTGGCAGCAAATAGAAGTATGGCTGCTTGGACCATTTCATGATAAAGAAAGGAAAAGTTCCAAAAACAAAAGACCCTGAAGTGTGTCATTTCAGTTTTCTTTTGTCCATTGAATGGATTGTAAAGAGCAATGGGTATTGCTGAATATGATTACTTATCCTCATATATTATTCTTACTTTTGGACATTTTGGGGATTTTCAGAAAAGCACCCGAGAGAGCAATGAGAGGTTGGTTGTTTTCGGGTTTTATTGCGCAAGGACCACATTCGGTCAAGCTGCCCCGAACACAAGACAGACAACAGTGAAGGTGGAAGAAAATGATTAGAGGATCAATTAATCCTCATGGTGGTTGTCTCGACGATTGTCAGATTTGTTAATGACGACTTATCTTGTCATTAAGACAACTGACAACTTGATGGATGAGATATCTAGTCACTAGAAGAAATCTGACCAGATATTGATATTGTCATCAAAATTGGAAATATCTTGATGACGAGACATCTCGTCATTAGTAAAATTAATCAGATCTTGATAGACGAGATCTCGTCAAAACCACTTTGAGGGTTAATCACTCATTTTTCTATATAACTACCATTCAATATAAGATAAAACGCAAAGATTTACAATAGTATAGATGACGTCTTAAAATAAAATTGTAAACAATTATTCGGAAACTATTCTCATGCAGTTATCTCCTTTAATATTTCCTGCAAGACTACTCATATTTAATGTATTGAATTTAAATTAAATATATTGATTTTAAATTAATTCAATACGATTTTAAATATCAGCTGTAATCACTAGAAAGCCCATCGGTGTCATTTTGACACAGGGGCACGGTTGTTGTCTTCTCCCTTTTGCAATTTTTAATACTTTACTTTTAATAATTTTACTTCATAATGTTTTTTGTGTAACTCAATTTAAAAAAATTCTGCATATAAATTTACCTAGAACATATACCGATGTTTTTTCGACACCAAGCAGATATTTTGCGTAATACCAAAAAATAGACAAAATAGACAAAAAATGACCAAGTAGCAAACCCAGCAGATTCTACTAATTTTCTCCTTATGGTAGTTACACAATACTCTATATATATTTTACTAACGCACATAAAGTACTAACGGCATAGAAATCGCGGTTATTTGTCTATTACCGAATGGCAACGAAAGGAAAAACAATCTACAAACTTAAATCCACGCTCGAGTGTTTTTATCTGTAGCGGGAATTCAAATTTTGTGCATACTTTGATTTCAATTATCGAACTACAGAATGTTATCAGAAATTCTCGAAAGAGAGCGAGACGTTCCAATGAAACCGTTGAACTTTCGGAAGAACGAAGGGCGATTAGAAATCTCCAAGACAGAAATCGTCGCAGCAACGAAAGTTTCAGGGAGCGAGAAATTAGGCTTCGGCGTCGCTCGAATCGACTTCCTAAAGATTGTAATGCACTTACTTTGGACGTAGAAGAGCATTAACTGTGGAAAATATGTTGGAGGCATGTCCTTTTTGCTGTGCACATTGGAAGCTTGAAGTAAATTCCAATAAAAAATACACGAATTGCTGCCACGATGGTAAAGTTAGCTTGCAACCACTTTCATAAACTCCTGAAGTGTTAAAAGATTTATTGTCTGGCAATTCGTCTGAAGCCCAAAACTATTCCGAGAATACAACGCTGTCTTAGCTTTTGCATCAATGGGGGCTGAAATCAAGTCACCTCCTGGAAGAGGGCCATATTGTTTTTGCATTCATGGTCAGATCTACCATATGGTTTCTCCATTGTACAAAAATGAACACAATAAACCTGGGTATAGTCAGTTGTACATATTTGATTCTAGCGAGGCAAACTATTGCCGTATTGAAAATAACCCAGGCTGCTTGCAATCTGTAATGGATAAACTGGATGCTTTATTACAGGAAGTAAATCCATTTGCCGAATCATACTTACGGATGCATCAGTTGATAGAATTTAATCCTGCCATGAATGTTAAAATGATTTTTATGGAGCATCCAGAATTAGATATGCGTATGCTCCTACTTCTAGAACAGAAGTTGCTGCAATATTTGTTGGAGATAATGGAGAATCACCTGCAAACCAAGATATTTGCATCCATCCAAATGATGCAGGTTGCAAAACCATTTCATGGATGAATCATTGCATTGACCCTAAGATTTATCCTCTGCTTTTCCAAGTGGACAATGTGGTTGGTTTGACGGACTGGAGCACGTTGAAGAGATCTGCAAAAGGGGTGCGGGTAACTCAGCTACAGTATTATACTTAGACTTTCTATGTGCAGTGTTTTTAACCTATTACATAACAGTGGGAAATTGTTTCAGCAATATATTGTTGATGCATGTGAAAACTGAAGGTTCTCGCCTCAATTACATTCGTATGAACCAGAAAGGCTTAAGAGTTGAGCAGTAGAGGACTGTTAGATGCATTACAATCTCGCGCACAAAGTGAAAGCCTGCATACAGGCAAACTGATGATATTGCCATCAACTTTCCAAGGAAGCCCACGTTATATGCATCAGAATTATCAAGATGCTATGGTTAGGAAATTTGGACGACCAGATCTTTTCATTACATTTACTTGCAATCCAACGTGGCCTGAAATTTTGAAGGCTATGCAACATTTTCAACGTTCTGAAAACAGGCCAGACATCATTGTTCAAGTCTTTAACATGAAATTATCAGTTACTAGATGATATTTTAAAGTGTAATATATTTGGAATTGTTATTGCTTATATATATGTCATTGAATTTCAAAAGCGTGGTTTACCTCACGGTTACATATTATTGACCTTAGATTCAAGGTCAAAAATTCGAACAAAAAATATATCGATAAATTTGTTGATGCAGAGTTGCCAGACATTAATATCAATCCAAGGTTATTTGAAATTGTTTTAAAATATATGATCCATGGCCCCTGTGGTACGTTAAATAAAAATTCTCCATGTATGAAGAATTCCAGTGTATGCTGCAAACAATTTCCCAGAGACCAAAGAGGCAACAGAAGAAAGTATAAATGGGTACCCTGTGTATAGAAGATCCATGCAACCAGTGACAATTGGTCAGTATGATATACACTGCTGGCCACCGTAAATGCAACACCCTGAAGGAAGCATGCAAATAATATGAAATTTACAACATGCATTAGCGGAGGTGAGATATGCAAATGATTAGAATTTCAGCGCAGACGCACATCACGCGCGCCTGTGGCGCCACTTCAAAGCGCTATTTAAGGCTTGGAGATTTCGACGATTTCAAGTACGGCAATTGTGTTTTTCTTGTGGTTTTTTTTTCAAAAAAACGATCAATTATGCCCCATAGAAAACAGCGATCATCTTTTGATCAAGTATCCGAGTTCGACAGAGGAAGGATAGTGGCCTACCGAGATTGTGGATTATCTTTCAGGGAAATCGGTAGTCGTGTTGAACGAAACCAAACAACTGTAATGCGGATATGTGATCGTTGGATGCAGGAGGGTACGACGGACCGACGTGTTCGATCGCATCCACCTCAGTGCACCACTTCACGTGATGACAGGCATATTGTGCGTATGGCAGTGACGGATCGCTCAGCCACATCACGAACCATAGCACAGCACATTCAGTCTGTACCGCATCATCCAGTGTCTGCGCGTACCATTCGACGCCGTTTACAGCAGAGTGGTCTGTCCGCAAGACGTCCATTGCTTCGTCTACCCTTGACGCAGAAAGAACCACAGACGTTTCCGCCGCCAATGGTGCGATGAAAGAAGGATGTGGACGGCAGAATGGAATGAAATTGTCTTTACTGACGAGTCACGCTTCTGTCTGCAACACCACGATGGTCGGATTCGAGTCTGGAGACACCGTGGAGAGAGGATGCTGAACAGATGCGTTATGCACCGCCACACTGGTCCTGCACCGGGTATTATGGTATGGGGCGGTATTGGATATCACTCTCGCCGTCCTCTAGTACGCATTGCCGGTACTTTAAACAGCCAGCGCTACATCTCCGAGGTGTTGGAGCCAGTTGTCCTTCCTTACCTTCAGGGCTTGCCCACAGCCATATTTCAACAGGATAATGCGCGACCACACGTCCAAGGGTTCCATATGTCCAAGGGTTCTTCGTCATGTCCAAGGTATAATATGTCCAAGGGTTCTTCGTCAATCGCCAGATTGAATTGCTTCCCTGGCCAGCTCGCTCTCCGGATCTTTCGCCGATAGAAAACATGTGGTCCATGGTTGCTCAACGATTGACCCAGAATACATCCCCAGCTGCCACACCAGATCAACTTTGGCAACGTGTGGAAGCTGCTTGGTCTGCTGTACCCCAAGAACACATCCAAAGTCTCTTTGAATCAATGCCGAGGCGTGGCAGCGGTGATCTCCAACAATGGCGGCTACTTTGGCTACTGATTTTGGCAGGAACCACACTTCACAGAAGTCTATAAATTTAATCATTTGATACTTGGTCAACATGTTATCTACAAAATAAATTTTGTTGTGATATCTCTTGTCTTTCTTGGTGTTGCAATTTGGGTGGCCAGCAGTGTAGATAACAGATGGGTTGTACCATACAATCCTTGGTTGTTAAAGAAATTTAATACTCATATTAACGTTGAAGTATGTGCTCCAGTAAAGAGCATACAATCCTTGGTTGTTAAAGAAATTTAATACTCATATTAACGTTGAAGTATGTGCTCCAGTAAAGAGCGTTAAATATCTTTATAAATGTGTATAAAGGGCTTGATGCTGCATCTATTAAACAGCAAAGGGAAGATTGGTATTCATCATGACAAAATTTTGACCTTCCTTGATGGTAGGTACGTTAGTGTTCCCGAAGCTATGTGGTGTTTTAATGAGTTCAGTATGTCTAACCAATCCCATGTTATGAGACTAGCAGTTCATTTGCCCGAACAGCAGCAAGTTTTTTTATCAAGAATGGTCAAGAGAATGAAGCTATTGCTCGGGCATCAGTAAAGCAAACGAATTTGACTGCATGGTTTCAATTGAACCGTACTGATAGACGCACATAACCTTAATTACTCTGACATCCCACAGAAGTATGTGTTTCACAAAAATGAAACAAGCTGGAAGAAAAGGCAACGAGGACAGTAAATTATCGGAAGAATCCCAGTGGTTAGTGTGCAGGACACTGAAAGGTACTATCTTCGAATGCTACTGCTGCGAAAATCTGGTGCAGTGAATTTTGATGATTTGAAAACTATTCGTGGGATAGCATGTGACAGTTTCCAACAAGCGTGTAAGGAGCTCGGTTTTCTTGAAGGAAATCAGCATTTCCTTGATGCAGCAGACACAAATGTCAAGTCGTTTACGAGTGTTGTTTGCTATAATATGTGGGTTCGGGGAAGTTAAAAATGTTTCTGAACCTTTGACTCAACATAAAAACTCAATGTGTGAAGACTTGATACACAGATACTCCGTAGAAACTGGGCAATTATGCTCTTGCTGAAACCAATGAACTTCTCAAAGCTTATGGTTTTAGTCTGGAGAAGCGTAAATTACCATGTTCAACTTTTCCTATTGATATGTTTCTATCTTCCTGGGATGTTTTACAGGAGCAAACCAAAGCTCGAATAAACATGGGAACGCTGAACAAAAATTATTTGTTTAAACCGTACTAAATGCAATATATGCAGATCAAGACAATCTTACAAAACGTTTCATTTTAGACGGATCTGCAAGAACAGGGAAAACTTTTGTGTATTCAACATTGTTGCTTGCAATTAGAGGAAGAGGGAATCATGCTACACCTGTTGCATCAACAGGAATAACAGCCACTTTGTTAGATGGGGAGATCCTCATTCTGAATGCAAATTAACGTGTAATTTGAAATCCAATACACCAGAAGCAAAATTAATATTGGACACTAAACCCATATTTTGGGATGATGCTCCAATGACACATGTGCATGCCTTTTTAACAGTTGACTGACTTATTCAAGATTTATCAAATTGCCATGAACCATTTGGTGGAAAGGTTGTTTTACTGGGTGGAGATTTCCGACAAGTATTACCTGTGATATTAAGAAGGTCACGCTCTTTAACCGTTGCAAGTTGCATAATAAACAGACTTTGTTCTAAATTTCACGTACTGCAGCTTATGAAAAATATGCGTGCTCTTGCTACTGAAAGAGAGTTTACATGTTGGCTCCTTGAAATTGGAAAATGCAAATATGGACACAAAGTTAAATTGTCCTCAATGTGCTATCCTCCTATCCAAGACCTTGTTTGACAACTATAGAATGATTTAGATTTAACAAAAGTCACACCTCAACAGCTTAAAAAGGGCGAGCCATTCTTAGTTACTAATGAATTGTCCATTGAAATCAAGTTTTAAATTGTATGCCTGGACCTGAAGTCATTTATGAAAGTGTAGATAAAATCGTAATTGATGATCCTCAAGATCAACTTGCATACCCCGAGGAATTCCTAAATAATTTAACGCCAACAGGTATGCCACCACATAAACTAAAAATTAAACAAGGGGCCATAATATTGCTTAGAAATTTAGCCCCTTCTAAAAGTTTGTGCAATGGCACAAGACTTATAATTTCTAGCTTGCACCGAAATATCATTGAAGCAAAAAGAATTGATGACAATGTTAATGGAACAATTCTCATACCTCGAATACAGTTCATTCCCTCAGATGCTAATATGCCTTTTAAGTTTAAGCGTAAGCGTAAACAGTTTCTTGACTTTTATTATTTTTTTGTATCATTCGAAGATATTAACTCAGGTTCTTATGCTAAAATTCAGCTGTTTTGTGAACTCCTACAAGATGCCGGCTGATAGCCGGCTTGACAGCTAGTGTAATAGAAATACAGACTGCCCATCATTTTTACTTTATAAAAGCAAAGTTACTACGAATATCAAACACTGAATTTGTTGTTAATAGTAACCTTTTTTTACCAACTTTTACGTTTCTTAGTATGTCGATATTATCTTTTCTAGTTTTTAGATTCTGAAAACCGGTTGAAATCTAGATCTTTAATCAGTTTACTATGGTATTCAAGTTTATAAGTATTTTAGAAAAAAAACCATTTCACTCAATATTTTGCTTTTCCGAATTAGAAACAAAATATTAAGTATCGTCGATTACCTTTTCCCAATATCATTAAATTTTTAACGTGCTCCTGACCATTTCGGCATGCATTATATCTGAATTTTAAATGTATTTTCAATTTGGTAATTTTCGCATGGTACGGGCATCATTTGCTTCACTTCAGTAGAGCGTATTTATTAGAAAAAAATGGTTTTCTTTGTCGCTCTGCGGTCATTCCTTGCTACACGAAGGATAATGACATCGAAGAACATTTTCGATTTATATTTAATTAGTATGACCAGTTCCTTTCTTCAGATCTCAAAATTTTATTATATTTCGGACACAACGCACTTAATTTTTCATGGGTGTAATATTTTCTTTGATGTTCTGAAGTACATTTTTAAGAACTGCGTCTACTTCATATGCAAGTGTTTAACTTAAATTACATTTTTTATCGTTTCCGAATAATTTTGTACTAAATGTTATTAGTATAAGATTATTATAAAAATGTTATCTTGTTTTGCATACAGTTTGTTTGAATGAGTTTCTAATTTATTCTAAACAAAATTAACGAGTCCTTTGAGATTTGGTAGCGTCGAAAGCTCTTGGACAAAATTGAAATAGATGCACGTATACGATAGTAATATGTAAGGTAAACTGAATTAATTTCAAAATAATCACACTTGTATAATTACATCTTTCTCTGATGAGGAAATCCGTGATTGTCTTATCACAAAGGAATTCAGGTTCATGAAGTCTTTAACGCATCGCAATTGCTAAAATATGGTCACTTCCCCTATTTTTGATATCCCGCAAAACGCCCTGGATTGTCGTCACATTTCAAATGCTCAAGACTGCACTAGACTGCTCTGGAAAGACTTAGAAGCGGGCACACAAGATGACTTTTGTGATGAGTCGAGAACTTTCCTACCTGTCCATACCTACAAACCCAGTGACTCCTTCCCATATTGTGGATGGTATCAGTCCCTGTGGAATAGCTGTACGACTTGAAAAACGTCCCTTGAATTTGGTCTAGGTTGTACCTGTACCAAGGGGATTAGTAATAACACACCTATCAGGAACCCTAGTTTACTTGCCAACATTTCTAATTGCATTTGAGCTGACCATAGCTTTTTGATAGCTACTTTCTTAAAAGGCTTTTGAATTATTGCATTTATTTATGACAGTGCTAGAATTAGTCAGTCGTGAATTGTGATGTATAAGCTTAATTTTAATTATTTTACTTTTGGTTAATATAATAAATCACGAACAGCCAAAATTCCTTTTTAAATACCTGTGAAAGGACTTGTAATCCTTCATTTGTGTGAACGCCTAGAAAAAACAGTATTACGTATTGATTTAATATCAACAGTAACCTTACACCCGAATAAAAAACATCGGCATACTTTTAGTTAAGAGTAAACAGTGATTCAAGTCCGCTGAATCTGTGAATGAAACCCACGTAAAGAAGGCTCAAACCCAATCCCCGTTTCCGAACACAATGCGTAGTAAAAATGACACAACCGTAGGACAGTTCCCTTAACAATTCCATGACATATCAGTTTCTGGTTCCATTGAGCGTAGACGATCACATCCTATCTTTTTACATATTCCCGATTCATGCCTTCGTCTTGGCGTCGCTTTCCCCCAGACCTGAATTCCAGCAACCTTTTTTCCGAAAGTTCCCTTCACAGTATATGATCACAGAACAAGAGAGTGCCAAATAAATCATTATCAAGCACCGGCGCCAATCCTTGAAATTTCCTAACGGCGCGTTAAGAGTATATATATAAAATCTGTGAACGAAATCGTATTGCTCATCAGTTCTGAGGAAGTGTTGTAGTGTTGAATGCAGTTATGTCTTCAGCGGCAGTGTTGGTTGCACTTCCGTTTCTGCTCCAGACCATTGGGGCTACGTTCCCACCTGTCAGCAACCCACCGCCGATCCCAGGACAGGCTGTTAGGACATTGGATATCTCAGGACAACGCGTTTATGTGCAGGAAGATATACAACCCAATATACCACAGACTATGATTAAAGAGGAAACTTATTTCCAATCTGATCCTAAAATTGATGACCAAAGGTAAGTCAATATAGTTTTTGCTTAATAAACTTAAGTCTTAGTTCAGTCTGGTTTAAATATAACATTTGAATGATGAATATTAAAAAAGTTTATACATATCCGAATCGTATGAACTTAAAAAAAGTAAACGGAAAGTATTAGAATTTGCATTCAGGACTGTTTTAAAAAATGCTTTGCAGATTTTATTGTGTGGTATATATCATGTGCTATATTATCATATATTATAATATATCTTAACGAATAGAATGGGGAATGTAACAGGACTCCATTTATAGACTGTTTATAATACATCTAATTAAATTCAATTATTTTTCAAAGAATAAAAGGGTTGTGTAATTAGGAAAGCTACTCGCAGTGTTTAAAAATTACGTCTTGCAAAGTGTAATGGAATTGCATTTGCCACATTTTCGAGACATGGCGTTCCTTACAAATGGAACTCTATCACGACTGACTCAAGACCTGACTGCAAAAGTTCTCTTTGCTCTCTGTTAAGAAAACACAAGTCATAAGTTATGTAAGGAGACAAGTCATTGATACACTGATATTTTAACCCTCCAAATGGTTTCGCCGAGATATCTCGTTCATCAAGATCTGACCAATTTTGCTAATAACGAGTAATCTCGTCATCAAGATATTGTCGATATTTTATGATGACGATACCAGAGCATGGTCAGTTTTTCTTAGAGTGGGATATCTCGTTCATCAAGACCTGGTATGTTTGGCTTTTGACGAAATACCTCATCGAGACACAACCAATAGGTTAAGTCATTTACTGAAATAATAACAGTACAAAATGCAATGCTTTGTGAGCGTCAGTTTTTCAACTCGAGTAACGTTGGTAATAACAAGTGTTTTAGCATCGAGTGATGATTGTCATGATTTTGAACATTGAGTCATAGGAACTAATATTTTGCTAGAAAATCCGCATTATTTGAAAGAGAAAATTAATAGTTACCGTTCTGAGCTTCTAAGATAATGTCGAAAAATAATCTAACAATGTATTGCTTTCTACTGAAATGGTGAAATTTATCAGATGTAAATATTTGTATTTTCTATGCAAATTTTAATTGGACTTACAATTCGTTTCTAATAAACATATTTTTCTTACATTTAATTTTACTGCCAATTATCATGAAATCTAAGGATATATAGTAGGCTAAACATGTATTTAAAATTTAGTTGTAAAAAGTAAGTATAAATTGAAAAAATGATAATGTGTGTAATGCGTAAGGTACATTTTATTATCAAAGAATTATAGTTAAAAATTGAATTAAATTTTAAACGAAATGCAACTCCAAAATAAAATTCACTTGAAATGTATCAAAAATTTAATATATATTTGATACATTTTCTTGTGATATGCATAACATGGGACGCAAAAAATTCTGATTATATTCTATAGAAGTAGTTTTTTCTAAAAAATGTGTATCATGACACCCATAAATCAATTTATAGGGGATATTTGAATGCAACTATTCTCTTCATTTTTCAATTGAAGAAATATTTCGCATGTAGCTAAGTTTTATCGTATACTTATTGCTTTGAGACATTTTTACAACTTAGAAAATCTTGGTTTCAAATGTGTACCATCTATTAGTAATTATCTCTGCACAAATTTAGATGTTAATAGTAACCTAAAAATAATAGCATATTTATAAAAACTATAGTATATTATGCACTTCAATTTCATTGTATAAGTTTTTTCATATTTAAAGAAAGCACTAAATTTTTTAAATATTTCTTAAATGCAAAATGACTGTAATCTGTTCAATATTCTGCATCTTAAATGCAATCTATCACTATTGTATTCAGTTACAAGCTTTATCTTTCGCAAAGAAATTATGAAAAGTTTAATTTCAATTATTTCAGTAGATTTTGAGGTGAAACGTAACTTATATTTATCAACGTATAAACCAAAAACCCTTTAGTAGGTTGCTCTTATTTTTATGGCACAAGGGCCTGTAGAACACTTTTATGCGTTCCGGATTTGTCGAAACGAATTTATCCGAATTTAAAAAAAATAGTAAAACGTAATAAGAAATTTCCCTGGTTTGAATTTTTATAAGTAATCGAATGTTTCATTTTAATTTTCAGATGGTACATAGCAGAAAATCAATCTGGAGAAACAGGTGACTTCCCTTCCACAGAGGCATTCGACAGATATTACTCAAACGGCTTACCTGCCGTTGGCCCTGTCGCCACTCCTCTACCTGACGACACTTACTTGGCCCAGCCTTCTGGAACATCTAAAATCCTTCCTGATGCTCCAGGAAACATCGGATCCTCTGACATATGGGTACTAACCAAAGGACCCAATGATCAATACGTTCCTGAAAGATGGGTACAGGTGCAAGTACCAGTTGCAGATGATAGAGTTGTCGAAGTTGTCAATCAAGAGACGAGTCCCAAACTGATTTCTGAGACAGTCAGTGCTTTCCCACCTTCTCCACTACCTATAAAGAGCTCAGGAGCACCTGTAGCACCTGCCAATATCCAGCAAATATGGATAAAAGCCCCACCACCACAACAACCGATTCAATCGCAAAAGATTATCCAGAATACAGCAACAATCATAGAAGAGGCACCTCCTATTAAACAGTACGTAGAAGTCGCACCACCAGTCATTAACCAGTACACTCAACCCCAAATAGTCAAGGAGGCTCAACCATTACCTCCACTACCTCCACCTCCTGTAGTGTCCAAGTCTTCAACCTTTGTTGTCCCTCCTCCACCCCCTCCACCTTTCAAAGGCATAGACATTCCTCCACCGAAGCAAACTGTGATTGTGAATCAACCTGTTGCAACATTCAGTGACAAATCGGGAGGAATAGCGGTTGGAAAAAGTGGAGTTCTGCCACAAGTAAAGCATATATGGATTCCCACCTCCCAACAAACTGGAAAGTTCATAACGGTCCCTGTAGGTACAGTTGTAGACGGAGGAAAATCAATCCCATCAAAAGGAGTACCAATGGATGCTGGTTCACCTCTTTCAGTCTCGGGCACATGGGTTTTGAAACAGGATGGTCTTGTTCCCCGATTCGAACAACAGAAATCGTTTACGGGTCCATTTATACAGAGTGGTAATGCCTTAGTAGCAGAAACACCCGTTCTTCAGTTCGAATCTCCAAAGAATCCTCCTTTGGTTGGGAAGTCAATCGATTCAGCTGTCCCTGGTGATATATGGCCTGTGAGAAAGGATTTACCTGATCCAAAGTTCTTAGGAAAATCTGGGGTTTTGCAACCGGCATTTCCTCCTCCTCCTCCGCCGCAAGTTGTCAAATCAGATGGTGTCTTACTAGGTAAAACAATTTCTCAACCACCCCCTGTTTTTCAACAGAAAGCGTACATTTCTGCAGGGAAAGTTCAGCAACTTCCACCACCCATGTTACCTCCAGTTCCGCAAATCGTAAAAGGTAAACCACCGTGCCCGATCATTCCACAAAAATCCATAATCTCACCCAAATCTGTACCACTCCCCGCCTATCGCACAGTAGCTGCCATCAACAGGCAGCCCTTTACAAGAATCATAAGATTGAATAGGTACCCATACGGTTCGTATTACGTCCTAAATCCTAGAATAGGACCTAGTTTGTACAATTATCCAAGGCCTGTAGTGCAGCAAACCAAGAACGGAGTCGTGCGTCTAGTGTCAGCAAGACAACTAGGTGTTCCTTATCCAGTTAGGCAAGTTGCTGTTCAAGTCCCAAGAAGACAAGCAGTATTGCCCTTACCTCCAGTAAAATCCGTATCTCCTGTTGTGCAGCCTCAAATTGTTTACCCACCACTTCAAGCAATTAACCGTCTTAGATACTCTTATCCTTGGGGTAGCTACCTCAGATCATTACCCGTAGCTGGGAAGAACGTCTTCGCCTTGCCACCAAGTAAGCCTGCAAGGATAGAAGCCTCATCATCAAGCAGCAGCTCTGAATCAAGTTCCTCAGAGAGTTCGTCTTCCGAAAGCAAATCATCGGAATCGAAATCAAAGGAAGCTAAGAAAAGCAAAGAAGCAGAAAGCGAGGCTATTGAATCAGAAGCATCAGAACCCGAACCCGGAAAAGGGCCCGTTGAGGAACAAGAAGCTTCTGAAAGTGCGCCAGAAGTAGAATCTGAGCCCGCACCTGTAGAGTCCGAGACACAAGAAAGCATTGAAGCCGAAGAAAGTCAACTACACCCACAAATAGTTAATCAACCAATCAATACTTTAGCTAAGGGTCCTTTCGAAAATTCAGGCAAACCATATTTGTTCGACTTCGATCAGACAGATAGAACTGGAATGACACCGCATCGTAAAGAAATGTCCGATTCAAGAGGGAGGGTTGTGGGTAAGTACCGGTATCGTGACACAGACGGCACTTTTAGAAGTGTTCAATACATTACAGATGGTGAGGGACACAGAGCACAAGTTGTAAGTTATGAACCAGATACTCTTAGTCATAAAAGCGCGGATGCCAATTTCATTGCCTTTACAGAAAGTACGACGGCACAGTCCAAAGATCCATCTGAAAACTTCACATCTGATATTTTAAGGGATTAAAGTTTCTGTTTGAGACCGATATTGACCAGACCGAAATATCTGAGAATTTCAAATGAAGGGATGCGAAACATTTTACAGCTTAAAAATAAACCAATTCTCTGCTTTTACCACTATGAAAAAGTTTTAATTTCGATTGTAAACAATCGTTAAATTGTTTATGTAGGAAGTGACGTTTGGATTTCAGGAATTCAATTATATTCATCTTTAAATGAATTCTCTTTTATGAAATGCTCTTGAAATATAAAAATAGTGCTGGTCACAGCAGCATTGGTATTCATAAATATAGGGTATGGGAAGGATGAGGTATTCTTAACACACTGCCAAAAAACATTTCAACGCATTTTTTTAACCTTTCCAAAATGTTTTAGACATTTGAGGATAAAATGGATATACATTATAAAGTTTGACTGGTAAGGAATATGAATTGCGTGTAAGGGCACTTTTATACACAGTAAAATGATGAAGGATTATGTTGGAGTGAGTTAATATTTTTGTATTTTGTATTTTATTGCCTGTGGCGAATAAATGTTCATATTAATATTGTGTCTGTGTTCAATTAGTAAAATCTCTTCAAGTGTCACTGCACATACCACTGGCTTTTATTTTTTATAAACGTCAGTTATGCATCTAGCAGTACATGTACAAAAAATAAACTTCAAAATTTGGTATGTTTGGGCACGTTTTAATAATTTGGGTAATTATTTTTAGTCATATTAGTTTCGAATGAAGTAAAATAGTAAAAGTTTGTTTTAACTTTTTTCTATTTTACTTCATTTGAAGAAATTCATGTTAGCAAATTTATTTCGATGCTTCGAAATAAATTTGCTCACACTGCCATTGAATACCAAGGGTTTACAATTTAATTAAAGTGTACAAATCAAGATACGTTAGAAAATAGTTTGAACATTAAGCTATGAAATCATTTTAATTAGAGCATAGTTTGTAACTTACATAAATGGTATACCTAACAATTCTATAAACAAGTAAATTTTAACTATTTCAGATTTAATTAAAATTAGAAAATATGTGTGTAGCTCCCTAAATAGCAATTTGGCAGTCTACATATTATAATTATGGCTAATCAACTAATGTTAGAGGCAAGAACATACATTTTATAGTAACAGATAATTGGAGTTAAAAGCTTGTCTTAAGGGATTGGAAATATTACTTTGTTAAAACCAACACGCGGATCATAAAAAATAGTCTAGACAAAACATTTTCAGTTGTGTCACTTACAGAAGAGTTAACAATCACATGTTACAATAGACGTGTACAAGTTACCCAATTATACGTAACAAATTATTTAATTTTAATTTGATATATTTTTAAATGTATCAACTTATGCTATTATAAATCATCAATTAATTTTACTTATTAATTTAAATATTTTCTTGAAAACATTAGCGT
The DNA here is from genome assembly GCA_933210815.1 of Meta bourneti. Classification (NCBI taxonomy): domain Eukaryota; kingdom Metazoa; phylum Arthropoda; class Arachnida; order Araneae; family Tetragnathidae; genus Meta; species Meta bourneti. The sequence goes on along the minus strand of OW119923.1, from coordinate 74,761,247 downwards.
TTCTTTAACATCTTCATTTTCACGTTATTTTTGTTAAAGTATCACATAATTTCATTATTTCATTTTACTTTACTTTTCCCATCCTTTACTTTTTATTACAAATTAACAGAATTGTATATAGATTACACTTTCCAGTGTCAGGATGTAGATTAGTATTTTGATCTAATATGCTTATTTTAAAGCAATTAATTTGCAATTCTTAGACTTGAGGCACGAAAAGCAGCATAGAAATACAATATTTTACGATTTGCTTTTGGTTTGTCGATCTATGGTTACATTTTTGCTCTACAAGAGCTGTTTTAAGGAACTCTTGTATTGTTAAACATTGGTGAACATATATGTACTGTACTGTGACATTGAAGTTTGCAAACCTATGGGTTATATTTTCAATAATCTCCCATAAATATTAAAATCTAAACAATTTAAATAAGATACAATGTGTTTAATTGTAATTTTGTACAATGTGTTAATGTATTTCCATTCAGCATAATTTGATTACTACCACTTCACAGATAGTACAGCATTAAATAGTTGAACCTTGGTAATGTTATTTATTACTTTCCGTGTCCTTTTGAAAGTATCGCTATTATATATAAGAAACTTTAGCAAATAAATAAAACCGAAGTCTTAAGTCATTTATGATACATATTGCGAGGAAATTCATTAATTTATGAAAAAAGCAATTGATGGCGATCATGTGAAGAAAATAGTAAACAGAACGAGTTATGTTCACTGTAATATAAAATCATCTTTCATATCATACCTATTAACAATATATAACTTGTTATTGCAATATTTAAACTCGATTATTGAGAATTGCTACTTTTTTAAAACGCATTCAAACCAGTGGTTAAATGGTCCTAATCTGTAAAAACTAAATACATTGGGTGTCAACAAGACTTTTGACAAAAATTGATAACAATGTTTAGGAACACAAAATGCTCCAGTTCTGACGAAAATGTTAAAATGTTTGTAAATTAATTTGTTCAACAGACGTCCATAGTATTGCGAAATAATTTACAAGTCTATTATTATTCGGGCTAGTATATCTATAAGCACTAAGATGAAAATTCGCCTAAGAAAAATAGAAATTAATAAACTGGTTACGCCGATTAAAATCTGCATAATTTCTATAACATTTAACATAAAATAAGAGCGTTGGAAATGAAACAAAAATGCCTCTTTAGAAGACAGCGTTAAATAAAAAAATTATACATACATTTAGATTGGATATCTACTTAACAAGCACTCTTGGGGCTTAATAGAGTATAGATAAGGAAGCAGTGAATACTTTATTTTTATATAGTAAATCAAAATGAGATTTTATTCTAATAGCATGCTTATTCTTTAAAAAATTAAGTATTGTTTTATGTAGTATTTACATATTTCTTAAACGTTGACTGGTATTAAATTATTTTATTTTTTTCACAACTATCTATATACGTATATATATATATTTCATTAACGTACGTGGCACAGAAATCGTGGTTATTTGTCTATTACCAAATGGCAACGAAAGGGAAAACAATCTATAATCTTGAATCCACGCTCGAGTGTTTTTATCTCTAGCGGGAATTCAAATTTTGCGCATATTTTAATTTTAATTATTGAGCTACAGAATGTTATCAGAAGTGCTTGAAAGAGAGCGAAACGTTCCAATGAAACTCTTGAATTTTCGGAAGAACGAAGAGCGATTAGAAATCTCCAAGACAGAAATCGTCGCAGAAACGAAAGTTTCAGGGAACGAGAAATTAGGCTTCGGCGTCGCTCGAGTCGACTTCCTAAAGATTGTAATGCACTTACTTTGGATGTTGAAGAGCATAACTGTGGAGATATGTCGGAGGTGTATCCCTTTTGCTGTGCACATTATTGGAAGCTTGAAGTAAATTCCAATAAAAAATACACGAATTGCTGCCACGATGGTAAAGTTAGCTTGCAACCACTTTCATAAACTCCTGAAGTATTGAAAGATTTGTCTGGCAATTCGTCTGAAGCCAAAAACTATAGGCAACATATCCGAGTTTTGACTTTTATTAAATTTTTCTATTATTTTTGTATTATTCGAAGATATTAACTCAGGTTCTTATGCTAATATTCAGCTGTTTTGTGAACTCTTACAAGATGCCGGCTGCTAGCCGGCTTGTCGAAAGTATTTTGTATAAATATTGGAAATATAAAACTGATACAGTTGACCTTCAATAATTTTTAGTTAGTAATACATTTTTAACAGAGCATATAAAAATTTTATTATTTTACACAACATATTCCTCGAGAGTATTTTTAATAGGATTATTAATGTAATAGAGACAGGTTTTGTAAACTTATACTCATGCTTTTCATAGCTTATTTCATGCTATGCTAATCAGAAAAACATGTTTATGAAATGTAGGTTTTAAAAATCTAATAACGTAAGCTTCTTTTATTCAATTATTTTTTTAAAATCTTCATACTTACTATATGCGTTTAAACTACAAATACCTTAAATCTGTGAAGTAAAATCTAATTTACCCTGAAATTTTATAATTATTTATATAAACGTGTATATTTCATAAGTGACATTAAAATACTTTTCAAAGTGCTTTTTAAATAATTCTATTCATACAAAAATTTGAGAAATATTTTTATAATTCGCATAAGTTTTAAGCCGAAATGCTATAAATGTATTAGTTTTATGAAATAGTGTGAACGATTCGGTTATCGATCTCTAAATTTAACTTCAAGTATAAAACATTAATTGATCGTCCAAGTTCTGTTGAAAATACGTTAGATACAATTAATTTACTCAAAATTCCGCTCCAGTAAATTTTTAGTTACCCGATTCCAAATAAATCAATAAATGTTATCAAAATTAAAAGGCTGATTTATATATTTCAGTTTATTTATACTTTAGATATCTAAATTACATTAATACGTACTTATATCAACATGTTAAACTTGAACATCTGGTTTATCGCGTGTTTCCAAGCGTTTCGACAAGATATCTAGTCCATGATCTGATATATTTTGCTAAGGACGAGATATCTTGTAAGAAAAACTGCTCTATTACTCCAACGACGAATGAATATCCAAGTTAAAAAAATTGTCCCTTGCCGAGAAGTGATGACAGTTTGGAACAAGTTCATGCACCAGAGGCTGGATACTATAGGGGCAGTTTTCGAAACGATAAAACACAAAGAGGGTTAATCAAAGAATTTTAGGAATAATTATATTCCCCAATTATATTAATACATATTCCAGAGTTAAAAGCCACATCTGTGAAACCATATTACTCACTAAGCATACAGAAATTTAATAAATAATAAATCACTTATAAAGATGTTTTTCTTGAAAATTTATTAGAAAATAATTTCACAGCAATAAGGACATAAATCTAATAGCACAAATGTAAGTATCAAGGTTCAAAGTATCAACAAAAGAGTATGATGTTCACATATCCGTACTATAAACGTAAGAAATTCTTAATTTTAAGTAATTGTGGTAAACATATATTAGGGACTGGCAAATCCGATTGTTTCCTTTTTACAGCAGTTATCCTATGATAAATTATAACAAATATAAAATAGCCTTTTACAATAAAATTTAGTTTATCTAAGTCACCTATATTTTGAAATTATATAGGTGATTAAGTTGGTATGTGTTTAAAATACTTACATTTTTTTATTAAAGTTCGTCACTACTAAAATTTCATTTAATACTTTTAAAATGCATGTACAATTCATATTTTTGATAGCCATATTTTCCTTAAAAAATATAAATACATGAATCAAAAGAAAATTTCAAAGTTGAAATTAATCTTAAAAAATTGAAAATAAGCAGGAAAAAATATTGTAAAGGTTTCTTGTAAATTCAATTAAAAACATTACTAGCAAAATTTAAACTTCTTTTGAAGTAATATTTCGAAAGAATCAAACCGATGTATAGGTTTTATTGAACACTCAAATTATGCACCAACTGAAACAGTGTAAAATTTTATGTGCGATAAATTTCTCTACAGAATCACACTACCATTGGATACCTTTTCATGCATATATTTACTGGTTCAACGGAGCAAATCAATTAATGAAATGTTTTTAAACCATTTGCGTATGAATGTGTGTTTCTATAATATCAAAAGCTTTTGGTGATGACAACACAGACAATGAGAATTACAATGTGCGATTCACTCAAGGAAATGTGAGCAAGTTAATTTGATATACAATGGATTAGAAAATAAATGTGAAAATCCAGACATTTAAGTTATTCTGATGTTAAAACAGTTGCATGCATATACGTCTTTTTGGCTTTGTAAGTTATGGCAAAATATGAGCATATTTAAATCGGACACTAGAAAACGGCACAATTTATGGAACTCTTGCACGCGCTTTTGCGTACGCCATCATTTGTGCGATTGCAGCCTGTGGTGGCAACTCTGACATAAAAAGAGCATCAGCCGGATTATGGGAAATAGTTCCAGGTTCATTTGTTCGAACCACAGCATGGAAGCCATTGCTGTCAGCAATGTAGTTAACATTTCTGTAGAGACCAAAAGGATCACGATAACCATACGTACCTTGAACCACACCAGATGCATCAGATGTCTCATTCCTGTGCTGCGTAGTACCGTTTCCGTCATTCTGCTTAAACGCAAACACATACGGTTTGGGTTTTAGGTTCAGTTTTCGCAGCATTTCCATTTTTTCTTCGGAAATCGAAGACATTCTGCGTGATATACGTTCCAAGATCTCGTTTTCGTTCTCAGAACGATCAGTGGGTAACATGTCTAACAGTCTCGGTTGAATCCTACCTGAACTAACTAGTCCTGGCACCGATGTAGAGACTTCCTCGATTCTTTCATGTGTCACATCATGTATGCTACGGGAGATATCTATTTCAACTGTGGAGTTAGGTTGGCTTACGATAGTTGTATCCAACGATGTACTATCAGCAGTTGGGTTCGCATCTTTTACTATAGACGTCTCATTGCCTGGAGATGATGTATTTTTCAATTCCGCTGATTCTAGTTGTATCTTTGGTTCCGGCTTTGGTAATGAAGAAATATTTAAGACGTCTGGAGAATTCAAACCTAAGAGTTGAAGTATCTCATGTATCTGCGAAAAAGAAAGTGACGTGGCGTTGTACTCGTGAACGTCTGAAGTGCTTTCATTTATGGGGCGTTTTGCGTCGGGTTTTTCTAATGAATCAACAAATACGTACGGTTCGAGTCTTGGTTGATTTCTATGTTCTTCTGAGCTTGGTATATTCCCATGGTAGCCTGAAGTTACAAATTCTGGGACTTCTATAAACACAACATCGGAGAGATTTGTATACCGATCTTCAGGAATCAAACTGTAACTCTGTCCTCCGTGGTCTATGAGATGAGGTTTGCTTTCATATTCTCTTTGGGAACTTTCAATTATTGGTATAGGCTCTCCAACTTGTTCTGCCGATTCCGATGTTAGAGACGATAGAATACCCAGCTTTTCTAGAATCTCTATATCGTCCTTAGTGAGAGTTAGCCCGACTTCGGGTTGGGGCTCATGCCTTGTTGGGACATCATCGAATGAAATTTCGTACAAAAGTTTATCTCCGTTTTCGGTAATAGTCGAAGGGTCTCCAGCAGTGGTTCGACCTTGAATCGGGAGCCAAATGTCCTGACGACTTGAAATTTGAGCTGCATTGTAAAGTGAGTTGTTTGGATTAGCGTTTTCTGCAGGTACTAAAAATGTTTCATATGGCAAATCATAAAGAGTTCCAACAGGAGAGGCCTCTTCCGTCTGTGGTGAGTCTGGAATAGGAAGACGCGTTGTGGCATCCCTTATAGGCAAATATAAATCTGGTTGAGAAGCTTGTTCTCGCGTGATGTCACTTCCATTGTCCAACTGAACAACGCTTTGTTCGTTTGAGGTGCCAACTCTTCTTCCACTTGGTGACATCTGGTACATGAGTTGAGGACGAGGTCTTTCCCATAGACCGGAAGCCAAGTCCATAGGTAGCTCCAGCAAGACGGCTTCAGGGGATTGAAAATTGAAATTACTATCTGTTTGCCTTCGATTTTCTGAGGTAGAGGTACTGGGGTGTCTTGCATCATGAGGAAAAAATATAACTTCATCACTCAGGTTTGGGTTTTCTGATCTTTCACTGAAACCACCTGGAGCCTGATCGGTTCTCAAACGAGAGCCATAATTATTCCTGTGAAAAGCTGCGACTTGTTGAACGCCAGGCATTCCGTTCTCAGGTGACCAGTTTTGGTTTAATTGCGCCGGAACTGGATCATCTCTTGCAATCAACCAAAGATCCGATTGTATGGTTTCCGAACTGTCCAAGTTCTCGGAAGTCACATTTATGCGTCCTAAACCTCTACGAGTAATTTCTTGAGAAGACGACAGAATTGTGGAACATGCAATGACATGAGCAAATATTAGATAACGCAGAAGCATCTTTCTTGGCTAGGAACAGCTCGAAGGAGAGAAAGTGTTCGAATGACATACACTGAAAACGATATTTCACCTTTTATACCACCATAAAAGCATGACATTTGACCAAGAGGTAATTTCTGTTTTCATTTTTTCCTTCTGATGTATGCAATTCAGTTCGGTCCAAAACCAAAGAACTGTGAAATAACTGTAACACACCAGATATGATGATCTTTTGTACTTTAAACCCACTGAACCGCTTCCCGAGATTCTTATTCATTCAAATGGATCTATTCCGTTTGTGTTTATGTTAAAGAGTCCAAGGTAACAGCTATAAATTTTGGGCGAGGAAGTTGAAGTATGTTTCACCATCCAGGCGGTCAGGAATGGTCTATGAATAAACAAAGGAGAGAAGTATCTTGGGATTGTCCATTCCGCTTTCTGTGAAAGGGCAACGGAAATCTCCAAATACTTTCTATTCATTGTATTATATATCTAGCATTGAGTCAAAATAAAGGCTATTCTTCTTCTCGTAGGTGAGGCACATTTATTGTTATATTTAATATTATGTAGCGTAAAAGGAATGATGTTATTTTACTTAATAAGATACCAGACTATTACTTTTAACTAGACAAAATAAAAAGTCTGCTCTCAACTCCCCCTCAATATATTATACTTCTTAGGCTAAAAATAAAGCACAAAAATACGATAGTCGAAGATACATCCTAATATTAAGTCTAAATTGTTCATTGAAATTGAGTTTCTATTTAATAGATTAACATGAAAATTCAAAGCAGATCTAATGGTTGGTTAATTGTTTTTGTTTTACGATGCAAGGGCCATATTTGATCGAGCTGCACCAAACACAAGTCAACAGCGAGGTAGGAAAAAAGCAAAATGTAAAAATGTAGGCCAGGTGAAAGAGAGGGGAGGGCACCTCGGGGTTGTGATGCCCGTACAATTCGACTTTTCTACAAATACGTTAAATGATCTAACTAAATTATTTCTTTTATAACCAGTCATTCTTATAAGGTTTACAAAACCTTTTCTGCATATTTCATTTTCTAAATTATGCAATATATGCGAAACTATAGTTTATTTAACTTTCATTGAAGAATTTTAATGTAAATTTAAAAAGCATTTAAAAAATGGTAGATAGCTAGTTGAATTCACATCGCACAAGAGCAATACAAGGGACTGTTGGCGAAGGTCCGGAATCAGTCCCGAAGAAAAAGATCCAAAGACAACACCTCGTAATCTTGAACCACGGTCAGATGACGAGTTCAACACCTGAGTTGGCCCCCTCTCCAAAATTTCACACTATATCAAAATGATGACATTTGACGCTACTATAGATTTAACGTGCACCAGCCCTCACATATACGGTTTTTGATTGTATAGAATTTCGAACTCGCAAACCCCTTCAAAGAATGGAAACGTTTTGATTATGATGGACTTAGCATGTAATAATCACATATACAATATTTTACGAAAACGTTGCTATAAAATACTGTAAAAATTATAGTACCATATACACTATATACTGTGTTCTAAAAGATAATGGTGACATTAGACTTGGATATAAACTGACATTGATATTCTTCATGTCTGTTTTCTAGCATCCATAATATATTGGGTTGGTTGATTTCGGTTTTATTACCCAAGGTCCAAAAGTGGATAAGCTGCGCGAAACAATTTTATTAGGAATATCATGAATACAGCTTATTCCCAATAAAGTGGTTCTCTATTCAGTTTATTCTAGCAGATATACCTGGGAGTCTGGATTCATCGACCATGACTCAGACACCAAGGGTTGAAGTGACATCAGAAGCATCTGCAAATCGTAAAAGCTTCAGGCAAGATCTTTATTTCGGGACTGATACCCCTAAAGGAGGGTAGTGTCAACACCAGATGCCTTTCCGATACTACATTGATTTATTTTTATTTACAATTATATTAGCAATTTTATGACCGAGTTTAATGTGCTTAAGATTGATATTGAATCCTTAATGATAAAACCTTTTTCGTTATTTCCATGCAAAAAGAACTTTTAGATTAGCGAGATATGTCGTTTAACTCATAATGCTTTTAATTATGTAACTTATATTTTTGATTTTATCTGCAAGAAAAAGGATCTGTTTATCTCATCGAATTTCATGGATTAAAACATTATTTGATGTAAGCATGGTAAGCACTATTGTAATACATCTGGTAATTATAAGCGATGTAAATATGTAACATTCTATGCTATAAATAAAACTAAATATTTAGAGAGAGAACTTATTAGTATTCTATCTTTTACCACTAATATTATAAGAGCACAACCTTTGAGGAATAATTGATTTAATTAAAATTAAAACTTGAATTTAAGGCATATATTGATAAAATTGAAATTACAGTGCATGTTAAAGAAATATGTATAACTTTTACCTTTTTCCGTTATATTTCCTCTAAACGAAAATCTTCAATAAGCCAATTTGAGTTTCGAAAGTTATCTGGTTTGCCTTCTAACGAATGTTATCAATTTTACTTATTAAATAATCTGTTTTCGTATGTAAATGAGAATACTATTTTATTACTATGCATGAAAATGTTACCAGATCTACTAATGCAGCAATACGTTAAGCAATAAGTTATAGCTGAATTATTTTATAAGCTATACTACAATAATGTGAATTATAAGACTACTTAAAGTTGTAACAATTCTCAGACGAAATGATATCTAAATTTCACTACTTTGTTAAAAAGGAATTAAAATAATGACATTTATAATCAGTTGCTATGGAAAAAATTGGGGAAATTCATACTTTTTGCCAAAGTTTTGAAAACGAACTGCTATCCAAACTTCACTACTTGTGTTAAAATGAATTAAAATAATGAATTTATATTAAGTTGATATGAAAAAAATTGTGAAATGAATATTATTTTCTGTTTAAAATTCATTTTCTAACAAATCATGTGTTAAGAAAATGAGATCACTAAGTAGATTTGCTTGTTTTAAGATATAATTAGTTTAAAAATTGTATCACTAGTTAAGAAATAAAAATTTAAAAAACCTTGAAATTAGCATATTTTTATATTCGTTATAGATAAAAAATATGTAAATGCTTCTGTTTTGAGGAGTTACTTCAATGCAGAATTGTACTGTTCATTTACCATGAAATATAAACGCTACTCCCTCAATTATTTCTTAGGTGTAAATCCTTTTTTAGCGGAATGATGATTGTGTTCGCTTACATACCCTCCCCATAAATGTTACTCCTTTAGTTATTATTAGCAAGCGATAGTTAAATAACAAAATGATTTTTGCCCATTTAACATTTTACATAAATGTCACCCAGTAACTATTTCGGAAGTTTTGATTATTTTATTGCAGAATGATATTTTTTATGTAATTTTGGTTTTATGGCGCAAGGTCCAAAACATGAACAAACTTACTGCAGTATGAGGATTCTGTCCACTGTATATAAAACTTAAAACCCTGCTATTTCTGAAGTGATAGTTAATATTTTATTGCAGAATTATTATTGTCCATTTGTTATGTTATATAAAATTCATCCCAACAGTTATTTTTGAGACTTTAGTTATTTTATTGCAGAATTATTCATTCAGTAATGCATAAAATAAAAATGTGACTCCTTTAGTTATCTGAGTTGATAGTTACTTCTTTGCAGAATGATTATTTTGATATTGTATTTCATAGTTTTGCAATCGTACTCTCATCTGAGTAACGATTCATTCATCTAGATTCAATAGACAATATATTAATTATTGTACATCATAACACAAAGTTGAATTATGGCCGCAATCCTCCCCAAATTCATCACTGTTGAAACATCAACTAGTTGAGATCTCTAACTGTATCTATAAACGAGCGCCAACCCTTTCACAAAGCAACAAGTGGCGAATACCCTCTTTATTGGGTCACAAGCCAGGAAAAACACTCGCATCGCAAAATTTACTACACATTGTGCTAAGTTCTAAAAGCCGAATTTCCATAAAAACCAGTTTCATTCATAACCTAGTTTGCGGACAAGAGTCATTTCGATGAAAAATCACATTCGTCTCCCTCACTCTTCAACCGACACCCAAAACGGGTGCCGCTTTTTGAGGAAAGTGATGCTAAATTTGACACGAATCGGGAAAGCCGGAGTACATTTCCTGATAATAACATAAAATATGCGCACACGTTTCAGTTGACTTGCGATCCATTGTGAAGGGTATTTACACGGGTTTTGAGTTATGGTCCAGCCGATTCATTTTTATTTTCGAATCCCGCCCTTAAAACTTCATCTTGCGTGGGTCAGATTTCGGATGTTTTTTTAAGAGTTGGCTTCCGGAAACAATGAGACATGCTAGGGTATTCAAAGTGATTCGAGACGTGATGAAAGCGCAGTAAATATTTTTAAGCGGAGTTTTATTTTATGGTGAAATGGAAACTAGACTGCGCTGCCTCAAAAAGGGCGATATTTTTATGAACGTTAACTTTTACTGTGCCTTTTTGAAACGCTTGATCCCATTTTGGAGAGAAAATCACATATTTTAAGAAATTGTTTTAAATTGAAAAATGGGTTTACTATTTCCAGTTATGTTATTATAGAAATATTTTGTGTGTATACCATTTCAAAATTTATGGGATAACAGAAGTCTCACATAAATTTAAAACTATTTAGGATATATTTTATAATCGGATGAGTTGGCAGTAGCTTTGTCATGAGCTAACGTCTTTTCATATGAACTACCATTGAAAATTTTACGATTGAATTGAAATAATCGGAAATGTGTGCATGATTGTTGTAAAACAATTCAGTCGTGGCATTTCAGTATCTCCAAATTAGATCTTTTGATGAACGATTGTGAAAATGCTGTGTACAAAAGCATCTGCTGCCTTATAGCATTATCAAACAGTACACACGGCCGCCTCACACTAACAAAATCCAGGTCAATCTGAATCCAGTAGAAAGAAACAAACGAATATTTGGGAAAGCTGTTTCCATAAGAAATAGCGAGCTCCTTTTAAAATCTTTTCACCATGACTTAATCCCAAGCTTCCTGTTTCAAAGCACTCAAATCTACGTTAGTCAGCTTCTACTGCATTCAGATCGGATCGAATTCTGCTCGTGTGAATTGACCCTCAACAGTTGATTGAGCAATCATACTGTTATCTAGTGTTGCTAAGCATCAATTATTTATGTAGGGCTGGTTTGGGTGGTTTTATCGAGCAAGAGCCATATTTTGCCCATGCTGAGCCAGACACAAGACATAATATCAAGTAATAGACATACACACAATGAAAGTTTTACTGACACAGAAGAGAGAAATACACCGAGGGAGGAATGCACCTGACAGGAATCAAACTTGCGCCGTCTACAATTCAAGACTTGCTAGTGCAGTGGACATATCCACCGAGCCACACGGCCCCTATTTGTGTAGGGTATTATGTAATAAGCTACTCAAAACATCGAATTTTGAGGCATTGCATTTTACATTTGAATATAACAACATTCAAAAAACTAACAAATGCTAATTCCATCTTTTTAAACAGTATTGGTGAGTTTCTTATAAAGCTTAGACGATATGACAATTTATCTGTAGGGGTAGAGCGCTGCATTTTAACTTTTATGTTTAAAAGTTTGTTTTACGAGAATATATTTGTGTGGAATATTTATTCCTATTCACGTGCATAGATTGTAATGTATGCACAGATCTCCTGTGTGTGTGTTCTAGCACTCGGATAATATCTAGCTAACATAATCCATACTTTCAAGTTTCCTAATTCATATTTAAATTAATTTGTAAGAACGTTGATATTCGAAGGTTGTTCATATATTAATACATCATGCATCTCGCTATACCGCTTTTTTACTTGTCCCCGATGAAGTTTTGATTTGCGATTAGCAGGAAAAATCTTAATCTTCAGAATTGAGAGCCCAAAGGTCACTTGTTAGAAGCATTCATCCCAAATTGAAATGGTTAGAAAGATTTGTCTCAAAAGTGAGGTTGGTTGATTTGGGTTTTATGGCGCAAGATCCAGAAAAGGATAAGCGTCTCAAAAGTGTGTTGTGGTGAAAAGAGTAGTTTTTAAAGTATTATTTTTATATAACACGTAAATGAGAACCGTGATTATTAATGAACAATTTTTACGTTTTCATTTCTATTAAGCAAGTTTTCCTCCCCTCGATACATAGTGCTTGTTTTTTGTTGCCAAGTGCAATATAACAAGGGGTTGTTATATTATTTTTGCTGCCAAGTGCGATGTATCAAGGGATTACTGTATCATTTTTCTGTTACCAAGAAGCGTGATATATCGAGTTTTTTGTATTACTTTTGTTGCGAAGAAGCGCGATATATATTTTGTTGCTTTTTTGTTGTCATGAAACGCGATACATTTTTTCTTGCATTTTGTTGCCAAAAAGCGTGATATATCGAGGGATTAGTGTATTATATTTGTTGCTAAGAAGCGTGATATATGGAGGGATTAGTATTGCTTTGTTATTGTGGAGTAGCTCGATATATCGAGGGATCACTGTGTATTATACCCTCTTAAATCCAGTCCTGTAGCCTCAACGTGGCGAAGTGACAACGGGTAATACGAGTGAAGTATGTCGGGAGTGCATACTGTAGGTAGGGTCACCCAAGGAGTGAGTAAAGTTTGTGCTGCTACACCCAGTTAATACTGGATGGTGAAATAGAGCTAAGACTGACTGCCGAAGAAATGTGCTCCAGATCTTTGATCAACAGCAGACGCTTTGCTCCCAAATTTCATGGAATTGTGTAAAACTGAAAACTAAATTTTTCACCAACCTCTATGTTTCGGTTAGAATTTATCTAGCACCATGGGATAAGCACCAACGATATATTTTATTTCTCTCGCATCTAACTGCTATGTCCTTCCGTATTTAATTTCAGATACGTCCTAATATATTTAAGCTAATTATGCTGAATTCATGGTTTATCTATTATAAACATTATAGAAACACCTGATAACAATATATTCGGAAGTAAAGAAAAAAACGAAAGATCACTGAGGCAAAAATAAAAATAAGGATCTCCAGAGCATCTGTCGCTGAAGGTTCTATTGCTTTATCTAGTATTTATGATAGCTGTTAAGCGTATATTTAATTTCTTGCTTAAGTTAGTTTGGACTTAGTTAAAAGAGCAATGGAAATACATTACGTACTGTTACTGTTATAAATGTTCTTTTATTAAGCCAATAACACTTCCTTAAAAACAATTTTTGTAATAAAGCATTTTTAAATTATGACACAGTTATTCATAATTTAGAGACAAATTACTAACATAAGTGACTATATACAATTAAATTCGCAGTTATATCTTATGAGAAATCATGCACCAAGCTAAAAACAGTTGGTAAAATAAGCATTAAAGGAAAACATTTGAATAAATGTGCAGACAGTCGGTTACAATCAATATTCTAATACCGTAATCATTTGTAAAGGATTCACAAGTATGCTTTTATTTTTTGTACTTTATATTTCCTACTGAAATAAAACTGATCGAAATAGACAGTCTCATTTGTGTATTCTTAGATTTTTCGTCGTGTTCGTGTATTTTGAGTATGCCAAAAATATGCATAACAATCACGTTCCTACAATTACTCACGAGGTTCAACCTAAGTGCATCATATTCACTTGTTCGAAAACTGTTCACTGTTTTTCAAGTCTTTAAATTCAAAATATTTTGTATTCACTCAATTTTTCTGTTCTGCACCGATCTATATTTTCCCATTTTTTTAATTTATCGCTTCACTCCTTTCATCAGACTGATTTCATTAGTATGACGAACTGTTTTCCCCAATATTTTGCTACTTCATAATACAATCCAATAAATATGAAAGAAGTGACAAAAACGACGATGGATCTCATTGTGGTTGATTTTATTTGTTTATAAATGTTTGCTGACATGCGCCAGTACAAATAATGCGGATATTCGTGCTGCGAACCTTAGTAAAATATGTAGATATTTGGGATCAATTATACTCGAATTCATTCCTATGTAAACGATCCCACGAAGTTTAATTAACCTAACAAGATAATTTTTAAATGCCTTAAATCAAGAAAATTTTAAGGGCCTTAAATATTTATACTCAGGATAAGCAAACCCAGATACACTTTATTCAATTATATTATGAGGAACTATCTTCAGTTTTCATATTAAGTACCTTTGAATTGTTATGCAGCTCAAAGAATATTCACAAAATCAATGTGTAAATGTTTTTGAAATTATGAGATTTAGAAAAGCTTTCGATCATTTCTTTCCTCCATTAAATGTTTAATATCTGGTAATATATAAAAATGAAAGTTTTACTCCATTCCTTATGGAATACAACTCAATTTTGTTAGTATTGAAAATAAAGGATCTTATTAATTTGTATAGTTCATATCAGTTGCAGTTGAATGAATAAGTAAATTTTTAGGTAATAAAGTAAAATGAAGAACCAATTCAATTGTAAAAATTTGATGTTCCAGCCAACATCACAATGAGGTATATTTTTCTTACACCTCATTGTGGTATGCTGCTTAATTATAGAAACTACAATTCAGGTTCATTAGGTATCACAAATAAAACTCAGATTTGATTCATCTTCATAAATTCCAATCCCATACTATGACCTAATTGTTCATTTGTATAACGAATAGCTTGCACCTATCAAGATTTTTAGATCTTATTTGATACTTTTTGACAGAAAAAATTACAACGTTCAATAGAATATGTTATGAGAAAACTAATTAATTTTAATTCAAATAATAACTAGGTAAATCATCGACTCATATTTGGATGCTGTCAAAGCATTTATCAAATGATTTTAATGATTTTAATCAGTAGTATTCAATGTATCAGAGTATAGAAATCAGATTCTTCATACGTATTATTTCAATGATTTACTTCCTGAAGTGCTTTAAATGTATGCAAAGATAAGGACTATAAATATGTTGAGAAAGATGTTCATAAAAAAAGCAGAACTCCACACCATTTATTAATCACAAGAGATAACATCTTAGTACTTACACTGCTAAATATTTCATGCTTGGCACATTATTTAATAGGTAGGTATTTTAATTAACGTCGGGCTATTGGCGACGGCCCGGAATCAATCCCCAGAGGAAAGATCTAACGACAATATCTCGTAATTTTAAACCACGGTCAGATGACGAGGTAATACCAGAGCTGGCACTCCACTCTCCAAACTTCCACACTACACCAACTTTATTTAGATGGACTTTATTTATGACACTTGCATCGAATTAAATCCCATTTTATATAAAATATTTAGGGTCAGATTGTTGGTTTATTTCACTTTTCATTATTCCTTTAAGTCATTACTCATTTGTCTTATACTTGTTTGAGTTTCTGATAACATACTGAATTCGAAGTGGTTAACCTTTTTTTAAGAAAATTGCTTTCAAAAAATTTATTTTTCGTTCTACATTTTATATAATTTTAAAATAGATCAGAAGGAACTTCAGAAAAATGGCCTCATTTTTCATGAGGTGTAGGATTGATTACAAATGTATAGAATATACGTTAATAGTAAGATGATATTTATACGATTTCTATAAAACAAGAACCCCTCAGAAGGAATACTTTTAACACCACAAAAATCTGACGTGTAATGCGTGAATTGTTTTAGTTTCAATATTCGTATCTACGTTTCAAAACCTATGTTTTGTTCATTCAGACGAACCATGCTATGTACATTATACAGAGAAGTCAAAACATCTTGAATTATAATACAAACAAACTAATAATATACCTAAAAGGCATAATCATATCATTTTTTTAATTATCTGGTCTTATTCGAAATAATACCGATATAAAGGTTAAAATTTAGACCCAAATCTCAACTTCTATATTAAACTGTATACACACAAATCCTATTAAAACAAGTGTTTTAAGACAGATAAAATTGTACACAATTCAGTGTCATAATTACGCTTGCCTTGTTTATAAGTGAGAGGCAATAAGGTTAGTTTGGATTTTATGGTGTAAGAGAGGTAATAAGGAAATGACAAAAATCTCATCAATAAAGGAATCTAAAACAAGTAAAATTAGTAATGAAAAATACGATAGGTTGAAATGAACTATTGCGATGAAAATTAGTAAGTGATAGTTTGTTTAGACTAAATTTAAATTGTGCAGATAAAACTACTTTTGAAGAAATGCAATTTCTTTCGAACAAAACGTATTTTCTACATAAAAAGCTGTGAATTTTAAAATAAATATCCTTGTGCAAGTTAATTTCAAACAATGAAAATTAGAAAATATATTTCACATAAAATACCAAATAATCAAGACTTTAAAATATTTTTCACGTCAAATACGAATCAAAGTAATCTACATAAAACAAACAATTAAAAATCAAGCTACCTTCCATACAAAATACCAAACTTAGTAAGTTATTGCACACATTACATAATAGTAACTAAAACTTTTGTTCCTAATATAGAAATGCTAGCTAAATTTTATAATAATCGTTATCAATTTTTGGTAATAAATTTTCCATCATTAACTAAATCTATAGTTGTGTTACAGCAAGTAATTTCAATTTATGATGTGGGTAACACACATTGAAACTAAGGAAAATACTATTTTGCAGTGAATTCAAAGGTTGTTTCTAAAAAATGTATACCAATTGGTGACAGAAAATGTATAAGCTCATACAAATACTGAAAATATATTTATCAAAGTGGGTAATATCAGTACATTGCAATCTTAAAGTAAAAGAACAAACTAGTAGCATAATGCATTTGTTTATTAGTTACATATGAGTACGTATTCTAATATAAATACCAATAATAATCTAAAATTGTAAACCGTTCCACAAAAATATGTAATAAAAATACTACGTGATTATTAACATGAGAATGTATTTCATAATAGAAACAATATTAAAGGTGCATTATTATGACACAATCATTTGTAATAGGGGTGAACAAAGATTTAGATAAGAGAAGGACTTCAAGTGATGGTCATTTTAACTCAAACTACAGGAAATAATGTTCATCCGGATTATCAAATATCCGCTATGCGCAATATTGGAATCAACAGATTCTAATATTGAAATTATACACTAAATTTTACATAAACGGCTAAATTTTCATAATTTATTAGTTCTTGAAAAACTTGAGGTTTGAGTTGAGAAGTAATGAAGACTAGTAACAAGTATCGTCCCTCGAAGATTTGAATTTGGTGAGTGATTTCACCATTTAAATACACCGAGTCACAATTGCAAAGAATGTGTCTAGAAATTGTGCATTGCTTTGATGTCTTGTACACTGCACAAAAACACCGTTAATGTTAACATGAAAAGTTTTTAAGACTATAATTTAAACGATTTCTGAAGATGGATACCTGGGCCTCAGACGATGGGAGGCAGAAGGTAGTTGGGCAACTACAGCGACATCAGCACTATTTCGATTCTCCACACCAGGCTCGTTCGTTCTAAGGACAGCATGAAACCCATTCGCATCGGCCACATAGCTGACATGTCTATACATGCCCAAAGGATCCCTGTACCCATAGCTTCCTCGTACTACTCCATCATCGTTTTTGTTTTCTTCTCTATGCTGGACATTGCCGAAGCTGTCCTCGTGGTTGTAACCGAAATTGTATGGTACTGGAGAGGCAAAAACTTCTGCAGAAGAGTCCGAATCATCGTATCCATTGTATTCCACATCTCTGGTAGCCATGTAAGTGGGATTGAACATTCCCCAAACAGAAGATAATGTCAAGATCGAGTAGCAGAACAACATCCCACATATCGTTGAAGTTTTGATACCAAGTGCTGAATGTTTCATCCTATACTGCAACTTCTTCAGAAAGCAAAAGTTTGAGTGACCAACTTCTTTCGAAAGCAACAGTCGAGTCAGATTCATATGCAGCAGAATTAGAACTATCCTTTCACTGAATTAGATTGTAGTGAATGCAAATGGGCACGTTGAGCAATGAATTGCCCCACAATTTCAGATAATGAATTCCTTTGAAACGCGATGAGTTTGTTGATGAGCAATAACAGCAAGAGGAGGAAGTGTTTCTTTATATAAACCCCGCAACAAAATAATAAAATCTTCAGTGCATAAAACCTGCTTTATTTCTTCACTTTCCTACTCAAAAGCACGCTATTCATCAGCGTGTGAAATTGAAGACATAACGAAAAGTTTTCTAATCGTTAGAGCGTGACGCGTGGGTCATATTTAGGTTTTTGTTCACGTTCCGCGAACTCTGAACAATATGATGTTTCCTTCAGTATCCCATAAATGAATTCATGCCGCGTTCACAAACACAACAGGGTCCGTTATAATAGCATTTCGTCTTCCTTCAGTGTACACAACACTCAGTGCTCTTGAAGGTGAATTGAAATTCGTTTCTGATCACACTCGATCGTGTGATTCCCATGCATTCTGCGTCGATGAATTAAAGTTTCATTGGGATAGGCCAAGAATATATCGAAAGCGAGCAAAATTATTTGAATAAATTTATCTTTCGGTATTTTTTCTGCATAAGCTATAAATAAAACAGACTCAATTTCATGTTCTTCCTCAATAAAACCCGAGGCATTTCATTTATCTTGTTTGTAGTTAAAAAGAGCAGAAAATGAGATGTAGTCAAATGTGTGTTCCACAGTAAATCAATATAATGTTATGCTATTTCTGTAGAAACTGTCAGACCGGCGCATGGCATCTGCTATAGTTCTGAATTGCTTATACCTATTGATGGCAAAGTGTCGTTACTCACATTTCATCTTATTTCAAGCCATTTATAATGAATATAGCATCCATATTCAATAAATGGAACACTGAATGATATAAATTATCAGAAAATACGATAGCATTTTGTGTGTTTATTTTTACGGGTGTTAATTCTTATTTCTAATCAAATGCATTGCAAAAAGCACACCTCAGCCATCTTATCACAATCAGATTCTGAACGACTTCAGTTTCATCCCATTCCCTTGTTCAAGGGCGATTCGGCATTTTTTAGCGCCGCTAAACATATTTTCGCTTATCTTTTAGATTTCTCATTGCTTTCTGTAATCAGACTGCTGGAGAATTTCATTAGATTGGCGAGTTCTCGTGTAGTTCAGCATTATTATGCAGCTCCATAGCACAAATTAAGCATATCTATATATAAAGTAGGGTTAGTATCTATCACCGTTTGACCAACATACACCAAATTTGGTGGTTATTTTTTAGAAACTTGCGGGAAACGGAGGCTATATTTTAACCCTCGTTTGGGATTTGTCCTGGGGGTGCCAGAGAGGGCTAAAAAAATTTGAAATGCAACAGAAATAACATTGAGTATTATTACGATTGAGGTTGAAACTCGGGTTGTTTTGCCAGTATTGGTGGAAAACCAATTTTTTAAAATATTTTTCAGATTTTAAATTATATAGTACTTGTTTTAATTTTTTATTTCTTTCCAAACTAAATATATAATTTGTGAATAGTTGATTGATGATATAACGAGACTTAAAATATAAATTTTTGTATTTATCTTATATTTTGTAGGAAAACGAGTCTCCGAAAATCTGGTAATAAAATTAAACCAAAAACACTGGTAATAAAAGTATAAATTTGCCAATCTGAATCTGGAAACGTAAGAATTGTAGCTTCACTTTTTAAATTCGATTTAGAATGTGTTTATTCATCTAAGTTAAGACAGAGAAGTGTTGCTGTCATTTGTGTCTTTCTAAGTATCATGATATGTTCTTTTTGTACAAAAATCGTTATGGTCGCAATCAATACTGCTTGTCTTTTTCGAATGGTATTCTATTCCTGAGTATATTCGAAAAATCCAAATCTGACATGTTTGCTCACATCTTTCGTTTACCAGAATTCTTTATTTTTCAATGATTGGAATTTCATTTCTGTTTGTTCCGAAACTGATGTATTTATGTGTTCGATTACTTTATAAGTTGAAAATAAATTATTTTTAAGTGTTCTATTTAAACAGATTATTTATTTTGTGAGAAATATCGCTAAAGACATGGGTTCATTTCTTGGCGGCATTACAATTACTTTATAAGTTGAAAATAAATTATTTTTAAGTGTTCTATTTAAACAGATTATTTATTTTGTGAGAAATATCGCTAAAGACATGGGTTCATTTCTTGGCGGTTTGTGTATATTTCGACCAATTTTCCATAAGTTTTTTTATTCAAATATATAATTGTTTGTGTAATTCTGTGTTTGATAAAAGAAATAAAATATTCAAAAGTAACATTTTTGAATAAGACAACTTATTATTCAAAAAAGACTGGTAGCCTTAAAATAAGACCGGTAGCCAAACGTTGTAATTCAAATATTTCTTTAGTTTGGTATAGGTTTTCATTAAAAAATGGTTAAAATCAATCAAAATCACATTTGTTTTTCACGTTTCAAATTATCTGGGTTTTATTGAAAGCATCAAGTAACATCGTTGGTTGGTTTTGGGGGTTTTATAGCGCAAGGGCCATATTTGGCCACGTTGCGCCAGACACAAGACATACAATATCAAGTAATAGACACACACAATAAACGTTTCACTGATACAGAAGAGAAATACACCCAGGGAGGAATGCTCCTGACAGGAATCGAACCTGAAGTAACTATATCAATCATTGTAAATAGGTATGTAGTTTCCATTTAGAAACCGAATCTTAATTGGAAAAAAGTGCTACAAGAATTAGATTTAAGATTGCATGGCAGTTGGAGTAAAGCGAATTTAAAATAGAACTTTGGCGATCTTGGAATATCACGGTCAGAAAATATTCGAACTAGGACTTTTGAATTTTTTACTTTAGTGACAGAAGGTCGAGGTTGCTTACTTTAAATTACAATTATGCAACTTAACTCCATGCGAAATATTCATTGAAAACAGATTTCATCTTTTAAGAACTCTGCGAAATCGACCTTCCGGAAAAATTGCTAGATTACCTTTGCTTTGTCTGTTATAAAGACATTTAACTGTTAAAAAGCTTTATTTCCCTTTTAGTCACCTTAATATAACTGATTTGTAGTTTTGTCTTATAACAAGGGGGCGATGTATGTGAAACGAATTATATGGATTTATATAACATGTACGAATGTGCAAAGTTAATTGTAGAAGCTAAAAATGTGAAAATGGTGTTTGAAAAGTATTTTCCGCAAAATTAGTGGATGAATTCCGAAACGGTCGACTTTATATTTATATCCGTTTGTTGCCATTCAAGAATTCAGCAATAAATGAATAACGTCAATTTACGTGCCATGTAGTCTCGGAAAAAACGAACCACCCCCTTTATTTCGAGCACTATTCAGAGTAGCGCAAATTCAAAGATATCATTCAATAGGGAATAACGTCCTCTACAAATTCAAATGCAAAAAAAACGCATAAAGGTCATCTTCATATAAAACTTTGCACAAACAAAATTTCCAATGAAAACACCATGCCTTTGCTTTGATGCCTTAATCAGATTTTTCATCGTTAAATTAGTCTAAATATGAAATTTCATTACTTTACTATTTTCATATCCGGAGATATTCAATGTTTAATTTACTGTCAATTTCAGCGATCCACATTGAAAATCGCAATTCGTAGAGCGAGATTAATTATAGCTACCCAAATTTCAAATTTTAACACATTTTTTGCCAGTGCATGCAAACGATTATAGAATTGTTATATTATGCAAGTGAAAACGATTCGAGAATTATTATATTTATTATACGAGCTCAAACGATAATACTATGAATTATGTATTTTGCTCGATTCCTGAATGATCGTTGACTTGGTTTTCTCGAGTTTTTATATTCTAAGGCGCCTTTTATAAGCCTATCATATTAAAATTTTCCTTTTGGGAATCGAGCACTGATCTATTGTATATTTTGTTCGATTCCGATTGTCTTTTTGTGATTCGTTTGGTTTTTGTGTTCTGGTTTTGTCGTATTTTTGCTGGCCCTGTTCGTCAATGTAAATTTTCTTTTGATATTAATAAATACTGTTTTGGGGGGGTTGGGTCCCCTTGGCCTCTTTCGTGTGCAGCGGAAATCCTCTCCCTCCTCCCACTACAAGCTCTAAACCTTTCGGTGAGTTGGGAGGAGGTGAGTCTATAATACTATGAATTGTAACCATGATTAAAATGTGGTAAAAGGATTTTGGAATTGAGAATAATTCGAAACGGAGAAAATGTTGATCGATGTTCTGTATAATTTTGTATTGTCTTTAGTGTTCTTAATAAATGTTATTATTTTTTTAAAAATTAGCATTCGTCTCCATGTATGTAACCAAAAAGCCTACCTACAATTTAATACAATCGAACTGATTCCGATCATCCGAAAAGTGAATACAGTGAGTCATTCAATTAATCTCATTGATTAGTAGTTTAATTTTACTACGCATGACTGGTAAAAGTAATGTATTTTAGATTACATAAATGAAATTTCCAACTATTTTTCAAAACTTTAAACATTACTCGACTTTGTTAGACATTACTCGACTTTGTTAGACGTTTCTTAAACTTTTGGTTGCCACTTAAAATCGTCATAATTAGGAATATTTAATTGAACGCAAAAATTAATTATTGGAATAAGCTGAAATTTTGCATGGTCATATTAGAAGTTCTGAATCGATTCCCATCAAAATGTAATAAGGTTCCAATCCATAATTTTTTGAAACATTTATTTAATAATTATTACTGCATACTAAAATTATTTTAAAAATAAAATATTAGGCTGATTTTGTTTGGGTTTCTTAACAGTAACATGGTACAAAATATCAGCGCTATAGAAATACCATTAAGGAAGATATCCATAAAAATCTGAGAAACTGTTTTAACATTAGGTGCTCCAATCTTTCTGTACTCGTAACTTCGATAAGGTAAGACCTAATGATATAAAATTTGGTATCTGAAATTAAATTTTGATAGGTTTTTAATTGTGTCGAAATAAGAGGTTTCCATTGGAAATTATGCAGTCGGTGCTCAATTTAATATGAAGACGGCCGCTTATGCAAATTTTATGCATTTGAATTTATAAAAGACGTTAGTTGCTGTCGAAGTCCATCTTTGAATTTTCTCTACTGTTAAAATTGCCCGAATGAAGAGACGTGGTTCGCTTTTTTTACCGCAACTGTACGTTAGTGAATATTATATAGATTACTATCTTTTAACGTACAGAGGAAAATGAACACCACTGTAAACAAGCCTTTGTACTTTTGCAAATTACTTCCGTTTTAAACTGGAGAGAAGTGCTTCTGTGTGTGTGACGCATTTTTTACGCTAGTTTTAAGGTGAAGACAGAAACAAAACAGACATCGCATAAACACAAGACAGACACCGGCAAGTAATATACATACACACAAGGGATTTTTGATGAGGGAAATACACCCAAGGAAGAATTGAACCTGCACCGCCTACAACTGGTAGGTTTTGCACTTAACAGCGTCCTCCAAATTCTATCGGAAATTCTTACTAATGGTTGACATTCGACGAATTAAAGCATTTTGTTCAGAGTACTCATTACAGGAACGTTACAGGAGTCGAACCAGTCATGACTAGGAATGCAGTGGGTGAATCCATTCAAATCCAGGAAGGCTCTGTTCGCCTCACCCTTTTTTAATCTAATGATATTTTGCATACAGGTACATTTCGGACCACCTTAAATCAACATATTTTTAATAATCTCGAAAAAACAATTTGTTTCGATACGAGGCTGTGAAAGTGACGTCACAAATTAAAATTTATTTTCCTTAGCATACATCACCTAGTTAAAAATCGCATATCACCTGAAGAATTTAATATAATCCATTTTTTTAAACAATTGCAAGACTTTAGAGCAACTATTGATACTAATTTCATTAGTGGTAGATAAATGGTATTGGAAATATGAATTTCTCAATTTGATTAATTTTAAATTCACTTTTCTCAAAAAAGCCATCTTTTAAAAATCTGATTATTTTTTCTAAGTTCCTATGTAAGTATGTTATCAAAGTGTGTGAGCACTTTTTGCAGTTTTTGAATGCTTAAGCTTAAATAAATTATTTTGTGTGGACTGATAGGAAAACCCGACGTGATCAGAAAATAATAAAATGCCGTCAAATTCCCTTTCAAAGTACGAAAAGTTCCTAAGCGCATGCTAAATTCCCTATAAAAAGACGAAAAGGTTTTCGAAATCCCTAAACTAAATCGGGATTCCTTTCAACCAGTGGGAATTACGCTTTCTTAACGTAGCTCTCTGTATTTGCTTAAAAATACGTTTTTACTTAACGTTAACCGATTAATTTGAATAATAATTTAAAGTATTTACTTAATTTGAACAAATTATCTATCACAAAATTATATATTAAACATGTACACAGAATTTCACAAACATCATAATTTTGCCGTTCCATCTCACAACCATATTAAAACATACACTATAATTGTTTTGATAAAAAGTATCAGACTAATAAACTACAAATTCTAAATATTAATAAATTCCTGTAACTATTAATAAATTCCTGTAACTATTAATAAATTCCTGTAACTATATTACTAAATTCCTGTAACTATATTAATAAATTCCTGTAACTATTAATAAATTCCTGTAACTATATTACTAAATTCCTGTAACTATATTAAAAAATTTGAATAGTAATGAAACTAGTAGCACCAAAACTTAGTACCCTATAAATCCTCATAAAACAGTTCTAAAGTTGCAGATAGAAAAAATTGGGAAGGACAATATATTTAACATCCCAGATAAAATAATGATATAAATTTTATTTATTTAAAACAATAAAAAAAAGTTGCTAATTTGAATATTAGTTACGTTAAATAAAATATTAATTAAAATAAATTGAGAGATTCGTTAAATTCGGCGAAAGTGTTTAATCTGTCCTTTCTGCCACATAAAACTCCAAAACATTCAACGAATAGTTCAATAAATGATTATTTCGATGTTGAACTTCACGAATGCAATTCATAACAAAATACAGCTTCATAAGTAAATAAACTTACTTTCAATCATCCTCGATTCTTGAAAAGTTGCACTCTCATGTCACAATACTAGGAGATCGAATTTGTGTGTAACAAGAGGCCGACTTTGTCATATGAACGCACCATTGTAAAACTTTCAACAAGAGTGAACTTTTTATTTAAAAACTATTTCTTTATTTTGCAGGAAAATTTTCATGTGCATTTCTCCATAAAAAGACAATTAAATTTACTTGTCTTCTGAAACCATGAAATTGCTTTTTACTTACTACATGATTTGGTTGAGATTATTTTCACAAAAAATCCCAGAATGAATTAAGAGTAAATGATTATTATATACTAAGCGATTTCAAATGCATAGGAATAAGCTGTAATCAGACAAAGGTAATGATGATTGGTACATTAAAAGCTACTCTCACTACATAAATAATCTTCCCCATGTGAGCAGCTGGGTGGATAAAAAGCAGCTGTTTGTAGAATATAAACAGTCTCTCAACACTCCTAGAGCCCTCTCAGAATAGTATATCTTAAGCCGAGTCCACACCGGCCAATAAGAACTGCGCCGAACCAAACAAAGGCGAGCAGCGCGATATTGCGCGGGCTATTCTGACGGCGAACCGCGCAATGTTGTGCAACTTCGAACACGCGCCAACACGATCCGCTCCGTGTCGGTACATCAAAGGAAAGTGTTTGAGCGCTGTATTTGGGGACGGCATTTCAGTTACTCGTCGTACGATCCGGTTCGTATTCACTCTGCTGATATCATTATTTCGTTCGTTTAATAATAAAACCCATTCTTAGTCAAATCACTAGACACGTTTCAACAGTCAAAGCACGATTTTCCGCTTTCTCCCTTTTCGTACGGGAAATTTTCTCGTCCCCAATCTGGAAAGATGGTTTTTCTACGACATCGGTTTTACCTTTTTCTGATTCGTAGTTTTTACATTCTGGTCCCTAGATAACGTACAATTGGGATTTCGATATTGCTTGTGTGTGATTATATTGGACCGTGTTTGCTACACGGACCACACTCCAATTCAGATTTCGTTTTTTCCCCTTTCTCTTTAATAAATCATCAATGACAATATACACAGCACTGGCAATTATGCGCCGACTTTGTAAAGAACCGGGACATTTAAACAATTTGTTTTAAACACTAAGTTTTCAGTTTAATTTCGTACACACAACCTCCAGCACGCACGCGAACTTTTAATAGAACAAGCTGAGTACGAGTCGGCCCACCTAACAGCCCGCTCCGTGGTTCGTCCTTCTCGGTTTTGCGCATTTTCGTACAGCGGCGAAGAGAACATTTTGCACGGCGCAGTTCTGCGCAGACGGTGTGGATTCGGCTAATTCTGCCTGAATATTCGTGCCAAAGTAATCGTAAATGGTCTAATCTAAAATTAATACCGGCGAGGGAATTCTCAACCCTTCACAAGGCACGCTATATTTTAGGTAAAATTTCTGTAAATGTAAATTATAATGTAATAAATCTTGCAAAGTACCTCTAGCTAGTTAAAAGTGTAAATAAAACTACCAATTTTATTAGGTCGTAGTTGGTTAGAAATATTAAAAATTAAATTGAATTTAGTTTGTGGTATAGGAATCGATAGCGAAAAATTTAAAAATTTATCATTTCAAGGGAAAATATGCCAAAGCGTTTGGGTCCCAATTATGATTCATTCCCGGAAGTGCCTTTGCATTTGAACGAAAAAAAGATTTCAAAATTTCGAAAATAGGCGACTTTAATCCTTCGCGATATAACCTCTAGTTGATAACGAACTAAATCGTTTGGAGATAGATGATAGGTTGAGATCTACCTGGCACAACAGGCAAATATGGCTAAGCTGCGTCAAAGCAAATAGTTTGAAGAAATCCGGGGTTATTATTCAAAGCAGGTTATTCAATTGGACCGTTTTGAATACAATGACAGATCTGTTGGTCTTACACCAATCGGTTGGTTGATTGGTTGATTTGAGTTTTATAGTGCAAGATCCAAAAATGGGTAAGCTTTGCCAAGAACGAGACAATAAAATTTAGAAAACCGATTTAAAAGACAACAGAATAACAGCCAGACCAACGTTAAACGAGATAATGCAATGAATAAAATCAAATGAGGGAAAATAAAAATTAAACATGAAAGTTAAAATTTTAATCACAAGAAATGTAAAACCTTATTATAAAATGAGAACTAAGATGGGGTATCTCCATCTTAGACGATAAAGCTTCGTGAAATTTAATTTAAATCTGATCAATTATTAATATGGTAAAAATCCTGAATGATGAAGGAAAGTAAAAAGTAATAAACGGGGGAGGGGGTTGACCCAACAGGTCCGATAAAATTGGTGATGAGGTATTAAAAAAATCATCGTAAGAAGGTTTAAGACTAGGACAAGAGGTTAAAACATGACTTATGGTAAAGACTGTTGACAATGATGACAGAGTTCACCCCATTAATAAAGTCTATGGGTGCTCTGGAATGGCTCATGCGAAGACGAATCATAAGTATTTCACACCGATCGGCTATTGGTTAAAGGCATGCATCACTGTGATGACGTCATAACTACCTTCCATTGGTTTCTTGCACTTTATCAATGATCAAAATATCATCTGACCTTAAAATGAGTTTCAATTTACTGTAAACAGCACACGCAGAAGGGAACGTGTTAAACTTAACGTTAGTTTCAGTTTATTTCCCAAAACTGTATTTCCCCCTATACTCCAGTTTCAATTTAAAATACCTTCTGTGAAAAAGGTATTGAATTTCTTTAATACATATATATCAACGTAGCAATTCCTATAATCCCGTATTTAGAACCACACCACAAGGCTCTATTTAATCAACGATTCCTTCCCACTAGCGCAATAAAACACGATCATTAAATAACTTAACCTCCTCATTGGCTCTCCGCAAAGAAATGGTCTCTGTTGAAAGGATTTGCGACTGAAACTGCTCAATAAATGAAAACCCTCTAATGGAACAGACGTACTGAAGGAGAATGTGTTCTTCAGACAGAAACACAATGACTTCAGCTAAATTAAGTAAAGTGAATGTAATGCAATAAAATTTCAACGAAAGGTTAATGTGGAATAACATGAATAGAAACGTTAACTGAGCAGTATAAATAAAATTTTAATGCTAGTGAAAGGTTAATATAGTAATGAGCACACGAATAGCAATAAAATAACAAGCTCTGAAAATGCCTTTTGATCGTCTTTTGATGGATTGTTCTTTGTAAGAGGCTATTTTAACTCACGTTAAGTGCAGTTTGGTGGCATAGTGCCAAGATCAATTGAATTTTATGAGTTTAGGAAGTAAATATTGTTATCGATAATGCTATTTGCTTATGAGATCTGAATTAACCACGGAATTAAT
Organism: Meta bourneti; assembly: GCA_933210815.1. NCBI lineage: Eukaryota > Metazoa > Arthropoda > Arachnida > Araneae > Tetragnathidae > Meta > Meta bourneti. The sequence continues at coordinate 74,732,530 of OW119923.1, read as the reverse complement.
TCTATTAGCAATGATTAAGTTATGCAATGCAAATTAATCTTTTAAGATAAATCTGGCAGAGAAAAGGGGTCAGTGTTCATTTGGTAACAGCTGATTTAGTAATTATTATTTTTCAAATTAAATATACCACACAAAAATACTTTTTGATGTTTTGATTCTTTCAGAATGTATTGACATGACATTGAACCTTTTGCGTATCATATCTTCCATTATCTAGATGTGACTGGTGAACATAACTCAAAACCAGCGAACTTTGACATGGGCCTTTTTTTCTGCCCAAGTACAGAAATATTCTTTAGATCCTACTAAATTCAAGGTATTTTGTTAAAAGTAATTAAACAAAAATTAAATTTTTAGTTATGAAACTTCACGAAATCAAGTTCCAAATTTTATACGCCGCTAAAAGTTTCGACACAAAAGTTAATGGGCTAATTTTATTTTAATACAAAAAATAATAAATTAATAATAAAAAATTAACCTTAATTTATCTAAGTAAAAATACTTCAAACATTTCATAACTTGGAATTTCTACCCCTCTTAAATATACTATGTATATTTCATTTGTATGTGTATACATCGTATGTTTAAAAAATGCACCATTTTATAATTTTAGAATTGAAATTCTGGGAGAGTTGAAATCTTTGAAACAAAAAAATGCAGGTATGAAAAATAGATAAAAGCTGAAGTAAATTTTTGAAAGTATTTTCACCGTTTGTAGAGATTAACTCAATAAAATGGTTTACTACTCTAGGTAATGTTTTGCTATGAGGGGTAATTACACCGGAAATTTCTCCAAAATATGAATATGAAGCCAAGATTGCAGTTAAGATCCTTCACTCACAAGTACATTGTGGGATGCGTTGATTGTACAATTTTACCTTCATTACTATCTTTATACTGTTGCAGTTAGCCGGAAATTAAGAACTAATCTTTGAGAAAATTTTTCCTTGTGTATCTAGAAGGCTTTATTTATTGAAGCATAAGAATGAATAAACTTTGTTTAAAAAAAGGTTGCAGTATTTACTTATAAATTGTGCATTTCAATTTAAGTTGAGTTAGAGAAAATTAATATTTGTCCATATTCACTGAACATTAAAAATTTCAAGAACAGCGAACGTTCTTTTGTTAGGTTTGCAATATGATAAAACAAAATGATATTGCAATTATATTTATTCCAGATGTGGTTAACAAATTTGCACAACTAATGTTTCAGTAGCATGTTACCTTCATATGGGCTTGGTTGTTTTTCAGTTATGATATGGAAAGATTTCATAACATATTTAAATACTTATTTTAGATTAAATTGATCACAAAAATTGTCTTATTCATGTTTAAAAATTGCACTTTTGATAATGCAGTAATATGGAAGTGAACGGAAATGATGATTTTTCTATAAAATTAAAGATTTGTTCAAGGATTTTATTGATTGTCAATTAAAATAAAAATTTCAAACTTTTAAGCTGTAATATCTAACAAATATTTTTCAAATTTATATACCATCAAAAACATGCCTTGCACAGAAATATTATAAATTGATTCAAATATAAATGTAAGAATTGATTCAAATATAAATGTAAGAATTGATTCAAATATAAATGTAATTGATTATATCTAATTAGAAAATCGTGAATACAAAATGTTTAAACATGTTCCTATACGAGTATAAACATTAGTAGGAATCAGTTTGATGGAGCTTTTTAAATTAAATCTCCTAATTACCAATTTGATAAATTGATATAAACTGCAATTTAAATTAAAGTTGGATAAATACAGAATACTTTAATACACTTATTCAAGATCCAGAAAGTACTTTAAATATAGAAGACGTTTCACAGCAACTACAATACTTCTATAAGGGCAATTTCCTTGCAAAATACAAGATAAATAATAACATTTTAACGTAGCTATTATTGCAATGAAATCTAAAACGCTTATAAAACTGCAGCTTATTTTATTCAAGAATATATTATAACAATTTACTTACATGTATTTTAAATAAATGAACTCTAAATTAACGAATTTAATATACACAGTAGTGAAATTTAAGCCATCTTTGAATATGCGTGAGTTAAGCGTTTATAAGTACTGAAGGTGGCGGACTTTCTACAATTAAGGAAACATCTGCTGATTCTACATTACCAAGTCCGGGTTCATTAGATTTCAGGACAGCATGGAACCCGCTATCATCAGCAGTATATTCTACTCGACGGTACAATCCTTGAAAATCTTCATAGCCATAATTTCCTCTCACAACTCCGTCCCCAGTTGCCGATTCCTGGCGATATTGAGACGTTCCCAAGCCATCAAACACTCCGTATCCAAATGAGTATGGTTCAATATCGGTATTAGCCCCAAAAGATCCAGGTTTACGATTGCTGTTAGAAAACTGGTATACCTCACTAGTAGGAATATCTAAAGGCACTGCTTTACTTCCAAGAGATGGTGTAGAAGATGGATATCGTTCAGACACCAGTTCGTTTTTAACGAATACTGATGGGAATTGATACACATCGTCTCTAGGAATGTCTACTGGTACTGACTTTTTCCCTGGAATGGGTATTGATGATGGGTATTTCTTCTGGGAAACCAATCCTTTAACAGTTACGGCTGATGGTTGGTTGACTTTTCTTGTAGGTTTGTTAACTGGTACCGGTTTACTTTCAGGAATTGGTGTGAATGAATTTATATACTTAGACACTAATCCGTTTTTAACTAGTGTGGCTGGGAATTGATACAAAGGAATATCTAACGGGACCACTTTTCTTGTAGGAACTGGTATTGTTGATGGGTATTTCAGCTGGGGCACCAATCCTTTGCCAGATATGGTTGATGGTTGGTAGACCTTTCTTACAGGTTTGTTAAATGGTACTGATTTACTTTCAGGAGCTAGTGTAGATGAATACATTTGCTTGGACACTAATTCGTTTTTAACCAGCACGGCTGGGAGTGAGTACACTTTTCTGGGAATATTTACCGGAACCACTTTTCTTGTAGGAACTGGTATTGTTGGTGGATATTTCTTCTGGGAAGGAAATCTTTTAATGGATACTGTTGGTGACTGGTAAACTTTTGAAGTAGGTATTTTCACTGCCAATTCCCTTCCTGGACCTGATGTAGATGGATTTTGTTTGGACATCAATATTTCAGCGGAGGATATTTGAGGGATTGACAATTTTCTTAATGTTACCCTTTCGGATGTAGCTTCTTTTGACTTGGTAATCAGGATAGATTCATTTCTCTTTGACTGAAATGACTGGACTTGCCGTTGAAGTTTCAACGGAACTGTCTCGTCTTCAGACTCAACTCGTCTCAAGTATCTTTCGTAATTCCGTTTAGGCCCTCCATTTTTGAATCGCCGTCTTTTAAGCTTGTTTGGTCGTCTCAAAGCAGGTACTTTTGTAACTGGCATCGAAGTTAAATCCATACTGCTGTCTGTTGACGTGGAAGCATCTGTTTGACTGTTTACAAGGTTTCCATCCACAGTGGCAATTACTCTATCAAGACGACGGACCTTTCCACGATTCAGCCTATCACCCGGTACAGGCAATATCGTGAAGGGGCTATTCAAGAGATACTGAGGTACTGGTTGATCACCAGTGAGTATTATCAGTTTCCTTGGTTCTTGGTTACCGTCTTTGGAAGACTGGAAATAGCCTGAGTATCCACCAGCAAAAGCTTGCCCACATATCGTTAAAATAACAGACACTGATAAATATTTCATACTCTTGAACCACGAAATCAACACTGGAAGAAACTGAAAAAGAGACTGCCTTATATGCCCCTTAGCACAGCCGTTTAGGATATAAAATCCTAAGATCCTGCTTCAAACAATGACTCGGAATCTCATATACAATTAATTTCTCTTTTTACGATCCCATCGGAATTTCTTTTTGAAAAAGAAATATTTTGCTGCTATACAAATGAAAAAGTAATTGCCTTAATATTCTTAAGAGTCATAAGAAATCACTGTCCGTGACATTTGAGGTAAGCATTGTAGCGTTAATCACGCAAAGCTACGTAGCTGAAAGGCGCGTCTGCCTTACATAGCGAGTATTAAGCTGTCAACGATATATCATTTAGATGTCTGGGTTTGAAAGTGGCTTTACTTCTTTAATTCGTACATTGTTATCATTCAGGTGAAATTGGTTGGTAGGTAGTTGAATTTACGTCGCACCGAATTAACACACCGGGGTAGTGGCTGCGGTCTGAGATCAATACCGAAGGAAAAGGTTAGAGGACAACACCACGTAATTTTGAACGGTCATATGATGAGAACAACACCTGAACTGGCATCCCACCCTCCACAACACAATGTGAGAAGATTTTGAGGCCATGACCGATTTAACATGTACCACCTTCACCTGCATGCCTATCTTTGGTTGTATCAAGTATCGAACAGGCAACCCTCCGCTTGCTAATCTGTCTACCAACTGGGCTACCGCGGTCCCTCAGGTGTAATTGGAAAATGGAATGCAGTTATTGAGTTATTCTTGTAAGATAAAAAGCGGTAGTATTTCTTTTAAACATTCGTAGATGGTAAATCGGCTATGTAGATTTGATTTTAATAATATACTCATGATTACTTGACTCCCAACTTTCCTTCGGTCAGCTAATTCCTAATTAATTTCTAATAGGTTAAACTAGACAATTATTGACACCCTAATCTTTGACATGAAAGCTTATTTTTTAAATTAATGTTCAGTTTCAGGCTTTGCATAAGTCCATTTATACTGCAAAAATAAACTAAATAAGAATGAAGGAATGTCAATAACTGGTGTCAACTACTCATCCATAGGGTGTCAATAACCGATTCTGCACTATTTATTCTCAATATATTTACAAAATACCTTCCATAGATAATTTTTTGAATGAAACCCTTTATTCAGCTTAAAGTAGAAGGAAAAGGAGGAAAAGTTACAATGAATTTCAACTTGATTGAACTATTTTTTCTATTAATTTATAGTATAAATATTGCCTTAAGGGTGTCAATAACTGCTTTGTTTACCCTAATCCTTCATTTTAAGAAACAAGAAAATGTACAGCACATTTAAATTTCAATTGTAAGCTAATTTTTTATCATTTACTTATGGCTGCTCAAAAATACATTTGAAGGTTGTTAAAACATAAGGAAGTTAACGTTTTATTGAACAATTTGATTTAATCATGAAATATCAAAAATGAATAATTATTACATCTAATTTAACAACATAACATAAGATATTTCCTTTTGAGGACTCTTCTAAATAGTTTAAAAGGTATTTTGAAATGAGTACTTTCTGGATTTTGCTAGGTCACAACTTTGTGCGATAGTGAAGAAAAAGTTGGTTGGAATATTTACAAAATTAATTTCAAACTGGCGTTTATTACGTACCCCTTAAAACTAGATCAATAAATTACGTCGTCATCGTTTTGTATTTCATCACTAAGAAATATTACTTTTCTTTTAATTGGAAATGTAATAGGAACGCTGAAAAAGTAATTATTAAACTATATAAATGTAAGCTTGAATGAATAATTGTTCTAATAAACTAGATAAATGATAAATATCTAGCTGCTATGGATTCATGAAATTGAAAACAATTTTTCTAAAACATTTGCTGTTTAATTCCATAAAAACTTAAGCAAAAATATTAATATTTCAGCCACCTAAAAATTTTATCCACATTGAGTATAAGCAGTCTCAGGAAGTTTAGTGATGATTTGTATATATATGAACAATAAATCTAATATTTTTGTAATGTACAGATAAAGCTGTAAAATAGTTGTTTTCTGAAATGTGCTACCATCTTGAAATTATTGCATTTTTTTATTATAAAGAAAACAAGTGAAAATCTATCTAAAATTGCCTACATTTTATGAGAAGTAGCATATTTTATCTTTAAAAAAGAAAGGAACTAACTTGGTGTGCTCCACTCTGGTGAGCAATGATCCCATGGTAACCGACTATTCCAGGAAACGAACATGTAGAAGATTGTCCATGCAATGATCATATTATAGTAGAGCATCACTGTGCCAGAGACTATTACCATGCCATACCCAAGTCCTGTAAAAGTGTTGGTAACAATGAGCTACTGATGTGCATGTGATGAAAACATATTTTTACTGATTATCACTTATATTACACAAAATTGTAAGGGTACACTTCATTCCAAGTGCCTTATTTATTTAACCTAATACAATGTATTCCGATATGAATGTATGAATTCACATCTTTTCTATTTCTGTAAAAATCATTATGAAATGCAAAACGATGACTTACCCGAAAATAAGGGACAAAACTTTTCGAATATGGAAATAGGTCCAAGACTAGCATATTGGCCAAATGACAGCTCCATGAACATGAGTGGCAGACCAGCTAATAGCATCATGCATATAAAAGGAATGAGAAAGGCACCTGTTGAGAAACAAAAATTTTACTCCTCATCCCTTCCAATAGATCCGACTAAACTTTTCAAATACATGTATTACATTATAAACATACTGATTCCAAAAATCTTGGCATCATTTTATTAATCTCAACTTCTCTCCATGAAATAAAGACACTATTTTAGTCTTTTCTTAGGTTACAGCTGGTCTGTTTAATGTGCCTTAAGTCAACGCGAAATTTAAACTTCTGACAACTTTTTCTATAGGTTCCCAAGAAGTGAAATGCGCAAGGATACCTATCAGTATCGCCACATTAAGGGATTTAAATTTATTACCCAACTCTTCGAGATCAGTAAGAAAATCTCAAATGACTGCTTGAGAATTACAGTAGTACAGGGGATTACTTGCTTTTTCAACGAAAAAGCACAATATCTTGACGATATCTTGATCTCGTCATTAGAAAACTGAGCAGATCATGATCTCGTCATAAAAAATCGGCACTACCTCAATGACGAGATACCTCGTCAGTAGCAAAATTGGTCAGATCTTGATGGACGAGATGTCTCGTTGAAATCACTTGGATGGTTAAAAACAGGGCCTCCAAGAAAAAGCGGAACTGGGCCATTTTTCCTGAACTTCACAATCTAAGAGGCCTCAAATTTATGTTTTGACTTTAACTCGTAATTTGGTTACTCCAATTTAAAATTTCCTGCATTTAAATACTTCATTGCTTAGTGATATTTACCAAGGAGCCTCAAAATTGGAAAAGGCCATTTAACTTGCAATGGCCTGTTTAGCAATTATTTTATAATTATCTAGTAAATGTGGTCAAAACGCGTCATAAGTAGTTCTGGGGCGAGTTTGATGGTATCAAAAGATTATTTCCAAAATTCGGCCCTGCTTACACAAAATCCCTTTGCCTAAAGTGTTTAGGGCGATAAATTTGTGATATAGCACCACAAACTTCCATAAAGCGGTTCAGCTAAACCGGGTATTCACTATATAATTTTAACATTTACTTTAACCAAATTCGTTAAATGTGTACCCCTTTCTAAACAAGACTAGAGAACAACCTTATAACGCTGGAAGTAATCCAACTGTTTGTCGGTTTTTGAGAACACGAAGGTGTCGCAATAGGATCACGGAAGCTGTAAGGATACATTCAGTAGTGGTACGGTGCTTCAAACTTAGCATTTTCCATTACTGCACATTGTAGGGCTATGGATGATTTTATTGCCCTTCGCAACATTTTACAAGGTGACTGTGGGCGTACCATTCACATCTAAAGCTGGTTGCCATCAGCCGAATACTCACTAGAATTGTAATACATAATGTATCATGAAGAATTATTGTTATAATATATTGAGAATTGTAATACATAATGTATCATGTTACAACGAATGCTCTAATCTGGTTGCAGGTTTTGGGGACGAATCCAAGTGGTATCGCATCAAGAACGTGGACTGATAGCTGTTCTCTACTGTGTACGTTGTCTACCGACACAGTACACTCAAACCTGTTTTTGTGTGGTCTTTTTTGTGCGGAATTTTTTTGTGCGATTTTTTTTGTGCGGTATATGAAAATTTCAATGAAATTAGAACATAATTGACGAAGTTATCAATAAAAAAAAAGTAGTAGGTTTGATCGGCCATTTAGTTTTTTCGATTTTTGATATTTCATCACATTACGTAAGTATTGCGTCAGCCAATTTCTAAATCAGATTCCAAAAGGTTTGGCGAGATTCCAAGTAGCTGCCAAGCCTCGTGTCTTGATTTCGTTTAAAAAAGCAATTCCTAGTTATTTCGTAAGGTTTTGAGTTATTTTCTACGTGAGACTTTTTTTATGCGGTCCCTATTCACCGCATAAAAAAAATACTTTTTAAATGTGTTGCGAAAAATATTTTTTGTAGCTACTCGTGAAGTTTTGTGCGATTTTTTTTATGCGTTTTCTTTTATGCGGTCCCTATCCACCGCACAAAAACAGGTTTGAGTGTATGTTCTCATGAACCGAGTATTCAGTACGAACCGAGTATGTTCTCTTTCTACACAGTAGAGTTGTGAATGACCGTTCACTAGCACGCTCCAAATACTGCGGATTCGACTGCACGTGACGTGTTGCAAGGTGACTACCATTCACATCTAAAGCTGGTTGCTTTCAGTCACATACACACTAGTGCATTGCAACATGACGTATCATGCCACAGCAATGCTTGAATCCAGTTGTCAATTTTGGGGACGAATCAAAATGGGATCGCAAATAAGATCGTGGACTGACAGCTGTTCGTTACTTGTACATTTCCTCGAACCAAACAGGTTCTCTTTCTACATACAACAATGATGTGGACTACTGCTCGCGAGCTAGCTCTAAATACTGAGTTTTCAACTTAGTTTACAAAGTGTGACTGTAGACGTACCTTAAACATCTGATATTGATTACCTTCATCCATGTACACACAAGTAATATATCATGCATGCCTGGAAGACGGTTGTCGCTTTTTGAGGGGAACAAATGGGAACAGTAAGATCGGGCACATTGGAAGATGTTCGCTTGTGTGTCGTTGCCTAGACCAGAGCAGGTTTGCTATCTACACACTACAGCGCTGTGGTTGACGGTTTGGGAGCACACTCTGAATGCTTTGGATTCGATAGCTTGCGACATGTCGCAAGATGACTAAGAACGCACAATTTCCATCTGAAGCTGGTGGCATCACATGTTTCATTTTGGTAGTAAGGGTGCTTTAAGTGGACCATCGACCTCCGAATGAAATAGACAGAGCACGTGGATGGAGTCATAGTAGTCGTAAGATCTCACCATGAAAAAACTTGCCAACCTGCGGTAGGCAAGCTATGTCTGATTTTCGCTTTCACTACCATGTTATAAACAATCGTGGGCATGGGCACCGCAGGTGACCACTTACCTCCCAACATGAGTTAGGTTTAAGTGGTGTCTAGGTCACCTACGGGAAAATAGTCTGAATTCACCTATTGGGAGGCGACAGTCACGGCTGTGACCGAAGTCACTACCGAGGCCAGACGTCTTCGCTTCATTCCTTAAAGCATAATTGCATAAAGTTCAATTTTAGATTAATTTGTACAAAAATATTTACAAGATAAACCAGTAGCAAGTACAGGTATACAAAGGCACAACACAATAATTTACAATTTTTCCTTAGCACAATCTTATATGCGGTGTCTGCATTGTTCACATTTACTTCTATCACTCATGGATTGCTCGCCCCTATTGGGTTACATGCACTGGCTCATTAGTTTATGTGCTTTACTACCTTTTAATAATGTCAATGTTTTCCGTGAGAAATTGCATTATTTTCTTAATTTTATGTACCACTGTTGTTTTTTGCCGTATTCGTGGCCCAGGCTCCATAATTTGTTTGGGCGGGTGCCTGTACGTGATTACTACACGTTAACAGGCACCCAAAGACATAATGTTCGGGGGTGCCGATCTCCCCGCATAGGCACTGGTCGCTTTCGGTTATGTGGAACCTATGCAGGTAACTGGGGATGGGACCATGGCCTGTAAAGAAGGGAGTCATGAACGGTCCACATGGTTGTTTGTTTGAGTTGACCTTCGGGAAGAACTGAAATGTCCCTCTCCCAGTCTCAACTGATTCCCAGTTTTCCTGCCAGGTTCTTAGTGACAGTTATAAACGATCATTGCAAGTATCTGTCAAGACCTTTGCCAAATATCCTTGGGGTCTTCTCTAGATCCGTAATGAGTTCTGCTAGTCGGAGCGGAGGGGCTTCTCCCCAACTAAGTCGCAAGATCTCAGAAGTGTCACGTGGGATTGGGACTTGGTTAGATTAGCTGTCGAAATGCAAACTAGTTCTTCATTACGCTCGTCAATCAATCCCACATTAGGATTCATGCTCTTTGACTTACACCCGGAAATTTTCAAATCGAGAAAGAGACATGCTCCGTCTTTTTATTAGGAGGTCGATGTAATGAATGAAGTTCTTACCGCCGCCGTTGCTGTAGCAGAGATAGGGGAATCTCCAGACATTTCCCAGTCCAACTGAATACCCGAGGAGGGAGAGCAAGAAATCGAACTTTCCCGTCCATGTCCCTCTCTCCGCTTCTGCTTCCGAGTACTGATAACTCCGGTCGTCCTCATCCCCTCTGGGGGAGAGGGGAACTTGGCTGTTGACGCGAGGAAACTCCTTGTCCAATTCATTCTGAAACGAAAGATCGTATTACTACGGTTATTACTTAAAACTCTTCTTTCGTGATCCACAGTTGGTAAGGGCAGCGTTAGTCCAGTTTACCTACTGGTCATCGGGTGTCGCGGATTAGAAATGAGATAATTGCATGCAAACTAAGGACCTGGCTGAACATTTTCAACTAAAAATGAACAAAACCATTCAGTAGATTATCCCATTTTGTATTTGTTAATATTTGGAGGATTCACGACTATTAAGATGTTTGAAAATGTAATACAATTAAATGATGCTATAAATCTTTAAGTAGCAAAAAATCACGATTTAACCAAAATTACCCACATTTGTCAATATTGTAACAAAATACTCTTTAAACTTTTCAAATGGAAGTAGTATATAAGCTGTATTTGTTTGCATACAAAAAATATTTATAGTAAGAAGACAAGTCAATGAACGTTGATGTTGATATAACTTTGTAAAACTAATTTTGTAAGTAACCCATGAATCCAGTAATTTATATGGAACGTGATATTTGAATATTCAAGCCTACAATACGGTTTTAAGATAGCTTTAATCTGTTCTGTTAGAAACTGAGCTGATATATTTTAAAGTGCAAAAAGAAATTTAGGAAAAGTTATAACTACACCAACGAAATCACAAATAAAAATAACTATTTTTAAAATTTCAAAAGTACTTTATTTATAATCCGTCAGTCAGATATAGTTGCAGATATTTTTAATTTCTTACGATAACTTCTGATAAATGCATTTCTCAAAACCATTCAATGCAAATATAAGATTGTTAATGCTTTATTTCCATACATTATTATTTAGTGACTGATTTGCTTTCTTAAATTGTATCAAGTGAAATTCGTTTCGTTCATTCTTTAAACACTCGATCATCTTATTCGTAATTATAAAGCAATCGTAAAAAGTAAAATATGTTAGACATTCTAAGACGATCATGAGCGTGTGAAGATAAAAAAATTAGAAAATATTAGTTACCTTTTCGTGAAATTAATTTAAAGTACTATCAATAAAAATATTCAAATTTATTCGCGCATGTATAACAAGTTCGTCAATTTTAACGTAGAATGTCAATTTGATTTTAGAAACCGCTTACGAAAATTTCAATTGTATTGGGCCCATCGTCATAAATCTGAGATGGCTGGAAGTCTGGCGTAATCAACGGTCAAGGTTTAATGCAGATTGTATGAATACATATGCATGTCTCAACGTTCTTCAAATTATCGCAAGATTGGTAGGTATCTTAATTAACGTCACACTGGAGCAACACAATGGGCTATTGGCTACGGTCCGGCATCAAACCGCACACAAGGTTGGTTTTTGTTGAAAAGGTAAATATATTTATTTTGGTCATCAAGCTCCACAAACTATTTCAAAAAGAAAGTATGCCGTATGGTGGTACAAAGTTTCAAGCAGTCAAGTATTTCAAACTATTGCGATTTTAAGTTTTCTTTTCATAAAAGTACTTTTAGATGCAGAGTGAATAAGGTTTTGATATTAATTTTTTTCCTGATTTGTAAATAAAAGCGTTTTAAGTGACAGAATACAAGTTTGTGTTATGGCACAAGGGTCAGTTCTGACCAGCTGTTCCAAGCAATAATTATCGAAAGGGTGTTTTAACTCCGAACTATACTGAAATAAGGTTGGGTTGGGAATTTTATGATGCAAGGGCCATATTTTGCCATGTTTCACAAGACATACAATATGAAGTAATAGACACAATGTTTTACTGACACGAGAGAAATACACCCAGGGAAGTTGGTTGGATTTTGGTGTTTTATGTAACAATGGCCATATTTGGCCATGCTGTGCCAGGCACAAGATATAAAATATAAACAGACACACAATTAAAGTTTTTACTGGTACAGAAGAGAGAAATACACCTGACAGGAATCGAACCTGCACCGCCTAAAACTCGAAGTTTTGCTAGCCTAGTGGGCATACACACTAAGCCCTGACTGCGTCGATGTCAAGTAATGGATATAATACACAAAAGTTTTATCACTGAAATACGTAAGTTATAAACTATAAATGATCGTATACTTTCTTAACATTTCGATATAAAAATTTAATTTATAATTTATACGAATCAGAAAGTATATAAGTAAAAACCAAATATAAATTTAGACTAAAAGTTTATGAAAAAGTTACCTCATCCAGGAACTTGGACAGCTCTATCGAAACTGGACGTCTATATTTTTCTGCTCCCAATGAACCCAACGAAGAAAGTTTTTCCCGAAAATTTCTTGGCGTATAAAAGTCGTCTTCGTCTCGCACAGTTCTTCGCCTCACAGGCTCCAAACATTCCGAATCACTCTTAGCATTGATAAAATCATACATAAGGTTTCCTTACAGGACGATTTGCAACGAATCGGTAAAGTTCAGGGAGTATAAAATTTCAAAATTAAATTGCTAACTTCTTACTTGAAGTTAAAATACTCTATTGGTGTATCTCTATCAAATGTTAGTAAATATTAGAAAAATTTGAAACAATCAAATGTTTCGAGAACAATGTTAAATTATCGCGTTTAGGAAAAGCAACACACACGTAACTAATCAGTTGGCGGTTAAGGTTTGCAATTCTTACTCAAATCCTCAACTGAATTTTGTAAATTGTTAGTTTTTTTTTTTTTTTTTTTATTATTATTTCAATTAACGTCACACTGGAGCAACACAACGGGCTATTGGTGACGGTCCGGGATCAATCCCAAAGGGAAAGATCCGAGGACAACACCACGTAATTTTGAACCATGGTCAGATGACGAGGCAACACCTGAGCTGGCACCCCACTCTCCAAACTTCCACACCACGCCAACGTGAGGACATTTGAGGCCACGACAGATTTAACGTGCACCAGCCCCCTTTGTACACGACGGTGTTTGGCTGGATTCGAACTCGCAACCCTTCGGTTGCTAGTTCGTTACTCTTCCAACCGGGCCACCGCGGCCCGTAAATTGTTAGTTTATTATTATTTTATTATTTCAATTAACGTCACACTGGAGCAACACAACGGGCTATTGGTGGTAAATTGTTAGAAACTAGATATTAATTATGCGGAGCCGTGGTAGCCCAGTTGGAGGAGTAACGGATTAGCAAACTGAGGGTAACGAGTTGGAATCAAACAAAAAACAGTCTGTACAAAGAGGACAGTGCACATTAAATCTGTCGTAGCCTCGAATGTACTCCCTTTGGCGTGATGTGGAAGTTTGGTAAGTGGAATGCCAGCTCGGGTGTGACCTCGTCATCTGACCACGGTTCAAAATTACGTGGTGTTGTCATCGGTTCTTTCCCTTCGAGTTTGATCCCGGACCGTCGCCAATAACCTGTTATGTTGCTCCAGTGCGACGTTAATTAATTTTCTACGTACTTTAATTACGCAGGTCTAGTTGGATAGTAGGTAGGTAGTTAATTAACATCGCACTGGAGCAACACAAGTACTGGAGACGGTCCGGAATTAATCCCTTAAAGAAAGATCAAAGGACAACGCCTCGTAATTTTGAACAACGTTCAGATGACGAAAAGATGGCACACCACTCTCCAAATTTCCACAACACGCCAACGTTAGGACATTTGAGGCCACGACAGATTTAACCTGCACCAGCCCCCCATGTGCACGACGGTCTTTGGTTGGATTCGAACTCGTAGCCCTCCAGCTGCTAATGCGTTACTCTTCCAACCAGGCTACCACCTGGTCTTGGTATGTATGTATTTCAATTAACGTCACGCTGGAGCAACACAACGGGCTATTGGTGACGGTCCGAGATCAATCCCAAAGGGAAAGATCCGAGGACAACACCACGTAATTTTGAAACACGGTCAGATGACGAGGCAACACCTGAGTCGTGGAGGTCTGGGGTAAATTCCGAAGGGAAGAATCCTAGGACACCTCATACTTTTGAGCCAAGGTTAAATGTTATTTATTTATTATTTATTTTATTATTTCAATTAACGTCACACTGGAGCAACACAATGGGCTATTGGTGACGGTCCGGGATCAATCCCAAAGGGAAAGATCCGAGGACAACACCACGTAATTTTGAACCACGGTCAGATGACGAGGCAACACCTGAGCTGGCACCCCACTCTCCAAACTTCCACACCACGCCAACGTGAGGACATTTGAGGCCACGACAGATTTAACGTGCACCAGCCCCCTTTGTACACGACGGTGTTTGGCTGGATTCGAACTCGCAACCCTTCGGTTGCTAGTTCGTTACTCTTCCAACCGGGCCACCGCGGCCCTATCCAAGGTTAAATGACAAAATCTATAGATAGCAGATAGTTAATTAACGTCGCACTGGAGCAACACAACGGACTATTGGCGACGGTCCTGTATCAATTCCGAAAAGAAAGATCTGACTAAATCGATAGTAGTGTTTTAAGGCATTATTAAATTTAAGGCATTTCTTTGGGTTTTAGCTTTCCTTCGGTATTGGTCTCGGACCGTCGCCAATAGCCAATGTGTTGCTTCAGTGGGACCTTAAAATACATACCTACCTAACTTCAAAATTTTAAATGGTTGGGGTATTGGGGGTATTTCAATTTACGTCACACTGGAGCAACACAACGGGCTATTCAAAATTTTAAATGTATTGCATTTTAGGCAGGTAGGTAGTTAATTAACGTCACATTGGAGCAACACAACGGGTTATTGGCGATGATCCGGGATCAATCCCCACGGGAATGAGCCGAGGAGAATACCACGTATAGAACCTGAAGTATTAAGGTAGACAGATATTTTAATTAATATCGCACTGGAGCAACACAGCGGGCTACTGGCGACGGTCCGGGATCAGCCCTGAAGGGAAAGGGAAAGATCGAGGGCACCACCACGTAATTTTGAAATACGGTCAGATGACCTGATGTATCAAAAGACGCATGATACGAGTTGTAGGCGAAGGTTGGATTCCTGTAACTTCTCAGTCTGTGTATTTCTTTCTCATATGTCAATAGCCCGTTGTGTTGCTCCAGTGTGACGTTAATTGAAAATACCAATACCAATACCGTTCTCATATGTCATTAAAACTTTTTCCTTGCTTCTATACCCATTACTCGAAGTTGTCTGTTTTTGGTTTTTGGTTTGGCGAAGTTTCCAGTGCAATGTCCGGAATCAAACTCGAAGCGAAAGATCCGAGGACAACGCCTAGAAATTTTTAACCACGGTCAAATAACGTGGTCATCACCTGAGCTCAACACTTTGCGATACGGGAGATGTATTAAAATAACTCGTGTTTCTCCCAATGCGTCGTAAATTTAAATATCTACCTCCGGGTCTACTTACCTAAAAAGTTTAGAAGGTAGGTATTCAAATTTACGTCCCTCTTACCTCCAGGTAGGAGGTAGGTAAGTAGGTAATTAACATGACACAGGAGCAACACAACGGGCTTTTGGCGACGGTTCGGTATCAATTACGAAGCGAAAGATCCACGCCTAGTAATTTTTAACCACTGTCAGATCGCGAGAACACTTGGGGAGCTGGCACCCCTCTATCCAAACAACACGTCAACGTGAGGACATTTGAGGCCACGAGAGATTTTAAGTTCACCAACCCGTGTTTACACGACGGTCTTTGGGTGAACCGAGTTTTTAACTCACAACTCTCCGGGTGCTAATCAGTTGCTCTTCCAACTGGGCTACCGCGGCCCCGGTAGGAGGTAGGAACGACTGGCTACAACTAGCGCGGGTCAAGTACTCCCATCTCCGGGAGTACCCACCAGTAAAGGTAGGTAGGTAATTCCGGAGGTAGGAATAGTTGAATTAACGTCCTACTGGAACAACACAACGGGCTATTTGTGACGGTCCGGAATCAATCCCATAGGGAAAGACCAGTCGAAAACACCTCGTAATTTTGAACAAAGGTAAGATGACTGTCACATCTGAATTGGCACCCTACTCTCTATACTTCCGTGCACTAGGCCCCATGTAGGGCGGCCGTGGCACAACGGTTTGAAGAGTAACGGATTAGAAACTGGAAGGTTCCTAGTTCAAATCCAACCAAAGACCGTCGTATACAAAGGGGACTGAAGCACGTTAAATCTGTCGTGGCCTCAAACGTCCTCACTTTGGCGTGGTGTGGAAGTTTGAAGAGTGGGGTGCCTGCTCAGGTGTGACCTCGTCATCTGACCGTGATTCAAAATTACGTGGTGTTATCTTCGGATCTTTGCCTTCGGGTTTGATCCCAGACAGTCGCCAATAACCCGTTGAGTTTCTCCTGTGTTACGTTAATTCAAATACCTACAAATCTTTGCAATTTGGTATCAGCACATCGGGTCTCAGTACATTCCTGTATTATTGTGCTTATTTTTAATAGTAGAATTGGGGCTCGTTGGATAGGCTAGTATAAGTCCGGCGATAGGACTCCTTGATCACTATAATCATTTAACGATTGTTCCCTCTTGGGATTCATCAAAAGCATCATGTTCGAGACCCCATTGACTCCGAAGCTAACCCCATCTCAAGAGTCGCTGTCGCTATGCAAATGTTACTGTTTGTGGTCACAACTTTGATCTGCTGTAAATGTAAACTTACTTTTATAAAACTAAAAATTTTGCATTTCTTTCATCTTTGGGGCTTAGATTGCCCTCTATCACATCCGGGAGGTGCTTGTTGGCATTCATTGCGTGAATTCACCTTAAATATGCGTTGTTACAACTTTAAAGTCTATCTGTGAAGCTTTGATATGTATGAGTATGTAAATTAAAATATTAGACGTATTTGTAATAGCGTTGAGTCACTTCCTTTGAGATTTCCTATTGAAATTCTCACATTGGCATGGGGTGGAAATCTAATAGGGTGCCATCTCAGGTGTTGACCTTGTTATTTGACATGATTCTTATTACGAGGTGTAGTCTTCGGATCTTACCCTTTGGGATTGATCCCAGACCGTCGCCAATAGCCTGTTTTGTTTCTACAGTGTGAATGAATACAACTACCTACCTATTGAAATGTGTGATGCCTAATATTGTGCTACTAATATAGTATGCCGATCATTTCATATCAAGTAATGTTGAATTGTTTCATGTTGTAAAAATTCCGTTTGAGCATTATTTTTTACTAAATGAAATAGTTGAACCTAATTTTCGAATGCTGTCAAAACAATTCGAATCTTCATATAAGAAAAGTGACTCATTAAGTGTGTGGTGTGGTTGCATAAATTAGCTGAAGTTGCAAATGCATAGCCTACAAACGATATAATTTAGTATGAAATAACAATACTATTAATTTTACCCGTGGAAAGATACTCATCTAATTTCAAATGGAGATTTAAAATAATAAATCAGGTGTACCTTTTAACTTATCCTAAGATCATTATTATTATTAAATAAATTATTAGAAGTATAATAATTCTCAGCAAGGGAATGCAACAACTCTTACATATCCTTTAATCAAGATTTAGATAAGTACCTTCCAGCATTTCATAGATCTTAAAATTACAATTATAGACATTGTTGTTAAAACATGATGCATATTTCTTCTAGATAACAAGATAAAACCTTTTATTCTTTATATTGTGTTCTAGATTCGCTGTATTCTAGTTTCTGTGACTAAATTAAGTATGTCTTACGCTTTTACATCAAACGAAAAAATTTATTTTTCAATAACCCTAAGTTTTGTGTACCATTTCACAGAATTATGTTGACTCATAGGATTGAACAGAAAAATCAAGCATAGATTTGATAACATTTCACTTCTGAAATACATTTTTTAGGCTGTTTTTCGCTTGGCGTACATATTTCAAATATTTGAGAAGTATGGTTCTACAACTACAGAACTAAGACGCGCCGGAGGACACTAGAACAGAATTGTGTGGTAGAATTTTGCATGTAATGAATTAAATATGATAGAGCTTTTTATCCCCCACACTCATAGAAAACCAAATCTTAAATACTGTGTTATAGATATTATAGTTTATGAAATGATTTATGTATGGAATGTTGTAAAACATTCAAGAGTATTATTGTACTTTCATTATTAAAGTCTGAAATTAACCACTTAAATATTCTTTGTTTTCTCATTATTCTGTATATAGTCAAATATAGTGAAGAAAGGATAGTAATTCCAAAATCTCTCTCGATAGTTAAATTCTGCATTACTTAGATTTTACTAAAATTGTTTAATTCTGATTTTTATTGCATTTGGAACTGTCTTTTAATTTTATTTTTATTTAACTGGACAAACCTGTTATTTGTAAACAATTAATTTAAATCCCAAATCAAAATTGCAAACTATCCAACTATTTCAAAATTATTTTCTAGGCTCCATAAATTAAATAACTGCTATTGAAAAATAAAATTTGCCCAAACTTTCACAGTAATATGAAGTTTTGAAATTGTGTGTGATTAAAACTATCTACACAAAAAAATTAAAAATTATACACAAATAATAAACAATATAATTTACAAAATTCTATGGTTCATCAAATTTCAAATTTGATATAAGCAAAAGAATTAAATATTCTTTTGTTTATTATGTCAAAATGTAACTTAGAAGTATATTTAGTGATAATGGTTTTCTGAATCCTTTACCAAATTAACATATATCATTTATATTGAATTACGTACATTCTTTGTTATTACCAGTCAACTCAACTTTTATCTTTTTAGTGTTATTTTTAATGCAAATTAAAGCTCTATGTATTTCTTACTGAAACTATCTCTATTTTCCGTCTTAAGAAATCTATTTGAAATTCAAATAAAATTAAATTTTTTATGCTTTTAATATTAGCTAAGAATTTTATTATTATTATTCCAAATATTTCAAGTTGATATAAGCAAAATTATCAAACCAAAAGTATTAACTTCAAAACGTAGCAGAGTACAATAAGAAGAACGCCAAGGCCTAGGTAAAAACTGAAAATACTCACTCCAAAATCGAGGAATGGTCCTAGGCGAATATTTTCCCTGCTACTACCACAAGAGCTGCTATCATCTCTAAAATATACAGCATCGTTGTCATGTCCGGTTAGAGTTTTCTGGTTATCGAACTGTTTTCGCATAACAGTTTAGTTCAAGGTTTATCCACCTGAGTACTAAAAATAGCACCGCACGCTATGTTGTGTTATTGTTGTGGTACGATTTTCCGATACTCTTACGCAACGCACAAGAACTGTCAAAAAGTAATCCAACTCTCATTGACACTCCTGATAGTTAAAGAGACGGTTTTTGAGCACTAACTGCCAATTATATCTTGAAATTTCAATAGAATTTAAGTTTCTCAATCTTTGTTTATCCTTGATCAGACGACCATAATAATTCCGTAAAAGCTCCAGTTGCTCGATTCTTTGGCACATGCGCAGTACAGACTTATCGGAACCGAGAACAGGCAAGTTGAATTCCGTGCATGCGCGCCATCTGGAGGATGTTTTATAATTAAACTTCGTGAAAGAGATCGAACTGAGTGACGTCATGGAGCTATCTGGAGGTCCGTTTCGTATTGATTTTTGGATGTGTTTCACCAAGGACACGGGATGCATTTCGCAATTTTTTTGTTGTCCGTCGCAGCGGTGAACGGGATATAAACTTCTGCGAAGAAAAAGATAAAACTAAAAAGAACTGCGTGTTACGTCGTGTACCGCGGATTCCGACAGTGGTTATTTTTTTATCTTGTAGTCACTATGAAATATGATCGCATGCTCACTATTTTAAGTACTGCTGCAATTTCTTCGACAACGATTCTGATGAAGTTAGATTAAGAAACGATATCTCTTGATATGTTAAACTTTATTATTTTCCATTTTTTGCCGAACATGTGCATTTGACTTGAACAAAAGATTAAAGTGTTTTCATTTCATAAATAATATGAAATGCTATTTGTTGAATTTTAACAAGAAATATTCTGCTTTAAAATTTAGGCATTGAAAAATACTTCAAAACTATCCAAACAGTTGGTCTTTAAAATCCTCATATAGAATTAACATACTTGGTTGTGAAAGGGATGTTGTAGAACTTGTGTATTTTACTGTTGGAATCCGCACAACGAAACATTTCCTTTAATTCCATTAGTCAAAAAACGAAAAAAGTCCATGTCTCATTCAATGACATCAAAAAAACCTTTTCTACAAAAATTTTCTCCGCTTATATTGCAAAACATTTGAAAAAAGTAGAAACAATGTAAAGAAAATTATTTTAAACAAAAAGTAATCTATAAAATAATCTAAGCAAACATTCTTGCTGATTTCCCCTCAACATACTCTGTAAAAGTGTTTACCTTACATTAGTATGAAGATAGAAGAGAAATAACGTTTAGGTGCTGAAACCCTTGCAAGTCTGTTTTTTTAAATTAAATTTATTTGATTACGTTGTTAGAATGTTTTTGGTATGAATTAACAAAATAAATAAGTACATAATTATAAATCCATAAAACATAGAAAATGGGATGTGCTTGTTTTGCGAATGTAAAAAATTGTATAATTTTTTAAGAGGTTGGGTATTTGGGAGTTTAGTTCTGAAAAAATAGTGAAAAGTTAATCACACACATAAACTGTACCTTCAACTATCAACAATTGTTTTCTGCTGTATTCATGTTAGCTGTGTTTGAAGGACATTTGATGTAAGAGGTTATTCTATATTAAAACATAAACATGGACTTAGAACTATCTCTCATTTGTATCAAAATTCTATTTTATCGTGATGACAAAATTACATAACCCAGAAAGTATTCCTGTTACTCAGGTTTCTTCTAGTGCAAAAGGATGCATCGAAAATCCTGAACATTTTAAATCTTAGATATACACTCGTTACTCGTATTTATCTTGTATCGTCGTATGTAGGGTGAAAGACGGACAAACAGAATTTTATCATGTTTATTATCATGTTTATTTTTACATGCAGTTTGGCACATATTTTCTTGTTTTTATTCTACTTTTTTTTCAGTTTCATGAGACAAATTGTACATTTTGAAATTACTTTTTACATTTGCTTCAATTAGTCCTTAAGCATTCCTTCCAGGTCTGGGGTAAGGTAAAAGGTAGATAGAGTCACCTGTAAGAATATGTTCGTTTTCTTTTTTTGATGGAGTATGATTATCAGTAGTTGAGTGTTCTTTAGATTCCTCAGGACTCAAGTATTCCTTTAATGATTCAATATTTAAATCATCATTATTTGTGCTTTCAGAAGATTCATTTACGGTATCTTTATTATTCAGAATTGATTTGAAAACTATCTTAGACCTGCCAAGTCTTGGATAAGGTAATAGTGAATCAGATCTTCCAAGACGAGGGTATGGCAAAATAGAATCAGATCTCCCAAGACGAGGATATGGCAACAGGGAATCAGATCTCCCAAGACGAGGATATGGCAACAGGGAATCAGATCTCCCAAGACGAGGGTAGGGTAACAGGGAATCAGATCTTCCTAGTCTCGGATACGGTAAAATAGAATTAGATCTCCCTAGTCTTGGGTAAGGTAAAATTAAATCGGATCGCCCTAATCTAGGGTATGGCAAAATTAATTCTGATCTTCCTAATCTTGGATATGGTAGAATAGATTCTGATCGCCCTAGTCTGGGATACGGTAAAAGAGAATTTGATCGCCCTAACCTCGGATATGGTAAAAGGGAATCTGATCGTCCTAGTCTAGGATATGGTAAAATGGAATCTGATCGTCCTAGTCTAGGATATGGTAAAACAGTATTTGATCGTCCTAACCTTGGATATGGTAAAATTGAATCAGATCTACCTAGTCTTGGATAGGGTACAATGAAATTTGATCTACCAAACCTCAGCTGTGGTATAAGGTAATCATCATTTTCAATAACGGTTGAACGACCTGGTCTAGGGTAGGGTAATATATTTCCAGGTTGACTTCGCACCGAAGAGCCTGGTCTTGCAGATGGCACACCGAGCGCTATTTCTATATACTCAGTACTTCGTTTACGAACATCTATTTCTGGATCTTCTGAACCTGTTACATCAGAAACTGATTCTTCTCTTCTGGGCATATTCTTTACTAACTCAAAAATATTCACTTTCTTTCCATTCCTTTTTCCTGGTCTGGGATATGGTAAAACATAATCTGATGGAGCATTTTGCTTCCCTTTAACTTTAAACAAATGTTGCTGATTGATAAATGTTTGCTCAGGTTTCTCAAAATATCTCTTCCCTGGTCGAGGGTAAGGTATCACGAATTGCTCAGATTTGGCAGATTCTTTCTTCAACTCCTTAGGTAACTCAAAGAAATTTAGGTTTTTGCTGCCAGCTATACCTTCTGTATCAACCAGTTCTTCAATTACATTTTCGTCCATTTGCTTAGATGAAACAAACATGGCGTCTATGAACTCTTCAAGGTTGAATCCTTCAGAGTCAGCGGCAACTCTACCAGGTCGAGGATATGGGACTAATCCTGGGACGGATGAAGCAATTTTCTCCTTTTGTATCAAAATGTTTTTCAAAGATCGTCCAGGTCTCATGTTAGGCAAAATGAAATAGGGCTTTTGGAGTGGGGGAACTTTTACCTTGACTGCATCACGGCCGTATCTGATTTGCGGAATGAGTGAATCGTTCGATTCCCTTTTCATTGCAGCATCAGACAATTCTTCACCACTGGTTGATTCTTCGTCCCTCCCAAGCCTTGGGTAAGGAATAATGGTTTCATTATCATCTACTTCTCTCTTTTCTGCTAATTTATCTGAATTATCTGGATACAAAAGAGCCGAAATAGCCATATCATTCTCATATAGGCTCAAACTATCCATGTCTATGTTTTTAACATCATCAAAGACTACATCACCATCTTCAACACTAGGATAAAGAAAACTTTCTGATTCAACGGAATCCTCAGTGGATCTGCCTAATCTAGGTATGGGTATCAGTGAGGTACCTGATCTGCCGAATCGCAGCGTTGGTATCAGGGTGTCACTATCCCTCTTTTCAAGATGTAAGAAATTTCCTCCTGTAGAAGATAGTTCGGAGCGTCCTGGTCTCATGTGGGGAATTATGTAGATTGACTTTGAGTTTGATTCCGACTCCATATTGGATTCCATATCATTGTCCCCTTCTTTATATTTTCTAATGTCAGGGTATGCAAAATGGGTTAATGCTCGTGATTTTCGGTCCAATATTTTTGTGAATCCTGAATTAGAAACCTGGTTATCTGTTTTCGTAGAATTTAATACATTTGAATTCCTTTTTACCACTTCAGTTTGGGATCCGGATACAGAATTAGCTAAAAATAAATAAAAATATATTAACAGACTTTTTAATGATAAAGGTCAATTTAAAATGTCATTTAAATTTTACTCAAGTAATATCAAAATATGAAGGTTTAACACGTAAAGCAATTTAACTACTTTGTATAACAAAGCCATAAAAATATTAATATTTTAACATTTCAACTTGTTTTTTCCTTGGAGATGTGTTATTTATTTCACCGCATGTGCACATTTTTTAAAAGTTTTATATAAACCTTTATGAAAATCTCACAAATCATTGAACATAACATAATTATACTATTAGCAAACATACTAATGTTACTTAGATACATTTAAAAATTAGACGTTAAAAATTAAATAGTTACGTGAGCAGAAAATATCAGATCAATAGGTTGTTTTTAAGAATTGTCTTGCTGTAGAAAAGTTTTTGGTGCACCTCCCCAACATACGTAGAATAAAATAGTGATTTTGGTATTTTTTTGGCAATTTTGAACGTATTGCTAAGTAAATTTTGTTTAATAATGAATTCGCGATGAGCACAAAAATTTACGGTTGTCATCATTGTTAAGTACATTTCTTCAAAGTTCATTCTTTCAAAAGACAAATAAGTTTAATCACTGATATCAAAATTAGATGGTTGTAATTGCCAATAGCTTTATTTCACAACTCTTCTTGGAAACAAACTCCTATGATTTGAAATGTTAGAATTTTGTTAAGCTGACCCCTTATTTCTCTTTTGATGGGACAACCATGGGTCTCACCATTCTCGTAGTAATTCAATTTAAATGTAGTTTCTTTAAATATATTTCCCATGATGATAATAATAACTGCTGATTTAAAATGTACACTTATTAATCATCTTGAATGTTTTCATTTTCCTTTGACGTAGTCTCCCGATATGTTGTGTGTGACATGAATTTGAAATTATATTAAAATGAGAAAAAATACTCCTTTATGGAAAAACTTCAGATTAACAAATTATGCTCTGAATTATCTTAAACTTTTCCATATCTTACAGAGTAGATTCATTCCAAATATGTAAGCCGTTTTCCGTAAAAACGTCTTAACAATTTTGGCATGCAGTTAAGTCCAATAAAAAAGAAAAACATGTAATGATATAATGCAATGCATTACAGAGAATTATTATTAGCTTAGAGCAAAAAAGCATAAAATGATATTTTTTAGACAATGAATGCTTATTTTCAAGATAATGACAAAGACATAGTTATATTGTAATCTGTTGAAAGGTATATAATACTCTCAGAATGCATAAATAAAAATATATTATTTACTAAAAGCTAATAGTCTTTAAATAGTTGTACACTAAAATCAATTTTGTCATTTAATGTTTCTGTTCTAAGACTCGGGGTGAAAATAATGCTGTTTTGATAATATATGAATGAATAGCTATTATTTTAGCGAACAAGGATATTAATTAAGTACTTAACTTTATGCCATATTCATAGAAAAGGCATTAGCTTTCAAATAAATTCACCTAGTGTCTCTTCTCTTAATATAAATCGTTTTAACTATTCAAAACATTTTGTTTCGTTTTCATAAATACATTATTTTTATTCTATAATTTTAAGAAGCAAATTGTACTAGTACTTCATAATAGTTCGGTAAAGTACTTATAGGATGATAGATGAATAGTTAAAATTAGATAATATTTTTACTGGTTGAGTCAAATTGACGTCTTCGACGATGAAATGGGTGATATTTTATATTAAATTCTATGTGATTTTTTTCTCTATTTTAAATCTAGTAAAAATATGATATGTAATATGAAGCTGATCCTAACAGAAAGTGCAATCTAACTGAACTTTAAAAAAATCAAAATAACTTTATTTGCGTTTCCCAAGTAACCTAAACAGATTTTTTCGAAATACATACAATCAATCTTTTGGTAAGAGATGGGGTTTTTCAAATATTAATTTTGACGTGCTAAAGTTCATATGCATTCGTAATTTCTTTACTGTAAATTTGCAATCAACAAATTGTTACTGTTATATGATCCCAAATAACGTTTAGTACCATGATGAATTTAAAAAAGTTCGCGCTACAAAATGATGATATTAAAAATATTGAAATAAACAGTATCTAAATTTTAATTAAATTTGGATCAAACTCAATTATATTAAACTAATAACAACTATATATGTTATGTTCTTGAGAGTATCTGGTAAATGCTGTAAAGGTTTTATTTTGATTCCATTCCTTGTATAGTGTACGTTGTTTGAAATGGTTACCAATGCTACACAAGATTACGGACGATTTTAAATTACTAGAATGTGTCATTAAATCGTGCTTAATATACCAATAAATAGGTAAAATTTACATTTACGTTTACATACTTTTATAATTTTCCTCGGCATTGTTAAAATTTACAGCTCATTTGCTATTGATTAAAGAACTGGTTAATTCGAAACATTTCAGGCAATCAAAAGCTGTTCAAATAAGAAATTTCGGTCCATTCTTCTGGAAGGAAAACACTTATCGTTACATAATATTCAAAATTTCATATTATCCTAATTGAATTCGCAATATGAAGTGATGTATCTCAGCTATTCAAAATAGGAAATCTTGATTTGTTGATAGTACCAAAGCTCAATTAAATGGTTAATAAGGAGTATTGTAAAGTTAATCTCTCTTAAATACACTGGATTAAGGAATATCAGGGTTTCAGATGCTGATTTTTATTGAAGTCAGCACGATTCCAAAATTTGAATATGCACTAACTTTCCTCTGAATATCCTAGGTTATGCAAATCATCACAGGTTGTTTCGTTTAATTTGAGATTGTGACTTTTAAAAATAATGGTATTCCTTAAGTTTTGCACCCCAGTGTATAAAATGCCGATAATTATAGAGATAGATTACAGATACAAGTTTAAATCTAACACAGTATTGTAGAAAAATATCTTACCTACAACATGTTCAAGACATGCTAAGCAAATAAGGGTCAGCAACATCCTCATCTTCTTGGAACGGCTGCTCGCCGTTATTGGTGGTCCAGGTATCATCAAAAGTAGCCCAAGGGGTGTATTTCGTTGTTGTGAATCTAGCGGTCGCTGGAAAACTGAAGCTTGTAACATGGTGAACTCGGTTTTATAGGTGCCCAGTTCACCAAGCTGATGAATAGTAGAGCTAAACATAGAAGGTGGTTGGAAACGTGATCCTTATACATCAAGATCATGATTTTACCATGCAAGGAGATTCCGGATTTAGCACTAACGATTATTAATTTGTGCCCGTGGGTGTTGTGGACTTAAGACGCTTATTTCTTATATCCCCATTCACTTCATAAATGGTGAGACACTGATCCAGTCGGTGATTGGTCGTAAGGGAACCAATAGTTGTCAATTACGGTGTTAAAAATGGGAGAAAGGAGGTATTTAACTTCACTTCTGGAAATTATTGGTCAGTTGAAACAGCTTGAGGAAATATAAAGCACAGTTTGATGGAAATAGGGTTGTTTTGCAGGGTAGAAAAGAGCTATTTTCTTTTTAACTTTGTTCCGCTCTATATATACTCTGTAGAGAACTCAAATGCTTATAATGGATTGTTGGGAAGACCATAGCAGTATGCTTTAAAAAGCAATAGCCATTCACTTAAAATTATTTTTATTTAATTGATAAATTTAATTAATTTCAAATCATTATGGTTTCTAAAACATTTTGTCATTGCGTTGAAAATGTTATTGTACAATTTGACTTCCGCTGTAAAAGGTATGAAATAGTTTCGTAAAATTGCTTTTAATTTTTATGTATTGTTATGGAAATATGCAGTTTTCGTTTCGTTCACTTTAGTTAAGTAAATGTGAATTTATATCTTTACAATCACTAAAACTTTATACTGTAAAACTGAATATACGTACACTAAAATACAAATACTTGATCTACACTTTAAAGAATTTAAATTACTTCAGTATAGACCATATTAGTTCAATGATCGATAATTAGTATTAAGTACAAATGTTAGTAATACTTTAAAAATTTATACCTAAATAAACAAAAAGAAATCAAAACTTTAATTCAGTGTAACTGGAGGAAACTACAATAAATATCAAATCCAGTTATATATACTTAACACGTAAACTTTATTGAGCAATTAAGATTAATTTTACTAACAATGTTCATAGACATCAGAACTACCATTATTACGTTCATTTAACTTCTCAAATATAAATTAGACAAATTTTAGTTTCAATTTAACTTCCTCAATCGCGCCTCTAAGATCAACAGAGTTACAAATCTAAAAGATCCAGTAGAAATATTCCAGTTTCATGTGATTATCATGTTAGCAGTGTACTATGAATTGTGTTATTTGAATTAAATAAAGCGGTACTCCTTTGCAACGCTGAAGAATGTTTTACTCGCTACAATAAAATATGTGATTATAAATATAATTTATACTCTATGTATGCATTTTTATTATAAAATTGTTTCTATTTGTATGATTTTGTGAGATGAATTAAATGTATCCTAAATGCATAAACAGAAAGTAGCTTTCAGCAATACAAAAATTTAATTTGTGTCGCATCAGTACACAAGGATACAATAACATACGTATGACCATAATTAGTGCTATGAAAATTTATTCCAACAAACGCTGGCAGTAGATAAAATAATATATTCATCGCTTGAAATAGAACACTAATATAAAATAAATCTAAAAACTAGAAATTTTAAAATTTTGCTAATTGTCGAATACTGAAATGCAGTGGTATTCCCAACTGGTGATACTCGTACCACTGGTGGTACGCGAGAACATTTGGGGTGGTACGTAGAAGAGTTCAATAGTAATACAAACCAAAAGTACTGGGTTAAAACTTAATGAATATTTCTTAGAACTAATCAGTGACAGTTCAATGAAAGACTCTTTCAAGGAGAAAAGTCTTGTTTCTTTCTGGATGTCTACAAGAAATGAGTTTCCTGCTCTTTTTAGTCAAGCACTAAAATTTTTAACTTTATTTGTAACAACGTATTTTTGTGAACGTGGGGTTTCAGAGCTGTGTATGTGAAAAATAAGTACAGGAATAAACTGGGTGGAAAACGACTTAAGATTAAAGATAAGCACTATTGAACCTGACATAGAAGTTCTAATAAGAAATAAGCATAAGCAACAGCAAGTTTCTCATTAAGCCTCCTGATAAAGACATTTTAGTGTTGAAATTGTATTTGCCCTTTGTTAATAACAATTACATGTAAACGGCTTTTTCTAGTTTTATGGATTTGTTTTCTGTATTTTGTTTTATTTATACTTAAATACATTTTGTAAAGTTATTCATATGAGTATAGAATTTATTTGACCCCTCAAAAAGTTATAACATAACCAGTAATGCGCCACGACCCTAAAAAATTCTCAGGTGCTACTCAAGTATAAAAAGGTTGAGAATCACTGCTGTAATGCATAAAATTAATACTGTTTTCTAAGGTAAAATTGAAAAACAAACTGTAATGATAATAGCGCATTTTGTCTTTATAAACGAAGTACAAACAACATGTTCTAAATTGGATGTTGTCTTGCAGAACAATAGTTTCGTTTCGTACACATATACTTTATTTTTCGTTTCTCTCATTGGAATTCTTTTTATTTTCTGGTTTACTACTCCATACAGATTTCATTTCCACAACATATTTATGATGCAAATGTACGAAGACAGAGATAATATCTTTCATTGGGTAATTTATTATTTCGCTTCATGCGGTAGAATCTAATCTTTTAAACAGCGAAAAGAGCTGTGTAAATATACGATATAGCGATATACGAGAGCAGCGAATTATACCTTTAGTTATGATGCTATTAACCTATAGGTAGACAAGCTATTTGATGTGCGGAAATATAAGGTCTTGAATTCAATGCGACTTCCAAAGTTTAAAATGAAATAAAAGTTTAAAGATGGAGATCTAAATTTATTGATTGGAATAACGGGAAACGATAATAATGAAAATATCAAACTTAATAAAAGTAAGAGTAAATTTATGTTCTTGTATAAAAAATAATTCCTCAAATTTACTAATGAATTGCTTCAAAGAATGAAGCATGGTTAAATTTTAAATGACTTCCTGTCATTTTCATTTTAACTTTAAAACTCTCGAATACGTCATTTTATGTACGTCTCCTCGGTTCCAATCGATACGATGAGAGAAGGGTTGACCTTGGGATATGAACCTCCATCCTCGAAAGTAGGTTAATGGTTTGAAGCATTTTTTTTTATTTATTACCCGTGTTTTCATCCTAAGGCCTTTGGGATGATGGAACACCCTCAGCTCTTACGCAACCATATTAAACCACATATCGTTATTCACTTCTACAATCTTCTACTTTCTTTCGTCGAAAAATTATGTAAATAAAGATAACCAAATAAATATTTTAAGTATTTGTGACTGTTTCGTCGTTGCTGCAGTATAGGAAATTCATGAAGATTTTTCATAAAAGACCGGTGTATTTGATAATTTTGATATGATCCAATTGGCATTTTAAGATGGAAGTTTAACAGTGGAAATTTTTAAATATATATATATATATATATATAACAATATTTTGACTCATTACATTACTATGTTCACAAGTGATGTTGAGAAAATCAGGTATTTTCATGCCACGAGGGGGTGTCTTTTATGGAAAACAAAGTAAAATCGAGTTTAGATTCCAAATATTTCACTAATTATTCGAAATACGTTTATACTCAACCCTTGCAACAAGTGTTTTTTCTTTCAATCGTAAGTCGAATCGATGATAAACTCTTACTTTGATGCAATTGATATTTCTAGGGAACACGAAAGTTTTTGTAGGGCTTTGCAAATTCCTTAACATGGCTAAACCACTGCGCAGAAGCTTTTAAATACATTTATTACATCTTCCTTGACAAAAGAATGTGAATGTGTTTGAATGATAAATAATAAATAAAAACATGTAACATTTAGAGTTATGCTTCTTATATAGTAAATAGTTACGAATTTTAGGCAAAACATTTTTAACTAGCTACAATGAATTCTTAAATGACCTATGATTTTCGTGAAATTTTTAAGAATGTTGTGATAGAAATATTTGTTTGGTAAGATAGATCAAATGCTTTTACGCGTGAAACGTTTTAAAAGAATCTATCAGAGAAAACGTATAAATATTATTTTAACGTAGATAACTTTACTAAAAAATAAGCAACCAAATTACAGAGTACTTAAAATATCTATCCCTTCTGATGTCACCTCATTAAATTGTTTTACGACATGGATCGCATAAAATGAAATTTGGAATTAACTAGATGACTGGTATTAAATTAAGTAACTGAAATTGATTAGAACACATTAATTTAATTCGAAAATTAAGTATTTATTCCAAAGGAATCAATTTCCTGCATATTTAAAAGTTAAATGTATATGTATCTACTAACATATTTTCTAACTTTTAGAAGATACTATAGTGATTATATTATAAATTCAACATGGTTAATACAAGAGGATAATACCTCTTGGTAGAATCGAGGTCAGACTATTCAGCCGAGACCGTCGCATTCAAAGCAATTCTACCATAAATACAATTACTCTACTATTAGAGAATTCTAAGTAGTGTTACAAAAATCAAAGTTTCGAATGCTATTAAAGTTTATTAATTGAAAAGTATAAAACACATGTAACTTTTCAAAAGGGTATGATGTGTATTTTTAATTAGCATCGTACTGGAGCAACACTACTGGCTATTGACGAAGGTTCGGGATCAAACCCGAAGTTTTCAAAAGCGATATACAGTAAAAAAGTATAACTGTTTTTGATTAAGAAAGGTTTTTTAAGGTTTGATTTAATAGAGTACAGACAATTTTATCTCTAGCAATATATCATATTGTCCTATTACGAAATTCTATTTGTAACAATGCATATTCAATTTCCAATGCACATTTTAATTGCTATTCTGTGTATCTCTAAACATGTCGTAAACATATCCGTTAAATTTAAAATTACTTTAAGCATATACCTACGATTTTAAAACGCTTATAGTTACTGTTCCGAAATTGGATTTCATGGAAATGCAAAATCGTATTACTAACTAGTCTATCTCGTAAGATAAATTTTAGTTTCGATTCCTAAGTCATACTATATAAACAGCTTTATGCGTTTAATATTTTAACCATTACAAATGCAAGGAATAGAGATGAAATGACGCTCTCTGATATATTTTTACACAGTGTAAAATTCCTTGCTCCAAAACATATCAAGAGCCAAGGTAGCTCAGTTGGATGAGCAACAGAATAGCAACCGGAGGGTTGCGAGTTCAAAAGTCGGTCCAGCCAAAACCCGTTTTGTATTGGGGGCTTGTGCACTTTAAATATGTCGTGACGACAAATGCCCTTACGTTGGCGTGGTGTGGAAGTTTGGAGAATGGGGTACCAGCTCAGGTTTTGACCTCATCTGACCGTGGTTCAAAATTACGAGGCGTTGTCCTTGATCTTTCCCTTCAGGGATTGATCCCGTACCATCGCCAATCGCCCGTTGTGTTGCTCCACGTTGTGACGTTAATTAATTACCATTACCATTACCATTTCATTCTCTTCGTCAATTTTTAGGGCCGTGGTAGTACAGTTGGAAGAGCAACATATTAGCAACCGGAGGTTTGAGATTTCGAAACTCGAACCAACCAAGGACCGTCGCGTACACGGAGGCTGGTGCATGTTACATCTGTCATGGTCTCTATCCTCACGTTGGCGTGGTGTGGAAGTTTGGAGAGTAGGGAGCCAGCTCAAGTGTTCACTTCGTCATCTGATCGTGGTTCAAAATTATGTGGTGTTGTCCTCGATCCTTCCCTTCGAGATTGATCCCGGACCGTCACTAATAGCCCGTGTTCGAAGAGGATGATGTTTAACTACCAACCAATCGTCAATATTTATTGCTCGTGTAACTTTTCCACGCAGTTTTTCGGAATTTTATCCTTAACTGTGAAATAATTATGATTTTGGAAGAACTATAAAATTGGTTTTAGTAAAGTTTCCAACGGTCGGTGTCGTGTAAATATGCCGATTTAATAAATGCCATAGTTTTGAATTATTTCAGTATTGCTTCTACATGCACCATTCGCAACACAGAAATTTGTAGGACAGTTGTGTCCATCCATAGACCCAACGGTGGTCACCGTGTCATTTCACACGATAAACTCGAAGTTTCGGTTCTTGAAGTACATTGTATTCTCCGGTTACGAATATTATTCTACCAAGTGTAAAAAATAAAGGGAACAAAATCACGCTGCGAATGTCCTTGCCCTTGCGCCAAAGGCATTTCGGAAATTCCTTTTCAGCCCCCTTCGCATTAGTCCGAGCCGACTTCCCCACGCTTCACCCATTCACGGTGATTAACTCCCCATAATAGCTCCTTCCCAGCTAGTAAACGCTTCTAATCAAGTTGTTGCACTCGGAACCTCTCGCGTGCTCGGTTTTTATCTAGAGGTGGGGGTGGCACAGACGAGGTGGTCAGTCGGGGTCCGTCTGTGCGGCCCAATCAATGACGTCTAGGGAAATCACGTGGAGGTGAGAACACTCCGAGGCGCGCGAAGGCCTGTCTCGTCTGCAATGTCTGCCGCATTGGCAGACTGGAAGTTAGTATTTCTTTGGCATTGTGCCCACTTGGATTCGTGCCAAGTTTCTGACGGAAAGTACGCGATGGGGGAGGTGCTCTATCGGGGTATTTTTAGGATCACGTGAGGGCCCCGGTGATTGTTGTACCAGAATCCAATTTTTGCACCCACTCCAAAGTTAACGACATTGTGCGGGTGGGATATTGGCGACCTTCCTGTCTGATGAACCGCGGTTTTATAAAAAGCCCGTGTAGAAGAATGTTGGGGAGTTGGGAAGCTCTGTTTAACCTCAAAACGGGCGCTGTTACGGGAAAGAGTGAGAGAAATCGACTGAGTATTATTGAGTTTATAACAATGTTTCCGTTGTGGTAGAAACGGCAGTGGAAAAAGAAAATTCTGGGTTAGGTTTCCGAATGGCATTCAAAACCGTTTAGAGGGTGATATAATATGGAGGGTTAGAGCACTCGAAATATGTTTATAAAGGGGAAACTTATTGGATGTATGAGTGCTATGCTTGACATCCATTTGTAGATAGTTGCGAGACCGCGGTAACCCGGTTGGAAAAGTAGCGGGATAGCAATTGATGGGTTGCGAGTTCGAAACTTGGTGAAACCAGAGTCGTATACACGGGAGCTGGTGTGTCCTCAAATATCCTTATATTGGTGTGGTGAGTGGGAGTTTGGAGAGTGGGGTGCCAGCTCACGTGTTCACTTCGTCATCTGACATTGATTCAAAATTACGTGGTGTTGTCCTCGATCTTTCCCTTGGGGATTGATCCCGGACCGCCACTAATACCCCGTTGCGTTGCTCCAGTGCGACGTTAATTAATTAACATTACCATTGTAGGTAGTTGCAAGTAGTCAGGAAAAACAGGAACCGTCTTTTACGGAGTCAGGGAAAACAAGAGCAGCCATTTCAAAAACAAAATCGGTCAGGAATAAGAAAAAACGGTGTAAGGATGCGGGTAATAGATTATAGAAAATATTTATTGTAGTAGGTGCGTACGCGATAATTTTACTAGACAGCACACAGATCTTCTCTTACTAGTCAATAGCTTGATGTTTTCCTCTGCTACTGTTGATAGTTAGATCTTCGAGACTCAGTGGGTTTCCCTATTGAACTAATATGCGTGTTGTAGGCGGCGCAGGGTTGATTACTGCCAGGTTCGATTCATCCCTGGGTATATTTCTCTCTTAGGTGCCATTAAAACATTGTTTATGTATGTGTATGAGCCAGCATGGCCATATATGGCCTTTGCGCCGTAAAAACCAACCAACCTTTGCTATTGTTATCAGAATATTGGGTCGTACCATAAGTAATGCGGTTTTTTTTCATTAGTCAAATTGAATGATGCAATATCTTACAGTTAATTATCGTACAATGTATCTGTTTTATTAGGATTTTCAAAGTGCTTTAACTAGTTTTGTGTCTGTTTAATTTTTCACACGTGAATTTAAGAGTGAAAAAAATAAATATTTTCATGGTTATTACTAACTTTAAAGTATTATGAGCTGCGTCTTGAAAATTAAATCATCACCAAAGAGCTGTAGTGCAAACAAATGACGCATCGAAAAAGAGTTATCGATGAAAGATACGTGGCATTAGATGTTAGAAAGGGCATGTTTTTTCATGACACCCCACGATCTTACACCGCACGAGAAATGCTGCAAAAATTGATTTGAATACGATAGCGAATATCGACAATTTTCGCCACGCAATTTTGAATCATGGTCAGATGACGAGGTCACACCTGAGCTGGCACCCCACTCTCCAAACTTCCACACCACGCCTACGTGAGGTCACTTGGGGCCGCGACAGGTTAAGCTTGCACCATTCCCCACGTATACGACGGTCTTTGGTTGGATTTGAACTCGCAACCGTCCGGTTGCTGGGGCACCATGGAAGGTGCTGCCACACCTTATATATCACAAAGTGGGGAGTATGCTTTCCTGCAGAATTTGGGGGAAACAGTCCCACAATTACGCATCGTCGTGAAGAAACCAGGAGGCTTCAAGCAACCAACCCGACTTTGGTAAACACGAGATTTGAACTCTTGACCAAGCGCTTTAATCTGCTAGTTTCTTAAGAACGACGTCTTTAGACCATAGGCAACCGGTAAGGCGGTTCCTTAATAGAAACGCAATAAAACCATAAGAGGAAGATATGTGTTAGTCTGAGACTTCTAAGTTTTCATATAATCGAGCAGCGGTTGGACAAAAGGACACCCGAAATTAAACTTTGATAGATTCGAAATTTAGAGTCACTATTTGGTGTTGTCACTGCAAATCGTGAATTTCGTGCCCGATTTAAAACAAAGCCAACCCCTTAAGCAAATCTTATGTGTATACAAATTTATATAAGCTAATCCCTATCGAAAGATTTTCGTCAATTTGTTCTACTATGAACGATGCGCAAATAAAGGCGGTTCGAATTTTTTACAGCTGCGAAATTGTGTTTTACATTACTTCAAAGAAGTGACTCTTTTGATATGATTTGAACAAGGGACTCTTCAAACAGGTAGAAAATAAAATGTTTCCACTCAAAAAATCCTCCCTTCGAGAAAAAGGCTTGTGTAAATTTGGAATATTTGCACGTATAATCTATATGTTAGAACATATTTTTCAATTCAGGTAAAAAGATAAAAAGTTCCTCAGATGTTAAACTTGAATCTTTCAACTTGAGGTCGTACATTTTTATTGAATCATACTACTTCATCTTACTGTTTATTCTTTTTAAGAAATGGTATACATTAGCATTTAATGCTTTGAATCGTGATTTATACGTATTGTCACTTTAGTCGAATATACTAATGTTTAACATCAAAGTACTTGTTCACCACCGTCCTATTTGATTCAGACCCTTGGTTCAACAGTCTGAATTCAAAACCCTATAAGGGAATGGATATCCAAGTGGTTAGGATTCCACTTTAAATCGTAGTTCCCAGTCAAATTAGCCCTCGTATAGCAACAAATTATCGTAGTGACAAATCAATATGTTCATTGGTTATTACTTAAAAATGTAATTGTATGGTGTTTCCAACATTACGATTCCATGAGAATCGGTGCAATTCATTGAACTAGAAACAACCAAGATAGCTTTGGGTGGAATTTACGCTATCACGTTTTGTAAATCAAAATATTTCAAGTAGTACACACTAGTATTAAATTTCAAAGAGAAAACAGAAATGAAAACCTAATTGTTGCTTTGCGTAATTCTTGTATATATTGTACTTCAAAGCAGTGTAAAAACTTTAAAATGTTTTCATTAATTCAATTTTAACCCTCCAAGTGGTTTCAACGAGATGACTGCTCCATCAAGATCTGACCAATTCTGATAATGACGAGATATCTCGTCAAAATATTGCCGATTTTTTTATTATGACGAAATCAAGATATAGTCGGATTTCTTTTATTGACGAGATATATAATCCATCAAGATCTGGTCCTTTTGAAAGTTACAAGATACCTCATCAAAATAACCGCCAGGTGAGTTAAAGTATAATAGGTAAATTTTGGGGTTAATTTATATAAATTTATTAATATTGAATTGAGTTTAATGAAAACGTGCTTCACTCGAACGAAAATTCGGATTTTCTCAAGTACTATATTAATATGAAAGAAACAGCTTCTCTAAAACAATTCCATCTTTACGTAATAAGCGATTAAGCTAAATGTGTTATTTTAACGTTAAGTGTTCAATCAGCGAATGGTGATTCGTTGATTACCTTAAGGGTTATGTGAAATGAACGATTAATGAAGGAAGGATTCCATCAATTAAGTATGCATTGTTATCTAATGTCTATATTGATTAGGAATTGCTTTATGCTTAATTTTATGCGAACATTACACTAAAGTATACTATACTAGCATTTTTGGGTGAAAATTGAAATTATGTGTACTTTAACTTACGCAGGCATTATAAGATAATTATACAGTTTGAATGTAGCGTAGGTACTAATAATCCTCCAAGTGTTTTGACGAGATACCTCGTCCAAGATCTGGTCAGTTTTGCAAATGACCAGATACCTCGTCGAAACAAAACTTCCCTATTACTCCAAATAGAATGAAAATCCAAGTAGAAAAAAAATGTCATTTTCCCAGAACTGGGAACAGTTTGAAATAGGTTTCTGCTGAGACTGACGGCTACAAGGTAGTTTTCGACGGGAAGATAATCCACCAGGAGAGTTAAACT
Source organism: Meta bourneti (assembly GCA_933210815.1). Classification (NCBI taxonomy): domain Eukaryota; kingdom Metazoa; phylum Arthropoda; class Arachnida; order Araneae; family Tetragnathidae; genus Meta; species Meta bourneti. The sequence goes on along the minus strand of OW119923.1, from coordinate 74,695,066 downwards.
ATATAAACCAGTAAGCGTCTAAAGTAGCCTTTAAGGTAAGTAAGTAAAGAAATAATAAATATGGCTGGACGACAAACAAATTACGCTACGAAACCAATTAAACCCAATTCATAAATTCCTTTGTATTCAGTTTACGTATAATGCATGCAAATTGTACATAGCCTAACCCAGGGATTACAAAACCAAGTGATTATTTATCCGAATATGAATACCCCATAGAGTTATTTAGAAAAGTGTAATATACATAGAGAGTGTTTCGAAATCTGTACAAATTTTAAGGGAAGGTAAAAAACACAAATTAAGCAGTATTCATATAGAATGTATCCTACGAGAGCTATCTTAATTTGCTAGAAGACTGCGGTAGCATGACAGTTGCCCAGTTTGTGTCATCCCAATATTATACGTTGATTTCGTGCGGGTAATACGTATCATTTCAAAAATGCTGAGATGCTTAATACGTACCAAGCATATGGGGGAACTAAAAGAAATTAATAAGTTGCTGTGAGATTGTATCTTGAATGGATTCCGACAAGCGCAATTTCCAAGCTGTGAAATTAAGCCTAACCGACATGTTAATCACGCACTTGTTTTTCATTTTTGCACTTTAGTATACCATTTACCACATCCGAGTAGAGCTTGCATACATCCTTTGTGAATACGGTTTAGTTTTGAGTTTTCTCTTTCCCTTTTAAAGTTTGCATATTAAATTTTTGAACATCCTGAACCCTCTGTATACGAGAACTGCTCCCACACAAAGAAAGTTTTGAGATATCCTGCATGTATCATATTTCAACTCAAAAGCCTTTAAGGAGAGCATTTTAAGCTGCTAAATAGAAGGTATAACGTGTTTCTCAAAAGGAAATTCTCAAGAGCTAAGTTTCCTAATACATATCCCAAATTTACACAGCATATTTATGTCTGGGATTTGTATCAATGAGAAAGACTTCGATCGTTTTATTGTATTAGTGTAAGATTACATTAAATGTGTTATTTGACATTGTTGGAAAACATCTTCATCCAGCGATTGACAGTAAAGCTCGAGGTTCAAAAGTGCTAGATGCTAAGGTGGAAATTTGATTGACTGTGCTTTTAGGGGAATAATTTTCAAAAATTAGAAATTATTAAAAATAACTCTTCAATTAACGGAACTGTAAAGAGAAATGAATGAAGGGAAAGGATTAGACTGTTATTCACATTTTAACAGTGATTAGTAATAATTGTAATTTTCTAAAATTGCATGAATTTTAAAAATAAAAGTGACACAAATCACGAGAATTTTGGAAGCTATTTTAAAATCTTAAGAGTAGAAAAATTATCTTTTTTAATTTTAGCTTTAGAAGAACATTAAAAATGTGAGATTACAAAGTTGTAAGACGTTCATTTATACACGTTACATGAAATTTTGGACATGGCAAATATTGGAAGCGGGGCCAAATTGCCATAGCCCTTATGAGTTGGCACCTCTAGTAAAGATAAATATTCCTGATTAATGCTGCGTTATTGTTTGTAAACTTATTTCTGGCTTTGTACTTTACGCAATCAAAACCATACCTTGCCAGGTCTTAAACTCTTTGTTGGTAGACTGGTAGTAGGTAGGTAGTTGAATTAATGTTTTACTGAAGCAGCACAACGGGCTATTGGTGACTGTCTGGGATCAATCCCTATGGGAAAGATCCGAAGACAACACTTCGTAATTTTTAACCACGGTCAGATTACGAGAACAACACCTGACCTGGCACTCCACTCTCCAAGCTTCCCCACAATACCAACGTGAGGACATTTGTGGCAACTGTAGATTTAACGTGCACCAGTCCCCACGTACACGACAGTCTTTGGTCGAATCAAGTCTCGAACTCGCAACCAGAGACTGGTAGTGGAAATCATAACTATACAATAAGACTTACTATCTAATCTATGTCTTAATATAGATATAAACTTATATAGTTATACCTATGCGATGATATGTATAAAAAAATTATGCACACGTTAAGATACACATTGATATCTTATATGCATATTTATAAAATAGATATTGATTAATTAATTCAATAGTTGTTGATTTCTAAATTCATCGCATTTGAAATCATACTTGTTTTAAACGTGATATGTGGTGAAATGAATACAGCTTTTGTGCCCGCAAGGTCCTGTTTTCGCATAAATGTAATAAGACATGTAAGAGATTGAGCACTATCTCTTGAATTTTTTCATTTTGTGTTACACATTTAGAAATAAATTTATGTTGCGTCACATACACCAACTTGAAATTTTCAATGAAAGATTCATAAAAATTTTAAGCTTAACTGATTCTTGTAAATCGCATAAATTATTCTTAGTTCGCTTTGTTTTGATTTAACGGTGCAAGGATCATATTTGTCCAAGCTGCGTCAAACAACACAGAAAACGTCAAGTAAATGGACAAACAGATACAAGGAAAGTTTTATTGGCACGGAAGAGAGAAATACACCCAGGGTGGAATCAAATCTGTGCCATCTACAACTCGCAGGTTGTTAGCGCAGTGGGAAAACCCAAATAATTCTTTGAGTAAATAATATTTATTAATATTATTAGAGATCTAGTAATAATGCATATTTCAAATTTCTGTAAAAATAAAAGCATTAATTGAGCCTGAAAACTGAATTTTTCTAATTGAATTTTATAATGAAAAACTAAAATCGATTCTAGTATTAGTTAACCCTATGAGGTATTCAAGCTTATATAGTCATTTGGCAACCTATATGTGTTATGACTTCCAACTAGTTTTAACCTTCTTGACAAATATAATATTTCCTAGGGTTCGTTAAACAATAGATCTTTAAACAATGCGGTTATTTAGTTATTATGTGTATTGTGTGGTAGAAGAAATATACACTACTCGGAAATCGTGTGACTTTCAGAGTGTTAATCGTAATATAGAAGCAAACATGTTTTTAAACACTCGTATTTAAAATACTTAACCATCAGACACTTTTTCTTATTGTATGCTTATAAAGAAAAGGCTTTGTCTAAAATGAATGAAAGTGTTACTTATAATATAAATCCAAATATTTGCTATGCCTCATTGCCGTGCATAAGGTGGGAAGGCTTCAAAAGGCATTCTTGTAAAAATGCACTCTTGGCTCAAATTAAAAAAGACAAGTTTATGGGCCTTTATAGCCCTCCTACCTTGTATGGCCCTGTTCTATCTATTCTGTCTACAAGTAAAAAGTAGTAAGTGGTCCAAAAGTTTACGGCCCTGGCCTTTATAGCACTCCTTTCCTGTACGGCACTGTTCTATCTATTCTTGCTACAAGTAAAATGTAGTGAGCTGTACTAAGGTCCAAAGGTTTACGATCCGATCATGTTAGAAAAGGACTTGACAAGTCACTCCATCAATTCCCCATGCTATGTTCTGTTGCATTTCAGTTAAAATTGTACGGGCCTCTAGCATCTGTATTACTCCAACTAGCGTCGCAGATAGAAGTGGTGTTGTACAATTTTTAAAATGTTTAAACTTCAATATTCTGCAGCGTCATTAAATTTTCAAAATCAATTTTTTTTAATTTTCAAAATAGAAGTCGGATTTGAGTAGGAAAAATTTACAAGTGATGAAGAAATTTTATCTGTAGTTTTAGACCTCTTTAGGGACCAAAATTCAGACTGTTTTAAGTAGTACAGGAATTTTAGCCGTCTAAAAATGTATAATTGTATTGAGCAAAAAATTATTGTTCTTTGATTCTATAATATCTCAATGAAAATCTCCACACGCAGACGTATTTCCTGATAGGCCGATCAACTAACATGGAACAGGGGATCAAAATGCGGAAATAGGTGCGGTATGCAATACTTCCTTTACAATCAACTTCAAAAAATAGGAAATTTTTTTAGACAAAATATTCTCATAAAAAAGGACTAAATCCATGCATTTAACTACTATTTTTTGGACATAGCATTTTCTTGTATGATTATGATATCGTTGTCTATATGCAAGAACTGAGAAAATCGAACAATGGATTTTTTGAGTTGTACTTAAATTAGTAAACTTGGGATCGTATATATATATATATATATACGATGTGTGCTTGTATAAACAATTTGAACAATAAATGGTACCACATAGAATTTACAGTTGATTCTAACTTAAAAATTCGCATTTATCACACACATTGTCTTTTTAGACAGTGATTTTTCCTTGTATGATCATATGCACTGGAATATAAGCAATTTAAACAATAAAATCGCGATATGCAGTTATTAGCACCATATAGAATTTTCGCGCAATTGAATAATATATTCATATTTATCTACATTAACTTTGACTTACATTGCCTTTTCCTTGTGTGATCATACGTACTTGAATAAACAATTTAAATAATAAAATATTGATAAATAGTCGGTTTACAAGTGAAATGCACTACGTCAAAAACATACTTCTGAGGAAATGAAGGTACAAAAATTCAAATTTTCAGCAATACATAAGTTTTAATTTTATCCTTTTAACAATTCTTTCTTTTTATTTACTCAATTTGTCAATTATTCAGGAAAGAATACTTTCATTATGATAATGTAATGCCAAATCAACCTATTAATATAAACATAATAAATGATGTGCATGTTATATTTTATTTAAGTGTTCCTCAAGTGCTTTTCTAACATTCATACAAATGAAATACTAACCTAGTGGACTTCACCAGTCTAAATATAACTACAATCATGTCTATAAGGCTAAAATACTCATATCTAGAAAATTTTGACACGTTTGAATTCACTTGTAAGTCGATTATATTTTCTTGGCATCATGTAATTTGCGATTGATTCTACATAAAAATTCTCATCTATCACATATATTCTCTTTTTAGGCATAGTAATGCTTTCTTATGGGATCATATATACTTGAATAAATGATTTAAACAAAAAAATAATGATAATAATTCCAATTTTTACAAAATTGCAACGCAGAAATATTTGAGACGACAGTAAATATTAAGCAAGGAATAAGTAAAGCATCCCTTACCTGAGCTCTTTCTGCTGCTTCTAAAAACTGCACACGGCTTCCACTTGAACTCGCAGATTGACTTCGAGGAAAAAGTATGTTTTCCATTTATTTCAGATAGTGTCTCAATGAGTGATGGTGTGTTACTTCCAGAAGGCAAACACTACCTAGTTGACCATAGTTTCTTTTATGATATGCGCAATTCACAGTTTTTAGTGCGTCTCTTTTGGGGTGAAACACCCCGTTCTCTCTGTTTAGGAACGTTACACAGAATATTTTTCTTTGGTTAATTTACATGAGCAAGTTAGCTACTGTCTTTCGTAGATTGAAGTTGGTTGACTTCTGAATATTAAGAGTTTATATCAGAAATTCTGTCATCCAACTTCAGCGATGCCTTGAAGCAATTGAATTCTAATAAAATTAGCGGAGATAATTTATTTTCAGTCACGATTTCAGCTTCGATTTTAACTCAGAAAATTAAACAAGCAGGTTAAGGAATCGACATCATTATTTAAATAACTGTAGTCTCATTTCTGAGCAAATAAACGACGGAAAAGATCAATATAATCTGATTTAGATGAAAGACACATGGTGTTTAGTTTGATAAACGTAAGGTTTATGTATATCTTCCTAAGGATATTTTGACACGGTGTTCATTTTAAAAATAAATTATTTAGTAAAATATAGACCATACAGTTCAAACCACTGGGTAAGTGAAGTGGCGTACTTAGCAATAATTAATCTATATACATAAGACTCTCAATGACTCAGTTGTTAAGTGCGTAGCTCCGTATTTCTAAACACTGGAGAAGTAAAACAACACAACATATCAATATTTAGCGACAGGAAAACTAAAATGCATTGCTACCATAAGCTATGCAGTGAAGTATTTGACCCGCTTCTGTACAAGCACGAGAATATCCATCAAAGAAACGACCACGAGTGAAGAGAGATTTATGGAAGAAAATATTTACTCGAAGGTTGACTCATTTTCAGAAGAAAATCTCACGATGACACGAAAGGTCACACCTGTGTAGAAACGCTGTGTACTCATTGGCCGGTGATGACGTAGTAAATACAAGGATACGCGCGTGGTGTACATTCGTAAATAACAATCACACATAAGCCGGCCGGAAGCGCAAGAGCAGATTCAAGGAACCGCCACATCGATATGAAGAACGAGGTTTGGCTTCTTTATCGCCTATTTGGGGAATTCGTGATCTCCGAAATGCGTTTTGGCGGCTTTTCTCTCTCGATTCCATTACGAGGGGAAGTTTTTAGAATGAATAGATATCACTACGTTATTTTTTAATTCTTTGAATATGAACTGGAAAACCATTTTTGAAAGATTATCTTTAACGGTTTTTATGTAACACTTTCAGTTACTGCTTTGAAATTAACACGGTAATCCTCGTAAAGCTCTTTTTAAATTGAGGTGCTTTTAGTGAAACGCGAGACGTATTTAAAAATTTAAATTTAAAAAAATTGAAGAAATGAATCAATTACCCAATTTAGATCAAGTGACCAAAGAACTAAATGCTTCCAATCAAGAGTGCAATAAATTATGTATAATTAATTAATATATATTTAAAATAAAAAATTATTTTCCTCTAAAAATATTATTCAGGATGAATATAAATTTATATTTTCTCGGTTTTTGTAATATTGGTTGTATAAGAATGCTTATTACATTGAATTTTTATTTTAATATATTTTAAGCGAAACACAATACTTGTAATCGCAATGCATTACTTTTGTGTAAGACCCATTTTTTCAACTGTATGTAAATAAAAATGTGATGTATCTTTGGATTGTATCTATTGCGTTCATTTGAAAATCTTCATTAAATTATCTTTACTTCAAAACTTTATTATTGCCATTTCATATGCATAACATGAAATATATTGTGTGTATTATATATATATATATATATATATATATATATATATATATACGTATTCCAGGTACATAGTATGAAAAAAAATTATTATTTGGCACACATGTGAATAAAAAATATGTTTTTAATAAAACTGCATAAAAATTAAAGACGTTTGGTGAAGAATTTTTGTTTCAGTTATTATAGAGTCTATGTAAAATGCATTAGTTTAAAAACAATATGATTAAATTTAGAAGTAAAAATGTGTATGTGTGTTTTAGTTCTTTTAATTAAACAGTGGAATGATTGTTACTAAAGTTACTAAGTCAATCACTGAAAAATATTTTTTATAACTTTTTCATGAATTTACATTCATTTAGGTTGCTCTGTTTGGAAATTAAGAAACCAAAACTAGTTTATCTGCAATCTAACTACATCATCTAACAACCTTGTTAATTTATCTTCTATTCTAACCAATCTTAGAAATTTTTCTAATGTTTTTCAATATTAGAATTTTTATGCACAGTGTAAATTAAAATTACTCGCGCTCTCTTTTTTATTAAGCTGACATAATCTATAGTCATCTAACTCTTAAAAATCTATAAGCTATTTCCATCTCAGTACAAAAATAGTCCTCCATCATTTCTAGTATCTTATTTTATATATGTAATATAACGATCGACCAACTTATGCCACAATACGCAAGTGATTCGTATTCGTATTGGTAAAAAGGATGAAAAATGCTATGAAGGATATCGAATAAGATAAGTTTCTGAATAAAATCTCCCAGACACATAAATTATGTACGCATTAAATGTTCTTAGTAAGAAAAAGGGGAAAAGGTTCCCTGCATTTCATTGAGTCATAACAAGGTAACGGTAAGGGATACGGAAACGCAACAAATTCTGATAGAAAAGGAAATCCTCTAGTATTTCTTTCATCCAACGGAAGGAGGTTCCACTACAATTTCAAAGATATGTCTGTGCTTGTTTGAAAAAACATTACTCTACAGGTGGATGTGCTGTGGAACAATTGACAAGGGATCACATTTTGGCGGCTTCCTCGAACACCGGAATTAACGCCGTAGGATTTCTTCCTCTGGATTTATGATTTAATGGCTTATCATGGCTATCACTCAGTTTTACCTGGTAACACTATAGAATGGGTTGGATTACAGGGTATACATTTGTCGTTAAATGGCGTATTATGGATAGATACATCGACCTTTAACCTCTGAGGGTCACGAAATTTCCAAATAGTGCATCATTGCTTTTTCTCCCTAACACACATAATGACTTAATAACTACATATGTATATTGGCTGAGAGAATACTAAGAAACATCCTATTAGTAAAGTTCTTTCCACTCAATTTTTAAGAAAGAATCATTTGATAAGGTTTAAACCTTTTATTTTTGGTCAAAATATTTACATTTTATGTACTTTATTAATGAAACATAGATAACTTATTCTAAAGAGCAACGCAGTGAACAACACGCCGCTGCCATTTCACCCTTAATCTACCCATGCTATCCTTTTCCCGCCTTCTCTGGGTTCTAGGGTATCAACAAAGTAAAATCTGGTTAGAAGTCATGCAGACAAGACTGTAGTTTTCAGAACGTATAACTTCGAACATTCCACTTTCTATAACCACTAACCCTTGAAGTGGTAATATCACGTCCATAAAGATCAGACCAATTTTTCAAATGACGGGATATCTCGTCATCAAGATATTACCAATTTTTTTTATGATGACGAGATAAAATTCTGGTCGGTTTTCTTCTAACGACGAGATATCTCGTACACCAAGATCTAGTCAGTTTTGCTAATGAGACGAGATACTCCGTTGGCACAACCCCCAGGAGTGTTAACTGTGTCACCCGATCCGTTTCTGTTACAATGTAGTAGCACACTGAAATCTCTAGAGACCGTTATGACTCTCTCTGTACTTTAGGGAGCAATAAATCTAATTGCATCGCTCTAGTGTGAATTTTTTACATATGAGCAAACAACTGAAGCATATCGCTGACTTTTTTTATTTCTACTCCTGTCTGATGTAGTTGATTATGGTTGCTTTAAATAGTATCTTCGACTTTATATAGCTTCAATATTCCCGAAATAGCTCGATACACATTTAGCGAGAAGCGTGATAGACAGTTGTGGCTATATCTTTTTAAAAGTTACTTCACGGTAGAGAAATGTTATACTGCTATATATACTATTGTACCGTCAGTTAATTTTCGTAGAGGTGGCTAAATTCACCAAATACTCCCCCTTCAGAATTTAGCTGTGGCTGAATTCGATAGATGCTTCCACTAGTTGATAGATTACAAAATGGCGTGAGAGCTGTATTAACCTTCCAAGTAGTTTCAACGAGATATTTCGTCCATCAAGATCTGATCTATTTTGCTAATGATGAGATATCTCGTCAAGATATTGCCGATTTTCTTATGATAACAAGAGAGATATCTAGTTTTTCTTCTAATGACGAGGTATCTCCTCCATCAGGTCAGTTTTCTTCTAATGATACCTTGTCGAGACAATCACCAGGAGGGTTGAAATCTCTAGTGTACTTCTGTATACGTGCTCATGCAATGGATGATTTCGACCGTGAACTTTCCAGTGGTTGCCTTTAGGAGCTGAGTATGCTGAGCCGTGTAAATAGAAGGGTGAGCGGCAACGAGTAATGGTGCCTTGATAGAAATAGAAACAGTGTCTGTCGTTACAGGGCTTCAGACTAGTTTGAAGTGATTATTAGGATTCGCATCATGAAAAAGCACATCTATCTGATGATTAGAACTGAACCTCGGAGCTCTAATAATATGTTACACGATATGATAAAAATAATTACACCAAAGAAGATTGCTTCAAAAGCAAACACGGAATAATCAAATGATTCCCTAACAACCTCAGGACAGACGTATTGTGGCAAACTGCGTGTTTAAATAGTCTTTCGGTCCTCATCCACTCAGGGTCTTTTCTTTCCCCTCATCTCTTTTGCATAACTTCATAATGGAAGAGCATATTGAGGTGCACAAATTAATGCGGACTAATACTTTGCTTTAGCAAAAAATCAGGATTACATCAGGTAAATGTTGCTAGGGTAAGTAAATTCTAACTTTGGTACACATAATTAACATGTCTCACAATTATTATTTATTTGTTCTATCCCCAAAACACGACTGGTGACAATTTAAGAGAACTTTAGAAACTGGTTGTATCCATAGCGTGACAAGTTGAAAACTGAAGGACAACTCATTAAATCTATGATGGCATCTGTCTACATGTGAAAATTATTCGTGGATCAGGTAATAGATCAAGACAAACTAGTTTTTCTTTCAGTCGTTCTGCTCAAACTGGATACAAATTAAATATTTTTAAAATGCAGTGATCAAGGGAGATAGGGATATATTAGTCTCCCTTTTAAGACTTTTATTTTAAGGAAAGACTACGCTGGTAGACAAGCCAGCCTATTGTTTTAATTGAATGTTTGATGAATTTTTGTAAGATACTTTATATTTTTACATGTCTCGTTATTCAATCAATCGATATCGTCATATTGAGAATTATCATCTACCTAGCAAAACAGCAAAAACCAATACCAAATGGAATGACTTACGTCATTGTGAACGTAAGGAACTGGGAGGGGTCAAGCAGTTAAAGTGATTGAATATGAGATGAGTGGGTTTTCTGGCATTGGTCAGAGCATTGAGCATGTAGCGCTGAATTTCATTGGGGGTGGATCAACCGGCAAAGGGCAGAAATTTGGAATTTCGCGGGAACACATAATTAGAAATGCTGAGAGTGGGAGAACAACGAGCACCTCTACAACCCCAAGTTAAACCGGGCCCCTTAGAATCGTCGTGACAACAGCGTTCCCTGAATCAGCAACACCCCACCCCCACCCCAGCGCACATTGCCTGAGACCAGTCGATGAATACCACTCTCTTAAACTTCCCATCTATTCATATTTGATTCCTCAATCTATCTATCAATGTCGCCATGATGTTTCCGCGATACCAATACAGTATATAGTAGGAACTATTCACGGACTTAATGCTTTTATGACTTTAAGCGTAGAACTCAATGAAAGTAGATTCGTGTGCGGCCTTTTCTGCAATGTAAAAATAATTTTACTGTATATATACATAATTTGCAATGAATGAATTATTTAATGTTTAACTTTTACAACGTCTCTGTCACACAGGTTAAACACACATTTTCAGGGGATATTGAAAATCTTATGACCCGAATGTCTCAGTGAACCATGATAGACGTCTTGGATAAATCTGTCTTAGATTATATTACATTATAAAAGTAGGGCATTCTAAGACATCTTATAATAAAAGCAGAAAATCTGTTTATCGGAAGCAATAGAAACTCTCGAATGCTGTCACAAGATTTGAACAGCTTATTCTATCTGGAATTTCTAGGTCAAAACAACTACGTCGTTTCTTTAGAACTAGAGAAGTAAAATTTAATATAGAATATTAGACCAGAAGATACTAATCAACACAAAACACCAAAAGCTATCACGAGTCAAGCAATCGGAAGAGGAAAACCGCTAGAATGTGATGCTAGACAAATCTCTAAAAGCTGTTCTCCGACGCAACGAAACTACTGAGGAAACAGAGGCGCGACTTGGGGCTTGTCTAAAGCTTTAGAAACTCTTAAACTGCAAATGAAACAGAAGGACGACTTAGTTTGTCTGAAGCAGAAAAACTACAGGGAAAGCAGGAGAGTAAAGCTAGTAATAACATACAAATTATCCTTAACTCTCTAAGTGGTTTCAACGAGATATCTCGTCCATCAAGGTCTGACAAATTTTGCTAATGACGAGATGTCTCGTCATCAAGACATTGCTGATTGTTTGATCATGACGAGGTCAAGATCTAACCAGTTTTCTTCTAATGATGACATATCTTGTCCTTCACGATCTGGTCAGGTTTGATAATTACGAGATACTCGTCATGAAAATCATTAAGAGGGTTGAGAATGCTGTGATAAGAATATTCTTATAACATAGATCAAGTAGTATATTAAGCTTTCCTATGCACCAAAACGAAAACAGTACTCTAATAATAATTCTTATGATCCAATTTTCGGATATCTAACTCCACTTTAAATTTTATTACTATTATTAAAATTTGAAAATTCATAGTTTGTATTTTATCTATGCACTCATGCTATAATAAATCTGTTACAGGAAACTTAAATTCCTCTTTTTATTTAGCAAGTTTATTTTTAAGAAATTAGCTAATTCGTGAATGCGTCATTATTGCATTTCCATGCATATTTTTCAGTAAAACTTCTATATTCTCTTCTGCTATTCACTTGAGGATACGATTCTCTATTGACTTCTTTCTCTTCCTTGCGGACGAAATATTAAGAAACTGAACATCTTCAAAGATAGTCAAAACAACAGCAATGAAACTATCATGGCAGCCCGACTGATGACTAAATTTTCTAGCGAAAGCAAATAGTGTAAGCTAAAAATGATTGTGCTTGTTAGCAACCGCTCGTTTCTTATTGATTGTGCGACCATGTGGGATATCTTATATTAATCCTCTTGGTTGTTTTCTCAACGAGGTATGTCGTCATTAGCAAAACTGATCAGGTCTTGATGGACGAGATATCTCGTTCATCAAGCTTTCGTCATCTCGCGATATTAGAAGAAAATTGACCAGATCGAGATCTCGTCATCATCAAAATATCTTGATAACGAAATATCTCGTCATTAGAAAATTAGTCAGGTCTTGATAGACAAGATATCTAGTCAAAATCACATGGAGGGTTAATCTGTTTGATATATTTTATTTTGGGGTGGGTTTCTGTTATCAAACATGTATCTTATAGCATTTCTTTACTGTTAGTTACTTTAAACGAACGCAAATGTTATTCATACTTATCGAAATTTAAGCTATAAATGGGTAAGCTGTTTTAATCATTATTTAACTGTCTAATAAAGCTTTATGAAACTGTCTAATTTAATATCAAATTATAAATAATTATTCAATTATTAAATTTCTTTCTCCAGGTGATTGTAAAGAACATAAGCTTTTAATATTAAATATGTTTGATTTCAGTAAATAAGACTGCAAGATACAATGGCGTTTATATGTGATCGATCTGTTTCTTTAACATATATCGAATAGAATTTTTTAAATCAATTAGGTGTTGACGAAATGAAAATTTTAAAAATTCTTACTTCATTCGTTTAGTTTATGGCACTTTAAAACACTCAGACGAGTGAAATGGATTTCATAGTTTACCTGTTAAATTTTATTTAGTTATTGCATGCAATTAACGTAGCGTCATATTTGCTACATGTAGGCGATATTAGGTGTGATACTCCTTTTTTAAAGCGGATTAAAAGTTAATATAAAATCCGTGGACACGCATTTAGTTTTATTGAATTAAGCCAAATGGAGGAATAGATCTGGGGACAACCACCCTGTCTTATAAAAGGAACAGTTGGAGATGTGTCATGATAGTGACTTTACGAAGGAGAATGAGTTACGTTAGTTTGCAATGAGTCATTATTGAAATAAAGAGATAAAGAGTCATTCTGAAATTACATAATAACGTGGTCAAAAATGTTTATAAATTGGTAAAAATTGATACTTCTCAGGTACATTAATTTTCCATGTATTGTCAAAATTTTAATTTACATAATAGTTTCTATGCATGCAAATAAAATTAACTCCATTTGGTATCGCTCAATCGTAAAGCCAAACAAAATTTCATACTAAAAGACCTAAAATTTTGCAAAGAATGCGTAGATTAAGCAACATTTTAAATAAAGTTTTCAAAATTTTATGCATGATAGATTTCTCATTTGGACTTAGATATATAGAACAGATTTTAAGGATTATCTAAAAAATCAAGAAAATTAATTAAAACAAGACGCTCAGGGAACATTTTGAAATAAAAATTACAAGATATCTCAAAGGGAGAAAAACGCGTTTTTGTGTTGCAGACTTACTATACTTATCTAATCTATCTTTTATGTTGTGTACATCGTCAAAAATGATCGCAATTGATAACTTCCTTTTGCAATCCACAGAAATTGATACCGATTAATTATAATCTCTAAAATTAAAAAATCGTTTTTTTCAACGGTTTCAGTGATATTAAAATTCTACTGTTCCCTTAAAACCAAGTTTTCCCCTTATTTACTTTGGTTCTGATCTTTCAGGATAACTATTGACCATAAATGGCGTGCAGCCCATTTACACCTTATTGGAATTCCGGGAAGCCCCTTGTTCCCTCTTTGCAGGGGCCCACAATTATGGATGCCAATCATCTCCTTCACTGACCTGCCCTGTCGGCAAAATCTGTTTTTCATTGTTGTTTGGAAGCAAGAGATTTATTGTCTTGTTTGTATCCGTTATTTGTTTGTATTTTATGATTGATTGTAATTCTAACCTATTTTCTCACTTCATTAATTGTTTTATGTATTTCATCTATGTGTGAATTTATCAGGATCAAGGATGTAATGTCTCTTACGGCGCTGCTGCATTTGAAATAAAAAAATTTTCGTCCTGATGATGTACGTTTTTCTCCACCGAAATAGCAATAAATGATTTCTATCATGTTAGTTTCATCTTCATTGGTCATTTTTTGACGCTTTTAAAGTTTGACTTAGTTTATGTTTGGTTAAGCTAACAACAATAAAATGTTATGAAATTCCATGTATTCAGTTGAAAACCTGGTTTTTAATAATTTTACTCGTATCATGAATTTGTGTCTTGAAAAATACTAAATTTGGGTGTTACTCTTTATGTTTGTTTCCTTAGCAGTCTTCTTATAATTAATACAAATAAACACAAAAAGTAGAATGTAATGTAGTAGTATCATGAATTTGTGTCTTGAAAAATACTAAATTTGGGTGTTACTCTTTATGTTTGTTTCCTTAGCAGTCTTCTTATAATTAATACAAATAAACACAAAAAGTAGAATGTAAAGAATTTAAAAAGATAATTTCACTGAATTAGCCCTAAAAGTATTCTACCACTTTCATATAAAGCACAAATATAAAATAAATGAATAAAATTAATACATGGAGAAGTTAACAATGAAAGAATATAGGTATAACTCAATAAGATTTTTGTGTAATGGAAAGAAAATATCTCAAACATAACATATCTAAGTAATTTTTTTCTTTTATTATCGTTAATGCATTCTTTTAAATAATTGAACCAAGAAGTTTTCAAAATTCTTAACGCACAATAGACTTACTCAAACAAATCAGGTTCAAGTTTGAATGAGGGAAATGTAAGAAAAATAAACATAAACACTTCCTAGTATAATTAGTAAACGATTCTTATTGGGATTATTTACCAGGCGTATTGAAAGATGTACATACCGGTTTTGATAGAAGTTTACAGGGAAAACGCTGTTGGTTCGTATAGCCCCCTTCTAACATGTAAGACCTAAAGTAAACGTATTTCAAAGTACATAACCGCGGAGTGCAAAAGACTTTTTCTGTTAAGGTTGAATGTAGATGCCTTTTGTGCTTTAACCTTCGAATTGTAGGCGACGGAGGTTCGATTCCTGTTAGGTTCATTCCTCCCTAGGTGTCTTTCTCTCTTCTGTGTCAGTAAAAACTTTCAAGTATGTGTGTGTCTATTGCTTGATATTGTAAGTCTTGTGTCTTGCGCAGCATGCCAAATATGGCCCTTGTGCCATAAAACCCCCAAAAGAACAACAGACTCTTGTTTTTTTGTGGTAGAAAGAGTTTCATGTACGTATTGGTTAACGTTATGTAAAGTCCTAGTTTTCTGGTGGTTTATTCTAAAAATACCTCTCATGCACGTGAGCTAATCTTTGTAAACATTCAGTGTACGCGGACCACCAGAGCACCAAACTGTAGTCATTGGAAGGGAATCAAACTAATCACTATAGTTATTTTAGCGAATTAGAAAAGCACATATCAATAATTTCAAACTATTTGCAAGTTATGAATAAAGGCGGTCGACGAGTTAATAATCATATATTAGATTTTCTTGGATTACGCGTACGAATAGATATATTTCCTTTTCATATTCATCCTAAAAAAAGAACGATCTTCAAAATTAAAGCTGCATCAGGTTTCATGGAGTATTCAGTTGTAAAAACGAATTGGGTGGTTTCAAATAACAATCTATTATAAACAATTGAATCTAAATAGAAACCTATTATAAACATTTGAATGAAAATCTCAATGCATTGAGTCAGTATCTCTCTCCGTTGAAAGAAAAGTGGTGCATTGCAAATTAGGAACTTTTCAGAAGAGAATACTTTTAAATTTTTGAATTGCACACTACTGTATAGGAGTAAAATTAACGCCCATCTAAGCAATTAGATCTGGAAGACTAATGATCTGTCATTCTTTTCTAAATGTTAGTTCTTTAGTAGGGTCAATTTCCTTTCATTATCTCAAAAGTGCACATTTCTGACTTGTGCCATTTCTCTATCAACGAAGTGTTTTCATTTTATCTGCTTCACTTTGTATGTATTCTGGATATAGAGTGATTCTGAATTTTTAAACCGTTTTAGTTTTAGTTTACTTACAATAAAATTTAAAATTAGAAATACAGATCACGATTCGGTGTATCGATCAGAACTTTTGGCTCTCAGAAAGCCTTTGAGATGCACTGTGTCTTCTGGTAAGGAGCATGTTTAGATTATGAGAGACAGTAAAAGTTCAATACAGCACCTTAAATTTTGGCCTTATATTATGGACAGAACTAGCTTAGATGTTTTTCTACTCTTGTCTGAATTGTCACACAAGAGCTATCTTTGTTTAAAGTGGATACGCGTTGGCTTACTCGATAATGGGATAGATGATATACTGGCAAGGAAGGGTTGAGAGCGGATCTCGCCAAATGTAGTGATCTTTCTGGCCACGGAAATTCACTCCTTGCACAAATCGAAAAACTTCAAAACATGGTCTGACTCTTCCCCACATTCTTGGAATCCCCCAAAGCACTCTGGACAGTCATTGCTTTTTTAAGGGTTTAAGACTGAAGCAAACTGTTCTTGCAAGACTATATATATATATATATATATATATATATATATATATATATATATATATATATATATATATATATATATATATATATATATATATATATATATATATATATATATATATATATATATATATATATATATATATATATATATATATATATATATATATATATATATATATATATATATATATATATATATATATATATATATATATATATATATATATATATATATATATATATATATATATATATATATATATATATATATATATATATATATATATATATATATATATATATAAGTAAAGAACTATCCAACTTGCCCATACTCCACGAACCCAACTTCTCACATTTGGGAATCACATTCACAGCATATATTGGTGTCTATGTCTATAGGACAGCTCCTTGGATGATCAGGATGATCAGAAGTTGGTCGTTCCACATGGTCTTTTAGATTTGGTTATAATATCTCGATCTAGGATATTAGTAATAACAACAGTTTAGAATCATAGAAAAAGTTTTCAAATCATTATTGAATATATCGAATATAAATATGTTTAATATGAATATGTTAAATATGAATATGTTGAATATGAACTTGGTTCCACTTTGGAAGCCAGGCTTTCATAGTGGAGCCGTTGTGGTTTCAAATTGGGCTCGGAAAAATGATATTCCACACTATATTTCGTGTTCTATGATGTAAAATCATGAATAAAGTCATAACTGCTTGAATGTTAGGAATATTTAGTTGAAAAATGCATTTGGTACTGGTATCGTTCATTTGGATCACTGACGGGATAATTTAAGGCGAAAACAGATGAGGTACCAGCCTTGAAAAACTGAAGACAACTTGCGATGTGCTCGTACATTTCGACTTTTGTTTGCGACAAATTATAAAGTATAATATTCTTAGTTAATTATTCATATGAATAAAAATAATACTTTTATATTCTTCTAGGGAAAAATATTGTTTATAATAAAACTTTTTTATTCCTCTTTTGTTTAGTAGTCTTAACATGAAGTCAAAATATCATGAAATGCATTGTAAGCTTATTGAAAAAATTTTAATGTCCGATCACTGATTACTTTACTCCCTGTAACGAACGAACTGGCGGCTATTTATGAAGGTAAAATGGGTATGCTGGCATTGCTCCTAACAGAGACAATCACGAACATCCATGTGCTTGCATAACCAAGGACCTACTGGTGGCAGACAAACGCTATACTCACTATACCAGGTAGGCGGCCAGTTTATTGAATTGTAATTTTTTAAACATTATATGCAAATCTTAATATTTGGTGCAATTAATTTAAAGATTTTATTTAATTAACATAAATTTTATTCAAATTTTAATTTAAATACATACAACTTATGTACCACTTAAACATGGTTGAATGATTGAGTTTAAGCTTGACGAAAGGAGTGACAAAAAGAACCATGGACTGAAAAAAGCTTGCAAAATGTTACCCTTTAACAAGAAATTTCTTTTTAATACAATTTTACTTACGTTTAATCAGGCGAATGAAGAAAATTCATCTTTCTTAGGATAATACTCATTGAAGATTCATAGGTTTAAAGCCTTAGCACCTTTCTTAGGGAACTTTGCAAAATTGAACAAATTCTATACGGTACCTCCAAAATCGGAAATTCATTCCGTTCTCACCTAACCTTCTGTGTTAGAAACTCCATTTTGGTGATAAAAATGCTTTCAAATTGCACTTTTTTGCCAAAATAATAAACTTTATCTGGCAAAATAAAATTTTTTGCCAGATAAAGTAAAATAAGTCGTAAAATTTCAATTTCAATAAATTTACAAATAATTTATTTAAAAACCCGTTTTTGTCTATTAAAAGTAGGAAAACTTTTTCGAAATGGAAGTATTTTGGTAGAAGGCAAATATATATAAAAAGCTAAATTTCATATTCTTATACACTTTTCTTTTAGAAATATGTTACTACAAATACAAATGCGCGGTTACAAAATCAACATAAGTTTTATTCTGAACCATCCTATCCAACAATGTGATTAAAGTAGACTTCAATAAACATTAGAATAACTGTTCTGACTTGAAATGAAGTCTTGCACCAAGATCCAGTTTCAATTAGGTTTGCCTGTTGATGTAAAAGATAATTTATTTGGATACAAGTGTAATTTTACGTACAAATAAGTAGAATTGTTCCATGTTTTTGAAAATTTAACTACACACATGGGCAAAAACTAGGGATAATACTAAACAAGATCACCTGATCTCAATCCAATAGAGCGTGCTTGGAATGCTCTCGGATGTCGCATTGCAGTCTACACATCATCATCAAGGACCGCACAATATCAAAGACGTACTGTAGAGCACGAATGGAAACCCTTGCCACAGGAACTCTTGGAAATCATATCTGTACATGGTGAAGCCGGCATTTACGTCCTATTTTTCAATCCTTATTAGGTTGCTCTTAACAGAGTAAAAATGCTTTCTCCGCAATAAGTAAGACCTACAATGTATTCACATAAGCATTTCCCCCACTTCTTTAGTTCCTAGTAGCAACACGAGGTATCTAGGTTTTTATTTTATTCCACGTAGCCTGTGGAATATTGATTATTTATTGGAGTTTTCGTTAAAACATGTAATATCAGATTAGATATCGAACGCGATTGAAAACGCAACGAAGTTCTTTTTCTATTGATATACAGTTGCGTAATGCCAAGAAAACATTCGAAGTACAAAACATTCACTTGCATTGTTCAGTTCGTTAATTTTTTTCGAATGCATATAAGTGTTTAATTTTATTTTCTAAATTGTACCTTTGTCAAATTCATTAATTTAGTTACCTACGACTTTTGATAATTAACATTCTATTAATTTACTTACTTTATTGATACTTTTATAGGTACATTGCGGAGATTCAATAAATGAATGTGCCGCAAAAAGTTATAACAAAATAAAAACAAGGTTTGAGAAGATTTCACTTTCAACTCCATGGCAGTACATTGATATTGATCACTGCCTTTTCCAAATTGATCACAAGGCATAGTTGGTTGGTTAGTTGGGTCAGGTTTTATTGTTTAAGAGCCTTATTTAGCCAAGCACAAGACAGACTACGTAACATAATGGACATGCACACGTAAGAAAATTTTTAATTAAAAGGAAAATAGAAATGCTCCCAAGGTAAGTTACAAGAATCGAATTACGCCACTTACAGCTTGTAAGTTGCTAAGGCAGTGGGAAAACCCACTGAGTCATGGCGGCTCCCACTTCGAGGCATCATCCTAGCCATAAGCAATGATTTAATTACATGTAATGTAGAGAAAATGGTCACAACGTGACAAACTGAACCAATCCCGCAATCAAGACTATTCTAAGCATGGTTTGAAAAAAGATGATAAATAGGTGTAAGAGATAGATTAGGTGGTCAGAATCTGCCGTACAATGATTATACCACGTGATTCCTTTACGAAAACCAACCCGAAAAACTGTTTTCCCATTGAACGTGGCATTCCGTAGATTTCGCGGCGAAAGTTTTATGGATCCAGTTTTTTTTAATTTCAGTGCTAACCAAACAAACTATCCTTCTGGTGTCCCTGATGTTGCTGTGCCTGAAAACAAATTTAGATGACAGTAAAACACCAGATGGATGTGCAAATTCCAATGTGAGTATTGAATTATCAGTTGTAGGTATTCATCTCCGGAATGCCTGGTGTTTTACTGTCATCTAAATTTATTCTCAGGTACCAGCAAGACCAGGGACACCAGAAGGGTATTTTGTTTGGTTAGTACTGAAATTAAAAAACGGATCGTAAGATTTTCGCCGCGAAATCTCCGGAATGTCACGCTCAATGGGAAAACAAACAATTTGGGGGGGGGGGGTTAGTCTTTGACAAGGAATCGCGTGGTATAATCACAGTATGGTAGATTCTGACCAGCCTATTCTTCTATTTGAATTTCTGATGTCAAAGAGGTGTTGTATGAGATGTTCCATCCTCTCCTTAAAACCTAAAATGACTAAATTTTTGTTATTTGCCGAATACATTCATAACAAATAGGTCTTATACCATGAAGGTTTTCTCAAAAACTTTTTCTTCCACAAAGGGTTAATCGGGAAGCAAGGCAGCATATTCCAGAAAAGGTATTCAGTGCGATATTTCCAAACAACCGTATTATGCAAAAGCCCGTAGTGGCAAGTCGTACTCTTTTGTCCAGGGAAATGAAGAAAAACGTTTTTTAATTCTATTTCAAGCAATGTTTTTAAAATGGTGCTGAAATTACAAATGAGTTCATTGAGATCACATCTAATGAAGCCTAATACAAAAAATAAGTTAGCATGTTCACCAACTGATTATTATACGCATCTTTCAGTTTGTTGAGATGAGATCAGAAATTGGGGTACAGGGTAGCCTACCGGCCGCAAAAGGAGTAAGTTTGGCTTCTTAGGCACTATTTAAATTAGTGGAAAACATTCTTGGATAGTCGAGGCATGATTGAGATCAATGAAGGTCATTGTTTTTATTCCGTGAAATAAATTAAAGCATTTGTTCCAATTTTTCTTTCCAAACCCATTAATTAGTATAATTTTAGCAGAATATCATTATGATATTTGAATGATTAAATATTTTAATAAATAAAAGTTTTTCCTACGATTTTATATTCTAATGAGTTAACTAATTTCCATCATATTTAAGAAATTTGATGGGTAAGAGATCAGACAGTTGCGATCAATATTTTCAGTATCTCAAGATACCTAGCATGGAAATATACTTTCTTAACATGGACTATATTTCATATTTATGTAAGACATTTTTATGTGCTACAATGATACTCTGATGATACTGTAATGATGTATCCAATTTTTTATTATGTAACACTAAACTGATTATTCTATCAGAGAAGATACATTTTTATTTTTTGTTGGTTGATATCTAAATATTTACAATGCTGACCAATGAAAGCTAAATTTTAGCACCTTCACTGGCTAAACTATAAAAACTCTTACTTCCCAAATGTTTGTGCTATCTCCTTTCATCATTTTCTACCCCCCACCTAATCAATATCACTTTCACATCTCGAAGTACACTCAACAAATAACCGCTTCGATCGAGCGCCAAGTTGGCGTTTTCTGGGATTCCCATTGGGGTAACCCCTTTCATTCTCGGGATGCACTATGGGTAGAATCCTTTAGCGTCTGTTCCGGTAGCCAAATCGATCGAGACGACTAAAAATCAGTCTGATGACGTCACAGGCGTAGCTAAACTATCACAAAGGTCACTGGGTTACCACTACTACGTGTTAGTTACAGAATATCAGCATGACGAGGCGCCCAAGGGCGGGAATTCACGAACTGGATTCGCACTCCGAATTCCTGGAACTTTCCAGGAAAGACAGGATCGTAAGAATTCCAACCATGGCGATACTTTTGTTTACTTAGTAAAGTAGGAATGCTAGGGGATTTTATTCCAATAAACAGACGGATTTTTCATGTTAAATGGTTAGGTAATTATATAGTAAATGGAAGGATTAATAATCGAATCTTTAATGAATGTTTGTTTTATGAAGTTCTCTATTTAAGCGAGTCTTTTTACAGAACGTTTCGTGTGAATTTCCTAGTAAGGATATTTACAAATACTGAAGTACGTTCTCTATTGAAAATTGTCTTCTAATGACAATACTTTCAGGACTTTATTCCCATAAAACATTTATATATTACAAACTTTTTCCATCGAAACCTATTCTAAATTTATTATTGGAGCTAGTTATACTACAAAATTTTATACTAGTTATACTACAAAATGGCCAAAAAACCTACCCTGAATCCTTATTCTTAATTCGCACTTTAGGATTGTCCGATATTAAATTATTTACTTGCTGCACAATACTGTATACAGCAGTAAGTTAACAGTTTGCAAGTGATAAAATTAAAATTTCGTTTAAACTTGTTAGAGATATAATAAAAGTATTATAACATATTTCCATGTAAAGAATTACATTGATGTGAACTTGCAACTTCGTTAGAGGTTCTACTATATCCGATTTAGTTTTTAAAGATTTACGAAGAACACGATTCCTAACCAATTGTCCAAAGATCCTTGAAATGAGACGAACAAATTGTTTTACAAATTATATTCAATGCATTCTATTATGTTTTGGAAGTAAATAAATTCAAATTAAAAATAATATTCAATCATATTTAAGCTTGTGATATTTTGAAGTTATACAGCACTAAATATTGAGAACATCATTTGTTAGCGGAACAGAAAAATCAACAGACAACCGTGAAGATTTTCATGTGGTTTCAATGGCAGCTTCTTCATGCAGTTTTCACGTCAAATGCATGTTTTTATACTGACGTACTAGTCGAAAACGTAGTATTGTTTGGTCTTTAGGATTAGCAGTTCTTGAAATGTAAACATTCTGCCTCTATAAGGCTATAACGTCATCTGACCATGGTTCAAAATTACGTGGTGTTGTCCTCGGATCTTTCCCTTTGGGATTGATCCCGGACCGTCACCAATAGCCCATTGTGTTGCTCCAGTGTGACGTTAATTGAAATACCCTCAAATACCCTATAAGGCTATAAAAGCTGTAGATAGCGTAGATTCGATTTCTGTAACTTAACCTGGGTGTATTTGTCTCTTCTGTGGTAGTAAAGCTTTCCTTGTGTGTCTATATCCATTTACTTGCGTTGTCGAACTTGTGTTTAGAGCAGCTTGACATATATAGCCCTTGTGCCATAAAACCGAACCAGCTAACCATAACCTTATAAAACAGAATTTTCCATCAACTGTTGGCTGAGTTATTCAATAATCTGTTATCTCAACACTCCAAGTGCTTTCGACGAGATGTCAATAAAGAATTGACTAATTTTGTCAATTTATCTCGTCATCAGGATATTGCCGATGTTTTGATGATGACGAGATCAAGATAAGGTTAGTTTTTTCCTAAGGACAAGATATCTCGTCCATCAAGATCTGGTCAGTTTTGCTAATGACGAGGTAATGGTAATTAATTAACGGCGTACTATAGTAATACAACGGGCTATTGACGACGGTCTGGGATCAGTCCCGAAGAGAAAGGTCCGAGGTTTCCACGTAATTGTGAACGACGGTCAGATGACGAGGCAACACCTGAGCGGGCACCCCACTCTCCAAACTTCCACACCACGCCAACGTGAGGACATTTGAGGCCACGACATATTTAACGTGCACCAGTCCCCTTTGTACACGATGGTCTTTTGGTTGGGTTCGAACTCGCAACCCTCCGGTTGCTAGTCCGTTACTCTTCCAACCGGGCCACCGCTGCTAATGACGAGATACCACGTAGATAAACCACCAGGGAGTTATGCTATTAGATACTTAAATACACTCCTCGTGACAATCTTAAACTTGAACAAACCAGACTTGGAAACACGGCCGTCAGTACTGAAGATGAATCTGGTAAACAACTTCACAAGTACTTTCAAGAAATGAAAATGCATGTATATATTCTAAATGCAGACGTAGAATTATAATCATTAAACTGCGCTATCAAACTGGGCTAATTAACAAATGTGTACGGTGAGTAATTGAAAGTAATTTCCGCCGGCATTAGAAAAAGTAATTCTGAATACCAGACGTGCTAGCATGATTTGATTTAAGAACTGCAATGCTTTTCTAAGTGCTTTCGAGAACAATTTTTAAAGATGGAGTGCTGTCAACTCAATTGAAGTCCCTGATTAGCAATAATTTCTTGTGATATGAATTCACCAAGCTTAATATGAAAAGTTTTAAAATTCTTTTCAAACCTCATTTTGAGTTGATTCATGATATAATTTTACAGGTAGACAAATCGTTCAAGCTGATGTCCAAGTCTTCAAATTCTGAGTTCCACATGGAAATTTCTCTTTAAGATTGAGTTCTTAAAAGTGCGTTCTGAATTAAGGCTTTCGTATGTTAATGGTAAGCACTAGAAATAAGTAAGGAGATAAAAGAAGCCATGTATTGTTAGTTTGAAGAACTTGGTATTCAATAAATTAGTATCATAGATAATAGATAGAAACTGTAAGTTACAAGGGAAATGTTCTATTTGTTTATAAATTACTTATTTTAAAGAACAATTAGAAAAATATATTTTTTAATTTAACTTAATTTAAAAATTCAGTATTTTAACATATTTCCTTGTTTTTCTTTCATACATCTTAATACTTTGATCATTATTAGTCACCTAACTGAAAATCTAATTTTTCTGCCTTTTGTATACAACAGATTTTAAGAAATGGCTGCAATTTTTTTTCAAACTTTTCTAATTGAGACTGATGCACGAATTAAAATGTTCACTATTTTCTTATTCCAATCAATTATTCTTTTATCTCTCAAATTTGTAATTCGCTGACGCAAGGAGTCTCACAAGTATTTAAAAAATTGGAAGTTTTTAAGCATTAGAAGTAATCATGGTTATAAAGTTTTAGATTCGTACATTAAGTTAGGGAAGAAATTATTAATACCTTTTGTTTATCTTGCGTTATTGATATGTTTGGTGTCGTGGATAGGGAATAAGAGTTTTGAATGAGTAAAATAAAGAAAAATATTTAAATAAATCTGCTTGTCCTAATTTCAGAGTGGCTATTTCCAAATTAATTCTATTCTTTGATTTGCTACTTTTTAAATATTCATTTTTAGGAATGTGTATCCTCTAGGACTATCTTACATCCCTATCTGGTCTGCGGGTGGGAGAGGGCCATATCTGCTTGGGGCGCAGGGAAAATCTTTTCTGATGTCTGCATCTGGATTTCGGGGCTGATAAAAGTTTTGGAAGTATTTGGACTGGGGCCGTGTAAACTTGTGCGGAGAAGAGTATCTGGACTGCGGGCGTGATACCAATATATTCGCTACAACTGATTTATCTCACACATACGTTTTTTTGTGGACAGGCAGATTAAGCCTTATCGCGAAAAGAGCATCTATTTCTCAAATATCTAATGATTATTAATATTTTTAATGTTTTTATCTGAATTATGATATTCACAGAAAACTGAGTCTCAAGACAGCATAAAAATAATAGTAGTATATCCCGTGTATGTTTAGTATATAAGCTTCTAAAATCTAAACGCAAGATTGCTTCAAATGTGATCCTCAATTTTATTTTGTTTCTTATGCATTTACATGATGCATTTATAAGTGATCGTGCTTCTTACAATAGTATACTTTCGCAAAAGGCAACTTAAAGTGAAGCAAGTCTATAGTTATGAAAAACAACTCAATTTCATCTTTATGACTGTGATAAGCTTCAATTTTCGAAAATTTTTACTTCGTATCTTTCTATGTTGAAATTTCATCAAAAGATACAAAGTAGCTTTAAAAAATTGCTAAAATTAATAGAACGATCATACTTTTAAAATATGGAAACATCTGCAAAAATTCTCAACAATTTTAAACAATTAAGTTCTGCTAAACTATGTTCCTATAGTATTGAATCCATCATCAAGTATAACAATGGTTTACTTCATTACTCATACATAGAGAAGTTTACAGCATAAGAGCCATATCCATTGTTAAAAGTTTCATAATTAGATGTGTTTTCTCGTTATTCAATTCTTTAATTTGTTCCATGTTGGATTACTTTTCAAAGCGCCGTGAATGTATTTAAAATTACGAAGAGAATATACCTAAAGAAATCGGTTCATCCAGACCAGATTAAAATTTTATTCTCTTCATTTAGAAATGGTGGCTTCTTGTCTTTGGAAGCAATTATCAAGGGTAGATATTCCATTTGAGATCAGGCTTTAGGTTTTTGTAATGATTTGTTACACTTATTTTAGCTTTCTACAGATAACTCAAAAAACATATATTCATATTAGGAAAATAGTGTCATACGTACAACGGGGTGGTCTCATATTATACCAAGTGGAAGATTTAAAAAATAAATATGTATTTCAAATTAAGCTCGTCATCTGACCTTGGTTCAAAATTACTTAGTGTTGTCTTTGGATCTTTCCGTTGGAGATTGATCCCGGACTGTCACCAATAGCTCGTTGTGTTACACCAGTGCGACTTTAATTAAAAAATACATACCTACCTTCAAATTAAGCAATTTTGTCATTTCTTTAATTTACTTTTACTGTTGATTTAGATAATAGACTTTTCTTTAATTGAATTATTTTGCTAAATTGTCTTATTTTCAAGTATTGCGTGCGATTATACAGAGTGTTCTAAAAGTTCAAGTACTCCAACTTTAAAAATATCATTTGCCCGTGTTTTTTTAATTATTGAATTTTATCGTCTGCTTATAATTCTATGGATTCTTTAATTTTTATCGTTTGGTTTTCTTCTCTCTCAAGTTGTGCGATAATAAAGTTCCATGTCATTTTGTTCTTCATTGAAAATGAGTTTATCACGCATTCAGAGAATTGCGCTGCTTGAGACTTATTTTGAATGTAAATCATGACAGATGTAAAGAATTTTGGCGACATAAATATCCAGATGATGCAATACCGAGTAAAGATACGCTACATCAACTCGTTTCTGCGATTTCGTGAGACAGGTTCGGTGGAAGACAAACACGGGAGTGGAAAACCGAAAGTCGTTACACCAGACTTTGTGAAAGAAACTCAACGAAGGATATTGCAATCTCTCATCAATCCGTGAGGCGTTTGTCGCAACAAATGGGCACATCACGTGGATCGACACATAAGGCTTTAAGAGCTTTACATTTTCGTGTTTATCGTGAAAAAATGTTACAGGAGCTAAAGCCACCGGACAAGGAGATACAAGGAGACAAGGCAACAATATCAATATTTTGGACAAAACATTTTTCTCCGATGAGGCATGGTTTCATTTAAGCGGTTATGTGAAAGCGCAAAACTCCCGCATTTGGGCGACGACAAATCCCCATTCATTAATGCAAAACCTTTATATTCTCAAAAAATTGACGTTTGGTGTGCCGTATCACGCAAAAGGATTGTTGGGACTCTGTTTTTCGAGTCAACTGTTGATGGCACTGTATACAGAGAACTTATCCAACAATTTATTCCATTATTAGACGTGAATGAACGAGATTATTGGTTCCAATAGTACGGTGCAACCTGCCATACAAGTTATGAAACCATGGGCATGCTTCAAGATTTTTTGTCGATCGACTCATCTCAAGAAATCTTTGGCCACCTCGTTCCCCTGATCTGAGCATCCCTGACTTTTTCCTGGGGGATATTTAAAAAAACAAATAATAAAGCAGATTGCATATTGAAGATAATCTCCAAACAATAAATGATATGAAAATTGCCCAAGGATACAAGAAGTCACTCCCAGCATCTTGAAACGCGTTTCTAAAAATAAGCGCAAACGACTTCAGATTTGCCTCCAAGAAAGGGGCGGACATTTTGAACATTTATTATAAATGTGAGTTCAGATTTTTTTCCAACGTTATGTTAAAAGTGCTTTTCACCATTAACATAAAAATAATTGTTTTAAAGTTTGTTGTTTTTGTATAATAAATTCACGAATCGTCAGTACGGGAACTTTTAGGACACTGTATATCAGTTTCATAAATGTAAATTTATAAAAATAATTCCAGGTCTCTGGATACAGATTTCAGGCCCAACAAGGCCTATAATATGTGAATGACTCTTAAAATCTATCTAAATTTTTTCTGAAATTATAACACTTAAAAATGTATTTTTCATAAACAATTTAATGAGTTGATATTTTGTGTTCGAAATTTACAGTTTTAATGGCGACTGTTTTTTACAAGAGCATTTAACAAATCATTAAGTAAGCCCAAGATGCAAAAATATTACTGAATTTCAGATTATTCATATTGGTGTTAATTCTTAGTTCCAATAACTTACATGGCAAAACATTCACACTTCAGTTATGTTTCTACAATTAGTTTATGAATATCCACTTCAGTTACAATCTAATCACTTGTTAAAGGCAATTCGGTATTTTTTCCTTTTAAACCCAAGCTACAAAGGTATTTCTAAAAGTTAAAATTCAGAGTACTCATATAACGTTAGAATGACATTACAAAAGTTATAGGAACCATTGGCCAAAAAACAGTTCTGCAGAATTCTATGTTTACGATAGGCGCAAATGCATACATTTAAATAATGAAATAAGCGCTTGTGGTCATGTGTTTTACACTGGAGTTCAAATCTTAAGGAACAGTATGGTTTGCAACTACTGCTTTGCCGAGAAATTACCTGGATGTAGAAAAATGATACAAGAGGTCGTCGAGTTACGGAAGCGATGAACAAAACTACAGCAAGAACAGGAGCGAACAATAAAAAACCTTTTTAAACTGAAATGGTTATACTACACTGAGTACCATGAGGACAAAAGGGTAACTGTGAAAGGGGTAAAGGGTAAAAAAGAAGGGTAAAAAGGAGGAGGTGGTCCTTTATAGGTTGTATGACCACCTCGAACACTCATACAGACTTTCCACCACGTTTGCATACAGAGAATAAGTCGATTGTGGATGTGTTACTGGGTAGTAGAACCCATTCTCATTTGTTTGTTATTTTCTTGTTATAATAACAATGGTAGTAGAACCCATTCTTATAAATAATTTTCCTGTTAGAGAATCTGACTTCACAATTCCAAATTTTGAATATGTACCATCTTTCTACTACATATCGTCGGTTAAATAAATCGCCACAGGTTATTTGTGGTTGTAACCTTTAAAAATAATGGTATTCCTTAATTCTCCAAGTGATTTCGACGAGATATCTCATCCATCAAGATCTGACAAATTTTGCTAATGACGAGATGTCTCGTCATCAAGATATTGCCGATTTTTGTTATGATGACGAGATCAAGATCTGGTCAGTTTTTTTTTCTAATGACAAGATATCTCGTCAATATAATCATCATGAGGGTTATGTTTTGAACGCCTGTGTATATAGTATGTGTTTTTGAAAGTTATAGAAATAGAACGCAATTCAATAAAATTTGCATTTTTAATATATATAAGGAGATACATTTAACAGAAAACACACATACAAGCCACCACTGAGAACCGGTAATCGCTTTAATATGACCATAAACTGTTAAAGTAGCTCCTGTGATAGAGTACAAACAAAAGTACATATTTGATTATTTTATTACATACTCTCGTTTACACAATATTTCATTTCATTGACATATTTTACAGCAAATAAAATAAGCGAATGGAAAACAGACTTGAAGAGAGGAGTTAAAGGAATGAGTGAGCTCCTTGGTTCTGATTTTTGATTGGCTCCAATTATTAATCTGCACAGAAGTTTTAGTCTGCTTTTTGAATTTTCATTCAATGTCCTTTTTAAGCTGGATATATCTGCGATGATTCTTTTTCTTTTTTTTTACGAAACCAAGTAGCTTTTCAGGAAAATACAGCTATTCCGCCTATCCACCAGGACTGAAAGAAAGAGAAATCATTCATATATATTTAAATCTGTTTAGGCAAATTTTAATCTAGTTACTTACAAAATAATACTAGCCTGTGCTTTGCTATTTTTCTTTTAATATCTATTTTTCATGAATCTCTATTCTCTAGGAATAACTGGTATCCGTATTTATTCTGCACCCGTATCTCCTTTACAGGTGGATCTGATAGAGGTATCCAGAGGGCCGTATCCGGTCTACGGACCGAACCTGTCCAGAACACCGTATATATACTGAGGGCAAGTTAAATCTCTCTCTCTCTTAGAAGGGCCGTATCTGGACTGCGGGTCATTAAATCCATCCGAAACGACGCATGTGGCCTGTGGGCCCGTTAACCTAATCGGAGGGCCGTATCTCCTCTGCGGGCCTGATTAAAGTACTTAAATTTATTCTCTACAATCTTTATATCTGATGTATATTGTCCTTTGTCTTTTCGCTCACAGTATTTTGTGGTTTGTATAGACCTGAACCCTACGAGAACAACAGCTATTTCTCAAATTGCTAAGAAATAAAATGAAATTCATTTTTATTTTTAACTGCAGTGGATAAAAATTAATTTTCAGTGTAAATAAATTGATTGAAAGATCAAATGAGTAGCAATTACTTTTATGGGAATGATGCAGGCTTGGGAATTTGTCTCGTTTCATCAAGATGGGTGAACGCGTTCGCATTTGCATGTCACTAAAAGCTAGAAGCAGTTAATACCACTCGATAATCTGATTTAAAAGCCTCGTTGATATTTAAGATTATTTAAAAACATAAAACATTTAGGACAAATTAGTTTTATTATGTTTTTCTACATAATCTGCATAAAATAAAATTACTTTCATTTGACACAAAAAAGCACATTTTATTGCCTTTTCCTTTTCAATTTATGTCAATCTTATTAGAACATTTTCGAACGTTCTGTTTCATCCTATTAAATTATGGATCTTCTAATTATACTTGAATCTATTTTAAAGAGAATAATTCTTCTCAATGTCTTAAAACCGGCAAATAATGAATCAAAAAATGTTTTTAATGTATGATCCCACTTATGCTTAGTTTTATGGCTTCCCTCTTTTAATCAACTAGCTCAAAAATACATTAACTCCCTAAAGGGTCACAGGCATTAATCCGTTCTGCAACCTGCAGTTTTCCCTGCATGATTTTTAACCAGTTTTGACCTCCTTGACCAACATATTATTTCCTGGGTTTCTTCCAATCAATACTACACTAATCGGAAATCTCGTGACGTTGAGAGGTTTAAATAGAAGTTCTGGTGGATATCGTTTTTCTTGTAATTATGCTTTCCTGGCTCACGATTTCGGAGCAAAAAAATCAAATGGAAATGGTCACAGGAGAAATAGCCCCTTAATTGAGGTTCTCTTTCATCTCACTAAAGCATGCAAATTTTCTGGATTGCTGAAAAATTTGGGTTTTCAGATTAAATCTCTGCGAACTGAACTACTCTTATTTCTTTAGACTACGAGATAATTGTTTTCGAAAGAAACATCAAAATATCAATACATGAAGTATCATTTCGTTATTTCTTAGCACAAGATTATTGATTGAAGTTGCTCCATTCATTTCTGTCCATGCATTAAGACATTTCCATTCTGTATGAAATATAAGTAAATGTAGTGACAATTTATCAATTTATGCACTAGAGTACACAACTTTTAAATATATGCTAGCAAACCCGCGCATGCCATCTGCGAAATAGTTTCTTTATTCGTGTCTATTTTTGAATGTAGTTTCTTTACTCAGATTTTACACCTTATTCAAATTTTTTCAATGAATATACGCATCGGTATGCGTATTTGATACCTACAAATGAAATCAAATTAATGAAATAGATAAAGCAGCGTTTCTTGTACTCTTATTGGTCTTTCTTCCAATAAAGTGCATGGCAAAAATGCTCACCTGAGTGGTCTCGTGATTATATTCGGAACGTACTCTTCAATTGCATTCCCTTTACTAAGATGATTGTTATTGAAATTACATTGAATCGGATGAAATGTGGGATTTGTGCTGAAGTCACACTTACCCAGGAATTTAGGTTAATTTTTTGTTTCGGAAAATTATTTATTCCTCCTCCTCTTCTTCCTCTTCATCTTCCTCCTCTTCTTCTTCCTCCTCCTCTTCCTCTTCCTCTTCCTGAGGAGGTGGAGAAGCCTGCCTCACAGGTTCAGGCTCTGGCAATCCGAAGGACGGGGGCTCCAAGTCTAGCAGATCGTCATCATCGTATGTCCTCTGTTCGACAACCTCCTTCACCT
Source organism: Meta bourneti (assembly GCA_933210815.1). Classification (NCBI taxonomy): domain Eukaryota; kingdom Metazoa; phylum Arthropoda; class Arachnida; order Araneae; family Tetragnathidae; genus Meta; species Meta bourneti. The sequence goes on along the minus strand of OW119923.1, from coordinate 74,662,563 downwards.
TGGGGGCGGTTGGGTCCCACTTTGGAAGGCCTTTGGGGCCCCTCTCTTTGAAAGTGGTCATGCGTTCGGACCAGGATTTCTCCATCGATTCCTTGACGGTCTGTTCTAAGCCCTAATATTTCAGGAGTAGAATATTTTTTACCAAATAATAAAATATGTATGAGGTTTCTCAATGTCGAAGAGTATTTACATTCCTCATACGAACACGGACAATTTTAGACTTTTATTACTCTACAACGAATTTAAAAGCGCCTAATATACGACTAAATTTTCTAAGCTCAGTATTTATAAAACTAGTTTCAAAGTGTGCAAAATCGAAAGTTATTTTCATTTGAAGATTTTTTTGATAGAATTTAAGTGATTATTAAGTTAATGATTTCAAAGAACTGATTTTATTATAACAAAGTTTTGCTAAAACTTATTTAAAAAATTAGCATTTGAGCTATTTTCATCGAAAGTTTATTATTTTTTTTAATTTTTTCATTTACTGCCAGTAAACAGCCTTTAAATATTCTTAAGTTCATAGGCAAGAAACTTATTTTTATCAGAAACAAACATTATCAACAGTATTTTTATTAATTTTTATTTATGCAAAATATATTATTAGTCTAAATTTAAATTTTAAATTGCATAGCATTGTTAGACATCTTTTAAAATGCATCAGACAGTTTTTACATGTTTGTAAGTCATAAAAATATCAATTAGGTATGTTAAATTGAATAGTAATGAGAAAATATTATAATAATTATACATTAGTTTGATTTTATTGTCTTGCATCCCAGAGATAAAATTAGTTAATTTGCTTTTATTCCACCAAAATGGTGCTTGTAAAAAGTAATATGTTAATTTCATTTCAGGAACTTTTACATACCAACCATACCATTAACTCTCCAAGTGGTTTCAACGAGGTATCTCATTAGCAAAACTGATTGGATTTTGATGGACGAGATATCTCGTCGTCAAGATATTGCAAATTTATTTAAGATGACGAGATCAAAATCTAGTCTGTTTTGCTAATGACAAGATGCCTCGGCGAGACAACCACAAGAATGGTTTATGCCCTCACATACTTTGATTGAGCTTAGACTTGGCTGATTGCAAATAAATAAATGTTATCAATGTTACATATTTTAAACTATTTAGTCTTCAATACATTGCTAAAAATTGGAAACTATATTAGAAAATATTTGAACAATTTTATCGTCATTTACAACTATGTTTTGAATTAACATCAAATTGATAGAATTGTAAAACAAATATGTATTTTTGGAAATTAATTCTGATAATTTTAATTAAACGCATTGGAAACAAGTCGTTTAAGCACTTGCTCATTTAATTAGAAATTAATATTTCTTGATATAAGTTATCTAACAAAACATTTAATGTTGACATATTCAATTTAAAATTGAACCAGTGCACCGTATTGTACAATTATACAAAGTATTTGTAATATTTATTTTTAAACAAACATGTATAAGTAGACATCACATTAAAAAGTATACTAAACTTAGAAAGATAAACAGAAATATTATAAGACAGAAATATTAAAAGATACAATAAAAAATTTTAAACATGCGAAAAAATCAAACCATGCAAAATCAACTACTCATAAAAGTATAATTTTGAGTCAATAAATTATTTTAGTACCTTTAACATGCATTTAGTTAAAAAAAATAGGAAAATAATGTGCATTCATTTAGAATTATATGTATGATGGAAAAAATAAAAGAATGTGTCTAAGAATCTAAAAAATATAACTTTTGTTCTAGTTTGTATTGATTCAACAAAAATGTTTTAGATTAAAAAAATGAATTCTTACAAAAAATGAATCCATTACTTCTAAAAAATATTTTTTCTTGCAAAAATCAATCTATGCATCCTGTATATATTCCGGCAAAAATAAATACACAACTAAAACGTATTCTACAGCAAAAAATCAATCATGAACTTCAAAATATTCTTGCAAAAAAAATCACAATTTCTGACAACTACCATAAAAAGCTACAGTTGCAAAAAATTCTGTTCTAGCAAAAATATTTCTTACACAGCACTTTCTACAAAATAGAATATTGAAAATAGTTACCTGTAGATATTTCTGTCCAAAGTTACGTATTGGAGAAAAATAATTTGTCATAACTTTTTTTTAAATATCTGACTTCTCTAACCTCAGATCTTACCGAACAAAAAGTACTTTAACGCGAGATATGAATATTGTTCCAACTGATTTCTTAAAAAAACGATGCGCAAAAGTATCTTGCGTTTTCTTGTGCAAAATACCAAAAATCTCTCTCAGTTTGAAACATTGACAAGACACCGGGAAGGATTTTGAACATTAAAAGAACAAAACAAAGTAAAATATAAACGGTGTTTCTCAACATATAATACAGACAAATATACTGAAAATACTGCTTATGCCTACAAAATAAATGGCATTACTAATAAAAGATTATGGAACACACAATGAGCGTTGTATAACCTCAAAACTTCAAAAAATCTATCACGTTCCACTTTTTTTTAATATTATATAATGTCTTGTATGTTACTCATCTTCTATCTGTGTAGAATTATTGATAATCTATCTCATTAAATTATTACCCAAAATTTTCAAAGCTTAAAAATACTGCTGTTTTTCAAACACATGGCCATGGTATACAGATTAAGTTCAAAACACCATGTTTTACAAGTCGCACAGCGTTCAACTCCAGTTGAAAACAATGCAATGATTGTGCATCTCAGATGTTTTAATGAATCTACTTAATCATACAAATTTCAGTAATTTCAATTCATTACAGTTAAAAATTTGTTACCATGTCAATTTACAATATTTTCATTTGGTATTTTCATCATACCGTTGTATTTTAGTGTTTTGTAGGATGATTTATTGAGAAAGCAGAAAGTTATGGTTTTTATTTCAATTCATTTCTTTCCAGTTAACACCGAACATTAACAACATTTGGTCCTCGTTCAAATTCCATTGAGAAACACCGTTTCGGGTGGACAAACTGGAGCACATAACATTAGGAAAGCTTCACACACTACAAAACCATACAAATGTCAAGGGAGCAAATCCCGATTTTAAGATTGATCAAAACAGTGGGCATGAAATGCACAGTTCTAGCTCTAAATAGAAAACTGGGGATTCACAAGACAATCTATGTGCATATCTATGCCATATACATACACCATCGAACAGAGATTTTTTATCCACGTATGTCCTCCTGTCAACACGACGCTCAAACTTGCTAGCAACATGAATTTTTGGCTATAGCAAAACAATGAAACATATTTAGAAACATTGTACACAAAAGAAATAAGGGCAATCATGACGGTAATGTAACTGGAAATGTCTGGCTTTATAATGACTTGATTTAACCCTTAAATGCAGACATTAGTCAAAATAACTCCATGTTTCTCACTGATTGTAATTATCACATGGTTTTATCTTTCATCAGTGCATTCAAGGTGACCTTTCAGCAGCATACTGGCATTGCCTAAAAGTGACCTTGGATGATCTTCTTACTGAACACCTGCTTCTAGATGTATCATCTATTTTTAAAATTCGTATTGGTTTTGAAGGAGTGAAAATGACTCAATATCTGCAAAACACTTACTGAAAAAGTAATATACGCGAAATTTTTAATTTATTTCTCATTTACTTTCCATTTCTTTCTTCTAGAATTTTGTTTTTTAATTGAAAATATGGTTTCTCAACATGAGTTTAAGCACGTCTATTGCTATTAGTTGTTGAAAATGTAAATTAATTTGGAGGTTCTAACTCCTCCAACTTTTTCGAACCTTTTAGAAATGAAACGATTCTAAGATTGCATTTTCAAATGAACTTCAAAGGAAGCTAAGAGGGCAAATTTGAAAATATATCAATGGAATCATTTTGACTCGATGTCTGAACACGTATCACAAACCCACGTCTGTACTTACGAATTAAAACCAAACATGGGTAAACTCGCTTTTACAATTACCATTGCGGTCATATTTACCCTTTGCACAAAACCAACAATAACTTACGTCCTCAAACCAAGATTTCTTGATAGCGAATGTTCTGCGATCCAGGCGACGCTCGTATTTGCTCGCAACAGATATCTTCGGCTTTATGTGGGAAAAGGCACGGAGAAAAGGGATTAATAGTACAGGGTATATGGTGGTGGTATAGGGAAATATATGGAAGTTAGTTTGTATGTTTACAAAATTACCATACGTAGTATATGAAATAATATTTTATTATATTCTGAAATGCTAATCAAGAATTCAGTTTCTCCAAGTTTGGTCTTTAGGGTTAACATTTCTTAAAATGCTACTTATAAAAATATGTGAAGCCTCATTACTCTAGAAAACTGTTAGTGCACTCAATTAATAGTCATTTGAGAGGGGTCATTCTGTTATATAGTGTTGTTGAGTATTGTACACACGTATCCAGAAATTAAGAATAATTCCAAATCCGCATCAAGTGAAGACACCTGACATCAATCCCATAGAGCATACTTGGGATGCTCGACTGCTTGGGACGCATTCCAGCCTATGAAGGACCACCAAGGACAGCAGAAGAGCAAGGCATACTCTAATGCAAGAATGGGACTCCTTGCCACGGTAATTCTAGTATAATATTGTGGAAAGTATGTCTACTCGTTGTAAGGCCTCATTTGGGGAAGAGGCCAGCATATTTCCTATTAGGTTGCCTTTAACAGGGCAAAAAAATTCGTAATAATTAAAACCATTAAATCAAATGTGTACACCCAATCATTTTATTTTTAATTGTTTAGTTGCCAGAAGCACCATGAGGCATTTGTGGATGTTTTTATTTTATTCCGCATAGTTTTGTAATATTTATTTGTCATTTGAGGTACTTCGGTGCATCTACTTGCCACGTTGTAGTTATATACATGGTCATGTAACAATCGTAAACTAGAAAAGATCATACTTGGACATACTGCACGTTTGACTAGCCGGCATTATTTGAAACTTCATTCGAAACTTCATTTAAAAAAACTTCAGAGAAAAATAAGCAAATTATCCAAAAAATAGTGAAAATGATTGAAAAGGAGGATTGGAACTTAGGATAAGAACTTAGGAATATTGAATGTATTTGGGTGATAGGTAGGGAGGGAAGTGATCTATAGTAACGCATGTTTTTTGTTCCTATTTCACAGTTCAGTTTCCAAAATCGATTTCAAAAATCGTGTAGTATAAGGTTAAATTAAGGCACGAAAATTACAAAATAGAGAATTTTATTTTATATTTAGTTTTATAAACATGTGTGGAATAAAAACGATAGAAGTTTATAAAAATGCGATTTATTTTACATTGTAAGGAGTTATCAATTTCGACATGTTTTACTTGTTTATATGTGAATTAAACCGTCAAATTTTATTATAGAGATAATTTTATAGTATTTACTATAAAATTATTCAGATTCAGAATCCCAGAGTATAAGAAGTGGGATGCTTGTTGAGTGCATTATAGGATTAAGATTTTGATAAACTGTCTCACTTCTGACATCGTTAATTAGAGTATTCTTAATGAGATTCGAATTAATTAATTGCACTTTTTTTTAGTTTCAAAGATGAGTGCAACTTATATTTGTTAATGATCTGAATACGGAAATTTCAAAACAGTTTTGGACATAAAGCCTACAGAATTATTAATTAAAACCAATCAAAAGGTTTTTACACTTTTTAAAGAGAAAGTGAATTTAATGCCACGAACCTTGATTCCTAATTTTTTTACATAAAAGAATAATCATTAATTGTTTTAAGTATTTTTTAATCTTAAAATAATTTGTACTCTCTGCCATTGTGAGTGTGTACTCAAATTACCAGTGCTTAATGAACAATATAAACCTATATATTTCAAATAGAAGCTATATTTTTAAAATTAATATGTACATTTATAATGAGACTACGTACTTGTGTTTTTTGTGTGAAGAATAGCATGGTAGACAACGCTTGTTCATGTCATTAAAATTTAAACTATGCCATTCTTCATTTTTGTAGTCTATAAATTTATCCATTAATATATACATTCCTAAATTTTGTTTTAATAAAAAGTTCAAATATGATTCAACATTATATCTATGTTTAATATATATGAGTACATTCGTTATTAATGAGTTACATTAATTTATATTTAATGAATCAAATCAAAACTTATTGTTGAGAATTTTTAATGCATGAAATTTAATTTAAGCATTAAATTTGTTTAACATAGTTCGTTTAAGTTCATTAATAACAATTTTGTGGTTATCTCCAAATGTATAATTAAATTATTTCTTACCGGGTATTTTCCTTCTGCCTCGCTGAAATGTAGAGTAATACATATTAATATTTTATGATATTTGATTGAAATGAAAAGCATTGCATATTGATGTATAATAAAATCAATTTATTTGTACCACAGTCTAGTAAATTAACTTGATTTTTAATTTATAAACTATCATTTATATTTGAAACATTTCTATGGGTAAAATTTTATAGAGTTTTAATATTTATCAGTTTAACACTTACCTTCATTGATGCATTCATCTTTGCATTAAACAAAATTGCATTAGACAGTTAATGACAATGTAATAATCGAAATATATTAAAATAAATAGTTAAAGTATAATAAACTACGAACTAAATAAAACTTATTAAGTAAAAACATATGACTTACGCAGGGTCAATGCCTTTCTTAAGAGCCTTTTGCCTGTTGATCTGCTTTTGCCTCTCTGTCAATTCCCTCAGCTGAAAATGAATTGCTCAAATTAATCAGTTTCCATAGATTTGGAAGACAGATATATAGATATAAACGGATATATTCGAAAGAGTCTTTAAAGGGTAATATAAGATTTTTAGATTCTAGATACTGCTCTTCTTTATACTGTATTCCTCTACGAATTTCTACGAATTTTTGACTGGTTGGACCTTGAGAGTTTGGTATATTTCTGCTCAAAAGAAATATCTGTGATAATGGTTAGTGGGGTTAAATAGCGCAAGGGCATATTTGGCCAATCTGCGTGATACATGTCAAACAACGTCAAGTAAATGGACATACAAGCGCAGAGAAAGTTCTCTTACAGAAGAGAGAAATGCACCTAGGGTAAATTACAGGAATCGAACATGTCCCTCCTACAACTCACAGATTGTTATGCCATGTGCAAATAATGGATACATCAAATAATTCAATACAATCGATATTTCTATTAATGAACTTTAATTTTAAGAATCCACCCAAATTTTCAAAATGTGTTCAGTGCTTCTAACTATCAGAAAAAGATTGATTCCCATTAGCAAACTTCCTACTCTAAAAACTTTTCTTTGGTTCCGTGAAGGAAAGGGAAGCGTATTTAATTTGAAAAGTTTTCAATTTCTATATTTACATCGTACTCATGTCGCTTCATTTTGTCTTCCAAGTCGTATTTATCGCTCTCGAGCTGCACGATCTTGGTCCATAGATCTTCAGCGGTTGCCCTCAACTTTTCTGATCCGAGACCTTCGATGTTCAGTTTTCCTACGCGGTAGGCCAAGGCGATTTGTTTGTCTTCGGCGAGTTGTTCCTTGGACTTGCCCATTTCGGTACGAGCCTGTTCTACGTGGCTCATCTGGAACAAAGGAAAAGAAACATGATTATTGAGAGACGAGAAACCAAATTAAAGAAATTATTTAATTCATTTTCTTAAACGACAAGCATTTCTTTCGAAGAAAATAAAAGAACCAGCTGAATGTAATGACTATAATGAACACGTAGTGAATTCGTGTTTATTATAGTTTTGCCACAAAATCCTTGTTACTTCATTAGATTATTTAAAGTTTCAATCTAGTGTATTGTTTCCCAAAGTGGATGCTACAGCCTCCTGTTGGCACTTAAGGAATCTTCGGGGCAATGCTGCCCTTAGGGGAAATATGGGATGTTTAGGAGGAAAAGTGAAAATAAGATACTAAAAAATTATCATCTAAAAATTTTTTAGCCCTTCAAGTGGTTTCGACGAGATATTTTGTCCAAGATCTGGTCAATTTTGAACTAGATCTTGATTTGATCAATTTTGAACCAGATTTTGAAAATATCTCGTCAAGACAAAACTGCCCCATTACTCCTAGGGAAATGAAGATTCAAGTTGGAAAAATAAATTGTTCCTTGCCTAGAACTGATTACAGTTTGGAACAGGTTTTTGCATCAGTGACCGAGTGGTTTTTGACACGAAGTTAAACCACCAGGAGGGTTAATCAAATATCCACTTGACTATACTGTCGCATTCCCTACATTGTCATTGATTATATCAAAGCTTTATGATGTGTTATCATTTTAATGCACAATTATTTTCCTACCGTGCATACATCAAAGAAGGTTGATTTAACAACAAAAATTTACTTCAACAAATTTTTTTAGGACTATGAAAATTGTGTATGATATTTTTTTATTAAAGAAAATGCATTTGATCTGCCACACACATGTTGCATCATAAGTAAAATTGAATCCTTAACGCCCCCTGCTCATAACAAGGTTTTTACCGTCACGATCACTAACATAAATGAACGCAGTTGAATTAAATTAGAAGTAAAAGGGTGATAGCAAATTATTTAATATTGATTTGTGTGATTATTCTCTTCATGTTTTTAATCAAATATTTTTAAAATCTTAAGTCAAATTTAATGTAGCTTCAAAAAAAGCTTTGAAATTTCACCTTGTCGAAACCGGCAGGGGGTCCAACAGTGGGTGCTACTCCTCCCTCCTTCTTTTGGATGACGAAGTTGGGCTTGACTCCTTCCTTCAATTTCTTCTGCTCTTCCAACATGGCCTGCCTCTTCTTCTCAGCCTCCTCCAGACGCTTACGCTTGGCCTCGGCGTCCTTGTTCTTCTTCTCCTCCTGAAAAAGCCAAACAATCATTTTAAATACACAGAAACTTTGCTCAAAATCTTTTGAATATGAAAATCAGTGTTTTCTTTTGAAGTGTGAAGTCTTTTTTTTTTTAATTTTGCATATCTTAGCGTTTTTAACCTCCAATGGGGTTCATATGTCCGTTCTGCAACCTGCAGTTTCCCTTCATGACTTCTAACCAGTTTTGACCATTCTGACCAATATAATGTTTCCTAAGTAGGTTGATTGTGCGCCGCTCTGATGCAAAACAAAGGTCTATTGACGACTGTCCGGGATCAATTCCGAATGGAAATATCTAAGGACAACATCTAGTGGTTTTGAGCCACGATCAGATGACCATGTCAACACCTGAGCTGGCACCCTCCCTCTTTAAACTTCCACATGACGCCAAGAGTGTTTCTTAGGATTTTTCAGCAAATAGATGTGTCATTTAGTCATTATGTGTGTTTCAGGGTGGAAATACTACACTATTCGAAAATCTCGTGATGCTCAGAGGTCAAGCATATTTGATAAGGGCTGTACTATTTTCCTCTTGGTGGTAAAAGATGGAGGCCACTTGACACGAAAAATCTCATGCCGTACATCGGAAGTTGTCTATTTTAGACTTTTAACGAGACATAATGTCGGCCTATCTCTTTCGGATGGATTTGATTTATTCCCCTTCTGTTTTTTGTGACTCCAGACAAGTCGATTTCAGCGCTGATCATTTGGAAATGTGCCCAGTTCTTAAGAACTAACTGTCTTGCGCAATAGTACTAGAGACCCCGTGAACTAATGACATAATAGCCAAACGCTCGGCATTTGCCAACAACACTTACTGACATATTTTAATCTTAAACATGTATTTATCATGACCAATTCGTTTTAGATTACTTTCGTGAATAATTCATATTAAATTGTCGATTAAATGTAAAATAATAAACAATCTATAACATATTGTATAGTTATAATATTTCCATTTCAAATTCAATGGGACTTGTTGAAAGTTTGTGTTAAAGTCATGATTTAAGTAAAGAATGAACTGTTACTAAAAATTGACATTCAAAATTATCGTGCCACATGAAGCTAAAATAATAATCACTCAATTTTATTTTAAATCCTCTTGATTGCCGAGAATATACATGACACTGTTTTAACAATTTCTGTCTTTTTTAGAAAAATAAGACATTGAAAGTTCATGAGTTTTTTATATTATGTTAGTTAAAAGTATGGGAATTATGCTTGTACTTGAGAAAGATAACTGAATAAAGATGGATATGCACTAAAGACGGAATTTGCTTTCATTATGTTCTTCAGTGAATTCCACGAGTTATGTGTTCATCGTATTATTTCTTGATTACATTTATCCGAAGTGTTTCCAGGGAACATGAAAACGAAGTGTCGACATAAATATACTTACGATTTCACGTTGTCTGGCTTCCTCCTGCTTCCTCTTAAGCTCCATCATTCGCTTCTCCTGCTCGGCTCTTGTTACTTTTCGTCGGGCCTACAGAACATAACAATCTGCTTAGACATTGAGTAATTTAATAAGTGATAAGTACTTTCTTGTATTAATTATTTTAACATAACAAGCTTCTTATGGCTGCATGTGCATTTTCACTAACTTCATAACTAAGAGGGAGAAACAATGCTTATTCTTTTCCCTTGCCATTAGCGAATTGCATAAATAATTAAGTATAATATAAGTAGAATTTAGACAGTTTCTAGTTTAGCTAATCTTTTCTTGATTCTTTCTCTGTTAACTAGTAAGGAATATAATATGTTTGATTTCAACTGGCAAAATGTTTTTAATTTTTCAATGTAAAATGCACGCTGTTATGAAGTTACATTTGATTTCTACTCGAACATTTTGAGTATTTGTTTGAATTAAAATAGTTCCCAGATCTTGGTCTTTTTTACATCTTTTTGGGGATCCCTGATATTCAGTGTAAAGATTGTAATAAATGCATATACCCCAAATAGAGTCGGGAATGTCAATTATTTAAAAAAAAGTCCTAATGTACACCAAAATCCACATCAAGTTTGAAATTAATCCTCATATTAGTTTATGCTAATATTAAATGCTTTAAATGTCCAGTTGGAGGAAAAATGAAGAGACTAATTATATAATAGAAAAAGGCGAATCCTTTTGCCCTGAATAGTGCTTTAAGCATCACTTATTAAAATGATCACCGATTCATACTATGATTGTTTTCCGTAAACATTTTTCAGTTGAACCCAATCGTCTGTATTAATATAATATTATTTATAAGGAAAATTGAGCACACTGCAGCAAAATTGAGCATCTATGGCAGTGATGAAGCCCTCTTTCTTGCCAAAAAAGGTTATTTGATCTTCCAAAGACCCTTTAGGCCAATAACATATCAATAATCCAAATTAATAACATCAATGATACCAAAGAAGGACTTTAAAACAGATTACTTGCGATCATCTAGTGATAAGAGATATAATGTGCTCGATGATAATATTTCAGTCATCATCAATACTCAGAGCAGCTGTTACTGTTTTCAGACCATTGACCAGGCATGATTGCTTACGGCCTTATCCTTTTCTAATTGGAGTTGTAGATTCGCCAATCAGTAGACGAGTTCACTGTACTTAGAGATTTTACTTTTGTCGTTCAAAGATATTGGAGAAATCCAGAATAATGATATAATAGCTAATGTCCGGCATTTGTAAACAACTTAATTAAAAAGAAGTCCTTACTTGTCGTTCTTTGAGCTTCCTCAGCTCTTCCTCTTCCTTTGATCGCTGTTTCCTCCATTGTTCGATGTATTCAGCCCACATGGCTTCATCTTCTTCCTTCTTCTTCCTCAACTTCTCCTATAAAGTTGGAAGCGTAAAACCTCGTTTAAAACATTGAAATATAAAATACATCAACATAATTGTTACATCAAGTATATTCGTTTCAAGTATCTTAATACATCTATGCTAATATTCTCAGTTAATTTAAACTTGTATTAAGATACCTTTTAAAGTCATATCTGTGTCCAATAAATATAAAACTATGCAAATAAGATTTGAATTATTTAACCAAAAAGCAATAGTATTTACTCATTTATTTGCATATATTTATTTAATGAACAAGATTTTTTCTAAAATGACTATACTTTAAGTATATATATCACTTTAAATGGATAAATAGTTTCGAAGTCTTAATTGATCAAGATTATAATACAATATGATGATATCTGCAAAACATTTCAAATTAAAGAAAAATGTTTGATAGTTTATTATTAGTTACGTACTTCCATTGCGATTTCGGCTTCAGTCATTTTCGGTTGAGATTCTTCACGGCTGTCAAGGGACATATTTTATTATAGATTAGAATACACACACAAAGAATTATATCTAAAAATTATTTTTCTTTATTCTATAACGAAAAAACTTACTTAAATACAATTTTAAAATAAGTTACAGCCTTATTGAACTCAAAAAGGCAATATGTGCCCGAAAATAGTTTATCGCAAATTTGAAATAAGGCACAAATTGTCGTTTACAAATAAATTATATTAAAATTATATGTTCTTTATTATATTTCAATAAAAAGATACTTTGCAATATATATATATATATATATATATATATATATATATATATATATATATATATATATATATATATATATATATATATATATATATTGATAAAATATCAATTACCTATATCAAATTAACTTGATGCAAAATTTAAATTTAAATTGTACTATATTGCACATTTAATGCAATGCAAAAACAAAATGATTCTGTACTTAATTTTAATGCAAGCAATGCGTGCAGTTTTATCTCATGCTGTTCCCTTCGTGCAACCTTCATCTTATATATACTTTTCTCTTTTTAATTTTTATTATTTAAGTAACCGTTTTGCATTTTCTGTAAATAATATTTAAAGAATAATGTCAATCTAAGACAATTGATTCTTTTAAAACTTCAATATATTTTCTAACAGACATGTTCTTATTTACTTAAAAATTTTAGATTTATGTATGTTTTAGAGAACTTTTAACCATGGGGTACCAATCTATATGTATACATCTCCCTTTAATTAGTTGAAAACTAAGTGCAAAATTAACTTTAAAAGCAATGCTTCTAAGTGGGTGATTGGAAAAACTGCTATTCAAAATTCCATTTGGGAAAACATTTTCTTTAAAAAATTTAATTGGAATTAAAAATTATTAAAATAATAAAAAGTATCAAAAACTAAAATGTTCTATTTGAAATAAAATTTATTTTTCGATGAAAACTTAAAATAGTGATGAAAAATCATTAGTGTCTTATAATAAGTCATTACTTCCCGTCCGGATTAGAATCAATCACACAAAAAGTAATCAAAATAAAATAAGAATGAAAAAGCCTTAGTTACACATACCTGCCAACCTCTAAGAAAAAAAAATGCGGAAGATTTTTACGACTTTAAAAGCAACGCGTAACTCGGTAAAGAAAAATGCCTAAAATAATTAAAAAGTCAGGTTAGCGACAATTGCTCCTAATTGGACTGTATAAAAGCAAATTAAAACAGTACAAGTAATCCTCTTATATCCTACTGAAAATGTTTGGCGGTAGTTTGAACTCGGTGTAAACGATTTAGCAATATTTTACACAAAATAAGCCAAATATACTTTAAAATGAGTAATTACTCTTCCTTGAATGTTTTTAGGGATATATTTGGAACAAAATTTTTTACGACAGTCTAGCAATCATTGACTCCGCTGTTTTTCTTTCGTTGTTGCTACGGCTTGGAGCCAAAGCTTCAAAATTGGCTTTTTCTGTCTTCGAAGTTGGTAATTTCTCCCTGAAGAAAAATTCGGAAAATATTTTTCCGTCCAAAAGACCTTAAAACCAAAGTATTTTTTCCCCTGAAAATCTGGAAAAGTTGGCAGATATGTTTTCTCGTTAGCAATCCATTAAAAATGCTTAGAAAAAAAATCCAAACAAAACAAAATAAAAGTAAGATGCAAAAAATATAGTATCAGGTATTACGGGTAGACAGTAGTAAGTAAGCGTTTGCATGCATTTGGATGAAATAATAACGGATTGGGGCAAGGCGAGAGGATAGAGGGTGTGGGCTAATTTTTTACACTGCATGTCTTATATGTATCGCACTTACGTTGTTTTTTGTCCACTGGATGCCCTGGAGGAAAGGAAAATCAAAAAAGCCATTAGCACCAGGTACTAAACTATAGCCTTTCTAACAAAACTAATGTGCTCTACGCAGTTAAATTAACGAAGCAGTAACAATGCCCTCATAGGAGGTTTCGGACCAGATAGAATAGTATTGGTTAACCCTCTTCATATGACGTTTTGTCTGTTAGCTATTAAAACTGCTCAGGCTGCCAGTCATCCAAAATACGGATCGCCGCGCGAGACGGCTGTCTCAAGGCTTTCCCCATGAGACTAGAGAACGTGTCATTATGACTCAATCTTTCGTTCTCTATTGCTGGGCCGCGTGTATGCCTGGAAGGTATAATACTTTCGAAGCTACTGAAAGGGCTTCGATGACTCTCCAACACCTGGCCATTTACACTTAAAAAGTCCCCGAGCTGTCTTCGGTCCCGTTTGTAAGGAGAGAGACAGTTGATGTCCTGGTCGTTCTTTTAACCAAAACATTCCCTTTTCTAGCGTCAAGCATCATTTGCTTTTTTCAAAACACTACACACTATAACAAGAGTGCATGATCGAGGAGAAACGATTAGCGTAGACGGATCACAGGTCTAGTCCTCAATCTCCCTATCAGAGGAGTCGAGGACGCCCAAATCTGTTTGTAGCATAGAACAGAGGAGGATAACTACTGGATTCTCACCATTTCTTCAGGATTTTGAGATGTACAACAATCTGACCCACCTGTAACGAACAGAGGGGGGAACCTCGATCCTTTGTACCGTTTCAGTAACCGGAGGGTTAAGAATATAAAAGTTTCGTTTGGCTCTATGCAAAATTACATAATTTAGAGCAGTTGAATAACATTTTCAATAAATGTCAATCCAAGATTGGTGCGATTTACCGATGGTATGGGTGATAATTTGTCAAAAGACTACATCCACAGCCGCACCCGTTTTTTGCTTAGATAGGTGATACTTTAAAACACCAAAATTTTAATGATTTTACTAAACATTGTTGTAAATGATACCATGAAAGCAATTTAGATGTATATTTATATATTTCAAAACTAAAATATTTCACAAAAACTCAGATGATTATATCTTTCTAACTCGCTGTCGATAATTTTAATATATTTTTAATTTTAAAATACTTGAGCATAGTATCAAAATCACTCTCAGAATTGATCGGTTTAATGTAAGGGTGAGCATAGTTTTTCGCACAACTGCACAGTACAGTAAAAATTGTCTTGATTTACTTTTAAAATAAAAAATAGGGCAGGAATTTTTTTTTTCAATTTTATTATAACCCTATGAATGCTTCATGTGATTCTCTCATTTACTTAACTTTTAATCAAATACCTAATTATCAAAACATTAATTATCTTTTTTTAGTTTCATAGCATTGATATTGAAAATAATAGGCCAAGCAAAAACCTTCTTTAAAGTATGTTCTTATTTTAAAATCAACGAGATAAAAACAAAATTGCCTGGGGTAAACACTCGATTATGGTCTATCCTTTGAGAGCACTGTTCTCATCAAAAATCAAATCTATTCAGCAATAGAAAATACGAATGTTTCAAAAATAGAGAACACGCTTATTAATCCTGAACATTTGTTCTAAACAAATGTTTTTAGTATGAAAATACCATAAATCAAGAGCCGAACTATTTCAGATATTCATTATATAATTTATGAGATATTAAGCAAAATAAATCTAAACTATCCCATTCTTCAAATCTTTTCCCAGTTACAGCAAATATTAGAAAGATCGTTCTTAAAAATCATTGAAGGTTTGAAATGTATAAAATTCAGCAAGCCTATCCACCATTTTATACTCGAAATGTTCTATTATAGCTTTTAATTAAATAAACTATGTAGTTAATGATCAAGAAGCATTTTCTTCTGAGTTAGCTTTTATTTAAAGTAAGCTTCTCTAAATTTTGGTGTCAGAAATTTGGGGGAAAGGAATGGGGTGATATTTTATTTCATTTATTCCAATAAAGTTTGCCCTTTGATTCAAAATCATCTTAAAAAAATCATCTTTCTGTCGCAGAATTTCAGTTATTCATACCAAAATAATGTGTCCTAAATAAATTATTCCAAAGTGGTAAACACTTCTCTATTTTAGAAACACTCGGTATAAACTTCATTAACAAAATGTATCCAAAAACTTAAAAATGATAATCTTCAATTATGTGTAAAAGAATTAAACTTCTAGCTATAGTGGCTCATCGAATTTATGTGTAATAACACATATTTAGATTTCCATTTATACTATTGAATATGTCTTTTAGTAAAAATGTGTGTTAAACAAAATAGCCACGCCAGCACGAATGACAATAATAAGCAGCATTAACTCAGTGAGTTGCAAGCGTAAATGTAGCTAGTCAAGATATAAACATTTGACGATAATAGCTTAGCTTTAGTTGGTAAATAATACCAAAGCATGTAACTTATTATTAAAACTGAGCTTGAGAAGCTTGTTTAGATATTCTATTAAACAATCTGCGATCAAATAAGCATAAGTAAAGTACTTTGATTTATTTGAATATAATCAAGTGTAAAATCCTTACTTAATTCTTTAATAACTAATATGTAACGCAATTCATACTCGCTGCATATACTTGATAAAATTTAATACTGTAGAAATGCTTTTAGAATTATTCATAAAACTATCAATCGTTACCTTTCCCTCAATGTTAAATGTAGGAAAATAATTCCTAATTATAACAAACAAAATAAATATTGAATAAAAATTGACATAAAACTTCCTTGTATTGCAGTCAATAAGTACACGTCTACAATGAAAAATGATATACGTACTTCTTCCTGTAAAAAAGAAAATATTAAAACATTAGAAAAATGTTTGAAAGACGAAATATAATATATTTTACAATGTTTTTCAATCATTACACTATTAAATTATAAATAAAAATGCGTTAAGCTTAATTTAAGTAACTTGTTAAATTAAAAAACACAAAAAGACTATTAGAGTAAAAACATACATACACATTTCAAAATATATAAAAATAGCATAACTTGCATTCATAGTAATATTTGACGTTTAAAAAATAAATTTAAGTGTGTAAGCAAAATAAATAATACCTTCCTACGTCTTCTTCTTCCTCCTCCGATTCACTGTAAAAATAGTAACATCAAATATAATTATTGTCTATTGTCCAAACATCCTTACCATGATAGCTTAATAAATTAATAAATTTTAATACTATTTTACTATATGAAAACAAATGTTAACTAAAAACAATTTTTAAACAAAATTATTGAAGTTGAAAATAAAATTGATATTTTTCTTTGACCCTTAAATCTGCTTAGAGTATTTATTACGCGATGACTTAAAAGAAACTGTGTTTATGCATTCGAAAGATTCAGATAGATCAATTTAAAAACTATTTTACTTTTTGAAAAATGTTGCTAAAAACTATTTTTAAACAAAATTATTAGAATTGAAGAAACTCAGAAATTTTGAGAGCATAAGGCAAATATTAAATTGTCTCTAAATGTTAGATTATAAATTTCAAAAAAACATGAAACTCAAAATATTTATACACAAAATATGAAAATTTGAATGAAATATTAACCTTGTTTATTAGTTCAAAAATATACAACTCTTGTCTTATAAAACAAATATTAAAAAATTCTGATTCAAAAGAAAAATTGTAATTTTAAAAAATACTTCAATAAAAAATAAAATTTCGCAACATTACAATGAAAAATTGAACAAAATAATATGCATATTCATTAAAAATATCTAAAAACTAAAAATATCAAAAATCAATACAAAATAAGGAAAAAAAGGCCGTTCGAACTGCTTAAGGCAAGAAATATATAAAGGAAAAGGAGGATATGAAATGTTTCAACATAAATCATATCTTTTAATTTAGATGCAATTAAATTTAGAAATATTAAATATATTTTAGTATTAAAGTAAAACAGTAAAATAGGAGGAAATTTTTAAAGCAGGAAAGAAAAGAGAAATTCATGCACCAAATAACTATTTATATAAGATTTTTAAAACCAGTCATGCTTTAGTTATATTTAAAATGTTCTTAATATAATTTAAGTAATGTTATAATAAGTATAATAGTTAAACTATAATAATATAGTTCAAGTAAGTATAATAGTTAAACTATAATAATATAGTTCAAGTAAGTGATGAAGGAAATCAGAATAAAATAAATATTATAAATATATATTAACAGAATGGAAATTTCAGTGAGCTATGCACGTTTCTTTTACCTTAGATGTATCCATGTGTGACAGAATAATTAAAATATGTACTGAAAAATTTGTAATATTAGTAACAATTAAACCTTGTTGACAAGTATACAAATGTAAAGTATAACAAACTATAACCGTTGTTGTAAAATATATACTTCAAATCTTGCAATACAGTTGTATTTTGATGTCGTTCAAAATATTCTTAACAATAAACCTTTATATTTAAAATTTAATGATTGAATAATTGTAAGCGCAGGTCACCTACGTGCCTAGCTTATATAAAAGCATAGCAAAACTATTTTCATCTCTTATAATTACTAGGAACTTGATGCTTGTATTGCTAATATAATTACAAATAATTGTAGTGTCCTTGTCTTATGTTCCGAATATAATTATTTTACATGGAAAACAATAGTTTTACAATCAGCAATCCATCTCTATTCTTAAATCCTACTGTTTTTCAGAAATACTAAACAATTCAAATGAAGTTACACAAACTCTTAAGAATCTCCAATAGAAATGCAATAAAATTATGTAAAAATATTTCATAACTATATCTTAAAAATACGTTTTATATAAATATCGTATTAAAATGCTTAATTTTATAAAAATATCCAATTTTTTCAATATAATTTTCTTTACATTCATTCAATTGAAGACATCCAAAAATTATCATACACATGGGAATTCTATTGAAAAATATAACCACAATCCATTAATTTTCCAACAAATTATTTTATTTTCCTTCGAAAATGTATCCAATTTAGGTTTAAAACATGGAAATATCCATCAAAAAATTCAAAACTCAATCGATGAATAACCAAATCTGGCATTTAAGAGCTACTTTTCAAATAATCAATTGCACAGACACTATATCTAAAATAAAACAATTGTAGTTTATGATATTATATTTTATTTCCATCACCCAACGCTATAACTTACCGATGATACAAAAAGCATACGGGGATATGGGAGTCAGAGCAAACCAGGGGTATATGGGTGGTGAAAAAATGGTCTTGCAGGGATAGGGGATAACCATGCTGAGTGTTGGAAAAGATTCTCACACGGGATTGAAAACGCACAAGGAGGTATTACCCTACCTTGATTGAGATAGGAAAGTAAATTCAGTCCCCAAAAGCTATGCTTGGGTACAACTAATAGTGGCGAGAGCGATGCTTCAAAAAACTCGAGCTTCTTGGTGATATTTCTTTTCAGCTGCAGTACATGGAATGGTAAGAATTAACAGGGCACTACGTATTATAGCTAAAAGCGCTACAAGGCATGCAATCATGGTTAAGCCGTGACTATCAGTTTAACTAATGTTTCTATACAAACAGAAATGCGAATTTCTCTATTCTTTGGATTAATCAAGTTTTATTTTTTACTGACAATTCGTTTTCTTAATGTGTACTTAATTAAGTTGCAAGATAACGTCCAATTTTGTCTACCTTTTGGTATTATATTTAGAAATGGATTGTTACTGTACTTAATCGTGTTTGTTGAATCATAAAACCCTCTATGATTAAAATTATGAGATATAGTCTCTATCTTGAATTTAGATTAAAATGATTTTTTGGTAATTTATAAGATTCTGTATGAAAATATTGTTGCTTACATACTTAATCCTCCAAGTGGTTTCAATAAGATATCTCGTACATCAAGATCTGGTCAATTTTGTTAATGGCGAGGTATCTCGTCCATCAAGATGTGGCCAATTTTGCTAATTACAAGATAGTTTGCCAAGATAAAACTGCCCTATTACACCAAGGGGAAATGAAGATCCAAATAGGAAAAACAAATCGTCCCTTGCCCAGAACTTGTGACAATTTGGAACAGGTTTTTGTATCAGAGACTGACCACTACAGGGCAGATTTTGAAGCGAAAGTAAACCACCAGGAGTGTTAGAACTAGTCTAATTTTGTTTTTAATCAAATGAAGGGCTGCAGAAAACATGGTAAACCACACTTCTAATATTTTTCGGAGGGCAATTTTCAAGTTTTAAAAAAATTCCAAAATTATAATGGTTTATAAACTATTTAAGAGTAAACTTTCTATTAAAATTTAAGATATTAAGCAGTCATTCAAGAAAGCAGAAATTGATCCCCTTAAATATCTTGTTTTTAATTTTTTCATTTCGGAATATATATTTCTGTGGTTCATCACTATGTTCCCCGGTGCTCTTCACATTAATTATTAGAGATAAAATCTAATGTACAGTAGTGTTGTCTATGAGAGGCATTTCCTGTCAAGCTTAACATAGATGGCGGTAGTGTTTCTGCTGCGTTACGTTTTAATGTACATATTCTGAACTTGACGTCAGTTGGCTTGGTTTATGAATGCTTCAGCACTTCGTCAATAAAAATTCCAAAGAATAAATTTCGAATTTCTATATGATAGTTGATTGGTCAACAATAATCATATTAAACACCGAAAGTTGCCAAAATGGCAACAAACCTACATTTTAAGGTAACCCCGATATTAATAATTGAATAGAATAAAGTATTTCGTATAGTCGAAGAAAAACGTCGCCAGACAGTCTGTTTGAATTGAAAATCCCTCTCATACTTGGTTTATAGTTTTCAGATAAATAAAAAGATTGAAATGGATCGAATGCGTTTTCTTCAAACTGAAAATTTACAAATTTTTAAGTAGCAAAGAAAGATTGAAGTAGCCTAGTGTAATTGTATAATATTTTATTAATTCAATTACAGAAAGATATATTTTCAATTTATCGCTGATAGTCACGGGTATAGAAAAGCAAAAATGAAGCAGTAGCTATTTTATTCTACAATTGAAGCTTCTACGTGGTTATAGCTACGAAAATAGACTAAGTTGAAGTGTGTTGTGCACAATTACAAAGCCACAAAACGCTTGGAGTATTTGGCATTTAGTGGCACAAATAGATTCTAAAATAAAGCAGAAAAAGTGAAAGATCTGTTCATAATGTGATTTCAATGGTAAATTGTTTCGAATTACGATCTAAGTATTATAACTTATTAACAACTGAATTTAGCTTTAAAATTAAATGAAGCAAACCCATTAATGTAATATTGATCATTTCGTAATATATGATAAAAAATTTAAAATATAATTCATTTAAACTCAGCAAGCGTAAATAGCTAGATCTCTGCTAGAAACCTTTTTTATTTTCTTTTGATAGCTCAATTTTAAATTCTAACTTTTCAGCATACTTTATCATTTAAAAAATCAATTTAACAATTGAGATTGAAATTTTAGGTGACTAAATGTTTTAGGTGACAAAATTTTTAAGAATTATAGTAAACTGAAACCAAAATCTAGTATAGCACATCTAGCAACCAAAATCTAAAACTTATTTTTGATTCTCACTATTTAATAAATCATAACCAGTAAAAGTGAAAGTCCAGTCTTATCTAATTTTCTGATGTTTAGATACATAAAATGTAAAAAATACTACTTCTTAGTAATGTATTCCACAAACAACGATAAATCATTAATTCGGCACATATATAAACATGACAGTAAAAACCAGAAAAATATTAGAGTGAATAAAACTATGGAATCATACATAATTTTATGTGAAAAAGTAAATTAAGAGTTGTTCATGTAATACACTAATTGTTTTTAAAGAAATCATATTAATTCAAGAAATTTATTGTTAAATTTTAATTGTTAAATCAGTGATTTCCTAAAGTGAGAAATGTTACTGAAATTTTGTAGTAAAAACAATATTAATAACAGATTGCAACATGTCTATATCAGTATTAATACAATAAATAAATGTAATTTTAAACGTTTCTTCGTAAAATAAAATCATACCTGTATTCTCTATCGTCATCTGCCATGTGGAAATTTTATGAATGATTATTTACACCTAAAAATAAAATAATCGATTGAAATTTTGTGTATGAATTACGCAAGTTCACAATTATCATATGAAATTAAACAATTAAATATCAATTATCTTCAGAGAAGTCAAAAATAAATATAAGATAAATACTAAATATGGAACAAAATTTCTGTTTTACAGTTATTCTTACAAAGAATATAAATTTAGTGTACATTAAAAACTTAAAAACATTATTTGTAAATAATAAATGTCGTCTATAAAATGCTCTAGATTGTAAGTCTCAAATAAATATTATACTTTCGAACTTCGAAAATGTATTCGTCATATATATTTCTGAATGTTACCTGCCAGCTCGTTCATGCATTTTCTTGATAGCATTTTAAAGACCTTTACTACAGTACTTTTAAAATTATAAAAATTGTACTTTCTCAATAAAAATAAAATATATAAATTAAACGTAAACACTGTTAAATGCTTTGAGAATTTTTCAATATTGTTTATAAAAATAACAACTGCATTAAGTTCCTGATTCTTTTGCGAATAATTTAGTTCATCTCACAATGATTCAAGCACTCGTGCATATTTATGAAACTTCCTCTGGCAACAAATGAGCACATTATTCCATGCGCCCTATATTAATGATTTAAAAATAGCTTTCAAGACAGGAATTTTCCATTAAATAAAGACGAATATCTTCTACTATATACAAGACGGTCTGAATTATTACATTAGAATCCAACCATAATCCTTTCTTTTCAATTATTAAACATCCACAAAGGTCATCCTTTCCAGAATGTTGCCTGCTGAATAGAGGCTATTTGAAAAACCTAAGCTCTTCTTAATAGATTCAAAAAGAAACAAAGCAATCCAAGAGACTTAAATGTTAACTTTGTCAAATGCACAAAAGTATTAACCAGACACACATAAAGATATCAATAGAGCCACCTAATAAAACTTTACGGAATGGTTTCAATCAAACATTTTATCTTGCTCAAAAGGGTGAAACAACAGAATCGATTAAATAAATATATCGAACTAGTAACTAGGAACCCATTAAAAATATCCGGCAGTAAATCCATACGCGCGACATAAAAATCCGTATCATGCATTATCCATTGTATTCGGTATTCCAGATGGTAGATCGGCCATTTTGAACATTTTTGTCCTGGGCTGGACCAACACTGCACAACCAACTGCCAAACAATCAATAATCCAAAAACCAAATACCATGCCCCTGACCACACACAAATAATCCAAACGCCGGAGAATGGCAATTACTCACTATATCTAACAGTCTGAGGGAAATGTTAACAAAGCTCTAATCCTGGTTGGTTTTAAGAAGCGAACACCTTACCTCAGAGGGGGGATACCAGCGCCTTGAGGATCCAGCAAAGAGAAGAAAGAAGAACAGGGATGAAGTCTCCTCGTGAACGACTTCCCGAAGAACTCTAGCCCTTGTGGGCTGCTTGCCAAAGAGCGAAAAATTTCAACTAGTGGAACATTTTTAGAACCCGATATTCGGGGTGTGGAAGCTGTGCCTTAACTTGGCTTAGGATCACGGGACGGGAAAAACACACGGTTGCCATTTGAACCTGCAGCTTCTACTTTATTTCTGTAGCTTTCAAAAACGAATGCTTGGGAGGGTGAAGGGAGAATATTGTATGCATCCAATGTTGTCTCCGGGGCTTTATTTAGAGTTGAGTGGGACCGGGGGTGGATTTTTGTCTGTTTGCTGCGGTTTCTTTCAAAACGCCTTTTGTCTTTTGCTGCGCGACGGGGGAATTAATTGGGGCAACAGTTGTCATTTTTGAGCGATATGGGTTGTAAGCTATTACGACAGGAAGGTGTAAGTGTATGTGTGCGCTGACATCATCTAATAACGTTATTATCACTCTGCACTTTCTTTTCCATTTTAACCCTCCTGTTGGTTGTTTTGAAGTGGTATCTCGTCATTATCGAAACTGACCAGATCTGGATGGATGAGATGCCTCGTCATCATCAAAACATCGGTAATATCTTGATGACGATATATCTCGTCATTAGCAAAAGTGGTAAAATTATAATATTATTAATCAAAGAAATTATTTTATTCTGAATACTTTCTTCAACTTTTAAATGAACACACTAAATATAAATCGATGTGGTTAGTTGGGTTGCGTGCTATGGTTCAAAGGTCACATTTGCATAGGCTGTGCCAAACAAATTCAAGTAAATGAACATACACACAATGAAAGTTTTACTGACACAGAAGAGGGAATTAAATCCGCGGAGGAAAGCCTATAGCTCGCAATATAGATCCATGTGAATCCCACAGTACGTTTACGTTCATGAACGATGAAATTTGTAATATACAACCCCAGTGTAATTTCACTTGTTACATGCAGTCGTGTGTTATCTTTTATTTAAACTGATAAATAGAAAACAGGCACTCATTGCAACCCAATGCGAGCTTTCTTAAGTACGCTAGTCAAGGACAAAATTATCGTCCCTTAAAGCTTCATAGTATCATTTTACGAGCATTACTCACTACGAGTGAAGTTGAGTTGTTTTGTACACAAGCCTTGTGACGTCATGTAAAATGTCTGAAAGCTCTGGTCTGTAATTGACCCACAAACGATTCGAAACGAAATTGCGATTCGCTCTCTCGTCACAGCAGCGACATTTGGCAGCGGTGAGGTTTCAAGTTTCATTTCTGTTTTGCTTCGTCCCTAATGCTCGGGAACGTCCATCCATAACTTACTGTTTATCAGCCCGGCTTCACACTTCCTGATACTTTGTGTGTTTGGGAGGGTAAATAATGTTTTCATCTGCAGAAGTTGACATCAATTAGTTGTCTTATAGCAAAAGTATGGATGAGTTTCAAAATCGGTAGTTTTTGCCATTAAATTATCATGTTTCGAGAGTACATTTTATTTGAGTAGAAATGTCTTATCCTTTTATAATAAGATATGCAAAGCCTATGTGAAATGGTGCACATAGCTACACTTTTATTAGTTTCTCGTTTGTATGGTAAAATATGCATAGTATCATTTTGAAACAATTTCAAGTATATTTTTCGTTTTAGAATATTGTAACGTATAATTAAGAGAAGATTGTTAGTTGAATTTTATAGCGCAAGGACCGCATTCGGCCAATATACGTCAAACACAAGACAGACAATGTCAAGCAAATGGGCATACACAGAAGGGACGTTTTACTGACTCGCAAGAGAGAAATGCACGCAGGGAAGAATCGAACATGAATTGAATCAATGCCGCCTACAACTTATAGGTTGTAAAGTCAAATGTAGAAGTCGAACAACAATAGATTTTATGCTTACTAAATCAAATTCTTTCCACTAATTTCAACAGTTTTAAGGACACTATACTAACAAAAAATTTAGAAACAAAAAATATGGGCGAAGATTTATACTCTTATATAAATGTATTTTGCACTACAAAATTATAGTTTTTGAGGAGGACCCCTTATGCCTCACTAATTATCTGGATCACTCCTAGGCAATAAAATATATGAGAGAATATTTATACACTTAAGCAGCCTTAATTTAAATAGAATATTTATATACCTATCCTTAACCATTTGTATATTTCTCTCTCCTGTGTCAATAAAAATTTTGTGTGTGTATATTTATTATTTAATGCCGTCTTTCTTGTGTCTAGCGCAGCTTGGCCGAATATGGCCAGTTGAAAACCCTACCAAACAACCTTAACAATTTAAAAGAGGTGGGATGCCAGACTTCCAACCTCCCCATAAATGGTTAACATTTGAAGTTATAAGTACCCAGTTTTGAAAAATAAATTAAGCGATAACCTTTATTGATAGTGTAACAGTAATTAGAGTTCTTAATACGCCCTTAGATAAGTGAAGGAAGTATTAAGAACTGATTTATATTGTACGCTTACCATCACTCAGGTTGATTGTGTTTTGTGATTCAAGGGCCATATTTGGCCAAACTGCGCCAAACGCAAGAGAGGTAACATCAAGTAATGGGCATACACACACAAGGAACGTTTTGCTGACACAGAAGATGACAATACACACTGGGTAAGTTACAGAAATCGAACCTGTACCGTCTGCAATTCACTTAGGACCGAATTATTAATCACGTGTGTTTTAGGAGTAGGTAGGTAAGTAATTGAGTTAACGTCGCGCTGGAGCAACACAACGGGCTATTAGTTTTTCGGAGTAGAACGGTTGTGGTTATATTCTTTTGATTTCTTTTGATTTGATTTTAAATCATAAATTATTAAGTTATTATTTATATTTATACATTATATATATATATATATATATATATATACTTCAAATGCTTATGGAAATTGTTAATCCGCAAATTTTATAGTTTTAAAATCTGACGATGCTTTCTCAAATTGAAATAAGACTTTATCCGTCTATCGATGGATATGACTACCATTTGCAGCAAACCATACGTACAACGATTATTTTGATATCACTCAAACGGTTATTACTTTAGGTTCAAAATATATTTAATATTTTTCTGTATATAACATTCCGATTGATACATAATTTCATGCTACAGGGAATTTTTTTAACAGACAGTTTTTTCCAATAGCAAAAATTAAAGCTACATTTCATGTCACTTTTAAAACTATCCTTATTAAACTGGGATTATTACAATGAAATGTATTTACTTTAAAGGCGTGATAAAATTGAATGGCTTTTGACATCAATATAGCGGTAGTTCTTTCAAAAGTCAATTACACAAAAAGTAAACGATGCATAGCACATAAATTTATCTGTAATTCTTCAATCACAATTATTCATTGCTTTTGTTTTACACTTCATTTATTCCCCAATTTATTTCAAAACAGTGGGCATTTTTCCAATGAATCGTGAATCTAGAAAGTGACAAATGCAACACTCATCATGTCTCGTTGGGCTTATTTTTAGAAGCAAATCTTTTTCACTTATTTTCGCTTTATTTACCATTTTTTGCGTTTCGGAATAGTTTTTTTCTTTTTCTTCAGGGTTAATGGGCTGCAAAGGGTTAAAGACCTTAACTTCGTGAGTTTTCGGAAATAAAGCGTTGAAAAGCATTTTTTCGACTGTATTTTTTCTAGTATTTATTAGATTAATCTTTTCCAGTGGATTGTATACAAATTGCGAATGCTTTTGCTAAATATATTAATAAAGGGAACTTATTGACTGAAGGACGGGTTTGACTGATTTGAATAAAAATAATGATAAATGTCAAAATATGATATATCCAAAAAATTGAGTAATTGTCAATATGGATTTTAAAACAATTAATACTGATGCATTATATTAAGCTTAAAATATGTATTTATGTTACATAGCAAAAAGCATAAACTCAACTTCACTAAATCTTATTTCTAGGGCATTTCAAATAAAATCACGCCTATGCTGCAAGGTTTTTACATACTGCTAAAGAATTTTCGCTTTAGTTAGTCGGATTATACTTAACTTTCTTTTGTTTTTATCGTAGATGGCAATAAGAATTTGTCTATAAAAGACCGAAATTTCCTCCTTTGACTGACTTTGGTTTATGCAATCAACTGAATCGTGAGCAATGAAAGGAACAATTTCCTATCTTTTAAAACTGACTTCTATCAATTTATGTATTCAAGAAATTAACATTAGCAACAATAATAATTTATTGCAATAAATTATTGCCCATGAAGAACTGTCTCTTGAAAACGACATAGTCATAGAGTCTAAACAAAATACATTAGTTACATAGTCAATGTAATACAGTTTATAACATTACTTAGAAAAAGTTTATATGCCGAAGGCCCAAGAGGTCAGTGGTTGAACTTTAAAAACAGTATAAATTTATAACTTCTGCCTATAATTTTAGCACCCAACCCATAATGAATGTAGTCAATTCATTTTATGTGGTATGTTTTAATTTAACTGCACCTTCTTTAAATTTTGAACAGTTATAATATTTAAGACAAAAGTTATGTTAAACAATCTGGTAATTGTAAATTAAAATTTTTCTAACAGGTCACAGAACATTCCAAACACTAAAAAAGGGGCATTTTCCCGTCTCGCTCTCTCTTTAATTCCTACAAAGCTTTGTTTGAAGTGTTCCGCTGATTACAAACTAGAAGATCGGCAGCTTTGAAAAGAAGTAAATGACGCTTTTATCTTTTCAAGATAAAAACCAAAACTTACTGAACAGTATATATCTTATCTGAACATCATCAAATACTGACCTCAGTTCATTTTCTAATCAATTCGAATTTTGGGCAGATCCTTCCACTATTTTGAAATTTTACCCCGTGATTGTAATTTAAGAAATATTATCATACTTCAATTATTTTACAAGCAGATCATTGAAATTCTAGATTCATTTCGAATTAATTTTGCAACAAATATTTGGGTATGTATTCAATATGTTGAATCTAGTTTTATTGCATACCAAACATTTAAAATTTCAAATTCACAAAATGTAAGTTAAAGACATTTAATGAACAATGTGC
This sequence comes from Meta bourneti, assembly GCA_933210815.1. Classification (NCBI taxonomy): domain Eukaryota; kingdom Metazoa; phylum Arthropoda; class Arachnida; order Araneae; family Tetragnathidae; genus Meta; species Meta bourneti. The sequence goes on along the minus strand of OW119923.1, from coordinate 74,634,063 downwards.
TAATTTTAAGTTAAAATTATAATGCAATAAACGCAAATCAATATTATATTACTAAAATAATGCTACTATTTCACAGACATTGAGAAATATTACATTTATATCATGCTTACTTTAGCAGGAAATATTTTTTACTCTTTTTTATATTAAGATAATTCATGAGTTATTTAATATCCACCGATGATTATTTAAAAATAATTTTTTAATCTATACTTAACTATATTTATTTTGAAATTGTTTTTTGTAAAAATTATTTTTAGTTTCTTAAATACTTCTAACATCTCATATGCTTCTAAAATGCAAACATTTCTCCAGTATTTTTAGGGTACGTTAAAGGAAACTAGAATAAGATTCCCAATCTTTTTCTAAGCCGTAGATTGTTGTCTAAATAGACTTCGGGTTACTCAAAATGACACAATAGCAACTAACCAAACCAAAACCCAATCATCATTACCGACTTTCTACTTACAGCATGACTCTTGGTCAACAGTTTAAAGAAACATTATAATAAAAAATATTTTATTTAAGTAATGTCTGCAACAATAATTTTTATTTTAATCGGTGAATTCTGCTCTTCCTTTTCTCATGATTGTCTGTGTAGTTGAATTTTTTAAGTGTGCAAAAACAAAACATATCACGTAGCTGAATTTGCGTTTTTCATCGTTTCCTGATATGTCAAATACCTGCAAATCAATGCGAGATTAATTCCTTAGTAATTATGGCCATATTTAACAATCATTTAATTTTTTAATTTTTTTTAACTATCATCATTGTTACAAATAAATCAATGTTAATTATGGAGATGCAAATGCACATGAATAACAAACTCTTCTTGATTATTGTCATTTATTTTAGATGCATTATTTTATTTTTGTTTTTGTACTTCTGCGAAAATGAATGATTTTATAAATGCCTCACCCATGAACTAATATTATTCATAAGTTCTTGAACGCGAAACTTCTGAATCGACGAGTCAGTTCTATCAATAAACAATATTATGTCAATTTACGAATTTAAAAATAGTTTAATATGTTTCATTATTCCTTTTTAAACGGATGAGATTTTACTCAAAAATCTAACATTGCTATTAAGATTATTTTCACCAACTGCAAAATAAATCATTTCTAATTACTATTTACTTCTTATAGGTTGCTTTCACAACTCTTGAAACCTTTTACTAAACAAAAATTGGAACAACTATTTCCATTATAAGCAACCATACTCATTGCCCACTTTAACCCCCTGACGGGTTCACATGCATATATCCACTCTGCAACCTGTTTCTAACCAATTTTAACCTTTTCCTTAGATTCCTACAATCAAAAGATGCGAATACATGTGACGTGGGAAAACAATACATTACTTGAAAATCTCATGACGTTCAGAGTTAATTAATTATATCTTAATGGTTACTTTTTATTTTAGATAATAAATCCATTTTGAACAATTGCAAAATCTTATGGTAATACTTCCTAGACTTGAACTCTTCTATTCCCAAATCCTTGAGTTAAATATGTTACTATATTGTATCGAGAGCTGAAATCTCAGACGCTTGCATTTGCAAAGCTAAAATTACGTTCAATAGCGCAATACAAGCTAAACTTCTTAAGTAGGAAGTAAAGAGGATTTACTGCGTCCAAAATAGAACATTTAGGGGAACTGAAAATGGGGTTGTTTGAAATTGCGTTCAGTTTTGTTTATTTGACCAAGCACCGTGAAGGGCCATTCTTATTGATTGCCTTCCTGTACTTCCAGTATCGGGTTTATTTGTTTCTCAGAAGGATCTATTGAGCGAAATGTATTTCCGAGAATCCAGAAACAGAATATTTTTAGGAAACATTTTGGGAACTTCAACTTTTATTTTTGTAGTTACCCACGCAAATGCCGAGTTAACATTTTGTAAATGCCATGTATGATAGGTAAACTATACCCATCTAATTTCGTTTTTTTCTTTAAAATTCATGAAGCTTTTCAATCTTTCTAGATATGCACCATAAAGGAAATAGTTTTAACTAGTAAAGACAATAAAAGCAAGTAAATTTCTTTTAGTTTAAAGATGTAATCTAATATCTCGACCTTTTTACCAACAAAACTTAAATCATGCTCTATGCAATGCATTTAAATAATAAGGGTTAAATTTATCAATTTTTAAGGATATCAAATTTAGAGAAAAGTTATCCATGGTTAGATCTTTATCAAAATATTTTAATCTAGTAATTAAAATTATCAAATGAGTTTGAGTTTTAGTAACTATTGAAAAATTTGTCAACTATACAAATCATTAATTATTATTTTCGGATCGAAACCTTTCTCCATTTTGCATCTTTTCAAAATATCGAGTATTTTTATTTTTTAGTCTAATTTATACACACTTTTTATCAATGTAAAAAAATATTCCTTGGAAATATTTGCAGCATTTGTTTTTAAAAGTAATACGTCTACAAAAGTATTTTGAAATTACTATATCGCTTCGAAGAAAAATTGATTATAAGGAAGAAATTAATTAGATCTCTTTAATATATGCTTTTAGTTTAATATTAAAGCAATATGCTATGAGTAGAATATGGTCATTATTTTGTAGTTTGAGGGTCAAAAAATCTAAAAGATTTTTAAAACACCAACAAATAACAATTGTATTACTTATTTCTTGTAGGAAATAGTTAAATATAGATGGTGTTGTAGCATTTAAATTTGTATGTTAAATCTAAATCCCATAAATAATTATTACACCCAAGTTTAATTCATTCATGTAAAAACAACTCTGAGTAAAATTGCATTCATATAAAAATTCATTTACTTATTATTAAGGGGGTATTTCAATTAACGTCACACTGGAGCAACACGACGAGCTATTGGTGACGGTCCGGGATCAATCCCAAAGGGAAAGATCCGAGGACAACACCATATAATTTGGAACCACGGTCAGATGACGATATTATTAAGGTAACTGACACTTTTCTTTTCAAATTCGTAACAACATAACAACCTTATATGAATAATTATGCAAACACAGTTTTGACTTTTTTCAAATTTCTTTTGTTCTAATATTTTTGACTGAGAATTATTCAACAGTAAAACTTCCATTTTCAGCGATTCAAAGATCTAAAACTATTGAATAACAAAATCAAACTTTCAATTTAACAATCCTCAAGCATAAATATTTATTCCCTATTTCTCTGGCACAAAATCAGATAAATAAACATTTAAACTATAGTTATTTAATACAATTTTATAACAATTACTTTTCTGATAAAGAATACAGAGCACACAGAAGTTACTACTAATATATGAAATGTACTTATTCTTCAAAATAAAATTTAAGATTATCTTCCAACTACCTGTTTTGAAGTAGTAAATTTCTAACCTATGCAGTATTTGTCACACAAAAAATGTGGAAACAAATACCTTGGCATATCTATTTATGTCCTTAAAGTTCAATTTAAACAAAAAAATATCCAATGCTTAAGATTGCTTTCGAAAAAAGTGCTCCATTTATCTTCGATATCTATCCAATAACTCTTATTTTTTGACAAGTTTCTTAAAAATTTTACTTCGTGATCCATGCACTCAAAACAAAGTCAAGAATGCTCTGTATCAAAATCTATTTGTGTTTTCTCCACGCTTCTTTCGTCATATTATATTTTCCCAACTTCATATATTTCACTCATAGACTGTTATCATTCTTCGTAGTCGGAAACAGTATCTCAGCATTTTTCAACAGCACTGTGAATGATTGTGTAAGCAGTAAATTCTTTTTAAGAGAGAGAAGTATGTAAAAAGTTTGTTGACGAAATTTTTTATTTATATAATTTATTTGTTAAGTCAGAAGGTAGTATTATGTAGAACATTAATGGCTGTTTTACTACGTTTATAGCCTTAAAAAGAAAAGTCAATGTTTTAGCTGCATTCTAAAATTTCATAATTCTGTGTAAGATTAAAAAGAAAAGGTCTATGACAGGTTCTCTAAGCTGTTCTAATGAATGAAAACATTATCAATTTGTTATTCTAATTGCATAGACTTAAAAAGCATTTAATTCTGTTATAGGGCGTAAACTCAAAAATCCATTCTGCAACCTAGTCTTCCCTGTATGATTTTTAACTAGTTTTGATCTCTATTACTAATAGAATGTTTCCTATAATTTTTTCAGTCAATAAATATGACTTATTACTCCTTAAATATAATATGGGGTAAAATCAATACTACATAAACTACTCAAAAATCTCGTGACGCTCAGAGAGTTAGTAAGAATAAGTAACTCACAGAACCGTGAGAAATAAACGGCATATTGAGTGTTGAAAAGTCTTTAAATCGTTTCAAATCTATATCTTTTAAATACCTAAATTTAAATAAAGCGTTGAAATAAGCACTCTATGCATAAAAGCTCTGAAGTTTATCTTCTGAAAAACGGTATTTTGTTTAACTAATGAGCAAGTAAGTAGTCCAACATTAAAGTGTGCAAATATTTATAGGAAGATTCATCTTCGCTTACTGAGAATAAACAACTGGAACGCCGAGTCATATTTTAATCCTTCTTCGTTGATAATATTTTTATTTTTTCCTGAATCTTGACATAACGCTGGTGCAAAGCCAATAGCTAATTGAAATGTCTTCGAATGAATGACAAAAACATGCTTTAACATTTCATTCAACTTATATGTGAGAAAATATACTTGTATTTGTTATAATTTTAATTTGAATCGTAGTTTCCAAATATGTATTATATTTTCAATGATTAAACTTGTGTGTTATAGTAATATATACTAGCATCAACTGTTCCAATTGGTAGATAGTTGAATTTGCGTCGCACTGGAGTAGCACAACGGGGTATTTGCGACAGTCAAGGATCAATCATGAGGGGAAATATTCGAGGACACCACATAATTTTGAACCACGGTCAAATGGCGTGGGTAACACCTGAGCAAGGACCAAACTCTCCAAGCTTCCCCAAAATGCCGACGTGAGGACATTTGAGGCCACGACAGGTTTCACGTGCACCAGCCCCCCGTATACAACAGTTTTCAGTTTTTGGTTGGATCGAGTTTCGAACTCTCAACCCTCTGTTTGCTAATCCACGACTCTACTAATTGGAATATCGAGTCCCCTGCTTCAATTGTCTAGCTTTTTACAGAGTGAAACTATGTTTACTGGAATACGTTTTAGCACAAAAGTATTAAAAGTGACCTGACTAGAGGGGTGCTATTGTATTGTACTGTTTCACTGAATATAACTCAGAAATGATCGACATATACTAAAATTGTTATAAAACTGTAAACTGTTGTCTTTAATTAGTTAATGGCTATATTATATGCTCACTTTTACTTTCTCATCAGTCCATGCATATCATTGGAAGCATTTACATGTTATCCTAATTGTGACACCTAACGATTATTGAATATCATCCAGAACAATCAAGTAAAAATAAAATGTTATGATGTGAAATCATAAATTGATGAATGATATGATGTACCATTTTTTTACGTTCGTCGCAGATATCGACATTGTTTCATCAACCATTTCCGAATAATCAAAATTTATTCTTCATTTTTTTTCTTGTACTTTCTGGCACTTAGAAATGCTTAACACTTTGACAATGGCCAGCCATGGTTCAAAGAATAAAGACTATGTTTTGCTTTTATATATCACAGAGTTGTGTATTCCAAGTTCAAAATTTCATGGTTTTAGAATTTTCATAAAGGGGAGAAACAAAAATGTTGGTTATGTTTTCCAAAAGTATTTTAGGTTTTTATTGTAGTTGCAATATGTTTATTTAGATAGAGTATTGTACGTAATTATTTACTTTGTTTTGCTTTGTTTTCAAAAAGAGCATATTTGCTCATGTTTTTATTTGTTTTTGTGGATGTTACTATTTAGAATCAAGTCTCAAAACTTTATGTAATTAAAATATTTAAAACTTAGATCGATAAAATACAATCATTGAGTAAAGAAGTCTAAATATAATGCGAACATTTCTTTTTTTCCATCTTTCAACTAGTTGAAAGCAGTTCTTTCAAATATTAAAAATTACTAAATACAGCGAGTGGCAACAGTAAAATATATTAACACTTAGTACAATAAATAACCAGTGTATTCAACTTAGCATTAAATATAAGTGATTGTTGTAGAGAATAGAATAACGCGAGTAAAATTTTCTTGATAAAATTTTAATTATCCAGCAAACTCATGAAGCAACTCAATACCGTCGTCATTCAGTGATTCATTGAAGAGAAGAATTTCTATTCCTGCAGTATTTGATTTATTGAGGTAAATATGGTCTAAGGCATAAAATTATACAGATATTACGTAAACTATGGTGAATATCAGCTGGGGTAGAAAAAAGATAACAAATACAATTTGGAGCTTATCTCGTTTTGAGAGAACGAGTTTTCAAGATAATAAATAGTTGCTATTTAAATATGCTAATTTTGTCTCTCGAATTCTGGGTACTTCTTCAAACTTCTATTCTTCATTTTCATTTATCAATATTAAGATACTGGAATTTTTCTTTTTAAAAAAATGTATAGAACAGTAAATACAATACAGGATAAGATATTATTCATCATTTAACTATAACAGTTAAAGTTACCTAGTTTCAAAGGTTGTAAAATATTCTATAATTGAAAAAATTTATCTCCAAAACATTTCTTCAGTGAAAAAATAAAAACGAATAATACTTTTGAAAAATTGTTAATTTTTAAGTTTTGCTGATTGCTAAAATTTCGAAAGGAAAATTAGAAACTTCAAAATTCAAATTTTAATGAAATATGAGTTTTTAAATGGTCATATTATTAAAAATTTGTTTTTCTTTGCATGTATTAACAATTTTCTTTAAATGTCATAGGAAAATATATCAATTAACAAATATTTTTAAACCATTCAAGTAGAACCAGATATGAATCAGACTATAATTAAAAATTTATTAATACATAGGTAATGGAAAAGGTTCCAACTATTAAAATGGAGGTAACTACTATTTTACCTTAAGATACCACATGATGATATAAAATAATAATTAGCTGAAAAAAGAACTTTTTATAGAATCATACTAAAACAATTGCAAAAAACACACAAGTTATATTTTGTTGAAATTTCTCTTACAAATTAATGTTTTAACTAATATTATTTTTAATATTATAAATGTTTTAGTTTTAATGCTATAAACCTTATTTTTAAATTTAAAACACGTTACACGTTCTATTTTAGATAAGCTGCTTAAGGTAACCAAAGTAGCTATATTTTTGTCCCTGCATGTATATCACTGAAATCCATGAACTAATGAATTGCAAATTAAAAAGTAAACTGTTTTAACTCTAAAAATATTACCTACATATTAAATGTATTTTTCTAGCACTTTTTCAACAATGATTTCGTTTTATGCAATGATTTGAATTAAACAGAATTCATTTATCTACTCAATAGTACAACTGTTAAGCAGTGAAAAAAGACAATTCTATTTTTAAGTTAGCGTGGCTTAACATTGCGTTCTAATAAAAAAAATTTGTAATTACATTAAAGTCAATTGATTTTAAACTTTTAAATTTTTTGTGATTCGAAAATTCTAACTATATTTTTTATTATTTCACTCAATTCTTTCAACTTTTTTGCTCAGACTTTCAGCCAATAAAATCTTCTCACGGTTCCAAATTCACACACGCTACTAACCGCAGCATATCTCGAAGTTTCAATTCATAATTCCAATCTTATTCACGAAAGAGACTCAAAACTTTTGGAATTGCGTGCAATTCCAGCTCACCTGTTTCGGCCGAAAAGCAAACCCCAGCGCTGGAAAAACTAGCTCACTGAGGTGACGATCCCCCAGAAAACTTTTAATGCTCTATGTTTTCAACACCCTAGGGATAGTAAAGTGCTGCCGCAAAAATGCGATCTTTAAAAGCGCGCCGAAAAACACCGAATCCGAGTCACAACAGAATCCGTAGCACAGCGTCCCCTCTCGGCAATGAATAGAAGCTATTACAGATCAGTAGTGTTCACAAGATCGGTTAGAATTTGTCGAATCTACTTTAGATACCCAATTTGATTCCTCTTGCCTTTTATTTTTTTCATACCTCGCTTCCTACGAATGGATTTATTTTTAGTTCGAAGAGTGTCTATATTACGTAGGTGGGACGTTTAAAAGCGTTCTTGTTGTTATAGCAGTTACTCTCCCACCCAGAATATTTTAGAAAACTATATATTTTCTCATACAGGAAACTATGCGTCAAACCTTTGACGTATTGGGATGTCAGAAAAGTTGCTTTGGGGTGAACTTCTCGTATGTTTTCTCAGCCTTTTGTAGACTTGGTGGTAAAAATAAAGAATAATTCGATTGAACATAGCACACATGCAGAATCATGAATTTTTACCTAACGTGGAGTTTGGATGTTATATTTTGGTCCTTGTGGACTCACCATTACTTTATAAACTAAGTATATTTTCGTGCAGGAAACTATGCGTCAAACTTTCAACGTATTGGGATGTTAGAAAAATTACTCTGAGAGTAAGCTTCTCGCGTGTGTTCCCAGCCTTCTGTAGACATGCTAGCAGAAATAAAGAATACTTTTATTGACAAGGTTAAGCAGACTCGTGAATTTGCACCCAATCTGAAGTTTGGAAGTAATATTTTGGTCATTAGAATCACACTTACAATTTTATTAGACTGTATGTATATTTTCTCTCACAGAATTCTATGCGCCGAAACTTCACGTATTGGGACTTCAGAAAAGTTATTTTGGGGTGAACTCGTATATGTTCATCGTCTTCTGGAAACTTGTTGGGAAAAAGAAACAAGTCAAATTCTTGATAGTTATAAACACTTGTGAATTTGAACTAGGCGCGGCATTTCGATTTAACCTTTGGGCTTTGGCAAGGCCTCCACATTTGTGGATCACTGGTACTTTGGTATAGTGTCCAACGACCTAAGGTGGAACAGGAAAACGTGAACAGTTTTTGTACTGCAATGTCTATCCATTTTCAAAGCTCAAAAATTTTTTAATCTCTTCATTGTGTTCGTCATGTTAAAGGTGTAATTAAAAAATCTTTTCATAGTGTTCTTTATTGAATAAAGGTAATGAAGAGAAAATTTTACACATATGAGTAAGTTATATATTGAGAACTTAGAAAACGTCTTGAGGGGCCTCATATTTTGGTATTGGAACCTAGAATGCAGATATAGCGGACCTGGTGTCTGTGATCACTCACAGCCATTCTTGTCATTCTTTAATCATTTTCCATTAACCTTCTAAGGAGGTTCGCACGCATATGTACTTTCTGCAACCTGCAGTTTTCCCTGTATTACTTCTAACCAAGTTTGACCTTCTTAATCACCAGAATCTTTCCAATGATTCTTTCAACTAATAAATGTGGCTATTTAGTCATTATTTGTATTGTGGGGTAAAAGCATACACTACTCAAAAATCTCGTGACGTCCTGAGGGTTAAGTCATTTCGAATTGCAATTACACTGTTCAACAACAAAATTGCAAATTGAAAAGAGTAGCCAATTCGTATGGATTTAATGCTGTAAAAACGAAAAGGACAGACAAAATTGATAATTAGCTCTATTTTTTATTTTACAAGTGTCGATTGGGGAGAATTGTAATGCAGTAAATGTAACGGAAAGGAAAATCCACTCACACCAGTAATAGCTAAGAGAAGAAAGGTGATATATAGAAGAGGTTAGGTGTTTTTGTTTCGCTGCTATAAGTGGATATTTCGACTTTATTTACATTTTTATTGTGTGTTATTGTTTGTTTATAGCTTGGTGATCTCATTTTCTCGTTTTAGAATGCCTTGATTTTGCGTGAACTATCCTGACAACTTTTGCTGTGTGTGGTGAAGTAACCCTTTCTAGTCAGAAACAAGCGATCACGCTACTGATTGAAACGGTATATCACCATTATTTTGGTTGTCGAATTGGAGACCAAGATAAATAATGGGCACCGCATATTGTTTGCAACACTTGTGCCAGCAACTTTCAAAATTAGATTAATGGTAAAAGTAGTTCAATGCCCTTTGCAGTGCCCATGATTTGGAGAGAATCCACAAATCATTCAACAGATGCTATATCTGTATACCACCTATTCGGCAAGGAATATCTAAAAAGAACAGGAATGTAACCTATCCGAACATCCCCTCAGCCATTCGACCTGTTCCACATGGAGAATCTATCTATTCCGGAAGCACCAAAAGAGTATTAATTGGACGGTGATGAAGGAACAAGTGATGCCGGCTATTGTCCTTCAAATGATCCTGATTTTTCTGTGGAAATGATGACAATCCTCACAAAATCACTCAACATGAGCTGAGTGACTTGATAAGAGATTTAGACCATCCTAAAAACAAAGATGAACAGTTAGCATCAAGATTACAACAGTGGAAGTTGCTTGAACATTCAGTTAGTGTCTCAGTCTATCGGACTAGATAGAAAAATTTCACACCTTTTTTCTCGCTTCAAGATACACTTGTTGCATGTACGAACATAAATGGTTTGATGGAGGCTCTCTCCTTTAATCACGATCCTGATGTGTGGAGACTTTTCATAGATTTTTCGAAGAAGAGTTTGAAAGCTGTTCTCCACAAGGGCAACAAATTTCCTTCCATCCCCATTGGGCATGCTGCTAGCATGAAAGAATCATATGACAACATGAAGGTTTTTCTTAATACTATAAATTACAGAAATTTTCAGTGGCAAATTTGTGGTGATCTCAAAGTTATTGCTCTTCTATTGGGATTGCAGTTGGGATACACCAAGTATTGTTGCTTCATTTGTGAATAAATGGACAATAGGCCTAGTGAGCTTTATTACATTAAAAAAGACTGGCCTGAAAAAGAAACACTACAACATGGTACAAAAAATGTACAAAATGAATCATTGGTTGATTATAAGAAGATTTTACTCCCTTCGCTACACATCAAACTAGGACTCATAAAAAATTTTGTAAAGAGCATGCAACAATAAAGTGAAGGTTTCAAGTATTTGACATCAAAATTTCCTCAATTAAGTCATGCGACGTTGAAAGAAGGTATATTTGTTGGCCCACAGATTAGGGAGCTTTTCAAGGACAATCAGTCCATGACGTTCTTCAGGCTAACGAGAAGGCAGTCTGGAATAGTTTTAAGAGTGTTTATTCAGGATTTTGGGGAAACAAGCGTACGTCCAATTACAAAGAGATGGTGGATGAGATGCTCATGTGCTACCACAAGATTGAGGTTCACATGTCTCTGAATATTTACTTTCCCCATGCCCATCTCGACTTATTCCCAGTGAACTGTGGAGCCGTCAGTGATGAACACGGTGAAAGATTCCATCAGGACATTGCTGCCATTGAGAAAAGGTATGAAGTGAAATGGAGACCGGCAATGTTAGGAAACTACTGCTGGACAATCAAGAGAGACGCTTCAGATATAGAATACAAACGGCAGGCCAAGAGAAAGCGCCCAACTTGAAATCGCAATAAATGTAGTTATTTAGTTATTTATTATGTACTTTAACCCATGTAATGATAGTTTGTCATAAAAATTCCCAATAAATGCGTGGAAGGTTTTTACAAATTTCACCTTGTAACCATGAATTGTGTATTTCATTAATTTCATTGTCCCACATCTCCTATTTTAAATACTAGAATTAATGATTTAGCTATATGATAATATTCCGTTCCCTTATGATCATGGAAATGTAGATAACCTCATTTGAATGCATTTATAAAGACTTCATGAAAATTTGTTGAACAGTGTTATTAGTGCACAATTATTTATGTCAATTTAACTCACATAGCTTGAAATCACCGATCTAATTAGCCCTCGTGTAACAGACAGTGACAGTAGAGCGACAAACCAATTTAAAACTCTCTGTTCAGTGACCAAATGACTCCTTGGTCTCAATTGTTACACCCATAAATAATTATTTAGCTAACAGAACTGAACAACTTTCTAAGCACTAGAAGACCAAAGCTCTGGACTCTATAGAAAGTTGTGTTTAAAGTTCACAACCAAGTAAAGCTCAATTCATTCTAAATATAAACACAAACTTGGAATCCAACAAAAGCCTCTTACCATCATTTTTATTTCATCAAAGTTGCATGAAAGAGAGCTACAACGTACAATGTACAAAATATCCAGTTCACTTGCAGCTGAAATTTTATGGGTTCTTTTGAATTCTCTTCTGGAGGTATCTATACAGTACATTAATCCATCAGGAAACTATTGTTAGCTGAGTTTCTGCAGAAAGTTATATAGTTTAGTGAAAATATTCTCAGTTTTTATCTTTCAAATTTATTTTAGCTTTTTAAAGAAAAAAGAAATCATATTGAAATAAATGAATAATGGAAGGATAAAAGTATTTTTACAGTTAAAATTGTCCTAAAAAATTAAGGACGCATCAATCATCTTTGAAAGAATATAAGTATTTTTGTCTGACTTTCCGAAAGCATGGCGCTGTGCTATTTTAACTACTCTTAGATGGATTCACTGTGTGTACGTAAACATTGAGTGTCAATCAAAGAGAAGTTCCATTGTTCACGAAGGAGAGAGGATACTTTGTGGTGCTCTAAAATTTCAGGGTGCCAAAAGGCGTGGGTTTTGAAAATCAAGAAGTGAAACTGCATATCATGTTTGGTGCAAGGTGTAAAATACCATCGCAATGTGGGTTGGTTCGTACCTCATAACACCGAAAAACTACACGCACGCTTCTTATACTGAATGGGCCGTGGTAGCCCAGTTGGAAGAGTCACGGATTAACAACTGAAGGGATGCTAGTTCAAAACTGATCCAACCTAAGACCGTCGTGTACGTGGGGGCTGGTGCACGTTAAATCTGCCATGGCCTCAAATATCCGTACGTTGGCGTGGTGTGGGAGTTTGGAGAGTGGGATGCTAGGTCAGGTGTTTATCTCGTCATCTGACCTTGGCTCAAAATTATGAAGTGTTGCCCTTGAATCTTTTTCATTGGGATTGATCCCGGACCGTCACCAATAGACCGTTGTGTTGCTCCAGTGCGATATAAATACAATTGACTACCTACTATAACATGTTTATTAGTGATGGAATATGTTTAATGTTTTATCATTAATATGGTTATTAATGTTTTATCATTAAAAAAACAAAATAGCCACTATTATGCTGAGGCACATAGCGTGAAAAGCGGGATTTATTGTTCATTTTCCCAAATCTGTGTTAAGAAATATTAAAGTAGGAAAGGTGAAGGAATTCCCCAGTTTCCAAGGTCTTGGGTTGATCTGGTGTAATAAAAAGCCTATCACATGAAAGTTTATACTTGGATAGTCAAATTTTATACTAAAGTTGAAAGCCTATCATTAAATTTCTCAACTCAAAGAACATTTAATTTTTTAATTGTCACTTAAACGTGTGATCATGAGATTCAATTTGAGCAAAAGTCACAAATGAAGTTTTCAAAGTCGTACCCATACGACTTTTGAGAACACCCACTATACGCGAACTTGTCTTAGATTTTTCTTTCATTGTCTTTATGCTCCTAGGTGGCTATCATTGATTGGACTGTTTCCAAGTGAATCTGGGTTTATTTGAAAGAATCATACAATTTTTTTCCAAAATCGGGGTTTGAAGATCAGTTACAGTCAAAATGGAGGGTGTTTATTGATTCTTATAAAACGTAGACATACACACACATCTTAGATGAGTGTTATCGAATTATGTAAATCTGGAAATAGTTCATTTCCTTCTAGTTTCTTTTATAATTTTTATTATTTTCTTCTGCTGCAATGAAATAGTCTTTCATGAATTTAATACGCTGCATTAGTAAAATTGGACAAAATGAACTAATAAGTTATGGGTGACTTTGGCCTCTGACGATATTGCTGCAACGAACATAGCAATTTTACCCCAGAAGGACAAGATTCCGAATATGTTGCTTTTCGTCCCTTCCCTAACGCTGTCAATAAACGAAATTACACGGAAAAGAAGATAAGTATGCATATTCAAAGGTATCCGTAGAGACATATGTGAAGAATGCTTGAAATACACTTGTCACAGAATACCTGGATTTCCAAATTTAAATGAAAAATAAAAAATTGTATAATTTCATTGCTGAAAAGAAATCAGCTCGTACGGGTTAACACTGCTATTTTCTTGATAAGCCTCTGCATATTAATCACACTCCACATTTTTCTAATGTACAAAGATTTGCTTTCGTATGTTCACTCTACGGCTATTTTTTGCTACACGATGGATAATTGTACTGTGTAATACACAAGTCGACGAAACAAATAGGTTGAGGTATAACAATACTTCCCCTTCACAAATCTAAACTTCCATAAACTTCCATTCCCCTCTCAGAAGATAGGAGGAGCAGTGGTAGCCCAGTTGTAAGAGCAACGGATTAAGTTGCGAATTCGAAACTCGGTTCAGCCAAAGACCGCCAAGTACACGGGGGGTGGTGCAAGTCAAATCTGTCATGGTCTGAAATGTCCTCACGTTGACGTAGTGTGGAAATTTGGAGTGTGGGGTGCCAGCTCAAATGTTGCTCTCCTTATTTGACCTTGGTTCAAAATTACGAGGCGTTGTCCTTGGATCTTTCCCATCGGGATGGATCCCTAATCCCAATAGCCCATTGTGTTGCTCCAGTGCGACGATAATTAACTACCTACCTCAGAAGATCGGAGTGTTTCCACTATATCCCATAAATTGTTTAAACTCTTTTATAGGTAGAAATGAGTGCTATTTAATCACTAGTAACAACGGAAGCGAGAAATTATGAAATAAAATAATGGCGGATCCACAGGGATGCTGAAATGCCCATGAAAATATTTATTTTGGATTTTTAAAAGGTTTCTAAAATTGAAGTGTTCTATAAATGCATGAAATATTTTTCATTCGTTATCAAAAAACAGTTATTTTATTGATAAAATAACTATTATTTTATAAACTAATATCCATTATGCAAGGATTTAATTAATCAATATAAATTCAACACTGTCCATGTCAACTCCCCAGGTGTTATGATATTTCCAAGTAGTTTAGTGCTGCTTTTACCCTACATTTAATGACTAATTACATTAAATGTGACAAAGTAACCACATTTATCGGTTGGAAGAATCCTAGTAAAGGTTATATTGGTCAAGAATGTCAAAACTGGTAAGAAGCCATATGGAGACTACAGGTAGCAGTGTGAATCCCTCAGAGGGTTAATCATATCATTCAAATATGAACTAATAATTAAAAACTAAGAACCTTGTTTATATGCATTGAGTTAACCATCGTCTCACATATTCATGAATCTTAACCCTCCAAGTGGTTTCGAAGAGATATCTCGTCCATCAAGATCTGACCAATTTTGCTAATGACGAGATATCTCGTCATCAAGATAATGCCGATTTTTTTGTGATGATGAGATCAAGATCTGATCAGTTGTTTTCTAATGACGAGATATTTTATCCATCAAGGTCTGGTCAATTTTGCCAATGACGAGATATTTCGTCGAAACAATCACCAGGAGGGTTGACATATCAATCCTCCAACTGTGACACAAAAGTAAAAAGTGAATTTCTGGGAACAAGTTTTGTATTTTCTTAATTCTATTTAATGTTCCTTTTGTTAGTGTTTGCTGATCAGCCATTTTCAGCCATTCGTCTGCTTAGATCAATCGGGAAGTGTCACTTTTAACTCGCTTGCAGTAATCTTTTTAAAGATCGTTGTCAAGTAACCAAAAATACACAAAAAGATCTTTTTAAAAGTGTGATGAGATCTTAACTTAGAACAAAAAGAATTCCCTTTTTAACTTTACCCCCTCAGAAAAAAATCTTGGCTACTCTACTAATCGAATGAATGCATTTTTTCTGAGCTGTACTGATAGTTATTTTTGTAGAGTCCTCTGTTTTTGTAATGCTAAAAAAACTGAATTGTCAACACATAGATGTGTTATATGGGAAAATATCTCTTAAATTCTTACGAGTATCATCCCATTTGTAATTTTTATTTGTTTAAAACCAGAAATCTTTCTTAACGATTTTACATTTCCTTGGTTATTTCATGAAATGACGACGATAATCCTTAGGTAATAATGAATGAAATGTGATTTAATGAAAGAGGATAATTGTTCCTAGTGATTTCATGAAATCGATAAATAACATAATTAAATCTAGTGGTAATTAGTTTTTAATGACATAAATTGTAATTTTGAGCAGTCAAATGAATATGAATGAAAGGCAAACTATCCATTCAGCAAAACAGAAGATGAAGAAGAGATTAGAGAAAAGATAATTGTTTTGTAAAATTGGTATCTCTTTTTCTTAAAAAAGTGCTAGAACAGCGGAGCAAACTTCAAGAAATAGTGGTGACTAAGGTAAAGGAATCACCTAACTCCAAAAAGCTGACTTTCAACAAGCTGTATGATATTGCATAACAAGTCTACTACCTTCAAGTAATATTTCTTGAGTGTACGTTTTAGTAAAATCATGCATCTTATAATTCAAGGATGATTCTTACTTGAATATTAGTCGCATTTTTATTCAATTTAACGATTACAAAATCCTACTTTTTCTTAAATGCATATATCTAAACATTCTAGTCTTTCAAGAGAATAGTCTAGGGAACAAAATAAGTAAAATATATTCCGAAATATTATTCTACGTAATAACATTATAAATTCTTAAAATTATTTTATATATTTTTTTTATGTAGGCAAACTCTTAAGACATTATTATTCTCCAGACTTAATATCAAGTATCCGTAAAGGCTTTTCAGACCTTTTTATATTTAAAACCTCTTAACCAAGCTCACAAGTACTTAATTTATCATCAATCACTCTTTCCTTAGTCATTTCGTATGAAAGAAAATTGCCTTTCAGTGCTTTGTTTTCCAACAGGTTAAATATAATAGTCATATTCATAACTAACAACTTAACCCTGATTCCAAATTTTTATTTTCATTTAAGTGCGCGAGATCGAAACTTGAAAAGTCTGTTTACAATTATATCTAATTAAATTCAACAAAATTGTACAAAAGGACACAAGAGGTCCTTAAAAGGGAATCTTGTATTACAGATTACGTGTATCTGGTTTTGATCTGATTGTTTTTAGATTGTCTTAATAACGAAGTTTTTATTGTGACTTCCAATAATGTTAAAAAGGTAATATATATAGCTGAATATTTTGTGAGGTAATTTGTTTACCTTATAAAATGAGTAGTATGTTACAAATTATATGAAAACTTGTCTCCGTTCCAATATTTGCCAATTCTATGAAGCAAAACGATTGAATGTCAAGAAACGATCTTATTAGGTTGTTTTTCAGTGCCCCTTTTAAATTCTCTAAAGTAATTTAAGCAGCAAATCATTAGTAAAATTCACTTTAATTCCAAAAATAAAAATAAGCAATCTAAATTTCCATAAAAATCTAGAAGGAATACAAAGGCTTGTTTGTGTATGTGTCGTAATGGACATAACAAGAAAGGTCCTAACCTATCTCTAAACCTCGATCCAACCAAAGACTATCGTGTACACGGAGGCTGGTGCACTTTAAACCTGTCGTGGCCTTAAATGTCCTCACGTTGGCGTGGTGTGAAAGTTTGGAGAGTGGGGTGCCAGCTCAAGTGTTATCCTCATCATCTGACCCAAGTTAAGAATTACTTGGTGGTGTTCTAGGATCTTTCCCATCGGGATTGATCCCGGACCGTCACCAATAGACCGTTGTGTTGCCCCAGTGTGACTTCAATTAATTACCTTATCTTACCTATCTCTAAACAAGACTTGATAAATGTTTTTTTATTCTTTGTAGATTAAGACTTATCTTATTTAATTTCTTTTGCACATAACGAAAGTTAAGTTCTTCAAGAAAGGGTGGGTGTTTATGTCTCGACGACATTCTAGAACACTCCTAGATATCAAAATGTCAAATGAGAAAATATGTATATTCTTAAGTATTTATTCTGGTATTTGATACTAGTGTACTATCATTACAAATCGCTAATAAAGTAGACATATTTTTTAAATTTCGAAATCAATATGTTTCTGTTTTTATTCGACATATTTAAAAATATAGAACTTGAAAACAAATATATTTCAACCTATTCTAAGAAGTTCCGTTTTGCAGTGTTTCTTAATCACAGTGTCAAAGGTGCCGCAAACATGAATAGGATGGGAATCTGTTCTCAATCAACTGCCAAACAAAGCCCGCCGCAATTTTTATACAACCCACCCCCAAACCCACCCATGACACGAAGCGAACAAGATCGGTCGTCGTGTGTCTGTACGGGAGTAGAGTACAGGAAAAGGGAGACACATTCCTCAACCGGAGTTGCCCTCTTTTCTCCTTTATTTATTCTCCCAGCTATCGGTACTTCCACTGCCTATTATGGTCAGAGGGAAACTCGATAGGTGCCGCAGGCTCACGTGGTATTGTGACGTAGGCGCTTTCTCCCCATCTCTTCTGTGTCGCTTTCCTCTGGCTGAATCCTTTGTCATATTTATGTTTTGCTTTAATCGTTTTTTTCTATTTATCAATTGTTATGATAGTTTGTGGGGGTGGGATAACTGGTTCAACTACCTTGGGATTCGGCGCTGGATGAATGGAATAATTCCAATACCGGGAGGCGGTAAATGAAATAGCCAGACGAGTCATTCGAATAGACGTGTTACGGAATCTGGCAACCACCTCCACACGTAGATTTGTAAGGGAGTGAGGAGAGAATCGGAATATACGATGTGAAGCTTTCGTAAATGGGTGTTGAGTTGTTTTCATTGAAAGGAAAAGCATGTAAATTGTATATCTAAAGCATTTCAGACTTTTATTTTCTCCGATTTTTCGATATGACGAAACATAGAAATATTCAGTAGACCTTAAGAATTCTTAAGTTTTATGTTAAATATTTGGAGTGATATACAAATATTAGTTTTTAGTGTTAAGCTATACTAATTAGATCAGATTACTAATTACCTATTCTGGTGGCCGAATGTCCAGCTCTCTGACCCTCGATTCGACTGGCTTCGAATTATAATCTTGCCATGCATGTTCGTAGTGGTTCCGAATTCACATTAAGTCGTAGGTTCCAGTGTAATTAGCCCTCGTGTAACAAGATAGACTGACCACTCCCGAAATTATTTTGGCAATACGTGCCTAAAGCACATGCTATAACCTAATTTAGTAAACTATAAGTACATCTGTGTTTGTTTGTAGTTTGGATCTGAGTGGATAACAGTTTAATTGAATTTTGTATCAAATTCAACAAATATATGCAGATGTCCTAAACAATGGAAAATACCACTAAACACAATATTCGTTTACTATTCTAGAAATTCGTTTGGAAGAGGGAACCGGAAACCAAAAACTAGTCCATTCCCGAAATTGCTTTCTGAATACGTGCCTAAAACACATGCTATAATCTAATTTAGTAAACTATACGTACATCTGTGTTGGTTTCTAGTTTGGATCTGAGTGGATAACAGTTTAATTGAATTTTGTATCAAATTCAACAAATATATGCAGATGTCCTAAACAATGGAAAATACCACTAAACACAATATTCGTTTACTATTCTAGAAATTTGTTTGGAAGAGGGAACCCGAAAACCAAAAACTAGTCCACTCCCGAAATTACTTTCTGAATACGTGCCTAAAACACATGCTATAATCTAATTTAGTAAACTATACGTACATCTGTGTTGGTTTCTAGTTTGGATCTGAGTGGATAACATTTTAATTGAATTTTGTATCAAATTCAACAAATATATGCAGATGTCCTAAACAATGGAAAATACCACTAAACACAATATTCGTTTATTATTCTAGAAATTCGTTTGGAAGAGGGAACTCGGAAACCAAAAACTAGTCCACTCCCGAAATTACTTTCTGAATATGTGCCTAAAACACATGCTATAATCTAGTTTAGTAAACTATACGTACATTTTGTGTGTGTGTGTTTAAAGATGGGATATGAATAGGTATTAGCTTAAATTAATTTTATCTCTAATTCATTATAAAAATACTCAGACGTCTGAAAACATGGAAAGAAATCACTAAACACAATATTCATTTACCATTTAAAAAACTCGATTGGAATAGGGAACCAGAAGACAAACGACTTAGCCACTCCCAAAATTATTCTCTGAATACATGCTTGAAACACATGCTACAACTTAATTTAGTAAACCATAAGAGTGTGTGTTTAGAAATTGGATATGAGTGGGTAATAGTTTAATTGAATTTTGTATCAAATTCGACAAAATGGTGGTCTAAGAGGTCAAAAGCATCACAATAGTTCATTGAAAAGGGTTCTTCGAAAGGGTAAATAAATAATGTGCCCATTAGTCATTGTATGACGTCAAAGGCTGGCACTTAGTATTGAACAGTGTAATGAAGACGTTCTTTGTTATAAATATTTGGTTGTTCGCACTAGATATGAGATTGCGGAAACAGATTGTCATCCGAGTTCCTACGACAGAGTTCTGCTTCTCTTAAAGAAACTGTTGTTAGATGAATGTACTATGTAACTGAACTTTTTATTTTACGGTGATATTCGAAATGAACCTACAAGAATTTTGTATTCTAAAAAACGCTCATTCTGATATATGTTACTGTATATTATATCTGTGTTATTTTTCCTTTCCTGCAAAACTGTCTCTTGGTTTTGTAACCATTTGTTAGTTACTGACACAATTCATACAAGGTTGTTATTTTTTTATGAAAATCAGTTTTCGTTTCTTGATATACTCTTTAAGAAATTTAAGTTTCAATATTTTTCAAACACAGGGTATCATTTGCTAAATAATTATTTAAAATCATCATTTACTATCATCCTCTTAGTTACATATTTTTTTAATTTTAAGAAGTAAAAATAATCATTCATATTTTAAAGATTGAATACTACTTACACATAAATGTACACATAATTTTTTTTCAAAGAAAATATACAAATATACATAAATGTACTTATATATATTCTTTTAAAAGAAACAAAATATTATCCATACTCTCCTCAAGCTTCTAGGGGATATATAGATTTTAAAATCATATACCTAGTTAGGTATTTGGTCGTTAAATTTATAATGCAAGCCTTGTACAAATTTTTAAAGTACTTAAAATTTTAAAATCATGAAACTCCCATTGGGAGTCGTAATTTTAAAATACAAAATTAAAACTAAACATACTTATTGAATGCTTTTTGTTTATTTAGCCCGGTCATTTTACAAGATACAATATTTAATAGCTTTTTGTGACTACAGCACCTTTGAGAGTGAAAGAATGCTTAATCTAGAGGAAATTAACCAAAACATCTAATCAAAAGAGAAGAGATTAAATCAAAAGTTCAATGCCCCCAATTAACATTTAAACTTATTGAAACAATGCTGTTCGAGCTCAAAAACGTAATACTAGATAAAAGGTTAAAAATCAATGAATATTATATATCTCTGCTCTTAGATAATGTTGTCCTCTCATATCAAAAATTAAGTCTAAACTTTTTTCGATTGAGTGTAAAGTTGTATGAGATAAATGTTTTCATTTCTCAGGTTGATTGGTTAGGGTTTTAGGGCGTAAATTCCGATAATGGACAAACTGTGCCAAACGCAAGACAAAATAAAAAATCAATAAGAACATATAATAAACAATGAGAAGAAAAGTGAAAGCTTATGAAAGGACGAGGGAAAGACGGAAGGGGGGACAGATCTTTAGGGTACTTCAGGTTTGTGAGGCCGTGTTTACTTGAAAGAAGTAAATCCCTGATGGGTCAATTTCTCAGGAAAAGTGTATCACTTACAACAATAATTAAATAAAAATATTCAGATAGGTGTTCCTATTTTTTATCAGACTCGTTCCAATGCTATTTTACTTTTTATTTACGCCTCTGATTTCCTCCCAAATCCACACTACTAGTCTGTAAATGGATATGTAATTCATTGTTTTTTTTGTCCTGATATCGCTGGTGAGTGCGAAGTGAATGAGAAAATCGAGAACACTGTTTTCATGGTTTTCCAGAGCTTCTGTTTCCTAGAACTACTGACCTTGTGTTCCGTATCGGATAAAGGATGTCATTGTTCTTTTTCTCTGCCTTCGAGACCGATATAGTCCTTGTTCATTGCTGACACAGCCAAAGCTACTCTTCTCAAGAATTAAACGATAAACAAAACCGAAATTCAGGACACAATCGCTGTTCCGGGAGTATTTGGCTGCGAGCCAAGAATTTACTAGCACCTTGTAGTATCCTAAAAATTGTACAGATTATAAACTAGAATTCTTTAGTTACTTTGCATGCAGTATTCTCTTGCGCAAAATAATCTTTGTTAACATTTGATATTGAGCCGATGGCAACACGTCTAACCTCGTTTTATGTTTTTGAACATCGACTTAAGTATAAAAAACTTGTCGTATGCAGTTAAGTTAATTTGTTAATAAATTAGCAGTGTTTTGTATTGTTTTCTGAATTTTTTAACGAATTCAGTTAATTTTTTAACGAATTCAATTAATTTTTTATCGAGCATACATTAAGTGGAGAGAAGATTAAAGTACCTAAAAAGCTGGGCTTGTAGTTGTGACTTTTTCGAATCTTATTAGAAAAAGTGCTAAAAAAATTCTATGTTAAGTTGTTTTCGATCAACTCAAGGTGGGAGGATCTTAAATATCATTTTTTTACATTTAGTGTTGCACCGATGGCAACACATCTTATCTCATTTAATGTTTTTTAAATTTGATTTTAGTGTGGAAAAAAGTAAAACTTCTTGTCATAAGCAGTTACTGCGATGGGTTAGTAAATTAGCAGTGTTTTGTATTGTTTCCTTAATTTTTTATCAAACCTAGAGAAACCATTGTTAGTCAACACTTATCATATATTACTCGTGTTTTTAATTGTATTCCTTGATTGGAAACAGTTACAGTTGCAACCAAAGCCGAAAATTCATTGTGAGTTAAACACTAAACGAATTGTCCTTGAAATATAGTTACTTTTTGTATGCATCATTTTTGTATCTGAAATTATTCTAATTTAAATGTAATGATGCTTTAAAAGCACATTACTTGAACATTACATTACTATTATGAACATTACAAAGAACATTACAAAATTATCATTTGTTTCCAATATATTCTGATGCATATGAAATTTGTGTTATTTTCAAACATTTGGAAAGACGATTTCAGGGCAAAAGATGTCTGTAGGAACTAACCAAATCACAAGATATCTGTAGGTTTATTTTAATTTATGTTTTTTCACATTATATGTCGAAGAAATAAAAAAATTATTATGTAATTAACTATATTTTGCTAAGCATGAATTGATAATTAGGTATATCATATTCCTAATTATCATATCATCCTTTGTAATAAAATATAAGGAGAAAAATAAGTATGATATTACGGTTTACATGAGCGTTACACGATTTGTTTTTCTATTTTATTTCTTTTTCTTTGACTTCTAGAAACTGAAATTTTTTTAACTTTTGTATTTTCCACTTTACTATTAAAAATATTCGGACAAAACCGAAAATTTGTATAAATGCAAGGAACGTATCAATAGAAAGGTGCAATGTCTCCTCTAAAGGGAGGACAATTTACAAAGTTGGTTTTCTATCTTATTAAATTTTTCTTGAATGGGGAGAACTTCCTTAACAGGCCTGGCTGATCATAGGAATTCATTTGAACCATCACGGTAAAACTAGACGATCCAAAATCGGTTGTGAGTGATATATGGAAGGGATAGAAGCAGTACATTATAACTGACCAAAAAATGTTTGGGAAGATCTAAAAAATTGACGGATAATGACAGAA
The DNA here is from genome assembly GCA_933210815.1 of Meta bourneti. Lineage (NCBI taxonomy): Eukaryota > Metazoa > Arthropoda > Arachnida > Araneae > Tetragnathidae > Meta > Meta bourneti. The sequence goes on along the minus strand of OW119923.1, from coordinate 74,610,345 downwards.
GTGTCCTAACCAGAACCGTTGAAATCTCTTGTTCTTGGTCATTTCCAGTCCTTTCCTCACATAGAAGATCACCAATATCGCTATAACAAGACAAAGAACCATAGAGAGTTCGGTAAATTTTTGTTTGTTTGAAGTTTGTGCGCTGTTAACGATCAGTCTGTTTTCTTTGCTCCAGATCGATCTAACTCAAGACCGTCGTATATGTGGGGACTGGTACACGTTAAATCCCTCTCAAATGACCTCAAATGTAGTTACGTTGGTGTGATGTGGAATTTTGGTTGTTTTGGATTTTTTGTGGCCAGACACAAGACATACGGTATCAAGCAATATACATACACGCAATGAAAGTTTTATTGACACAGAAGAGAGAAATACACCCAGGTAGGAATGCACCTGAGAGGAATTGAAACTGCGCCGCCTATAACTCGAAGGTTGCTAGCGCAGTGAGCACACTGACTGAACCACGACGGCCCCCTGTGGAAGTTTGGAGAGTGGAATTCAAGCACAGGTATTGAACTCGTCATCTGACCGTTACTGACAAATTACTAGGTATCGTTGGATCATTCCTTTCCGAGTTGATCCAGAACCAACAGCCGATTATGTTGCACAAGTGCGACGTAAATTCAACTACCTACCTACCTTTGCTCCAGAAACTATATTTTCATCGTATTAAGTTGTACAATTGCGCAAGTGAAAAGGGAAAAATTGATATGTTTGTCCAAGCTAAATGTTGAGTATTAGAAAGCATATTTGTATTTCATGAGGGCTACATCATTTAACCTGATATTGGGGCAGGTCATCAAACCTTTTACTGGGGTCTGGAATACATATATAGAGACCTGGTGTTTTCCATCACTGGTGAAGTAAAAACTTATCGTTGTGTCTTAGTACTATCCTAAGAAGGTTGCATACTGCGGTTTATTACGAGAATAGCAGCACTCAAGCCATTTATCACTATCGTTAAATCGAAACGCCTTGGAATGGTATGTTTCATTTCCGTTCCTGGAACGTCATCTGACCGTGGTTCAAAATTACAAGGTGTTTTCCTCGGATCCCTTTGGGATTGATCCCGGACTCTCGCCAATAGCCCATTGTGTTTTTCCAGTGCGATGTAAATTGAAATACCGTTCCTGGAGTATAGACAACTGGGAAGCTATTGTTTAGAGAGATGAATCACGTTTTTGATTCTTCTAATCTAATGCGACAGCGGTTTTTGTTAGATTACTCCGACAATGAAACTCGATTTAGTTTTGTACTTATTTTACTTTTATCGTCTATCGGATTTTTCTTGTTGGTTATTGTTCCGTAAATAATTTACTCTGGAGTATACCTTGACGTTCTGTACAACTCGGCCCTGCCAACAATATGACAGTTTTAGGGAGCTGAACGTTTTCTCTTCCAACTGATAGAGGTCCCAGCCTCCCTTCGAGTTGTAGGCAGATCTGATTTTCCGAAAAGAGGTGTAATTGTTGGACTGACTTATGCATAATCCAGGTCATAATGCAATAGGAAACCTCTGGAATGAACAGGGAGGGTGGATACAAAATCGCTTATGATCAATCTCTAATCTCTAACAGCAGATTTTTTTGGATAAATGAAACAACCTGTTTTAAATTGTTTGGTTCATGCTTCAACTTTTCAAAGGCGTAAAAGGGGAAACTACTAATAACTAAGTGCCTTAGCATATTTTTACAAAACAAGGTACTGTCTGTAAATTTGTTGAACCATAGTACATGGTTCTCAATCTCTACTCATTTTTCATTCTTTCCCTTCATACTCTTCTTTAGAACAGCTGTTGAAGGGAGAGACATTTCTGGGTTAAATGATGCCTAATATATACAAACACTACACTTTTCCTTTAATTTGATACAGCTTACATTATTCATTAGAAGTCTCATTTAGTGATAAGTGTGTAAAAGTATGTGTTTTAATATCAACACTCAATTAATCTTATCAAAACTGAGAAGACTGACTTAACACTGAGGGTTTTCATATAATCTTTTAAATGCTCTAGCTAAATAACCAATCTAATCAGTAATTGACAGTGAGCGAACCTTCGAGTTGCTGACATTCCGGTATGATGAAACAAGTTGTCATATGACTTAATAAATGAGTGAACTATAGATTTCAGACATCAGAAACGCATTACTGGGTAGTGACTAGAAAATCATTTGAAGGAAACAATTGACTACTTAAAACAGGAATTTTGCCTCACCTTAGTGTTATGGATATTTATGACCGGGTCAAAAGGTGCCTAGTGTAAAAGTATATCAGATGTTAACTCTACATTTGCTTTCACAATGGTCCCTACAATAATGTCCATTTTCAGGTACGGCCTTATAAGCACTGAGGTCTCATAATTTGGTCTGTAATATGGTATCCTGCTTCTGTTCTAACACTACTACCCTATATCGAAATGCTGTTGCTCTCTTTTCGAGACTACAGTTGTAGCTTTCATTGAAAATTCGTTTACTTGCCGTTTAATTCAATTGAAACTACCATAAATGAAAGTTTTGTCATTGTATTATATTTTTTTAGTGACAGGGAACTGTAATATTTTAGAATCGCATCAATGTCTTTTATATTCTAACGAATTCAGAAAAACAATGAATTTTTGAGAGATATACACTGTTACTCTCTTTTCGAAACTACAGTTGTAGCTTTCATTGGAAATACTTTTAATTGCTATTTAATTCAGTTAAAGCAGTCATAAATGGCAGTTTTTCATTGTTTTTTTATCAAAGGGAACTGTGTTATATATTAGAATTCCATCAATGTCTTTTATATTCTAACAGAAAAACAACGAATTTTTATTGTATTCATTATTAATTTTGTTAAATGTTTTTATTATGTGAATTGATTTGGGAACTTATTCGAACTATGTACTATTCTACTGTATTTATTATCTATGCGTGTATAAAAACTTTTTGGTTAAAGCTTCATTTAAGTCAACACACTTATAGTAAAATCTCTGAATTATGATATTAATATTTATTGTTGTCAAAACCAACTAAACTTTCTTTTTCCACTTTATAATTCATTTATTTAAAGTGACAAGTTGTATTAGAGAAAAGGAATACTGTAATATCTGGTATCATGACAGAAGTTCATGGATTATTTAGAAAATAATGTTTCACAATTTTTTCAAAGAACTCTGAATCCATTTGAGCCAACATTTATCTATTTCCAAGATAGTTATATACACTGTTCTTGAAAAGTTATGATACAAAAGTAATATTTTCTTAAGCTTCCGTGAAATCCTAATCACGCATTACTTATGACATTGCATTGTTTTGCAAAAAACCAATTGGATGCTGAAACTTCACGCCTGACAATATCTTGCCCCTGATTCTCTACTGGCGTTGCTTGTATGGAGATTAGTATTTCACATAACTCTAAATGTTAGTCGCATTTGCGTTTGGTAATGTGTCACCCAATGCCTGTAAAATCAGTTTTTCAGGTAATCTATGGTCTCACTCACCAGACCGCAATCCCAGGGAGCAAATGCGGGACCACCTAGGAAGAGAGGAAATTAATTGCCTTATCTCCCTTCTCCGAGATTATTAAATAAACTAGAGCCGAGGTTGAGCATACATGGTTTTAGCTCTCAATTCAAGTGCATGATAACAGAGTTAATAACGTGAAAAAATGTCAAGTATCCTTCCATACAAGCAACTCGTATTAATTTTTTCCGCTATTTAACAAGACTTTTGTTCTTTTTTATCAATCATGCACAGGCTGAATACCCAATTACAAACATAGCAAAATTAATGAGTTATAAGTCTATGTTAAATTCCATGTTTGTGACTTTTTTCTAAACATTTTGGCTGAAAGTCATTTTTCCTTAACTTTTTTTAACTTTTGCAGGACAAGTAGTTAAACGAAATAAATTTTAATCATAATCCCAACTAATAATTCTGCGATTCCAGTTTCTGCATACAAATCTTTCTCTATTGATTTAATTAAATTAATATTAATACATTTGAAAATGATATTTCTTTCCGAAAAATGATTCCATATGTATTCTATAGTTCTGAGTCGACAAACAATAAAATATGGATGAAATCTAAAAATGGTTATGAAATATAAAACAAAATAACACATTCTTTCCAAGGAACTTCACTTTATTCATACAGTTTGTAAAGAAAAGATGGCACGAAAAAATTTAGCACTGTGAACGAGCACATTGTAATTACATTATTTCCACATTGATCGTCGATATAAATCAACATATTTTTACAGATACATACAACTCTTGAAGCAAATGATACATTGTTAGGTATTTCACTTTAGCGTAAGCATCAATGCTTCCGTTTCCACTCTGAGGACTTGACAGACTTGATAATCAAAAACACAGATGTTCGCTTAATTGGATGTCTCCCCACAGTATCCAGAGTTGTGATTCTTGAGGATGTAAGAAGTGAACGAATGTAACAAATTTATTTTGTGGCTGGATTCTAGAAGTGTGTGGAACGTTAAACATGTTACTCTTCTGCAGCCGCTTCTTTCTTGGCTCCCAAGGCCCAATCGGGTTTGGTAGTCTTCAAATATCGAAATAAAAGTATGTAAGTATTTTGCAAACAAGACAGATGGAATTGATGTCAGTGAAATTTTATAATACTTCAATTGTCTTAAGAAAAAAATCAGAACTGTTTATCGTTATTTTTTATTTTTATTATCACAGCTGATTATTATTTTCAATTTTGATTATCATTATGTTTTCAATCTGATTATCAAAACTGATTACTATTATTTGTTATTCAGAGATTTGGTGATAGATTCGGTAGTACAAATTAATATTTAAATTCTCCAGATATTTTAAATTTTAAAACAGTGTTAACGTAAGTTAAAATAATAATTTATATAGGTTATACTTAAAACACATACCTATATACGCATATATTTTCTAGTTCGTGTTATTTCATTTGGCTGAATAACACTTAGGCTTCTAGTTACTTGGTTTTAAGTAACTGCTGTTCAGTAGTAAATAAATTAATCGGTAATTCTAATTCTATATTCATAAAGCTAAAGTATCATAATCTAAAGTACTATAAATTTCTAATTTTATATGAGTATTTCGAAGTCCTTAACACTTTTTATAGGTTAATTTTCATAAATATAAGTTTAAATTTGTTATTGAAGGTTTCTATGAGAAATATAAAGATCTCTTCTAAATTTTGAATAGTTTCTATCGATTTCAAATAAGTAATTTGTATTCTAATTTATTATTTTATTTTTTAATTTATTATTATTATGTTCTAATTTATTATTCTTTTATTATTTTGCTAACATTAATGTCAAATACAATAAAAAAGATATTTAAAGTTAGTATTTTGCTTAATGAAAAAACTATATATATTAGGTAAATAAATTAAAGATTGTCTTCAACTTTTAATATAAGCTGTAAACTTACCTGTTACAATAAGCTGCATTCCAAAATGTGTGATTCGTGTTAATAATAAAATTTATGTTAGCAGTAAAATGTCGAAAAAATTAATTTTAAGGTGTTATATCTATAAACTATTACAAAAATGAAATTTTCTGAAGCATATGTGAAAAACGTATGACAAAAATAACAAAACAACATCTCCTAAAAACACAACAAAAACAAGAAAAACCAAAACACAAAACACTAAAAAAGCTGGAAATAAATGACAAAAACACATAAAAGTCTGAAAACTGATTCACCGCGCCAAATTCTACCGAAACTACGATTAAAAGGTAGTTAAGTCGTGAAAATACGAAAAAGTGAATAATCGAAGTTGACGAAAAAAAGTATCGGAAAGTTGCTATAGCGCCTCATTAAAAATTCGTAAAATAATGAATTCAATAACGTCTTGTTGAAAATATAGAACGCATATGATATGCATCAAAATAACTGAATTTTGAAAATCATTGCTGTGTTGGCATCAAAATCCAAGCAAAAAAGTTTTATGATCTTCGAATGATAAAATATAATGAAAAGTATTTTAGGAAGAAAGTTCATAAATTTTTATGAAACGTAATTATTTATTTCGAAATCAATTGAAGTGCGATGGTTACAGTTTGATTTTTTTTTCAGTTTTGTGACTGTTAAATTGTGTAGATAGTGTATTGAAAAAACAAAGTCAGCGATTGGCCCAATCACAGAGAAGGATCAACACAGATGGTGAAACAACAGTGGAGTTACTTTGTTGCCCATTCGGGGGCTTTTTTCTGTGGGAACAGAAGAAAAAGCATATATTTATACAGAATACTTACTCTGAGAACTTATAAATAAAAACACTATTTAATTACTTTTATAGTGATTACTTAACGTTTTAAAATCGTTCGATAAAATATTTTGACCTCGTCTTAAAAGTTACCTTGAAACAATTTGATAAATTGGAGTATTGGACATAGACACATCTCATATCTTTATTAAATTATCCTTAACATTTATTTCCTGCAATCGTCTTCTTTGAATTGATTGCATATCTGATATTTTAACACTTTTTTAATTATTCAGAGAAAAGTACCTCGCATTCGTACTTGCGTGCTACAATTTTTCAAAATAATTACATTCAATCGTTATTGCACAGTTTTCAAACAAACTTACACAAGGGACAAAAGCATTAGACATAAAAACACTACAAGAACTATGCCTATTTACATTACGCAGATAAAAATAATACAAAGAGCAAAATTAAGCAACTAATCAACCAAAGTATAAAAACAATAAAATGAATAAATAATAGTCCTAGCTAAAATAGATTTAAAAATTGTATGTTAAAAGACCCTACCTCTTTCACATCCTCATCAAGCTTGAACTTTGTGGAAGGTCCAACTGATTTCAAGTTGGCTCGGAAGTCGTTATCAGCCTTCTTGGCTGCACGCATAAGTTTCTCGAATCTGTGACAAAGTTGTACATTATAGAAACAACAAACTTATCAAACTAATATGAAGCTCTGTAAAACAACCTAACCTACAAGAGACTAATTTCTAGAAGCACAAGTACAGAATATTATTACTTATGCCAATATGATTTAGTTTTCGATAGAAAAATGTTCCTGAAAAGAGATTTACTTGACATTTGAAGTTTTAATTTTCTTCTAGTCAATTCATTTTTAGAACTAAAGCAATACAGAACTGTTTTAGTGTTAATCATTAATTTTAACCGCAAATATAATTGCAAAGACGTTATCCCTTTATTTCCAACATAGGGTAGGGGAGTGCGAAACTACATACTAAACCAATTATTACTATATCCCAGTTATTTTTAAAGATTTCATATCTTTGCCACACACTCTCATACCCTTTACTAATATATTTACACTCTCTCTCTCTCTTATTTGTTTAAACTTACCATTGATATAATTTCAAGAAATATTTCCCAATGTCATTTCATAGGGGCGCACTAGTTCCACATGATGGGGTAAGTACATACCATGTACCATTTTTCTTGTTTGCGATGTGATAGTATTGTGGGGAAGAGCATGTCATTTCATTCCTGTCCTTTTTTGATCCATGCAACTTCTCTGATGAAATTCGATGCGCTCTAGCGGTGAAAAACTAATTTATAGGATTCCTTCAAGCATTTCCAGCAGGTAGCAGCCCCTACATTCACAGACACGTTTTACATTCAGTGGACGCACTTATCCCGCGAACGTACTTGACCCACCTCACCCTTAAGAAAATGAGATATGGTGTTTTCGACCATAATTCTGATTGGCCAGCATCATCAATTTGTGTGAAACTAATTCTCAGGCATAGCTCCGTGTTTTAATCACTTGAAATAGGATATATTCAGTCGTAGAACTCGTCTTGACAGTTTATTTAATGATATGAGCAGTCTAAAGGTGATCAATAGAATTATATTTCAATCCATTGTTGAATCACAACAGGCGAGTTGAGGATAGCTGCTCTAAGGAGACATTGTGCTCTACTATAAAACTGATTGAATGAAAGGGATAAGTAAAGACATCGTTTCAGCGGTTCATTACAAAATTATTCTAAAATATATATTTTTGAGGTTTACCAGTAATCAGAGAAAATTTCTTCTTTTGGGAGTAAGTACTTGAGAAACTTCTAAAAAATTAACTGTAAACTTCTTTATGATAAGAATCTTAAAGGGGTCACTTTTATTCTATTCTATTTTTTAATTAATAAATATAAAAGAGACGTACTTTCCGTATTCGAATTTGGATACTTTCTTGAGTGGTGGTTTGATGCTGAAAAGAAATAATTACGTGAAAACTTATTCATATTAAAATATACATGATGAACAAAATATGTCATTTTCTATGATAAAACCATGAAATTTGCTTACAATTTTCCTCGTAAGTCATTGACTTGCATGTTCAATTCATTTATCTGTAAGAGAAATAAATAATTAGATAATATAACTAAAGTGTCTTCGCTTATAAAATCCGAACAAATAATTTGATTTTCTCTAAAACTTTTAAACCACGGGCATTACAAATTTATTGTTTGTATAATTTGTTAATAAAATAAGTAGCTTCAATTTTTTCGTGACATATAAGCACCTTTAAGCAATTTAATCTTCCTATTAAATTCTAACAACAAACTTTATTAATGTGGACAGTTAAACTATTACGAATCATTTATGTCCGCTCTCATTAACAATCAATACATTTTGTATAGTTTTTAAATTTGAATTAACTGATGAATAATTCTTTAAAATGTTATTAAAATACAAATTTAAAATATGACTGCATTTTTTTTAATTTTGTGCAAGTCTCTCTAAAATAAATTTAACCTGACCCTTAACCTATTTAACCTCTGTTTTAATAAATTGGAAGCGTAAAATTAACTTAAATGTGAGATTCAAAAATTAAGCTTGAGACGTATGAACGTATAGAAACGTAACTGTAACTCTTAAAATAAAATATTGGAAAGTTCGGCTTTAGATTCTTAAAAGCTAATTACTGAATCAAATATGAAGCATTTCCATGCTCTTCACCTAACGTAGCAAATCTTCGTCCTTATAATTGTACTAAGATGAACACATTCACTTTCAAAATCAAAACATCAGTAAATTTTAAGAAAATAAAAAAGCAAAAGAAGCAAGACAATTTAAATTAAAATATTTTCTGTTAATCAAAACCATTGTGATTACTAATTTTAGTGAAGAAAGTAATTATTATATGTATTTATGCAAAAAAGAATTCAATATACTTCCTTTTTCTAGCAAATATCATGAATATATATCTTGAAAGCTACGTTTCTAAAACCTTTAGATATATCTCAAATTCGAAATGCCTGCCAAAACTTGTTTTAATCCGTAATAAAATTTCTAAAATCTTCAAAAGTATGAAACAATCGAAAAATATTTCTGTGTAATAATTATAAATTATCCTATCTTTTAAGGCTTCTTAAAAAGAAATTCTGAACTTAATTGCATTTAGTACTAATAAATTCAGTTCAAAATTAATTTAAATTTTCAAATTAAACTAAAATTTGTAAATAGGTCTTAAGCTTCAATTTAGTTTAAGTTTCTGCGGAACTCAAAAATGTTTAATACATTAATTACTTTAACTGAAATTATGTTTGATACAATTTTGAAAAGAATAATCAAGTTTTCAGTTGACTAAGACACATTGATACTGGTTTTTAAGAAAACCCTGAGCCCTGATATTGATCATAAATCCATTGCATTCAAGTAGTGTCCAAATATCCTAGGGCGGATCCTATATTTTCTGAGATATTTTTGATCGATAAAATCAACTGTTATTTTCCCGATGGACTTTCAACTACTGATTAAATGACTGACCTTGAATTCCTTGTGCCTTGAGTCATATTCCATGTCGTATTTCTTACTCTCCAGACTAAGCATTCTTTCGTGTAATTCTTTGCAGATTTGCATTAGTTCGGCTGTAAGAAGCAGGTGGGGAGAAAAGGCAAAACATAAAAATGCATTAAACTAGTTAACAAAGCGATTTAGTTAGTATGCCATAATAATGGTTTGTAAAGAGCGTATAGACAGAAATGAAAGCACCAGAAACTAACGGTCTATTCCAGGCCATTTTCATTCCAATCTAAGATGGAACCAAAATGCCTTGATTGCCATGAAAAATGCTTCAAATTCAAATTTCAAATAAGTGTCTATCAACGACAATGCATTGACAGCTCATTAAAGTCGCATGAACTTTGTTTCCAATACAAAATATCGGATCGTTAACTACAATTGTTAAGTATCTTCACCCTTTGAATAATCTTTACCCTTTGAACAATATTTTAGTATTCTTAGTTTTTAAGAGGAGGTGGGACAACGTATGACATGCTTTTTTATATCATACTTATCTTAAGTATAGTGCGCTTCGACGAGACGGCAGTCGACCTTGGGACAGTCAATTTTTGAATAGTCGTGGAAGTTCGTAAGGAACATGACTGCCATATGCAAAAGCTTGAATGGCGATCGCCTTGGGAGGTTTTGTCCCCTTCAACTTGTTATCACTACTCTTGCTTATAACCGAACGATAAACAAAACCAGAATCCGCTCTAAACAGGTCAGTCGTGAAAACGCTTCGTTTAAATTCTAACCTATCACTTTACTTAAAGAATAGACTCGTCCAAAACTACGAGATTTGACTGCCTTCTCGCGGAAGCCAGACTATACCACCCATGATATACTGTTAGAGATCAGAATAAGGGAAAATTCACGAACATGACTCCGGCCCCTCGCCAAATTGATGACAAAATGTTTTTGTCATCAATCGAATATTAGGATATACCGCCATATTAGATGCTTTACGCTTTCACGCAAGTGGAATAGTATGCAGAAAACCTATGACGTTCTACTATATTTCAAAATTATAGCCAATTGGGTATGGTACCGTGCTTTTGAATCTATCCCAGTATATCAAATGAAAAGATTTGAAAAGACTTATCTTCAATATATCCAGAACATTTATATATACTAGAATTAACCCTTTTAGTGAAGGTAGGACGCCAAACGTCCTACCGTCCCTGAAAGAGTTAAAGCTGAAATATAAATACGAAATATTTTTCATGACACAAGGCCCACGTAAGGTTTCATGCAGGCAATGTAACCGATGACCACTCAAAAAGCTAACTAAAAAAATATCAAGTGCTACTCTACAAAACAAAAATGATGCCAGTCAACGTCAGCGCAAAAACAAAATAGAGCAGACCACCAAAAACACGTGTGAAGGACAAAAAACGTAGAAGCGTAAGTTGAGCAGCTTTTCATTCAAAAAAATCCCGATATTACAGCCGTATACATAAAAACATCGTATGAATGGCCCATACCACAAACTCCTTCTGTCTAACTGCGTATTCCAAATCGTATTTAGCGTCTTCTAGCTTCACGATCCTTTGATGGTACTCTTTGCAGATGGCCTGCAGGGCAGCTGCGGCCCACCAAGAATTCGCGAGAAATGGAAGTTGTGTGGAAGAAAAGGAAAAAGGGAAATGCAGGAAGGGAAAAACAAAATGCAAAAAGAAGTGGAATTAGTGTTCAAGTACAGTAGTAGAGGGAGTACATGAAAACGAATACTTCAGTATGTGAAAACAATTACAGCGTAATATTAAAACAATATTATGATTAACTGAAGTGCTAGTCAATGATTTTTACGTGATGTGTATACAAGTATCCAATACTTACTTGAAAAATATAAATACATTTCTGCAATACCTTTATTTCAAATTCCGATGCTATAACGAATACGTTCCTACTAAACTGGAGATCATATAAAATATCTTCTGTGGAAATCAGATATTTCTTTGTATTTAAATTCTTTCACAATTTATTGCATCATCAAATCAATTGCTGAAGACTTTCTTAGGAGTCAAATATTCATATTCTTTCAGATAATACATTTAAATAAATCATTTTTAACGAAACGCTTTATATCAAGAGATATACTTAAAAATAAATCAATTTTCCAATTTATAGAAATGATAATAGCTTACCACTGACTCCGGTCATTTTATTGAGTTCCGAAGTTTTTAAAAATTTATCATTGACTTAAAAAGCTAAAATCCTACTTGAATTTTATTTGTGTGTGATTTGAATGTATATTGCAGTTTTCCTGTATTTTTAATTGTGTTTTGTGGTTTGCCCTCTTTCTTTACGCTTTTTCCCACTATCATGTAAATGAATTTTTTTTTTCTGTATGGCAGTATGATTAAGTAAATAAATAAATAAAAGCACATCACTCCATCAAGTGTTGATGTAATGTGATCTAAGTGTTTTCAAGTAATACAGGGCATCCGATACTTATGTAGTCTGCATCTTAACAACTGTTAATCCTGGAGATCAAATTTGAAGACATCGTCTTCTTGACTAGCACAGCAGTTTAATTGCAATATGATTTTTAACTATCCTCAAAAATAGTTCTGTTCCCCACTAAAATTTTTTTAAGTCACATGAAGCATCAAATAAAGATGTTTTAATTTGCGATGTTATATAAAACCTCGTAAAAGTTTTAATACAAAATGCCGTTATTTATATTATGCATTACTTATACTCCCATTGCCCAAAGTATTACATTTGCACACTTTTGTTTCGATATTACTTTTTCTTCAGTTTTGAAGTAAACTACCAATGGGAACATTTATTAACGTTATAAGACAACCTATAAATACCACTCGATTGTCTCTATAGTAAACAAAGGCTGGTAAGAAACTGAAAAGGGGACTTTTTCGATATTCGAGAAAAAATCAGGTTACTCTTCACAAATTTAGGTGCAATAACTTAATTTATAAGAGTTTGTAATACTTATTTTATATGCAGATAACCTTTAATTTTAAGTCTTTTTTCATTAATTATTCACGTACTAAGTATTCGTTTTCTGCTGTTTTAAACACAGTTTCTTTACAAAAACATTTTGAAGACAGTGATTTGAGTGACTAGAATTTTCATAACTACTTAACAATAACATTGACAGGATTGTCGACGCCTTTTGATTAAATATACTTTAAAATACAGAGGATGCAATAGACAGAACACGCAAATCATGATACTACAGACACTCAAATCACTTTTAATAAAAACAAATATTCTATAAACTAAACAAAAATTTACTATGTTCTAAATGAACAACAAATAATCACAACATTCACAAACATCAGATATAATTTTCTTTTAATCTATCTAACAGTACCACGAACTATTTTGGAGTGTATACAAAAAGCAAATATCCATCATCCAAAATATGTATTTCCTAAAATATTGCTTCACGAAACGTAAATGAACAAAAGTTAATTTCTTCACAAGCAGTACAAAGTAAAACATCACATTATCAATTTCTTCCTTTTCATTGAAAACACTTTCTTACACGTATCAGCTTAGAAATGAAAATACAATATACAATTTCACGTCATATTTACTCTAAATTGTTTTATACAAGTATTGTTCCTAACTCAATTTTTCAGTATAAAAAATATTAAATTTTGAGAAATGTGAAAAATATAGAATACTCAATACAAGAGAAAATAATAGGGTGTTCTTTAAATATTTCACTCGGATTCCTTAGTATTCGGGTAACATGCGTCCCAATATCGAAATTTTAATTTCGTCTTAATTCGTACAAATAAAGAATATTATTTTCTAGTAATCGCTTCCTTTTTAATCGTCTTTTTCTATTTGATATCAGTGCAATTTCTTATTACTAGAAAATTATAAAGTACAAGTACTCCTCACTTAACGTCCTACCTGTTTAACGACCGCTCGGACTCGCGGCCAGCTCTCCAGTGTGGGGAATTCTATTTCTTAGTTTTAGGTCGTTTTCATACACACCGGCAAAAACAGAGCTGGTGCCATCGTGCACCCCAGATGCAATGCAATCAAATGGAGGGTTCCACACTTATAGCAGTTTTGCAGATTTGCCGGTCTGGTCACCAATTCCGGCAAATGCAGCAGGCGTTGTACTAGAAAAATCGGATTCCGGAATGTTCTCATCACATACTCTGTTGGTGATCAGCATGCCTTGTACATACCTTCATCTTTCATTTCCTCTTGTCAACACCGTCAATGACAGTGTGTGTGTGATAACCTTTTCTTTATTCAGAACAAATAAAACTTAAGATTTTCGCTTAACGACCTAGTAGTAGGAAGGGAACTCGGTCATTAAGTGAGGAATGCCTGTATGCAGTTTTCGGGGAGAAAATACTAAAATCTTGTAAAAGATTACTAAAATTTAGTTACTTTCGAAGACTATGACGGAATCCACAGATTTTAAATAAAATATTCCTCGCTTATAATGTTCACGCATTTCGTACGTCATGCATGTGATTTCTATGTTTCTTCGACGCCTTACCTTCATTGATGCCATCTAAGTTCTTAGCAGGTCCGCATCGCTCAGCAATAGTCCTCTTCCTTTCTTCGGCTTTCCTTTCTTGTTCCTTTTTCAGTTCTTCGGCGGCCTTTTTCCTCAACAGAGTCTGAAAGGATCTTGGACTTCAAGCAAAACTTATCGGAATGGTTGATATCATTTTAAATGTACTTACTCGCAGTTTTTCCCTTTGTTTTGTTGTGATTGCTGAATGGGTCATTAGGTGCTTTTACTTATGTCACCGCATTTTTACTTCGCGTTGAGAACTACACAGCTTAGTGCCACAACTTAAGCTGTTCGATTTTTAGAATAATTTTGAAATTTTTGAAACTACGAAAGCACAGGATTTCAGGACTATTACTCATGGTAGATTTGCAGGACTATTATTCCTTTTTACGATTTTATTTACAACAATTTTACAGGAGACGGACTTAAGGTTCGGTTTGACGTTCTCAGATCATTTTTCGATAACGAGGGCTATTTAGACCGATGTATACTTAAAACAGGTATTCAAAATACACCCTATAACTCTAAATTGACTTTTTTGAGCTAAGACATTCTTGCACTATATGTAGCAAACTTTTATCTGAAAGTAATTATATTTCGCTGAAAAAATATAGTAAATGAAATTCAGTTAAGGGTTGGTTATATCTGTCCGATGTCTCTGCCTTGCATTTGCAACTAATATTTTTCCTACATTTTATGTATAAGAAAATATTGTTAATGAACTGTTTATTCGTTTGATAATTTTTGCTAATGCAAAAACCTTGGTTTAGGATTAAAATTTTCACTTGTCTGATACTCTGATTATTATACTTAACTGCATACTTAATAAATTCGTTTCGTCGTTTTGATCAAAACCTAACGTATTAATAAAAATTAAACTTTTTGGGACGTGGAAATTTTAAAAAAATGTAAGTTGAACATCACGTTGTTCAAAATAATTTAGAGTATTTCTTACCACAAACATTCAGAATTAATGTTTTTCGTTATTAATCAATGTCTAAACGTTATCTCTCCTATCTATCATTGCAATTTTTAATAGATAATAATTTGTATCTTTATTCCCCATTATATTATTAATATAAAACACAACTTTGAGTTCTGATATTAATTATATGCTTTTATTAACAATCCGATTAATACCTGATGTATTATTTACGTAAGAATTGTTTTCTAATAAAAATATAAAAATCCGTTTCGTGTAATTGGTAACTATTTTTCGTTTTTAATATTTTAACTGCGGAACAGAAACCCAATTTATATTTCTTGCCATCGAATAGCGATTGAATAAATTTTGATTAGATTGTTTACATTTAGGCTTCTTATATATAACCATCGACCTTCTAATGAAATAAACAAAGTATGTGGACAAAGTCGCTGTCGTAAGATCTCAGAAGGATAAGTCACGTGTCACTTGGGAGCTATTGGGTATCGAAGCGCAGACTAGTATTTTTAATCACGCTGGATAATCGCTTCAACCAATCAATAATTTATTCCCCATTATGGTTCATGCTTTTCCCTACAATCATATGACGGATCTTCAAACTGAGCGACCAGAAGAAATAGCCTAAAGCTGTGCGTACCTTCTCCAACCATTTCATTAGAAGGTCGATGCATATAACATATATTTGGTTTCTTGGGGGCTACAAGAAAGTGAATCCACGTACCCTGAGCTTCTTCTTACGGGCGGGGGTCATGAAACCTCTCTTGCCGCCACCCTTCTTGGCCTGAGCTGCGGCCTCTAGCCGAGCTCTGACTTCGGCCTTCTTCCTGTCCTTCTCCTCCTGCCTCTTCTTCTGCTCCTGTAATAGACACATCAAAGAAAATATTTAATCACGGGTTAAGTTTTTACGTAAATAATAAATATTTTTTATATTATTAACGAAACTATTTAAAATACAATTTTATTTGAAAAGTTATTAAGATGAAATGAAATTGAAAAAAAATCAATTCAATTTTCATATCAAATTTTCATGTTAAACACAAAATAGTAAAACTCAAGAACACGGTACCGGCTCCTCACCATATTGGGGACTCAAATGTTTGCTGTGAAACGGTTACTTAGCCCTACGACGGATCACCATATTATATAATTATCACAAATTGGCGGTGGTATTTAGTCACCAATTAGGGATGGTAATTAATCGCCAACTGTCGATGATACCGTGTTCTTAAGTTTAATCCAATAATATCTTAATGCATTTAAAATTTATAAAATATCCAGAGTATGTATAATTTTTAATTTTAAGTTTAATTTATTGCTATCACTAAACATAAAAGATTATTGGAATCGTGTACTTACATCACTGCATATTCAGGCAAGAACAAAGGTTTCATGGAAAAGAAAAATACAATTAGTAGAAGTGATACAGATACGAAAGTTTGGTAATCAAATAACCACATATTTACAAAACTTCAAATTCTAGTTTAATTGATTCGATTACCACTATTATAACTAATTCAAAGCATTATTGTGGTGAAAGTAATTGTTTCGAGTGACACTTGAGTGTGTTTCAAAACAAGTTATAAAGACATTGTTTTATCTTATATGATATGCTAAAATCCAAAATTGTAATTCAGTAATTATTTTCACTATAGAAGAAAAAACTGAAAGGAACTATACATAAAACTGATAAACAAAAAGCATATGCTTCTTAAATGAAAACAAAAAGAAGAAAGTATAGGCTTAATTAAAACAATTAGATTTATAAAATTCGTACTCTGCCATGATTTATCTTGGATGTGGCCCAAGCTCAATGGGACCTATAAAAAACAAAGTACAATCAATATTGATATCTAAAAAAGAAAGATGCAATCAAAATATATATTTAAATAACCAATTTTAATAATAAATTTGAATACACCTTATACTACTATGTTTGCACAGTTATTAAGTATAAATAACCTAGTGTTATAAATGGGATTAATCTTTTTCCTGTTAGCGAGTACAGTATCATTTAAAACATGACGTCAACTATAAGGTAATATACTGTCCTTTTATGCTTAGCTTTGTTCGTAGAATTAGGCTAATTATTTTCATTTTTGATAATTTTTATAAGAGGAATTTTTTAATTTTATACTGGTGCAACCATGTATACATATGAAGAATAATCTAAATCTCCCTCCTATCAGTTATATTACAAAATGTTAAACACGTTTGTGAAATGCATCTATAGGCTAAATAGTCTCATCCTATTGGATATTAATTGTGTACATAAAGTGATCCACACGTAAGTATTGTGCTTAGTTGGGTTTTAATACTATAGCATGAATCGTAATTCTGGTATCCATTAATATAGAGTAAGTTCAATGCGTATGGAATTTAAATAGGTTTGAAGGTGTACAGATTTCCATCAAATTCTTGCTTCAAAAATCTCATTTTACATAATTTTTAAATATGGTTATAAGTTTAAAAAAATTATTATTGCCACAAATTGATTTAGGAAGATCACAAATTTTGAATAGTTTAATTATTGCCAAGCAATGTAATACGGTTCTCGTTTTTTCGGTTTTGGAAAATAATGCCTTGTGGTCATTTTAATTCATAGATTTTTCGATGGGAAAAACCACACTGAAAATTCCAATAAATGATTTAATGATTTATTAAAAAGTATTAAAAAATTGAAAGTTATTTTCGAAACGATGTTTAATATTAACTGTAAAATTTAGTTTATTATTTTATATATTAAAGGTTAATGAAATATAGATTCCAACTGTAAATGAAAGCAAATTTATGCATTTTCTAATTTTAGAGTCTTGTTAAGATAATTGATTGAGATAAATATCGTCTTGCTATGTGACATAATTAGAGAAACAAGACAGTTTATTTCAAGCATCTTTAGGTTTGAAGACTGAAAGAGTTCTTAAATTTTTTTATTTGGCAAGCATCCGTACCTTCCTAAAATTAACAAAGTTCAAAACCATGGCGTCTGTGCAGAAACCCTAGACTGCAGTTACATGAAAAAAGTCCAAGGATTTTAGAAATAACTGCTCGTTCTTTTTTCAATAAACCAGGAAGTAAATTCTTCGTCGGCTGAATTCAAAACACCTCTTACGATTCACGTTTCTATCGAAACATTTTTTAAACGTTAATAAATATTAAAACTTTAAAATTAAATTAAAATCACATTTTTGCTACTTCCTGATATTGGAAGCTAATTATAGAATATAATTAAAATTTTTAATTAAGGAAAGAAAAATACTTTTCAGTAGATACGTTTTCAAATAAATATGAGTGCATTAATTTTTTTGCTTGATTTTCCTTAATAATGTGTTATCCAACTTTAATAAACGAGTCAAAATTGCATTAAAAATAGTTATATACTAACTTCAAAATAAACAAAAGCCCATTTTAGGTGATTTTTATCATACTTGATAAAATGGATGATAAATAAAAAACTATGAAAATACATTATAATTAATAATAAACATGTATGACAATTAATTAGAATTTATTTTTAAGAAATTAAAGAAATAATGTTAGTTTGGCAATTACTATAAAAATATTTGTAAAGTAATATTTGAAATTATATGCAGATTTATGGTTTTTATGTTGTTACAAATTTATATATCATTTTATTATAAGTTTACAAAGCCTCTCTTAAAATATTTTTGTAATTCGGGCATTTTGTTTTCTTTTACGAAATGTTTTGTTTTATTTTTTTATTTTCTAATGAAGGGGTAATATAATCATTCAGTGAACTTATTTTTCGTCCTCATATACGGCTTCACAATTAAAATGCAATTGTTTTCTCGCTTACTTAGTTTCAAACACAAATCCACAAAAACTGTGTAATATGTCAATTATAAGTATATAAAACAGTAAAGCTAATATGACTAATTTTTATTTTATTTAAGACAGTGGGAAATTGCCTTTGATGTAGTTAAGTAATGTTATTCATTGCATACAATACGTACACAAAACTACCTAGAAATCAAGTTTTTCATTTAATTTAGCCATTTCGTTCGATAATTTAAGAAAAAATAAGAATATGAAAGGAGACTTCAGACATTTACATTTTTCTTTTATTTAAATACATCTGTGCGCTACAAGATATCCAAGTGTTGTGTAGTATTGTGATTTAACACTGCAACGTACTTAATGATTAAATGATCACATATATTGGTTTAAAAAATTCTAGGAAATATTATATTGGTCAAGACACTCAAAACTAGATAGAAGTCCTGCAGCTTGCAGAATGATTGGGTTTTATGACGCAGGGCCATATTTAGGCATGCTGCGCCAAACACAAGACAGTCAACATCAAGTATTGGACACCCACAATGAAAGTTTTACTAACATAGAAGAGAGAAATACACACAGGATGGAATCAAACCTGACAGAAATGGAACTTGTGCCTCCTACAACTAGATGGTTGCTAGAGCAATGAGCATACTAAGCCACGACGGCCCGATTGCAACGAATATATACGCATATACCCTTCAAAGTTTTAAATAGATTATGTCGTAACAATCCATGAAAAAGAATTCAGAAGTAGGATTTTAAAATATTCTTATTGTTAAGGTTCCTCAATTAACTTATTAAAGTGTTTATCATTACTTTTAAACCAACCGATTCAGTCTTTAATAAAACTTGGCGATTTGCTACAGTAAACTTTGATTTCCCTCAAGAAAAGTTAGCACTCATATAAGAATTTCTGATCAACTGATGTCCGGGATAGGAATATATGCTTGGAGCTGAGGCAAAAATGTTTGTTTCCAAGATCTGCTAAGGGTGGGTGGGCAGGACTAACCTAAAAATCTCTTCCAAGAAGTCCAGGGGAGTCAGACGGTAGAAAGAAAATAGAGGAGCAGGAGTTTAAAAATAGATCACACAGATCGTGTTGTTCCTTTTCTCTTCGCTAAATAAGGTTGCTCCAGGGAGAAGTAGCTGAGATCGTTTATTTTTCCATTCGGAAGTTGCGCATGCCGCTGGATCTGATCGATGCACGTAATGGTGTTTACTTATATTTCCCCGAATACTTTTTTTAGAAGTTTGGTCTTTATTGAAAATTTGTAGCAAACCAGTTTATTTTTTCAGATTGAAAATTTTTGAACAAAATGAAGCTTCGGAAAGAATTCTTTAACTATCACAAATTGTTTCAGTTCTTCGAAACAGCAATTCTAAAATAAAGTATTTAGGAACAGCTGGCCACATCAAGGCAAGAAAGAGAAGGGATGTGACAAGAGAATAAATTTATTAGGGCCACAGTCGCTCGTGAAACATGTTTTGCTATCCCATTTAAGCTTCTATATTAAGAATATATATATAAATTATTTTTCACTGTCCCACATAGTTATTTGATTCACCAATCTCTCAGTACTTAGGAGTGGGTAACTTGAAACTTCAAGAATAATAGAGTTTGATTTTATGCTTATATTAGTGGAGGTGTTGCTCTAAGGTAATTTTTGCTGAACGAAAGCTAATTAGACTGAGATCAATAACTTACAAGATCGATGGTCATTGTGAACATTCATACTAAAACCGGGATTCGAACCCAGAGGCTATTAAGCCAGTCCAGAGTCACTCGGCTTATTTTAGAGTAGTTATTAAGATATTGAAATTCTCCAGTCTCAAAATTTTCCAAGTTTCTACCACGACGGTAAATAAAACCCAATGATTTACACTCATGTCCTTATATTTATATTATGGTGTAATTTTATTGCCATTTATTTATAAAATTACACTATATATTTAGCCTTCTTGGTGGTCTATCTTCGTGTTGAAAACTGACCTGTAGTGGTCAGTATCTGGAGCAAAAACCCGATGCAAACTGTCACCAATTCTGGGAAAGGGACAATTTATTTTTCCTACTTGTATTTTCATTCCTCCATGTAGTAACAGTGAAATTTTGTCTCGACTAAGTATCTCGTTAGCAGCAAAACTGACCAGATCTAGATGGACGAGATATCTCGTCAAAACATTTGGAGGTTAATCTCTAGAGATCAATACAAACAGCCAGCGGTTCAAACAATGCTTAATCTTAAACTGCTTACAAAATTGTTACAAATCACATCATGACTTTAATGTACTTGAAATTTGATATAAACAGAAAGCACATGTCTCTTTTTATTCCAAAATAGAGAAATCTCTTGATGTGCTGTGTCTGAAAGGAACGAATTCATGTAAAATATTTACCACATCCTTATTTCAGTTGATGTCTACAAAGGCCATATGATCCGTCCATGCAAAACTGGTTTAATCCACTTCGAAGCGTTAAATATATATATAAACTGAAAATTAATGTAAACTAAGGAAACACAAATGTCAAGTTCATAAGTTATTTTCCTCAGTCTATTTTCTTAGTCGTTTTAGATCACACCAGTACATCCATTATAGTTTTGAAACAGATGTTTTATAGCTTAGAGGGCAGATAATTATGTATTTTGCGTTGTCTGATTCACAACAAAAATTATCTGTAGTTTGCACTTCAAATATCAAAGTACACAATAATAATGTCAATATAGCTTTCGTATATAGATGTGTGGCACGTATAAAGTAGTCATTTCTTAGTTCACTTCTTCAAGTGTAGTTGGGTCACACTGATTTGCATATGTAACCCATCCTTTTGTCTACCTTTTCATACATTATGCTACTTGTGCTATTTTTGCCAAACTACCTATAAATATATCCATGATTAATTAAGTTGCTTGCTTTCTGAGATTTTATAAATTAGATACCCACCACATTTTTGTTTTTGAGTTCCAATAACGAATTTCTGATTCGAAAATTGCGATCCATAAACCCAAAATCAAATATTTTGTAACACGAAGGAAAGTTATACTTTAACCTTAAACTTTTAAATTTTATTGACACATGAGAAACATCAAATTATCTGCCATTAAATTTTAGATATCGTACATAGCTATCAGTAAATTAATTTATGAGATCATGAAACCGAAGTAGAAATATATCACTTTATCTGTCTAACTCTCCACCTTGCTAAATCTTATAACGAGTCCATTTTTATTCGTTCTTATCAGAAGAAAAAAATAATGAACAATTTGAAATGCATGAGAAATCAAAATTGAATCACCGCTTAAGGTAAAAATATATTCAACTAAAATACATATCTCGAATTTGTGATAAATAATCGTGCATATAAATACACGAAAAATAATTTAAATTTAAAAATAAAATAAATCAGATCGATGCTAACTTATGCAGTCACGATATCTGGAATTTTACATTATTTACTAGTAATGTTACAAAAATATACTGAAAAATGCAATTTTTTTTATGTAACACTATCAGTGCATTTATATTTATTACTTTTTATAGTCTTATTTGTAAAAATGTTACTATACACATAAAATTTTGTGTAAATTGTATATATTCACCGTAAAGTGATATCATACACTTAAGATCTTTCGTATTGATGTACTTCAATTGCTTAAGAAATACAAAGTATTGTTGAGTTTTTATGTTATTTAAACTAGTTATCGTTATTTTAAACTAACGATACTCAATTTTTTAACTGACATACACAATCGTTTATATCTCTGATAATATTTTCAATTTGAATAGCTTATATTCGTTCCAATACTAAATTTACTTTAACTTAAACTGCCTTATAGTCATGCTATAATTGTTAAAAATATAAAATTTTATAAAATTCTAAAACATCAAATACAAATAAATTAAAAGTTTCAAATAAAGCCTTCCTTTGTATATCGTCGGCTCAGAGCAAAAACTCATCAATTGACATTTTTTCGGTGACACATTAAATACTTAGTTTCATTATGATGAGAAATATATTGTCATATTGTATACTGTTTAAAAGATATATAACACAATCAAAATACTTTTTTTTACTTAAAAACCAATATCAAGTATTTAGGCAGCAGTACAAAAAATATTTTGTCAATTAATGAGTTTCTGCTCTAAATCGACTATATATTTAAGACCTCATAAAAGTTTATACTTCAAATTTTTACAAAATGAAAAAATTTGAGCAAATAAAAATACATGGATAAAAATCTAATAGTTATTCCATAAAATGTTTAATACATTTAACGCTCTGAGCGTCACGAGATTACAGTGTAACTTTTACCACACAACACACATTATAACTAAATAACTACATCTACTGCTTGAAGTAATCCTAGGAAATATTTTATTGGTCACTAAGCTTTGAAGTTATGCAGGCAAAATAGCAAAATTTCAGAACTGATTATGTATGTCAACCCCTTAGAGGGTTAAAAAACAAAATTTACTCCACATCAACCTGTTAACCGTCACAATTCTTAAGCTTAAGTTCATAAATATTCCTAATTACTTATACTTACTACTAATTAATTTGTTTTGATTTATAAAGTTAAAACAAAGTAGCTTGAAAGCCTGCTATTGTTAACACTCTATTTCAAATTGTTTTAACTACACATATTGACACATTTAATGTCGTTAAACAATCAAAATAAAACACTTAAAATCACCACTAAGATCAAGAAAATGTGAATGTTTACCTGCTAAAGAAATAAAAGAAACTGCGAGGAGCTACTATGGCTGCGGAGCACTTGTTACACAGCGAAGAAACTCCTAAAGAAACGTGACTTTAGAGATGACTTCGACGGAGATCACTTTCTCCAGCCCTGATTGGGCGTCGCCTCTCCTCCAATCAGAAAAAAGTTCTAGCTCTCCCCTAACCGAGGCATCTCAGTTGCGCTACTTTTCCACTGATATTCTTGGGAGAAAAGAAAAACACTGAGTTCGGGAATCTTCTAACCGAGTAGTTGAAATATACGCGCCCTTGGTTTTAAAACAGTTCATGGGTTATATTAGTTGGACCTTAATTTGCGTAGTACTGTAGTCGGCAGTTCAAAGGCGGGACTGGAATTAGCAGGACTTTATTTTTTTATTCAGGTTTAATCAAAGAAATCTAATTAAAACACTTTGTGATGGTAAACTTACGAACATTTTAGGTTAGTATTCCAAAATGTTCGGAGGGATTTAGGATTAAAATTCAGTTGTTTGAAGTCGGCAGTGAACCAAAAGTGAAAATTATTGAGGGAAGAAAAGTAAAACACTATATATAAGGGTGTTTGAGTGAATTCGGAACAATTTATTCTGTTTATTTATTTCCCTGCCCATAATTTGTACAGGTATAATCATTCCCTATCCATGTCATATGTGCAGAGCCGCCTAATTGGTATTGTGATCATAGCGTTTGTCTGCACCCAGCAGAACCTGGATTTGATTTCCTGTTTGTAAGCACATGGGCGTCATGGGGTGATTGCACTTGTTAATCCTCCTGGTGGTTTATTTTCGGGTCAAAAACTGCCCTGTAATGGCCAGCCTCTGGTGCCAAACCCTGTTCCAAACTATCAACAGAGACAATTTGTTTTTCCTTCTTGGATCTTCATTCCCCTTGGAATAACAGGACAGTTTAGTTTCTACGAAGTATCTCGACATTAGCAAAACTTACCTGATCTAGATGGACGAGATATCTCGTCCTTAGGAAAAGTGACCAGATCTTGGACAGATATCTCGTCGAAGCACTTGGAGGGTTAAGAGTAGCGGTGATTGTCCACTGGGTGCTCCCCTTCGCCCCTTGTGCTGAGGGTCAGAGGTCAGTGGCTGGGCATTAAAAAACATTTATCTGAGCATCGAAAATATTATTATTTGGTGAAATAGGCTCACCCATGCAAATACTAGAGGCCTCAAGACGTTCTGATCTATAGAAGTTGGCTTCCATCTATAGAAGTTGGCTATTGCGTCAGGTTAAACTACCTTGCATATTTCGCAACCTATATTATATATTTGAAATATCTATTCCGTATATTTTTGGGAAGGTCAAGGGGTTCGGACCCCTAAGACTTATCACTCTTCTGAAAAAGGGGTTGTGGTTAAAAGAAATATGGCTTATATTTTTAAGAGATAAATCTGAATTTAGTGATTTACTTTTAATAAACACTTATTAAATTATTCAAGGTAACGAAATTTTTAGTACGTTTTTTTTATCATTATCAATATTAAGGACTTTAACATTTTTTACCCTAAAGTTGATTGGTAAAATAATTTAATACTCTATGGCACGATTTTTCTTAAATTTTGAAATAAATAACTACCGTTTATCTGAACGTTCATTAAACAGAATAACATACAAAAAAATCAAACTTTGAAAAGGACCCAATTAAATGATATTTTAGGAATGTATTAAACAAATACACTCTGTTCATTTTATATAAATTAGTCTCATTGATTGGAAACTATTTTTTTTCTTTGATATTAACGCAAAATGAATTTAAATTTCTGTAACAAATTAGCGCATGCGTTTGAATGAAAAAACTTTTGTTCTTGAAGTAAAATTTAAAAAGAACTGAAAAATGTTTTACTAATTTTTAAAACTCATCTCCCACAAATTTCATATTTGCGAACTTTATTTTTAGAACACTCATATAACCCCTGTCAAAAACATTGAGTATTGGATTTTGAAAAACTTTATTTCTTTAAAGAAAAAATAAAAAGTACATGTACACCTAAAATTGCACGCATTTCGTTTTCCTTTGAATGAACAGTGTAAGAAAGAATTCAAACTTTCAAATTCGACATAAAGAAACTAATGTTGACAATGCCGAACGTTTGGCTATGAGGTCATTAGCTCACAGGTTTTCTATTACTTTTGTACAATTCCGTTACACTCGTTAAGAGCTGTACATACCTTCAAATATTGGAACTGTTTGCTAAGACCGCATTTGCCATAGGATAGACTATGACTATCTTAAAAATCATCTCTGCCGAATTAACTTGTCAGACTCTCTAACTTGCCCTCTGTGATATTTCAGTCATGACACGAACCCATCTCAATAATTGCCCTGATCTTCCTGGCATCGCAGTGAATAATAATGCTAATAGAGTTCCATATTTTATTTCTGTTTCAAGACTATATTAGGCTGCCAGACAGTGACTTAACTCGAAAAATCTGAGGTCTAGCGTAAGGCTGAAAACAACATGTCTAGAGTCAATCAAGACACGGGAGGGAGAATAGATCAAGCTCGTCTAAAGAGTTGGGTGACAAACAGTCATGACCAGTTAAAAATTTGAAATGGGCAACTGCTATAGGTCTTGAAGAATCCGAAATGAGATTCCTCTTGTCAATAAGTGACATCTGGATACTCTAAATATACAAAGCAGCTTATTAGATCTATATCCATAAAATTAATAAAACTTGCAATTGCATAGTATTTTTTAAAGACTTGACTTGTTCTGTATTATCTTGTTCTTTATTTTCTTAGGGGGACAATAAACTTTCAGAATATCAAAATCGATCGAAAAATCTTTTTTTCCTATTTAGCGTTAAAAATTAATTAATATCAAATCCTGAGGACAGCAAGAGTTTTAATTACGATCATTTTTGAAGGAATTATATGTACAACTTAAAACATATAATAGTGTTACAAAAACGCGTTTTTCTCCTATTGAGAATTTTTTACATTCTTATTTGAATATGCTTCCTGCGCATCTGTTTTAATTGATTTCCTTGATTTTTTATGAATAATCCTTGCAATCTGTTGTATACATCTAACTGCAAGTGAGAATTCCAAATTTCGACATTTTTATTTAAAATGTTGCTTAACCTATACTTTATTTGCAAAATTTTAGGTGCTTTATTTTTTGCCTGAAGCGAATTACAAAAAGACTCTATGTCGAAGTAACACATTTTGATTAAATGGAAGATAGAGGGATAAAATTATAAACAAGTAACTATTCTTCAGTCATTTCTGCACGATTTACATGCTTCAGTGTAACTTAAGATGAGACTCTTAAAATATGTTGCACGCTCAAAAAGAGCATCTTATATATCCCATGAATAAATTCATGTATAGATATAATTAAATTTACAAAAAAACTTCATCTTCGTACATTTAAATAATACACATGTAAACAGTCATAAAGAGTCAAAGGATTACTAGAAAAATAACATCGACGTTACAAACGATTAACCAACGTAATATCTTAATAACGAATGTAATGTCGTAATATTTCAGTTATGCAAAAAATTTGCTTTAGGTCTGATAAATTCCAGAGTTCCTTAAGAAACTATCATCTTTTAATGACATATAAAATTGTATTCTATTTCTTATTTCTTTGCCTAGAATTCTCCCTCGTCCTTCAGTCGTTTTTCAAATAATCGTGTTTGCTGTACAATAACTCTTAATCAAAGGGACTTTCTAAAAACGTTTTTGAGGTTTCTTCACTCTACTTCATTACTAATTCCAAATAAAGAATGAATTATTTCTAGACCCGTTGCTTGTTTGTTTTGAGATTCAATTATGTAAAGTTATTTAGGTATAAAATGCATCAAAAATATTTAGCTCTGAATTTTAGCAAACAAAAAAAATTTTAAATCATGTCTGTTTTAACAAAATTAAAGTGAAAGAAACATTTTTAATTTTAAACCCTTTATCTACTTTTCCAACTGTTTTCGCACGATTAAATTGTGGTAGTTACCTTCGTCGTATATTCTTATTCTATAAAATTATAAAACGTATAAATGATGTTTGATACCATGATTTGTTTTAATTAATAATTTGTCACGCACCAAATAATATTGCACATTATTAATTAAATTATAAAACAATTTTAAATTTGAGCACTTTTAATTTCATCTTCCCTGTTTCTTAAGAACTTTAACACCCCACTGTGGTTAGTAAAAGAGTCCTTAAGATTCTAGAGGCTAATTCTGTCCCATTCTCCCCTGCATGTATCAGCTATATTTTGAGGCCCAAATTATGGTGCCTTATCTGAATTATATATTTTAAAAACTTTAATTTCAGTAAACCGGAAATTGCCGACGAAAATCTAGAAACATTTAACGTCACGGCATTCTTTCTCAAGAGTTCACGTACTTGAAAACGTACGGAACGAGACACGTACGTAGCTCACCCACCCAAAAGCATGATTTTGTAGTGGTACTTCCCCACAGAACAGCTAGCAACGAGGTGGTTTATTTTTAGTTCCCCTGAAGACTACCTTATAGAGAGGACTATGCCGAAACTTGAAGCAAGCTTCGTTTCCCAACTTACGAGAGAGAAAAAAATAGCAGGGAGACAATCTAATTTGAGAACTGAGCCCGAATTCTATATATCTTTTTTTCAGACGGAAGACTTCCATCTTCCTCTTGCCATTCCAACAACAGTGATTGTCTTTACACAATAAACTAGGACATGACCCTGGTTCATTAAATAACATAAATAACAAGGTTTTAGAGACTTGGGTGAAATGAAACTGAGGCAAACTGACCTCTGAGATATTAATGGTCAGTTATTATCCTTTAATTTTTTGATGGACGTATCTAAAAGTTAAGTATATTATTTTTTCGAATGCCTAGCCAATTGAACATTACTCAAAATAGCACAAGGGCTGAATTGTGAACCACTTTCCGTTACTCTGATGCACTACGGAGGGTAGGTTCACGCTACACCTCACATACATACCACATATTCTAGGCATAACCCGATTATAGTCACACATAAACATCCAGACGGACAAACCTTATCTCGGATTTGAACCAGGAACCTTTCAATCCACAGAACCTGACTGCTAGACCTATTGGTTGGCAAACAAAATTGACTATAGTAGATATTTATATATAGATTTGAATTAGTTATAGTAGAGGCCTTGATTATCCGAACTCCGATTAACCGAGTGTTCGTATTATCCGAGCCGAATTTGATACCTAGTTTCCCTGCTTTGTGAATATTGCAGAAGTAGTAACAAGTATAATAAATTTTGTTGGTATTTCGTATATGCTGATTTGTGTTACTACGTTAATGTTATCCTAGTTTTTAGTTACCTGTGGTGGGCTGATTTACATCAAATAAAAGATGTAAATAAAAATTTTTGTTCAATTTGAAAATGATAATAATGGAATAATTGTTTTAGTTCTCTAATTAATCGTTTCATTCATATCTACTGTCCAAATCTCCATTTCAGATTGATTAGCTTTGCCAGTGGTTTGATAAGACTCTTATTTTCACCAAACGATTGTACTTACTACTTTAGTAAAAGTAGCAAGTCCCTACTTGAATGATAAAAACTTTACTTTAAGTAACAGTAACGAAAATATACGTTAACCTCAGCTTGCTTAGGAACTTTGTAACAATAATGACTCTCCCACAACTACAAAGGCTTATTTCCTCAAATGATAAAATTTCATCAAGTAGGAACTTTATTTTGTTTCTAAATTTTGGAAGTATCCGTACTTCAAATGTGATAACAGAAAGTAGTTTTATCCTAAACCAAAAAGAAAAGAAACAAAGAACACAGAACTTGAGAATTCGGAAGGGCTGCTGAAAAAAAACATGCCTGAAAAGATGAGGAACTAGAAGCAACCATGTGCCAAGGACCCGTAATTTAATAGGGATTCCTACTACCTTGTAGTATATAAAATCAGCTTGAACTTAAAAAATTAATCAAAATAATTGACGAACAATTGCTTACTAGAGGTTGTTAATCAAAAATATAACGCGTTCATCATTGTCTTGCCAATTCTTTCAAGGAAAACCTTTTTTATTTGTGAACGTATTCTAAAGTAAAGATAACGCAATATTTGGCAAATTTTGACGAGTGATACAATTTTTATGGTATAATTTTTTTCTCTTTACTTCTCGATTATACTCTTGAGAATATTCCACTACGTTCCTTTTGACTGATCGTACCCAAAAAAGTTTTGGGCCTTTCCACATGAAATTTGATTCAAAATGTAAATATTTTGAGAAAAGGTGTCATATTTCTGTTTTTTAGACATAACCTTATTGATAAAAAAAAAGTAAGCATATCTGTTCAACGTGTACTCGAAAAATACGTCGGTTGAAAAAGTAAGTAAATTGAATCAAGAAAACCCGATGGTAAAACAAAGCTTATTTTTGACGAACATTTGTGGACATGTTTCAATTCCTAAGGTACACTTTCTCCCGACTCTACGGCTACTAGTCACCTAACCAAGCGACGAATGCCCGATCGTCTCGTCGTGTGATGATTTCTGTATCTGATTGATTAGTGTTGTTTGACATGCGCAATAGGTACCCTAACGCCGAACCTTTCTCCATGCCTTCCATATATGATAGCCTCAGTTAGCCTATATGGGCAGTTTGTCCTTGAGTTCGATTCATCAAACTTTGGCTTCAAGACAGCATGCTGTCTTCTGTATGCTGCGCTTGGAATTTAAATTCAAGCTGGTTTGCTAAATGTTCAGTTTTCTTGTTACAGTGATATGGTATTGTATTAACGAAGTTATTAATTTTTTAAAAATGCATCAGATAGAAAAATTATTATTGTAATAATATTATGTTCCCTGATATTTTACTGCTATTTATTGTATTTCGTTGCACACTTTTGAACTAGTGGGAACAGTACTCTTAGAAGTTCTTTACAGGCCTACATCCGAAATATTATCTTAAAATATGAATTATATTTTTAAAGAACTCTAACCATATAACTGAAAAAGTGAAAAACGTCGTTTTATTACAAACTAGCAAAGTTGCCCGGCGTTACTCGGGTTGAATTGGTTAATTAACTTCCATTTTCATTAATAAATTTTGATTCCAATTCATCTCATGTAACAACTACTACACCTAATAAATGTACACGATTCACAAATACACAATTTCATAAAGCTAAATAAATGTCAAATTTAGACGTTTCACATTTTTGTAGAATTTAAATTTTTAGTAAGAAAGAAAAGTCTCTGTTATGTCTCAATGAGTGCCAATGTTACCTAGAATAATTGAAAGTATGCATACAAATGCCTTGTATGTCATTTAAGAACAAAAAAAAAGTATCTCAAAATTTAATACAATGATACAAAAAAATATTTTAAAGAAATACAACATTTACTTACATTGATTACAGATGTTCAACGAAAAGCATCAAATTAAAAATCCAGATTTTTCTTAAAACGTAGATTAATAAAAAGCTTCGAACGAAAAGCAATGAATGTAGCTGGGTTTTTTTTCACTACAAGAAAGGATTCCTAGAATATGATAACGGATTACAGAAGTTTTATAAAGCAAACGATTAATAATAATTGCTTCTAACTAATTCAATTGCTTATGCCAAAAATACCTTCTAAAATACAAAGGTTGTCATAATAGCCACCAATCTTATTTTAAAAGGTTTTGTGTTGTATATTTCATTTATGTTTTATTCTCTACATAATCTGTCCCAATATTCAGAATTTTTTATATTTAGTAAAGGAAAAAAATTAGGCTCAAAATAAAAAAAGTATTAGAATTTAAATTCGGTAAAAATAGTTTTTGGAAAAATAATTGCTTTTTCAGCAGTACTGATAAAACAATCCAAGTAATCGCAATGCTCAATATACCTTTTAGCTTCTCCAAAACTACCAAATTATGGTTGATTTAAGTATAATTACTCAAACGTTTTAGCATGAAACTTGTCTAAATATGTAATGTAAAGGAAACTCAAATAATTTATCCGCTAAACTAAAATATGATTTATAAAATATTGAATATTGTATTAAAATATGTAAAATAAATTTTATATGATACTTAAATAAGCACACCGACATAAAAACAAACAGACAAACCAACGTAATCAGTTCAGTCACCAAATGAATGTAAGTACTCACATGCAAAGTTTCATGAAAATGCACCCAGCCGTTTGGACGTAGTATGGGCACACACGTATAGACAGATAAATAGATAGACAGACACCAAACGAGCGACACCGATTATACCAAAACGAATAAATAACTTGAAATGGGGCAAAGACATTCAATGTACTCACAAACATTCCATTTTATTTGTATATATTCGTTGAGTGAGTTTTATGACCGGCCCTTATTTTTATTAACTCTTGACTGTTTCATAAAAATTCGTCTTTGGGATTGATCCCGGACCATCTCTAACAGTCCATTGAATTGTTCCAATGCGACGTAAATTCGACTAACTACCTACCTAAAAACTCGCTCTTTTAAATTACAGTTTCAAGCATCCTGAAGTGCCTAAGACAATAATTTCCAATGTTTTCTTCAGATCTGGTTCTTCACGACATCTTCAGTAAGGTGTTTTTCAATGTTGCACTGTAGTTGACAAGAACCTTCATGAGCTAAAAGATGTTCTTCACAGTATTATAAGCCCACCACTTCCACCCCATGACTGCTTCTTTAGGTTCAGATGTTTCAAACCATAGCATCATGATTACCATCTCGATCTTAATCGTCTCCGGCATCGGTATTAGATCAAACTCTCCTCGAAATGAGGAGACGATTTCTCGATGGTGATCCAGTTTTGGATACCTTGTCTGACCATCTTGTACTTGAAAACAAAGTATGTTTATTAATTTTTTCCTCGCAGCAAGAAATGAAAAAAGGTTTATTTTGTAGAGTTGTCAAATTAATTTGAGTTGAGTTATATATTTGAGTTATTACAAGTCGGGGACAAACCAATGTTTAGTTTGAGGCGCATATGCCGATGCTTATTTATTTCAAATAATTATACTAGATTGGTGATTTGATTGGTCTACACATTTAAGGTTATAATTTGAATTAATTTTTATGAATTATAGAGGAAAGCTGATACATGACGCATATTAGAACATCTCTTACCTTCTATGCTTCCTCGGCAATTCATTAATGCTTCCGGAAACAGATTTCCCACGGTGCGGTTCTTGTTCCATGGATATCCCGAGTGGAGAAATGTTAAAAATTGAGTTATTTGATACGAATTATTTGAATTGATAAAAGAAATTTTATGTTTATAAGAGAGAAAGTTAACATATATTTTGAGTAGTAGAGATGCTTCGTAAATATATCCGTGAATGATATGTGGTGTAGTGAGTGAAGGTAGGTATGTAGGTATTTTTAATTAATGTCGCACTGGAAGAACGCAACGGGCTATTGGCGATGGTCCAGGATCACACCCAAAGGGAAAGTTCCGAGGACAGCACCACGTAATTTTGTACCACGATCAGATGACGAGGTCACACCTGAGCTGACACCCCACTCTTCAAACTTCCACCCACACCAGCATGAGGACATTTGAGGCCATGGCAGATTTAACATGCACCAGCCCCCTTTGTACACGACGGTCTTTGGTTGGATTCGAACTCGCAACCCTCCGGTTGCTTATCCGTTACTCTTCCAACCGGGCTACCGCGACCCGTAGTGCATGTAGGATACTAGATGGAAGGAAGTCTGCAAAACATTTTTATAAGAAGTCAAAAAGTAGGCATATCTCAAATTATACAAAACCTAACAAGTTCCGAGGATAATATATTCCTTCTCGTTTTTTCCGTTTCCTTCAAAGCATTCACAAATACACGTATTTAAAAAACAGTACATTATAAACCATTATTCATACTTTAAAATTATCAAAAATACACTCAAACCTGTTTTTGTGCGGTGGATAGGGATCGCATAAAAAAAACGCATAAAAAAATTACACAAAACTTCACGAGTAGCTATAAAAAATATTTTTCGCAACACATTTTTTTTTATGCGGTGAATAGGGACCGCATAAAAAAAGTCTCACTTAGAAAATAACTCAAAACCTTACGAAATAACTAGGAATTGCTTTTTTAAACGAAATCAAGACACGAGGCTTGGCAGCTACTTGGAACTCGCCAAACCTTATGGAATCTGATTCAGAAAATACACATGCGAACATTTTTAAATATTTTATTTACATATGTACTTATTTTACACATATAAAACTTTTCAAAATGTATAACCATTATCCTTCGGAGTCTGACAATACGCGAATTTTCTTGTGGTAAACTGGTTCAAAATTTTTTTTATTGATAACTTCGTCAATTACGTTTTTGATTTGATTGAAATTTTCATATACCGCACAAAAAAAATCGCACAAGAAAAGACCGCACAAAAACAGGTTTGAGTGTATATAAATATATATGTGAAATCAACATTTGTGGAGGTCTGTCAGTGAATAGGAGTCATAGTTGAACTCCTGGAACTTTTCGATGATGCTTAATACATTCGATATCATCTCTTGTCAGCCTTCTGTGATGTCCGTTTCATTGAGAGGAAACATAGCGTCGATTGTTTTAAATCCTTCAAGGAAAAATCCTATGGATAAATGAAATACTTGAATTCAATTCATTTTCTTAAAAAATTAATTAAATATAGTGGAAAAAAATATTTGATTCTCGATTTGGAGAGAGTAATAAATCTAAGAGACTTCCAATAGCATGATCATCGTTAAATATAAAGAAATTGATCTCA
This sequence comes from Meta bourneti, assembly GCA_933210815.1. Taxonomy (NCBI): domain Eukaryota; kingdom Metazoa; phylum Arthropoda; class Arachnida; order Araneae; family Tetragnathidae; genus Meta; species Meta bourneti. The sequence goes on along the minus strand of OW119923.1, from coordinate 74,575,862 downwards.
TATTGTTTATATAGGTAATATTAAGAACAAAGAAATATGAGCGCATGATAAAAACATTCGCAGTCATTTACTCGATATCTGTGACCAGAATTATTTAATGAGTTTAAAAACTACGAATCATTTTGCACAGTAATTAAAATTTTGGATACTTTTTTAGTGTTATTCAAAACTATATGGATTGAGAACACAACAATTAGAGTTAAATTAGAGTTTAATTTGAAAGTCCAGTTCAGAAGAAATTGTATAAATTTTTGTAAAGAAACAATAATGTTGGCGTAAAATGAAAAGAGGTGATCGAAAATAAACTTCGTAGCATGTTCATTTTCGTATGATATTCTATACATATGGGAAAATAGATCTAGGTTTAAATAAACCAGCTGACGTAAGACTCGTTTATTTAACAAATGCTTACCAATAAAGAGAATGCAAGGTTGATCGGTGGTTGAGTAGAATTCTAGCAGGTTTTGGAAATTAAAATCCATTGATTACAATCGTTTAAGCTGCCATAAGGAACCCAGTTATTTCTTGGACACTTCCTGAAAGAATCAAAGGTATGTATAAGTTAGGGGACTCTATTGCGTATCAAAGTAACTTTGAAAACTTGCTTAGATTAAATTTTTCAAATTGTATGAATTTAGTTTCAATTACTTTTTCATTTAAGTTGCAATTAATTTAAATAAAAGGTTACCCAATCCATCTATGCCAAATGTTCCTGTAAAAGAGCAATATTATTTAAATAGTGGACCTCTAACAAAAAGTATCTTTAATTTAAAAATGTGCATGAGAAAAACCTTTTGTTTTTATTGTTATACTTGAAGCATAAAGTTTAGGAGGGTTTCTATATTATCTATTATAAAGATCGACGGCTTTGGGATCCAAATCTAAAATGAATGAAAAACGATTTCACAAACTATTTGAATCTACTAAATAAATAATACTATGTTATTATATTTAATACTTGTAAATTTAAAGCCATTTAAATAAACCTTCTCAATCAACAGAATTGTATGGTTCAATTAACAAATATAAAATAGAATACTTAACAAAGGTTACATTTTTGAATAAGAGACTAATTTTAGTATATTTAGTTGTTTACTTGATTTGATAGTTACAAAATAAGATCGATCATCACACGCATGTGACTCGAACATTTCTAAAAAAGATAAAAAATACTTTTCAAGATGTTCATAGAAATCTTGAAAAGTAGTATATCATTCGCCAGAAATTTGATATAAAGTGATGAACTTAAGTTGTCCTAGCTAACCGCTTCCAAAGACGAGGAGTCATAGCTTAGACTTCTAGAGATACTAAGTAGTGTCTGGAAGTAAGCTTTAAACAAGAAACTTGGTAAAATTGGCGAAATTATAAGCCCTTTGCAAAATAAGTACAAGTACAAAAGTCAAGGTATCTAATGAGTAGACGTATCGTAGTAATGAAAGCTTTTTAAAACTACATTGTTGTGCATTACTTGTCTCTCTTTGAATAATTTGCAACATTGTTTAAAAAATTTTATTCATTGCCATCATTGTTTGATAAACTTCATTGTTTAAATACTATACAAGATTTTTCAAACATTTTGAGAAATTAGTGATATTTTATATTTAGCTACTTAATTTACTTTAACAACTTACCAAAATGACATGATTAATATTAAAGTAGTTGAAATCGTTTTATTTTTCTTTAGCAGGTTGAGAATTATAGATTATTAATCATTTTCAAAGAATGGGTGGGAAACTTTCATAACATAATTTTACTTGATGGGAAGATTTCAAAAAAATTAGTGATTAATTTAAGAGAAATTATTACACTGAGTGTGATAACAATTTTTAGTTGAGACATATCCAAAACACAAAACTCATTGGAATGCTTGATTTGTTTCTTAACAGATTTGCATGAAAATTTACTTGTTATACTTTATAATTAATTTATATTCATAGTCATGGTAATAAATTACATTTATTAATAAATTGCAACACTTTAGCTTAACGATGTATTTTTGTAATAAAAAATAAATGACTGCATTTATGTCGGAAAACCTGAGAATAACTATAGATAAGAACTATAAAGTTCACTTACGCCTAAAGCTATAAAACAGCTTGATCCGCTACTGGATAGGTTCATCAAAAACTAGAACCTATTGTTTTATTCATTAAAAACTACAACCTATTATAACGTCCGGTCACACACGGCCTCCCTCTCCTAGGAGTGCCTCCGTGATGTTGAAACATTTTCTTTCCCGGAGAGATCCCCAGATCTGTACCCCATTGAGCATGTTTGGGATGTGCTAGACCGTCAGTTGCAACATCCCCAAAACATAAAGAATTTGGCTCATCATCAGCAGAATGCTTGGCATAATTTGCCGCAGGATAGCATAAGGGTTTTGTTTGACTACGTATCCCGCTGTATATCGGTGTGTATCGCCGTCAGAGGGGACTTTAGAACTTAATAATTTACTACCTTTCTGATGTGATTCAACAATCATAAAATGTACTAGAGATTTGATAATGTGATAATTTCCTTATCTCTTCATATACATTCCACATGCTAAATTTCATTCCCGTCGAACATTGACTCTGGTGTGTTTTATTTATTTTTTTGGTATATTAAAATTTAAAATTTCCAAATGAAGCAAATATAAAAATTTGAAAATAATTTATCAGCCCAGGTAGTCACCCTGAGCAACACAATGGGCCATTGGCAACTGTCAGGGATCAATCCCGAAAGGAAAGATCCGAGGACAACCCTCGTAATTTTGAACTACGATCAGATGATGAGATCAACACCTTGGCTGTGTGGGCGGGGCCATCGTGAAGGATCGGGCCTGAATCTGCGGCGCTACGGTCGCTTTGACGTCACGATAATGGGGTTATCGTTCCCGTTCGTACTCGCAGACATGCATGCTTTTGAAGACGCTCGAAACCTACAAATATTTATCTTTCTTCGGATTTTAAAGTGATAATTGATTCAGACAGTTCCTGAACGGTATGATGGGTGTACATAGTAAAAATGAAAAGGAAAAAGGGAGTCATCTTCTCTTCTCACTTCATGGTATATGAGTGATAGTTACTTTTATGGGGATTCATTAGGCGCTTTTCATTGTTAATGTAGTAAGTATAAATGATACGGAAAAGATCACATGCCATCTAGATAAGAGTTTGAATAAGAGAAAGAACATTTTAAAGAGGAAATGTCCCTACCCCATCCCTCCGAGCAGTGATTAGGGGGCCCAAGTACCGGATGATCTTAATCATTTCAATCTAAAATGGAAGGTATAAGATCGTTTCGTTTCCCAGTCCTAAAGATTCCTACTGTGTAATGGCCACATGAATTTACTACCACACAGGTGCAAAGATGTTATTCACTAGTAAAAAATAGATTGTAAAGGAGAATTCAATCTAAAAGGTTCAAACTAATGAATATTACAATGGAAGACCAAGTAAGTATAAACCATTATAGTCAATGATTAAGTCATTGGAGAGAGAGATGGATATATCGTCGGCATAGAGCAGGTACTCATTAACTGACATTAAATTGTTAAAATTGTTAAAAATTGCAATTATTGTAAAAATTATATTAAAATGTTACTTCAGAGAGGAAATTAGATTAAAGGAGATGATAGTTGTTGCGAAAGAAATTTAAAAATTGCTTACAAAGTAAAAATAGAATTTGTAGGTACATTTTCTTTAGTTAAAATACTTTCATAAAAAAAAATTATATTTTGTCAGGCTAACACCTTTATAGTATACTGAAAATTCCATAAAATTTAATTCTTGAATTTCACTCGCCTCAGACAAACACAATTTTGTTAAACACGCCTTTAGAGATATTTCAGAGCACTATTTGATTTACAGAGAAAGACCCTAGGATTTAATAAGTGAACAGTCAAATCAATAATTATCAATAAAAAGTGAACAATCAAAAATGCAAGTTTTAACTTGTAAAAGATTACTTACAAATCATATTATAAGAATGGATTTGTTTCATTCTTTATATAAATAAAACTACAGTTTATAACTATTTTTAAGCTGTTAAGTTATCCAAAAGTTTATTTGATTAATGTCGTAATTTATCCTAAAAATAAGTAATACATAAATCAAGACAATGAATACTATTAAATAGGAAAGGGATAGAAAATATTTTTGTCTACATTTACTTCAATTTGAATTTACAAAGAAAGAGGGAAAATATTCTCACTAGTTGTCACATAAGCATGGCCATTGAAGTCTTTTAAATCGCTATATAATTACTGAATGACTTATTTAAAACTGCTTTTATCCGTTCCAAAATTCAGCACGCTTATTTCTAAAGGTCAAAACTAATGTTAGACAAATATTCAACATTTTAACGAATTATATAGTACTGGGACCTCTTAACGAAAATTGCTCCAAACACTTTATGGTTATTCCCGGAAGAACAAAGGAACGAATATTTTCGTGTGTAAAAATGAATCTAAAATTAACTACAAAAAGATTGAGTTGTGTTGTTTCAAATCTTGGAAAAAATGGATTGATGGATTTGCTTACATCGAGATTTTACTGTCTACTTCCGTCTGATCGCAGACTCTTCGCTTGCTAATTCTTTTCTCCAATGACCCCACTATCGTGATGTCACAGAAGCTGCACTCAGGCCCGTTCCTTCACGATGGCGCAGGGTTGGCATCCCACTCTCCAAACTTCCACACCACACCAACGTGAGGACATTTGAGGACATGACAGATTGAACGTACACTAGGCTACACGTACCCGACGGTCTTTTGGTTGGATCGTGTTTTGAACTCGCAACTCTCCAGTTGCGACTCTACCAGCTTGTCTAACGAGGCCCCTTTTCTTTTTTCGAAAATTGTTTGACTGATTCCACGATTACATTCTGCTTGATCTGGAGGATTCCCTCATTAATTGTGGGTGAAAATGGTTTTGTGCTCTTTTCTGTTCACCTTAATTTATTCATTTGCTATCTGTGTAATCGGCGCTTCTCGGGATAATCAGATATGGATTAAAATTTAATCAGGTCTATTAGATTAATAGTAAACCTAATCAATTCAGAAGAGAAATGCTTCTTCAGTCCCGGATGAGCATATGGGATGGCGCCAACATTTTGTCACTCATCATTTCCGATTGCCGATTGAGAGCTCGTGTTTACGATAAATTTATGTTATTTCTTTCCGTCTAAAAATATCATCTTAAATATGATTTAAGACTTTCTCTTAACTTTCATTCACTAATGCAGTCATATATCCTTTGCAAATAGATTAAGTTTAAAATAAACGCAATTCACACCAACAGATCTTAAAAGCATAATATTGTGCAACTTCATAATTCATGATACAGAAAATAGTACTTTATTAAAATTGAGCCTGTTTTCACCAAATTTATTTCGTGCCTCCGTTTCGTGGATACTAATCAAGACGAAATAAAAAGTAATATTGTGAGTATTTTCTCTTTTTTTTAATTAATTTAATTTGATTAAATATTAATTTTTAAATTAATATTTTAACTATTAATTTTGAAATAATGTACTTTAAGATGTGTTTGCAACAATTAACGTGTGGATTGTGTCTGCTAAAATTTTATCGTTGACCACAGCCTATCCACTTAGTTACTTGATGTATGCAAAACATACGTGTATATTTAAACTTTATGAATTATCTGTATGTATATAAACTATACCTTCCTTTCGTTTCAAATATCTGATACAGCAAATTAATTATCTGTGAGAGCTTTTTGATAATTTTTATAAAAATTAGGGGGAAACACACAGATTTTCGGGAATTTTATTACAATCTCGAAGAATAACTATAAAGTACTGACCAAAAGTTACGAGCTATCCAAAATTTTAAAAACTAAACGAGTTAGATATCACATCCAAATGTACACTACGGTATTTTGGACACTAACAAATTTGAACCCCCCTCCCGAAATCGATTTATTATTTACTCAAATTTGGTATAAAGACCATAATATAATACATCAATAGAATTAATAATTATTAATCACTATAAAACAATATGAGAGGCATTATCTGCCAAGTAAATACAAGCAGCGGTAGTGTTTCTGTGGCGTGGCAGAACGTATTTGATATAGTATGTATTCCGAACATGACTGCTTATTTTTCGAACACAATTACAGCACTCGCCAATGAAAATTTCTAATGAATTCCGAATTGATGTTGATAGTTGGTCAACGCCAATTATATTAAACGCTAAAAAGGTCAAACCAGTGAGATAAGCTGTATTTAAAAAAACTCCCGATATGTATCATCGATAGCGAAGGTAAAATCTTCGTGAATTTCGTCTGGTTTGTTTACACTGAAAATCCCTCTCGGAATTAATTGTACATTTATAAAAATAATAATAATAATAACTGTTTTTATAATGTTAAAAGTTTTGATTTATAAATGTTTTTGAGTTTTGCTTTTTATAGGACTGAAAACATGCCCAATATGATTCATATATGAATGTGTCGTCCATAGGAATAATTTCTTTAGAGTAGGAGGAAATTAACGACAAACACCATCAAAACGGTGATAAATCAAATTAGTACTTAGCATCGACCTTCTAATGAAATAGACCAAGCATATGCTCGCAGCTTTATGTTATTTTCCCCGGTCGTTCGGTTTGAACAATCTGTCACGTGGTTGTGGGAAAAAACATGAAGCCTAAATTATTGATTGGTTAAAGTGATTATCCACCGTGATCAAAAACACAAGTCTGCGCTTCGATAGCCAATCGGCTAAGTAGATTCGTAAGACCATGTGATTTACGATTCAGAGATCTTACGACAATGACTCCGCCCACATGCGAAGTCTATTTCATTAGAAAGTCGTTGGTTCTTAGCCGGAAGAGTTTTCTTCGATTTCGGATGATGATTTTGTGCATGTTTGCGCAGATTTTTTTTATTGTGGATGAACTAGATCTGGCCAAGCTCCGTGAGGCAATGTTTTTCCATCAAGTCAATGGTTGGTTTAATTAACGTCGCAGTGAAACAACACAACAGGCAATTGGCGATCCAGAAGGCAAAGGTGGGAGGGTTGTTGGTTGGGTTTTCTTATGGCGTAAGGGTCATATTTGGCCATGCTGTGCCAGGCAAAAGACAGACAGTACCAAGTAATAGAAGGTATTCAATTGATGTCCACTGGAGCAACACAACGTGCTATTGGCGACGGACCGGGATCAAACCCGAAGAGAACGATCCGGGGACAACACCACGTAATTTTGAACCATGGTCAGATGATGAGGTCACATCTTAGCTGGCACCCCACTCTCCAAACTTCCACACCACGCCAACGTAAGGACATTTGAGGTCATGACAGATTTAACGTGCACCAGCCCCCTCTGTACACGACAGTCTTTGGCTGGTTGAGTATTGAACTCGCAACCCTCCGGTCGATAGTCCGTTACTCTCCAATCGGGCTACCGCGGCCTATCAAGTAATAGAAATACACACATAAGGAAAGTTGTAATGACTCAGAAGAGAGAAATAACCCAGGAAGCAATCGAACTTGATAGGAATCGAACCTGTTCCGCTTACAACTCGGTTGCTAGCTCAGTGGGCATACCCACTGAGCCACGACGGCCCCTGTAAAGATCTGAGGATAACACCTCGTAATTTTGAACCACGCTCAGATGACGTCAACCCCTGAGCTGTCACCCACCTTTCTAAATTTCCACACCACGCCTCTCGTCATCTGACAGTGGTTTAAAATTATCAATGTGTTGTCTTCGAATCTTTTACTTCGGGATTGTTCCCGGGATTGACGGGATTGTTCCCGTCAAGTGTCCGTTGTGTTGTTTAATTATACGGCGTTATTCAGCTACCTGCGATGTTGTTATGCGACGTTAATTCAACTACCTACCATCTATACAACGCCAACATGAGGATTTTTGATGTCCCGATCGATTTAACAAGAACCAAGCCCCACATATACGACGGTCTTTGTTTGGATCGAGTTTGAAACTCGCAATCCTCGGTTGCTAATCCGCTACTTAACAACCGAGCTTGCGTGGCCCCATCAAGTGAATGAGTAGATAGGTAAGTACCGTAGGCTCTCTTCAATCTGGCACGTTCGGGACCATGTCCGTGCCAGATTAGCTATTCTGCCTGTTTATCGAACGTCATTAGTTTTAACGGGAATACCATAGAAAAATTAATACAATACTATGATATTTAAAACAAGTTACAATAAGCTGCTCTATGGCAAGAAAAAATACACATGAGCGTTACTGTTTAAAAAAATCTCTGATATCACGTTGCATCCGTGATTATACACAAATTTATGAGTTCTGCAGTTATAGGCTTCGGCAAATTTTATAAATGTATTTAATGCATCAGAAGCCTGTTTCCAACACGAGATTTTAGCTTCATCTGCCATGGCTCCTTCTTCATCCAATTCCACTTCCTGAACCTGGGCTTCTTGTGGGTTCACAACACTTTATACAATCTGTTCGTCACTCAGTTTATCGACCACTGGAACACTTTTGTCAATTTCAATCCAGTCTATAACTTCCTCATGGGGTACATCTGTGCAAGGATTATTTGGCACAGCTTCTACCAAATCTAGCACGAGATTTTGACCATTACTTGTAATGTTTGGATCTTGACCCGCATCTTCATCATTAGGCCAAAGTTTGCGCCATCACCACTGTAGTCATTTCTTTCACCTGATTCCACGTTAAGGCAATTGCGAAAATTGCATCTTTGACAATAAACTGTTTTTGGAAGTCTTTTATATCACAGTCAGTCCAAAAGGCCCTTACACAAAAGATCTTCTAAAAAAACACTTGAAATTTTGAATCACACCTTGATCCATCGGCTGAATCAAGGGAGTGACATTTGGTGGTAGGTAATCTGCAAAAATATTGCCGGAAACCAAATCAGAAACAGGAGGATGAGCGATAGAGTTGTCTAACAAAAGCGCTCTGATATCTTCTGACATTCCACGTTTCTTTTCTTCACTTTTTCATGATTTTGTACCACAAGTAAAGTTTTCCTTTACTTGTGGTACAAAATGATGGAAAAACCAGTCCTTAAACAAATCTCCTGTCATCCATGCATTGCTCTGCGCATCATAATGCACAGGCAAGTTTATGCCTCCTTTTAAAGCTCTAGGTTTGTATATTTACCAATTACGACAGGTGTCAGCTGATGGTCACCTGAAGCATTTGCACACAACAAAACAGTCGATCTGTATTTTTCTTGAATTTCTTAGCACATTTTTCATCCCCACCTGCCAGAGTAGACGTTGGCAAACAACGCTATAAAAGGCCGGTTTCATCGGAATTGTAAACTTGACAACGGGTTAATTCCCACCATACAACAAGGTTGCTAAAAGTGTTCTATTCGTCAGCGGCGTTTTCATCGGCTGATCTGCTCACTCCAGCCACATCCAGCCTCCGGATTCCACATCGAATTTTAAATTTCTGAAGCCAACCATCAGAAAACGCACAAGCACTTTCTATATTCAGATCACGATGAAACTGTTTTGCTCTTTCGATGATCATAGGCCCAGACACAGGTTTCCCTCTGATCTTTTCGCACTGAACCAAGTGTACAAGGCACAAGAATTTCAAGTTTAGGTTTCTTCAATGTGTGTCTTGATTCCGTATTTTTTGTTGTTACATCTTGAGCAGCAAACTTCTTAAGTTCTTTTTGTTTTTTATATCATAAATTGTCGAAGAACCAATATTGAAATCACGCATTATGATATTTCTGTTTTCGCCTTTTTCGAGACGATTAAGTACGTATCTAGTTTTTGCTATATAGTGAGTAACATGCTTACGCTTAATAGTTTTATTAGCACTTGAAGAACTCGTGCTGGGTTTTGAGAACATTTTAAGTACAGTACACTGTATGTACACAGTTGTAATATTGTGCAAACGTGATATGTAACCCGCTAGAAAACAGGAAACACTGTACTGAAATGACAACTGAGTCACGATAAACACTGAGCGAACTAAAAACGCAGGTAGCTCAGTGGCGCGACCTAGCGGTCAAGATCAACAAACGCCCGAATCCGCAAGAAAAAATCCTCACCCGAGCGACTCGATCGGTGCCGGATTATAGAATGCGCCGAACCGAAGAATGCCGAATTAAAGAGCACCGACTATAGTTGAATTTACGTTAATTTACGTTACTCTGGAGCAAAGCAATGTACTATTGGCAACGGTCCGTAATCAAACCCGATCAAGTGAATGAACACACACAAGGAAAATAAAATTCACAGAAGAGAGAAATACAGTCATGATTTGGTATTTTTAGTTCTTTCGTTGCACTGGAACAAACAACAAGCTATTGGCGACGGTCCGGGTAGGTAGGTATTTTAATTAACGTCACACTGGAGCAACACAACGGGCTATTGGTGACGGTCCGGGATCACTCCGAAAGGGAAAAATCCGAGGACAACACCACGTAATTTTGAACCACGGTCAGATGACGAGGCGACGGCCTGGGATGAACCCTCGAAGGGAATGATCTGAGGATAACACCACGTAATTTTGAACCACGGTCAAATGACGAATACACTCGTGATAATTACAGGAATTGAACCTTGTATAGTATGCATACGACTCACGTATAATTGTACAGAACATCTGAGAATAAATTTCTTGTGCAGTATGGTGCTCTTTAATGGCTAAAATGTTTAATATGATTCCTTTTCCTTGAAACATCAATTTGATGGATATAATTTTTTTATCAATTATTAACCGTGATTTGCAAAATTGTTTGAGTTTTAGTACGATACGTTTCTGATCATAAGATTAGAAACACGTGACAGATTCGATATTCACTATGTAACTGTAACCATCGACGGAGACAAGAAGACAAGCAAAAAATCAAAATAAGTCGATTGGAGAAATGTAATTTTTCATCTTGTAATATATACATACAAATATTTTAACATGATTGTTTTCAATTCGGGATCTCATGTGCGATGGAATTTGACTCTTGCGTTGGTTTCTAATCGTCGATCATGACCGTAGAGAAACATTTCAACGTAAGTTAGAGGAGTATTTCTCGAATATTTTTAAATGACCTGATTATCCTGTATATTTCAAATAAATTTTCTGATATTTTCATAGCTTTTGTCTAACTCTAAAGTGTGATTAAAATTTGAAGTCAATGTTTTTTGCAGTGCTTTACTTCACTTGTTTAATTTAACATGTTGTCGGTTTTTAGAAAAAGTTCCTCAATGAAAACGAAAGAAACTTGTTACAAAGTTTTTTAGACTGACATCACCATGGCTACGGGAGGGATTTGTTCTCCCAGAGTGTGCTACATTCTAGCAGAATTAGAAGATGTTGACACTGTTTTCACTCCAATTAAAACAGCAAGTCGTGTCAAGGTAAATTTTCTAATTTTATGAATGATTGATGCTTCTATAGTTGTTTCTAGATGTTTCAATTTCTTAATCAATATCTTGAAATTCGTTTGTGGTTATGCGTTTTTATACAAGTCTAAAATTAAGCTTTTTCCATGTTCATATTCATCTAGTATAACATCATAATAGTATGCTGAATGTGCATGACAAATGATGATCATAATAAAATTTAATTTTTGTTGTGTTATTCTTAATTGTATACTGGAATTGGTTTTTACTGAGGTTTTTTAACCGTAGATTGTGAATTTCTTTGAAATGAATTATTTTATAATATAGTGAAGTGGCCATTCACGAGTAATTTGTATGAAAACAGACACTTCTAGACGTATGCTGCCATTAAATATTAACTTCATTGTCAAATTCTGGGATTTCTCATACTATGTCTTCGTGACAAGGTCAACAACTCTAAGAGCACCTACAATTATTTTTTCATAGAAATTCTTGAAATATTTAAATTTCTTTCTTGCCTCATGTTTATCTCTTTTGTAAACAGTTATATAAGCAGTGAACAAGTAACCATTTCCACTAGTGTAATTTTTATAGGTTTTACAATTTTTGTAAAAGTAGAACCATTGTACAAAGAAAATTCAGAAGTATTTCCAAATTTTATTGATATGTTAACTATGAAAGTCATCAAGCTTTTTTATATAGAACTTCAATTTGGGCAGATGTTACTAGTGAACTGTAGCAGAATGAGGGATTGAAAATTTGGGCCTTGCTGTCTTAATTTTAAGCTCATCCCTGCTATACAAATATGGCTTAGTTTGTTTGCCTATTGTGCTAGTAGCTTAAGATTAAGATCTGCAGATTCAGCTCCTTTTACTGATGATGGGTGTATTTCTATCTTCGGTGTCAGTAAACCTTTTCTTGTGGTGTGTATGTCCATTACTTGACATTGGCTGTTTAGTGTTTGGCACAGATTGTCCAAATTTAGCCCTTGGGCCATAAAGCCCAATAAACCAACTCTGCTAGAAAATCGATTACTTTGACTTGGCCTGAAACATTCAAATCGCGTAAAAACTGCACTATGAAGTAAAAATTTACCACTGATTTATGTGCTGGTAAAAGATGACAAATGCAGAAATCTTAGGAAAATAACAAAAAAAGGTGAATTGAATAAATCATGTTATCAAATGAAAATATATATTGGTTACTAAAAGGAACCTAGTAAATGCTTAAAAATTATTGCCTTATGAATTAAATATTTTTTAAGATGGGAAGGGCTGGTTTGATTTTAATTATTGAACAATTACCCCTAGAATTTGATTACAAGATGATAAACTTAACAAATAAGAATTTATTCAGAACAAAGAATGTATCAAAAACAGACAAGGAAGTGATGGAAATGTAGTAAACCACTTCACAGGCATGTTATTTTGGTACAGATGTATCTAGCCCCTCATCTGGTGGCAACACTCTTGGCACACTTTTCTATGTTGCCAAGGAAAGAAATTTTAAAAAATTATTTTTTTATCTTGAAAAAATAACATCTTTTTAAATCTCTGCTTGCCGAGGTTGCCATAAAAATGGGAATTACCCTAACAAAGATGGTTTACTTTCACCTGCCATAACTCACTACTAAAGGTGCACCAAGAGTGAGACACTAGATACATCTGTACCGTTATTTCTTTATATATGTACATCTGCATATAAAGCCAGAAATTTTTATGGATACAAAATCCTCCAGGGTCTCACTGAATATGGCAACGCTGGTCTTATGGAAACTTAAAAAATATATAAGGATGAATAGAAATATATAGATCTTAACTATAGATGTTTGGTTGCTAGTGTTCAGTGTTGTTTTAAAATCAATTGCATATTAAATGGATCTCTTTAGATGTCGTTATGTTCATATTGACAATGTTTATTCATTTAAAAAGGTAACTTTCCTTTCAGTACACTTGTTTTGATGTGTCTCGTCGCTATATTGTCTTTGGAACAAATGCTGGTGGTGTTGTATTCTTACAACATGATACTCTTTCCTACATTAAAACATTGACAGCAAAGGTATGAGATTTTATTGTATGTTGAAGAGTTTTTATCTATTATTTCTCATTTAAATATTCATGACCAAAAATGTATATTTTTTAATGGTGGAAGTTATGTGAAAAGTGTGTTTTGTTTTCTGAGTGTTTCACTTAGCTTGCATTGAAGTTTCCTTTTGTGAAAGGATCCCTGTTTTTTTTGGATTCAAATTAAATTGAATTAAAAGTTTTATTGCTCATATCATGGATACCTGTAAGTGTGTTAAAGAAACATAATGTCTAAAAGCTAAAATTTTAAATTATTTTAATTTTTTAAATTACTTTTCACTATTTTAAAAACAAACTGCAGTCTTAACATTTTAATAACACAGGAAGTTTTAACATTAAAAAAAGGAATATTTTAATTAAAAACTCAATATTTGTTGAATTACTCAATGAAATTTTAAAATTCCCATGGATGTACAAAATTTACATGTCCACCCATGTAAATTTTGAAAATTTAATAGGAATTTAGGTTTCATCCATTTTTTTAGTTTAACTGTTTTTGTTTTCAACAATAGATATTAAGAAATAGATATTTTGAAATCAATCTTTATTTTAGGAAGGGCCAGTTTGTCAAGTTGCTTTGTCTCCTGATGAAAACGTTGTTGGTTTTGTTTCTAGGTAATTTTACCTCTCTTAAATCTATGTTCTCAGTTTGGCATTCATACCTGCCTACTTGTATGGTTTGGCCAAACAATGTAGATTTTGGCTTAATTGTTGGTTCTACGGGCATATGGTATGATTGTATTTTTCATAAAGTTTTCAAATAAATATCAAAATTTGTTTTCCAAATTCTAAAACATATTCATAGCAGACAACTATGACTTCTAGTGAAAAAATAATCCATGCTATAGAAAACGTAAATTCTACATTGCAAAATAATTTTTCCATTTCAAAGTTAATTTTTTCTTCTGTTTTGCGTAATTATAGGATCACTTTTCGCCTAACATTTGGCATATTTTCAGACCATGTGTCTAACAAGGAATTTTAGAAAGGATTAGCAAACCCATTTCCATAGGATTATGTTCTGTAATTGACAGCTTTCAATACGAAGTCTAGTCTAATTAATGCTAGATATGGAAGAATCAAGAGTTACAAACCAATTATTAAACAAAATTAATCTTGATGAAATAAGATTATACATTCATCGAATTATTCAAATCAGCACATTAACCCCAGTTTCATTCTTCCCTTAAATTTTCAGATTTCCAGATTATGTTTACAGATTTATTTAACAAATAATTATTTCTTCTAAAATATTAGCAGCCAAAGTAATCAGTATTTTTTTTATTATGAATGTATGGGTGCTTTAAATTCTGTATTATCCATTTCACAATGCATGTCATGATCCTGTAAACATTGTAAGGTTTCCAGAGTGGAAATATTGACAGGTATGTGGATGTTACATAAACCAATAAAAATTTATAACTTTAAAATACAGAAAAGTTTCTATTATATTATGTGTTTATTTTTTCTTAATTTATCATACAAAACATCCCAAACCGAAAGTGTTTACTTTATCAATACATAACATTTTGTAAAATATCCTTATTTAATTTTAGCCGAGGTGTTTCAATTGTTATGGAACATAATGCAGAGCGTGGAGTTGCACAACCTCAGAGATTACAAATCTCATTTGAACACAGAGGCTCACTAGTAACATCCATGCATTGGAATGTGTCCTCATCTAAATTGTACATTGGAGATGACAAAGGAAAAGTTTCTGTTATTAGTGTTTCCACCTCAAGGGTAACTATTGTATACTGATGTTATCCTCTTTCATGCATGGAGTGAAATCCCAAATGGCTAATTGTATTCACTATCTATTAATTGATCGAGTTCCCAGGCACACTTATTAATTCAATGCCACTGAGTTCTTCTCGGAAGCCTGGACCCACCCCTAAATTTGTTGATTATGCACCTTTCATGCGCTCTGCTTGCTGTTTCTCTCTTCTAGCTTTACTCTCCATGTAGCCTAGATATCTCACCCCTGGATTCAATATTTGTTATTCATGTTCACATATTATATGCTGTGAATCAGTTAATTTAAGGTCTTAACTACAAGGCATGTAACTGCTTCATTTTAAATATGGCATGCATACTTAAAAATAATTTTTCATCGTTTTATTACTCTTTTTCTAAGGTAAAACCAGTTTTGAATGTATTTAACTTTTTACCAAAATTATCTGATTATTTTAAGTCCAATGAAAGATGTATGGTTTTCGTACACACTCTTATGTGCAAGATATACATGTATGATGATCTAGTCCATGTTTTTTTAAACTGGTTTCAGTCACTACTTAAAGAGAAATATGGAATTATCCGAACAAATTAAGTTCTGTACTCTATCCCCCAAAATATTGCCTCTATAAATTACAAAATATAAAAACAATCTAGAAAATCACCATATCTAAAAAGTTTCTTTTTCACATCTTGTAAAATATATTTAAGAGTTTTTCTAGGCATTATTCTATTCAATTTCTTTGTAAATTATGATTTAAATTTGCTTTGCTTTGTGACAGTTAAATTTCATCTGAAGTCTTCTGTGAGACTCACAAAGTTCCATATCAATTTAGAGTATAAATCCTATTTGAGTAGTTTGCCTGTTAAATCCTATTATATACTTATGTTGGGTTGAATAATGAGTTGCACCTATAGTTATGAAGGACAGTAAATAAAGTACTTATAAATATCTCCTTTTGCAAACAATAAATTTATTATGGTTAATTATATATTTTTCTGTATGCATTACATTGGAATCAATGCTTTTTTCTTTCAGACAAGAAATATCTTTCAAGTTCCAACTACAACTATCATGAAACTGGACTCAAGAGTTATACAAATTGATTTTGCCCAGGATCACTTACTTGTATCAACTGTTACCAGATGTTACCTCTGTGATACTAATAAGTAATTTCGTATTTCATCAATATGCTATACTTTGGAGTTTAGGTTTTGTTTGTATACTTGTCAAATACTACAGAAGATCCAGACTGTATGTTGTTTCTAGCTTACAAATAGAAATATAAATTGCATTTCTAAAACTATGGAAATCAATACTTAAATTTCTGATTTGGGTCAGTGAAAACTCATTTCAATCTTTTATTTCGGGTTTAATTCTTTTGTTCGTTATCTAGGTAAAGAAAGACTTTTCCTTGGTCACATTACTATACAAAACCGCAATCAAAGGAAAAAGTTTATTTTTTATGTAATTTTAATCACTTGTTTACTCATTGGTTTGATTATGATATGGAAGGACAGTGCTTATTCACCTACAATTTAAGGTTTAGTTAATCTTTCTTTCTTAGTTGGCAGTGGTAATCATTTCCACTTGGGTGAAATTGAAAGATGTCTTTATTTTCTTGCAGTATGCACTTGTAATGCTATATTTATACCCGTCTTAGTCACAATTAAAATTATTGTAAGAATGTAAGAATATGTATCCAGTTACAAGTTTAGTTATTCTATTTACAATGTGAGGAAAAAAAACAGATTTGTGGTAATATGCAAGTCTTCATCTGCACAGTACTGCAGCTTGAAAAAATTCTCTTGTTTCTCTCCTGCCTTCTATATACTGGAATCAAGTTTTAAACCTGAAGCTGCAATTGTGTTTTTTTTCCATTTTAGAGAAATCTAGTATTTAATAAAGCTGTGTTGACATTTCAGTTCTATGAATTAAACTCAAAATAAAATACATTTGAAAGTCACAAAAGCAACCTCATGAATAGTTTCATAACATTTTTTTAAGTAATTTCATAACATTTTTTTAAGTAGTTTCATAACATTTTTTTAATAGTCTATGAATTTTTGAATGCATGGGACAATTTTTGTACCTTATAACATCCTAGTAAACTCTCGGACCATTCTAACATAAAATTTTACTTTAACAAGTTTTAATAGGGAAGAAACTAATTTCTCTTTCATGAACATGTTTTGTGATATTTCAGTGTAAAGGTCACTACAAAACAATGAACAAATTTGATTTGAAATGCTTAGTTTTATTATAAATATATCTCATCAAATTATTTACAGAGAACAATTCCTTACAATTGGCAAAAAATTAAGAGATGGTGAATATGGAGCCTGCTTTTATCCTGGGGTGAGATCTGTTGATCCATGCACAATATATTCTGCTCGTCCAGGTTCAAGATTATGGGAGGTGAGAATGATGTGTGAAATATGAAATTGTGACATTATGCATTTCTGTTTTCCTTAAATATTTTTTACCTTGAAAGGTGTTCATGAAAAAACTTGTTTAATTTTATTGAGTCATCTATATATATTTATTTCCTCTTTGTCTCTAATTTTGTATAAATTTGTTTTGTTTTTCACATATAGGTGGATATCAAAGGAGATGTTTGTTGCACTCATCAGTTCAAAGCAGCTCTTGCTGTGAAACCAGAAAAGTTATATACCTTCAGGTAAATTACTTAATGATTTTTTATATAATCTAAAGTTTACTTGTTTGTATGTCCGAGTTGCTTTAATTAAATTTTATATGCTACGAATATTTTGATCTAAGTATCTGTTCTAAAAAATGAAGGCAGGGTTCAAAAATTTGTTAATTTTATCCTGTCGTCATTTTTGACTGCTAACTTCTGAATTTTTTCACATTTTGACTGATAGACCGTTCATTCTTCCTTTTAACACTATACTCTTACTTTTAAATTGGTACATTGAAGTCCAATGTCCAGGCCCTAGTCATTACACTGTTTATACAAAAACAAAATTTCAAGATTGCACCCAACTTTCAGTTGCTGAAAATTCTAGCTACTGAGAGGAAGTGTTTAGGTACCATTGATGCCTCACTTTCTGCTCCTAATTTCAAATTCTGAGTGGATGCTTTGATGTTTATTGGAAAAAAAATGCTTGATGTATATTTGAAAATCATTAATGTATTGTTAAATTTTCTCTATATTCTTTAAAAATATTCAATAAATATGTATCTAAATCTTGTCATGAATACAGATGCAATGAAATGTTTTGAAATTAAAACCAATCTCCTTTCAACTTGCATTAGGACTACATATTAAAATTTTCAATTGAACAAAGAACACTTTTTGGAAAAGCCATTATGACAAATTTCTTCAAATTAAAGTATTTTTAATTACATAAAATAAAGTACTGCAGATAAGAGGTACAATTGACTGCAAATGGTAAACAAGAGATAAGGAGTAACATCAAGATTAGTTCCCGATCAGATGGTCTGGAAAGATTTCATATTTGTAGATGAGAATATTTAAACAACCTCTGAAGTGACTTAGATGCCATTCAGTTCTTAAGGGACACACAAGATCAATAAAACCTGTAAATTTGTAATGGAAATGTTACAAACAAGCCAAAGATAATTGCTTTATATTTTAAGCTTGAATATGTATTTAACAATAAAATAACAACTTTATAAACTGAACAAAATGAAAATCAGTTTACAATGAAATATTTTACTAGACCTGTATGGAGTTCATTATAGCAGGAATCCAATGTATCTCAATTTCTGAGGAGTTACATTTGTTCCATTGTTCTTTAAATAACTCCAGAAACTTTCATCAAAAGCTAGTATAGTCATGTAAGGTCTGAGTTAAAACATACGAAAAGGGCAAGTTAGTGTTTTTAAGGATAATAACACGTCACCCTTAACTGTTGATACCTTTTGCTGACCATAATAATGATATTAGTCTGCACTGTATGGTTGAGATCTGAGAAAAGGTAAAAGTTATACTTTACCTGTTCTCAACTTTCGCAGGAGTAAAACCTTTTCACTCCTGTGATTAGTAAGGCATTGACCTAAAAATTCCTTAAAACGACTTTAAAAAATGAAAAGCAAACCTTTAAAATGTGCAGGGAAAATCTCTTAATACAGCATGGCATTTGTATTATGGACGGGAAACTTAAAATTCTTAAACTAGAAATTTGTCTTTTTCGTCATGAAACGTCAGCAAAACAGACAGTAACCATTGGTTATATTATATGATCAAAATTCAGACTATTGAATATTTGCATCAATGCCAATGATCAAATGCACAGAAAAGTGACTGAAATGGCTATAATTATCTTATAATTGAGGGAATAGAATTTTTAATTTCTCTCCTCTGGAATTTCTCATATTTTAAATCTTGATAAATTGAAAACTTGAGACAATAATACAACATTCTTTTCCATAAAATTTGATAATTTTTGTGATTGTGTTGTATAATGTTTTCATTTTGTTGCAGAAACGAAGTGAACATGGATGATACCGTAACTGAATATAAAGCCCAAGCAATAAATTTTCAAAAACTGCTTTTAGTTTGGCCAAGGTATTCAAATTATATTTCTCTTACAAAAATTTTTCTTCCATGGTATTTGATTTTAAAGATTGCTCTTTAAAAACATTTTTAACATTGGTTAAAGTAATTTATTTTGTTTGGTCTAAAATTATTCTGAATAAAATAAAATTTTCATTCTTATCATTGTATTGAATTTTAAATGTTGCTTTTTAGTACTGAAGATTCTCCTTTTGTATTTGCTTGGAGTCCTCAAGGAGTTTATGTATTTGATCCGAAGCAGGCTGAAGTTGTGCTTTGGAATGATGAAATTAAAGGTAAATTACTTTATAAAGAAATAATTGTACAAGTGTGTTAACTACAAATACATTATTAATAGAAAAATGAAAAATATATGTATTTTTTATTATATTTTCCACAGGTATTAAGGATGCCAAATGCTTAAAAACAGATATCTATGTACACTTTTTGGATGGAAAGTTTGCAAAATATACTCTCACAACAGTCGAACAGGGTGTATGTCGATTATATCAACAAGGACTTGCAATTCAAGGAGCTCAATTACTTCTACTTAAAAAAGCATCACTGTGTTCTTCCAGATTAAATATTTATGTACCTGCTTCTTTTATTGTTGACATGCTGCAAAAAGCTTCTGAAATGGGTAAATCGTACCTATTCTCTGGACTCACTTCTGTCCTAAACAGCTTGGGCCTAAGCCCAGACAAATTGTCACAATCTAGTCGCTCAAGTTCAGCAATGTCTGAACCAGTACGACTCAACTCGGGGATATATGTTGTCAACAAGTTTATGAGGGATGCTGACGAAGATGCGTCATCTCCAGTTTGTCTCACTCGATGGCGCTCGGCTTCACCTGTGTACAGGCATAATAGTCGTTCACCTCACTCTAGTCCATCGAGATCCAGTGATCGTGTGTCTTACAGTCCGAAAAGTCAAAGGTCATCAGCCACCATGAGGGACTCAAAAATTAAACAGCCTGGTGTCATAAGGACACCTGACAGTACAGATTCTGGCACCTCTGGTAAAGTGTCTGAAATGAGTGATGAAACACAGAGTAGTCCATCTGGTAAAGATGCTCACAGCAAAGCAAATTGGCAATCTTGGGCTCCTTTGGAAAGCAATCATAATCACAATTCACACCAACCCAATTTGAATGGTGAGAGTTCAGTAGTAACTAATGTAAATGGATCTGCTAGCAAAGATGAATCTGAACACAAAGTTAATGGAGATCTAATCGCAAGTGTGCCTAGTACCAATGGTGACGAATGCAATAATAACGGAAAGACTGCCATTTCAAGTTTTAGTCTGAATTTGCAAGACTTGTCAAAACATGGCAATACTAGTGAGAAGAGAGTGTCTTTTAAAAATAAAGTTTCCACAAGTTCTGATGATGCTGTTACATCACCAAAAGTTAACATTAGTGGATTGAATGGAATTGAAAATGTAGCTGATTCTGTATTCTCTCCTCAGTATGAATGTCCTGATAGTTTGTATGATGAATATAAGTATACTGGGATGGCTCTGTACGGATCAATGATGATGATGCCGAATTTGGATATGTCTCTGCTGTTTGGATCGGAAGCTGATTTCCAAAACATTAAAGAAAGGTTAGAGAAGTTTTAATAAATTCCATTTCCATTTATTTTGATTTAATCTTTTTATGAGTACTAGCAGACCAGTGCAGGACATCTGCATTTAAGTTTCTTAATTACTTAATATCCATTGATGGTAAAGTGTCATTACTGACATTATTTCAATCCATTTTTAGTGAAAATAGCATCCATATTTGCATGAATGGATTTCATACCTCTAATGAAAATTATTTAAAACTATGTAACAGCATTCTTTTACTTAAACTAGTATTTCCAATAAAATGCATGGCAAAAACCACACCTCAGTCCTATTACCACAATTAAGTTCTGGACATCTACTTCCATTTCATCCCATTTCCTTGTTCATAGGTGATTCTGCAGTTTTTGACTCTAAACCTATTTTTGCTCATATTTTCATTTCTATGCTGATTTCTGTCTACCAAGCTTCTCATTGCGTTCAATAATCAGATTGTTGAAGAATTTCATTAGAGTGGTGAACTTTTCCATGTAGCTTTAGCAATATTATGCAGCTCCATAACTCAAATCAAGCATGTTTAAACTAAGCGTCAAAATTGGTGAATGAATCCCATAATGATCGATTTTATATTGTTTATATCAGTTTTTGCCATTTGACAATAAATGGTACTTTTCGATTATCTTGCCCCAGTTGTAATTGTGTGCCAAATGTTGGTGCAAAATTTAATTACAGATAGGAATGTTGACCCTCATGTTTTTATAGCTTCATGAAAAGTGATTTTTTTATAAAAATATTTGTATTTATTTCGTGATTCTAATAAAATAGTCTTTCTTTTCATGAAGCTGTGTGTGTAGTTAGAGTTGCCATTCTTATCTCTAGTTTTATTTCATGCCAACATTTGACGCACAGTTATGACTGAGGTCGATAACTGAAAAATTCCCAATAAATAAAGTCGATTTCTGTGCCATGTATGTTAGTGAAGAATATATAGACTTTAACCTTAGTGTATTAGACTTGCTATCATTGTATTTCCAGAATAAATCATTGTGAAGTTTTATTTCTAAAAATAAGAATGTTGAGAAATTAATACAGTTGTGGTATATTTTTTTAAATTATTGCATTTCAGTCTTGCCAACAAGTTCTCTACTGGGAAAAATATACTCATGAAAAACTTAAAAGGGTTAGAGCAGCGTATCATGCAAGATGCAAAGCCGGAACTCTTAGATGTGAAACCTAAGGGTGGGGACAGTGCTACAGCTACATCTCCTGGGTCTCACTCTGGTAAGTTATAATGCTTTTCTCTTTAAACCAGAATTTTATCATACACTGCTTAAATTTTTGCATTCTTTAAATACTTCAATTTATGAAAGAATATTTTATATACTTTAAAGAGTTATGTTAATAAATATGATAGCATTCGGCAATGAATTACAGCTATTTTTATAAATACTATTTAGACATTATTAAATTTACCTTACTCTTTTCGTTACATTCATAATGAGAATAATATATCAAATGCATCATGTCTAAACCATAAAGCTATCATACATCTTTGT
The DNA here is from genome assembly GCA_933210815.1 of Meta bourneti. Lineage (NCBI taxonomy): Eukaryota > Metazoa > Arthropoda > Arachnida > Araneae > Tetragnathidae > Meta > Meta bourneti. The sequence goes on along the minus strand of OW119923.1, from coordinate 74,553,056 downwards.
TTAGAAACATGTTTTTAAAGGTTTGATGTTTTATAAAAAAAATAGTTAAAAAAATTGGAATTTTATATCAAGTTGTAGGTGAGGACTCAGACATCAAGGCTTTTTTTTCAGAATTAGTGCCTTCACCATTTTGTAGAATATTGAGTTACAATATAGAAAATGTATTTAAATGTAAAAACAGCCCCAAATGCAGATTTATAGTTTTGGCGTGGTGGCAATAAAAGAAAAGGAAATCACTCAAATGTTGATATATAAATAGTTTAGTTTTGCACAAATTTTACAGTATCTTGAATAAATTTTTTGAAACTTACCATAATCCACCATTCTAGTTCATAGCTGAAAGTTTTGTTATCAGTTTCTGATACTGTTATAGTGGAACACATGCATATTCCCTCAATTTTCATTTAAAATTTCTAATTTAGAAGAAACTTCAGTTTAAAATTTTAATCTGAACTTTTGATTGCGGTCTGTCAAGAAAAGAAAATTACCAAAATTGAAAGAACAAACCTCTGCCTCTCATATGTGAACTTAATTAATCAAATCTTTAAATTGTTACATTTATCATTCACCTAATTTGTTTCAAATTGGAGGTGAAATATTTTAACGTTTTTGTAAACCCTTTTTCTTTCAGAAATTGATACAGAAAGAAGTTCTTCTGAATTTCAATCTGCTGATAGACACTTTTGGTCTTTTCTGCCTAGTATCGATGTTAATAAAATGGTTGAAACTACAAAAAGTACCTGGTAGGTTCCATAAATTATTTGAATTCAGATTAACTCAAAAAAATTGCTTTCAGTATTTTCATAGAAAGGGGTTTTGAGATTTCGATTGTCGAGTACTGATAACTGCCTTTATTATATACAGCTGTTAACAAGTATTTAATTTTATAAAAAGGAAAGTTAACATCCATTTAGTTTATAACTATTGTCTTGTTAATTATTAAGATCTCATTTTAATTATGTAATCTGTTTATTTGATTACTTTGAAGCAGACCATTTTGCAATTGAAAGGTTTTTGCAATTGAAAGGTTTTTGGTATGGAAGTATAAATTAAATTTTGTTATATATGACCTCTAGTAAGATAAGCAAAATATGCACATTTTCTAATTGGAATGAATTGGAACTATTTTTTTACAAACAGTTGAGAAGATAATTACCATATCATCTGTTCTAAATCACCTGTGTGGCATAAATTTAATTTAAAAAAGTTAATCAAAAATTGCTGTAGATGGTATTCTAATGTTTACAAATTTTAATGTAATATTTTCCAAATGCAACTTTAGTGTGTATGTCCATTTACTTGAGGTTGTTTGGCACATCTTGGCTAAATATGACCCATTTGCTATAAAACACAACCAATCCAAATGAAACTTACAGTTTGAAAAAGGATTTCCTATAAATTTCTATATTTCTCTACATTTGGTAAGATTTTATTAAAAAGAAAATTATCTCTGTATTGCTTACCAAACTCTTGTATTTACCATATAACACTTATATATTTCACGTATGAATTTTCACAGGTTATTAACAAGAGACTTATCTGTGTTATGTGATAAAGGAAGAATGACTGATATTTTAGAGGAATGGGTTAATTCAATCCATGAAGCACAGAAATGTGTGATACAAGGAGTAGTCAATTTCCTTCAAAATTATCACAACACTAGTAGCCATTCTTATAAAGATGATGACACTCTAAGAAGCACTTGCAGTCAAATCACTAGTCAAGAGTCATCTCCTAGTGAAAACTGTGAAATTAGTGAACGTTTAGACCAAGAGGATCCCTCCGTGTCTGAATCAAAGTCTTATGAAGATGATAAACATGCAGAATCAAGCCATTCCTTCAATGCTGAAATATCCGACTCCAGTACCTTGAGAACAGAAAGTGTCCTTGGAAAATTAGTGAATTTAGAAGATTTCGTGTTTGTCTACAATCCATTTCGATTATCAGCTGAAGACCATAGGATGATGTCCGAACTTGCAATGATGTGCTTCCAACTGAAGGTTTTGGGAAAAATTGGTGAGGTTATGGAAGTGCGGTCCACCATTTTAAAAGTAAGAGACAAATTCGAAGAGCTTCAGAAAATTAGTGATAAAAAGGAGCACATTACTTCTTGCTCTCAAGAATTCTCAGATACTCTCCGGCCCCCTAACGTCTTAAGACATTCAGAAAGTGCACAATCTTTTCACAGGTCTCATCAGCATACTATCCCCAACAATAGCAAACCATTACAAAAGAAGCCTCTGTGTAATCAAACCAGTGACCCTGGTAGCTTATTAACAAACGGAGATGTTTTAGCCTGTGATGATTCCTTTACAAACGATTCCAATAACTTGAGCCAATCTTTCCACGAAGACTTAGAATTAGCATCGTTTCTTCAGAACTATTTTCATTTTTTTGATGTCCAAAGACTTAGAGAGTTGCTCAATGTCCTTAACCAGTCCTGCATTAAAACGTGGACTGTTATGCTTGCGGGTGTTTCTCTGTTGAGTGGTCCGGATGAGTTCATTAGAAAGTTCTCTGCTGACCAAATTGACTCAGCTGCTAACTGCCTTGAAAGAAGTTATTTTGGTCCAACTTTAGTTTCACATCTCTTGAAGTGAGTATGTTAGAATTGAATATGCTTTGTGTAAAATACATGTTTTCTGTCATTGTATTTCTGTTTTAAAATTTTTACACTTAGCTGGATTAATTCTCTTATTTTGCAAGAAACTTGGTTTCTAATGACCTTTTCTTCTGTTTTTAATTTCATTTTTGCTGAAATTACTCATGATTGTACAAGTAGTCTTCAGATGGAAAATAAATAGTAAAAACTGCTGCAATTTTAACATAAAAAATTTTTCATTTTCAAGTGTATTTCTCATTAAAAATATATTTAAATAGAAATTATATTGATCTTTATGTTTCTATTTACTTAAAAGACTTGTTCCAAAAAATCTCCTGATTTAAAAACTCTTTACTGGTAGTAGAAGAATATCTAAATTTTATTAGATAACAGTTGAATTATATTATGAGAATAGTTCTCTGAAGAAAAAATAATGCTGCCCAGAAATCTTTAAGCTTGATTAAAATGTCATTTATATAAAATGGTTTCTAAAACATTCCTAAAAATCGCATTCTAGATTTCTGAAACATTAAATATGAGGTCAGCATGTCTATTTCCTTCATATATTTCTGAAGTGTAAAGAATTAATTTCTCTTATTAAAGTGGTTGAATATCTGATTGTTTGAGTTTTTTAGTCATGCATTTTAAAGTGTTTATTTAGTTATATAGTTTTCAATGTGTCCCCTCACAAATAAAACTACGTTCATATAATAGTTATTTTATGCTCAAATGAATGATATTAAAAAATTTGTATACAATTATTTAAAATTGTTAATTTATTTCTATAAAACAGTTAATTTAATTCTGTAACCCATAACCATTGTTAATATTATCATTCGTTATAGTATTGTAATATTCAGTCTTGAAAAGAATATAGATTTACATTGTTTTCAAGACTAAATGCACCTTTAAAGCATTGTTTTAATTGTCGATTGCTTTTCTAACGTTAAAACAGTTTATTTTATTTTTTGCAGAATTTTCAAAGTAAATAGTGCTAGAGGTATTGAATTGTGCTTACAGAGAAGTTACCATATTACTCCATTAGATGTTTTATATTTGTCAAAGTCTTGCGATTCTCATCCGAAACCTTTCCTAGAATACATTTCTCGTGTTCTGGATTGCCTTCCTCAACCACAAAGGTGAATATTTTTAAAGTAGTTATGTTATTTGTAATAGACATTCATGATTTCCATAGTTTAGTATAGTTACCTTGTTTCATGTTCATAATTTCAGGCCGAAAGTTTTGGAAAAATTGCTGCACATAGCTGAAGTTCGTTTGGAATGGATCAATGGGACGTTTCATATTGAGACTGAAATCCTTGAAAGCTTGAAATGCAGTTGCGGATGGCCGAGGTTCATATGTTTGATTATTTAGGTTAATAATGTTTCATATTTTGTGTTGTATTTGCAGCTCTATCTGTAGATATGCATTTTATAACCACCACCTTAAAAATAACACTTGAATGACATGTTTCAATAAATTTTAGGCTTATCTTTTGTATTGGGATAGTTTTTAATTTTCTATATTTTTAGACCTGGATCTCATCTGTTCCCTTGGAAGCATTCTGAATTATTGTTACACATATTATCTACTACTAATGATATGGACAATGAATTTCTGGAGCAATGTTTTTCATGTGGGTAAGTGAGAATAAATTTATTTTAGTATAAAACTCTAATTTTGAACTTCCCAAAAGCTCTGTTTTATTAAAAATAATTCTCCAATATTTAGGTTTTGGCCTGGTTACCTTATGTTAACTAAGAAGCTACAAATAAAAGATGTTCATAGAAAACTTATAATTTCGTTAGCTGACATAAATCTTTTAAGTTCTGAAAAACAACTTGGTAAGTGTTTCAATTTTTATAATATTTCTATTTTATACATGTCTGAATTTATAAATATATACTGTCAAATTTTAATAATGCAAAGGATATATTTTCAATAAATTTGATATGATTAAGCATTTGGTATTTTTGAAAGTTTAAAAATAGCATCCTTCCATGAATAAGAGTGCTGACTTTTAGAAATCCTGATATTTAATCAGCAGCCTAATATTTGAACATTTTGATTTACCCTGTAGCATTTTCTGCTGAAATTAAATCCCCTTCCCCAAGTAGTTTAGTTGCATGTCTAAATTATTTAGAGATTCATTTGGGTACTATTTTCCAAAAAAAACCTTATTTGCTTTTAAACTTGTATTGAATCAATCAATACATTTCAAAGCTGATAAATCGAAGTTCAAGTTATTGATATCCAATTGAGCAGCATCATACAAGTTGGATTATATAAGACATGTTTAGTCAGTGACTACATTTACTAATAAACCCATCTGGATTTTCCAGAATGTTTGCAGACTTTCCCCTTTCTTTATTGCGAATAGTGAAAACATTACTGAAAATCTCAAAATAGATTTGTAATCTTTTTGCATCCTTTACACAAATGAGTATTTCCACTCACTCATTACAGTTACCAATGTATCCCCAATAAGTAAAATTTTGCCTTATTTTTATTTAACATTTAGAGATTTTAACTTATTCTATACTTTTGAGTAGCTTAAAAGTCCAAATAGGCTGTTCCTATATCATTAAAAATATTTGTATGTAATATTATCCAAGAATCATGTAGCTATTTGCAGAGGTTAAAATAAATGTCTCTTTGTAGTTAACAATGTATTTAAATAGAAATGATACTGATATTTGTGGTAACTTAGAAACCTGAATCTAAAAACCCTACCTGATTTAAAAACTGCTTACAATAGTGGAAGAATCTCAATTTTATTTAGGAAAAGAAAAAAATTGAACTGTGTTATCGTCGGTGTTCTGTAAAAAGGGCGAATCCAACAATTTGATATTTTTCAGGAGAGCATTTTCAAACTTCACTTTTCCATAAAAATTAGGAATAATGTAAAACAAATTCATTTTATCTTACATTTGCTTACTACATATATACTAATACTTTGCCACATATTTTAAATAATTAGGATCAATAATTATTTATATATAATTTTTCATAGTCTGGTTTGCAATGTATTTGCCCTTTTAACACACAAAACTTTTTGTTTTGCATATTCACCCTTAAAGACCAAGGCAGAATTAAGGCAGTCAAGTAAATAATCACAATTAAAAATTTTGTATTTGTTTAAAATTACAATTGTGGTATACATGAGTACAGAAAAACAATGAGCAATGAAAAATTATTGACTCTTGGAATTTTTAACGTCATAAAAAGTTCAAAACTAATTTTATTACAGAATTAGAAATTTCTTGTTTCACTATAATGCACTCTTTCCTTTTTGTTATTTCTTGGTGTATTTTTCTGTGATGTTGCTTTGTTAACGTCAATCTTTTTAACCTTATTTTTTCATTCTGTTTGATCTTTCGACTATTCAATCTTACTTTTTCTTATTTCCTTTCTGTCTGGCGTCATCTTGAGGATTGTCTTTATTAACTGGTAATCTTGGTTCATGAGGGAGGTCCTCGAAAAACTTGTGATGCTGCACAGGAATAACCCTGGTTTTACACAAATCCATTAGCTGATGGGTAATCTTTTTGAGTAAGCCCTTTGTAGGTCTTCGGGCTTTGTTAATCGAGGTCTTCCAGGGTTCTTCAGAACTTTTATTTCTTTGAAGCTTTCTTGGTCATACTCGTATTTAAAAAAAATCGAGTCAGGGTGATTTTTCTCATATTTGAACCATTTTATTTGTTGCCATTTGATAGTTTCTCCATTCACAGTTTTATATCTCAGAATCTTTGTTGTCTTCTGCTAAAGAGGACCAATTGATGAATGACTCATGTGTCAAAACCTGAACTTGATATGGCAAAACTATTTTCCTGGCTATTTGGCAAATAAGCACCCATTCTGATGGAACATTTATTTGAATGTCTTATGCTGCTTTTTCTATGCATGCATGGAATCGCCTTCCATCTGCGAATGCCCAGGTTCATAATAAACATGGTGAATGACTTTACATTTAGTATATCGCACAGCATAAAGGAGTGCTGTAGATAAAAATTAGTTAAGGTTTTGTCTTCCACAACTGTTGCTCATCATGAAAAACTCCTTTGTATTAGAATGGTCCTTAATGTAGTTCAAGATAATTGTTGCAATTTCGGTAGATCCCTATTTCGTTCTGTTCATCCCATAGGAAACAAGTACCTTCTTTGAAAGAATATCAGATACTGTCAAATTGTACACTGGAAGCTTCCTTTTAGAAAATATTGATGAAACTTGCCCTTTTGGGCATTCCAGGACAACTTGAAGATCGAAGTTTTCACTGTTTTCTTTTCATCACCTTCAAACTTTTTTATTTCCTCATTTTTTAGTTCTCGAGCTCTATTTCTGTTATATAAATGTTCTGATGCTCATCTTTTCCAGCTTCCTTTTCATTTTTATTTAACTCCTTGTAGTGTCTACAAGTGCTACATTGATCTTTTTTTGGTTTGTGAAATCATAAATTCCCAAAAGAATAAAATATTTGCTTATATACAGATCTAGATACAGGTTTAATAAGTGGTTTCTTGATATTAGACACTGAATTGTTTCCTTCTGTGATTTTCAAATCATCTTTGCACTTTTCCAAGTAAATGCAATGTAGCTTTCTAAGTCGTACAGACAAGTATAGTTTACTGCTTGACTTCCTGCATTAATGTGATTCTACCTTTAGAATTGATGAGATATGATCACGGGCATGTTTTTCAATCCAATCAGAAGTTTTAGTTGGGCATTTGGACTCTTTTATCAGGTGATACAATTCCTGTATCTTTTTTGCTCAAAGACACTCTCACAAACTTCTCTGTAGTATCAAAGACAGATTGAAAAAATTTACGACATACACATACATGCTCATTTCCTTTTTCCAAATAATAATCGAGAATCCTTTTTTACGTGATTGAACTAGGTTAACAAAATGTCTCTTTGGCTCCACCTCCTCTATATGATTAACCAAATACTGTCTGTCTTGGCTTAGGTCCACTTCTCCGATCTTCCAGAAAAAAATATCATCTTTTTCTTCATTAGAATATGTAGTACTGCATTTAAATGGACAGTTAGAACAAGTATATTCTATTATTTTCTTCCCTTCAACTGTACTGCCCCTTTAACACTTTTATATGATTTTCCAGATATTCTTAAAGCCTTCCTCTTATTTCGTTTCTTGACAGTTGTATCATTCTGCTAATTTTTTTCTTTTTCAGCTGGTGATTTATTGTTTGTGTATTATAATTTTCCCTGCATTCATCTTCTGAACTGACTTTACTATTTATATGTATTGTTACTATATGATGTTTTGCATCCTTTTCATTTGAAAAAACAAATTACAATGAAAACATAAACTCATCTTCAAGATGGACGTTACTGTTTAAACTATATTCAGCAGCCTTACTTGTTATGGACTTATCTAATAATTCGTCATTTGAAATTGTTGGTAGACTAATATTATCAGCACTAATCAGATTAACGTCAGGTAAACAAATGTCTATTAAATGTGATGTTGATGCAGATAAACTATTATTTAATACTTCGTTTTGTTCTTCATTTGTTAGCTGATAGGCCAAATCATTATGTTTACTTGTGGAAAGGAAGGGATCTAAAGCTTTTAAAGTAGTTTATTCTTGTTCTTCATTTTTCAATAAATTATTGTTTTGGAATAAAAGCAACATCATTTTTTCCACTCTTGACTAGTACATCCTTGCCCTGAAACGAAATAAAACCTGAATTAAAACTTCTAATACATTAAAGTTTGTGGGCAAGAGCAAATATACTGCATTAACTATACAACTACAGCCTGCTGGTTCGTTTTGCTATTTTAAACTATGTTCAGGTAACCTAATTTCACTAATCCCGCTGATGCTAAACGCATAAATTAGACTACAAATAAAAGCGCTAGATAAACAAAGTTTTACTTGCCAAGTTAAAAGAAACACTTCCACTAATAGACATTCAAATAATATAATCCCAAACTTCCAAATAAAACAAAACTTCACTGGTGTTAACTCTCATCAATCACACTGTCAGATATCTGACTAGTGGCTGCCACACTCGTCACAGCTGATTCAAACAGTTCTGCCACCAACAAAACAGCAGAATCGAAATTCCCACAGAACTCCTGACTTAAATACTCAAAACTATTAGTTATTACTACCCAAATTACAGTTACAGAAATAAATTATGTAAAAATACAGTGTAATAATATGATTTAAAATTCCATGTTTAGAAGGGCGAAAACGCATATTCGCCCTTTTAACATGGCAGGTTCGCCTTTTCTACCGAACTATATTGCGATAGACTAGGGAAAATGACTTGTAAGAAGGGCGAATGTTACATTCGCCCTTTTAAAAAGATGTAAAGTTATATTTGCCTTTTTTCACATGTAATTTTCTACTACAATGAGAGACTTACAGATTTGCCGTTTTTAGGTATCGGTAGCTTTTGACATCAGGAACCCAAAAAAAAAACCGATAATTGTAAATTTATTGGATTCACCCTTTTGACAGAACACCGATGATATGTGAATGCAGAATTAATGCAGCCAAGAAAAAACAAAACTGAAAATACAGCTTAATTTGGATCATCCTTATTTTGCAGTCTTATCCTAGATTTTTCAATTTGCTTAATTATGACCAAATTTGGGTGCATTTAGAGGTTGCTCAATGAATTGGTATTGTTTATTGTTTTTTTTTATATTTAGTAGTACTTAAAAGGACACTATTTTTTCTAAACAAAATCTAAGAACTATAAATCTACTGTAAATTATATTTTCTTGACCAAAACTACTTAATTTATACATCAGAATAGTTGCATTGTACATAGTGAAATTTTATAACTTTCTTTGAAAGGCAGGTAACTTAGGAAATTGTTTCAAGATTAAATGAGAAACCTATACTTATACATCAATCTTTACAGTGCATTTTAAGATTTCAGTAAAATTCTGTTCATGAAGTTTTAAAAATTTTGCATTTGATTTACTAAGATTATCTATTACAGTATACTGCTGTTGTTTAATTCAGAAATGTTTTAACAGATTATCTGCCTTCTGATGCTGAAGAGTGGCAAGTGTTTTTGGCTTTGTATGCACAATCTGCTAGTACAGCTGGAGTCATTACGTGCCTAACTTGTAGTACGCAACATAGCATGAGTACCGAATTTCACCCAACTGTCAACGATACTAAACCTTGGGATGCATCTCTGAACTGGGAAAGCATATCCAAGGTGGCCTTAACCCATCTAGAACCCTTCAAAGTACTAGAAATTCTGCGAGTCATTAACATTCCTAATGGAGCTTTCTCATCAAATTTTTACAGATCTATCATGACGTCTTTCCTAATGAATAAGCAACAGAGGTAAGTTAGTAACATAAGTATGATTTTTATTTTTTCCATGAAATCACTGCAAATGATAACAGGATAGGCCTTAAAATGTCGTAATATTTGTTGAAAGTCCTAAAGAAAGACACCAGCATATTTTATTTCACCTGCACTCAAAAAGCTAGGTCAATGACACTCATCCAAGTTGACATCCAAAATCGATTAGATAATATTTATAGACTAGGACCATAAGACCCAAACATAGCACTCAAAAATTTCTTCATATACACTCGTAAGTTGATTTATTGCAATCTTTGTGAAATACAGCTTAAAATGAAAAGTAGCCTTAAAAGGCCTTAATTTTTCTTTTGCTTGAGGAGTGAGAACCCTGGATAATGATATGGATTGAAGGAAAATTCTTTCATTAAATAATGTCATAATGCATTACAAGTTTTTCACTCTCTTATGCTATCTTTATGTATAACATTTTTTAACCGTGGAAGCAATTGTAAATCTAGATGCTTAGGAAAGTCTCATGGAGATCTGAAGTTAACTATATCTTGTAAAATAAAATTAAAAACGTACTTTGGTAGTGTGAAACTCTTAAGCCTGGGGAGGTCTTGTGGAGACTGCCTTAACTGTGAAAGGATACCCTATACATATTGCATTTTCATGTGTTTTTGTTGAGTTCTGTTTTGTTTCAACGAAACAAAATGTGTTTTACTATTTCTCTGGATTTCTTCGATAATTAAAGAATCACACCACTGACCTTGGCACTGCATGCATTTTAATTATATGATAACAAATATCTGAGCTACATTTTAAAACATCCTTGCATGTTTCTTTACATGAGTTAAAATTAGATGCTTGTATGAGAGATATATGTAACCTTGTTTGTAGCTGTAAGGGAAGTGCCTGTGGAAGGTTGACCATGCAAAAGTAGTCCAATCTCATATCACATTATCGAGTTAAACAATATCATTTTTACCTTATCTGACACACTAGTGAATGATACTAGTACTTCTCTGCCTCTTTAATTGCGGCAGGAAGGGCTTAATTAGAAAAATAAATGGGAATAACACTATAAAAGATAACATTCAAACTTGAGTTTCTCTTGTAAATTTTGGTTCTGATATCATGGGCATTTGCTTCTACCAAAATAATTATAAGTCAGTTTTATCTTTATAGTTATTTTTTAAGCTTTTAGACTGATTACCAGGTTGGCTATTTTTATCTTTTACTTTATCGTTAAAAGAGAATGGATTTATTGGAGAACTCCGGACTAACAGTATTAAACAACTTATGCAAAAGCATGTCATCCTGCTGCAATTTTGCACAGAAGCTTGTAAGTTGGTAAGGAAGAAATCCCCATTGAAATCATGATTTTAGACTAAATTTTATTATGGCAAAAGCCATTTCTTACTATGAAAGTGATAAATGTTGCATTATTGTAAAATTTTACTTTTTACATGGTAAACTTTAATTTCTCTTTAATATTGCATCTTTTGAATTTAAAAAAAATTTGCCAACCCTCCATTTACAATTATAATAGTATATTTTGTTATTCAGTACAAATTTTGCAGACATTGTCAGTTCCAGGCAGATGAGTTCCTGATATTTTCATAAAAATCATGTTTAAGTAATATTTTTGTATTGTTTAAAATAACTTCTTTTTCAGTGCCTTAATGCATAGGACATTGACTACTGTTGGAAGTTATTTGTGGTCTCGTAAATTACAATGTTTATCCCCTGAGGTAATATTCATTCTTTTGATTCGTTTGCTCTTTTATTTGTATTTTTGATTGATTGACTGTTATTCTATATGAATGGATTCTTTTTAACAGGCACGTTTAGTTCTTCAGAAAGAAAAAGAAAAACCAAGCAGCTCTGAAGCACATTCCCCAAAAGTAACATTTTTAACATGTTTTATTCACTTGCCTAGGTTCTTTTACATTAAAAATATTTGCATTCAACTTTATAATCAGATGTTCATAAGATGTTATTTATGAGAATCACATCTCATTAAACTTCAAGAAACAAAGTAGGTATTTTTACTAAAATGTTTGAGTAATTTAATGTTCAACATAACATCAAATGGAGTAATGAAATTGTTTTAGAAATCACACAGTGTAAAGCAACAAATGTTCCCAATCATTTTTTGTTAAAATATTTTGTATCTTATGTGTATTATCTTAAGTTTTATCAATTTCGAAAGCTGAATAGGATAAAGATATTTAAAAAATTCAGCAACTTGACAAACAAATGAAACATGAAATTCTTTTTGATAATTAATTCTATCAGAAATACCAGTAAAAATTTTGGAGTAAAATCAAAACCCAAATTTCCAAAAAAATCTGGAAACATCTGTATAAGTTGCTTTAATTAAAAATTTTTTGATAAGAATGTGCTTGAATTGTGCACTACTAAGTGCTTATCATTTTGTACTTTATTTTTAAATTATAATTATTAAATTAGTAATTTTAATTTATTGTGTTAGCTTCCTTATATGCTCCGAAATGTTATCAATATCCTAAAAATCAGTTTCATTTCAAATATGTAGTATGAGCATTGGGTGCTTTTTTCCTTGAGGTTATTTGTTTTATATTTCAATTTATTTTGCTCCATTTTAATAAACTAATTGCTCAACTACAGGTAGATTTTTATTTCTCTAAAAATTTTCTTTAAACAAATGATGAAAAGAAATCAAATGCTTTCTGATTTATATAATTGTTTTAATCATGCAGGAAAAGCAATCCCCTACGAAAGCTAGCTGCTCATATTTAGAGGAACCTCAAAGTCATTGGGGTATAAAGATATCTTTAAAGTCTGAGTGTAAAGTATGTAAACTGCCATTGACATCTCATCTATCACCATCTCAAGGAGGTGTAACAATATATAGATGTGGTAGGTGATTTTATTTAAAAAATTTTAGTTTGTATAAAGTTTCTTTCCAACATTTAAACACCTTTGTTATTGACTAACTTTGTGGAACTTGTGGATTAATCCGCTTACATTTGTAATCTGTTAGAGTAACTTCTAAAATTTCAATTCTAAGTTGCTATATGGCAAAAACGCATTACAAACATCAACAGACTTCTATTTTTCAGTTAACTTGTTCTAGTTTTGTCTGCTGTTTAACTTTGCACAAATTTAATTAGCATTAGATATTACACTGAATTTTAAACGTTTGGGGGTAAAAGCTGATATTTTGAGTACTGTGCTCTGATTGGTTGATAAACTTCTGCATCACTCATGAACTGGTCAGAATTTATATATAGGCTTAATTAATGCATGTGGCACAGAAATCGAAATTATTTTTATATTGGTGAATGCAACAAATGGATATAAACACTATAAAATCAACTGCTATAATTCATTCTCCAGTTTTACTGCTTAGTTTAAATATGGTTGATTTAAGCTATGGAGCTGCGTGATAATTGCAAAAATTACAAAGAGCTCACCACTCTAATTGGAATTCGGCAGTATGATCACAGGAAGCAGTGAGAAATATGCAAAGTAGAAAAAAAAATGAGAACTGACGGGAAAATAGATCTAGTAAAAAAAAACCTTGAATTCCTTTTGAACAAGTGAATGGGATGCAATTAAAGATGCTAATTGTATCAAAACAACTAAGGTGTATACTTTTTGCCATGCACTTTATTGGAAATAAGCATTAACACCAATGGAACACAAAATGCTGCTTTATATTTTGGATTAATTTTATTTCATATGGATGTATGAAAGTGCATATTGATGTTTCTATTCGTTATAAATTGATTTAAATAAGGTACACACATGAGTAAAGACACTGCTTTCAATAGATATAAGAAGCAATTAAGATTGGATGTTAGGGTTTTATGGTGCTAGGTCCAAAAACAGACAATCTGCGCCATAAGCAATTAAGAAACCACATGGATCTGCTTGTACAAATAAATTGATTTCAAGAAATTAGTTTTTGATTCAACATCCCAAGCTAATAAATTGAACTTTTTTGCAAAAGGGAATTTTGATAAGACTTGCTTAGTATGTTTTATTTAAAGTGAAGTTTTATAATTTTACAATACTATATCATATTTTGTACTTTTGAAAACATTGTAAGGAAGTGCATAAAATCATTTTTTTTATTTAGGTCATTCTTATCACACTGCTTGTTCCACCGAGGGGTTTTGCATTGCCTGTCTTCACTCTCGTGATGATGATAGATAAGTCTTCATAGTGCCAAAATTAGTTTTTTAAAACCATTTAATTGAAATAGAATTAATAATTATGTGCAACAATATTATATGTTTAGTATTTTTACAACATGTTTCCAAAACAAAATATCCTGTAACTGCATAGAATTTGGTACTACTTATGCAATACATTAAGTTGAGTATTGGAGAACTACTTAATTATGTAACATATTGTTAACTATTTACTTATGTTGATATTTTTATGCACTATGTTTAATGGGTTTGTTGTTTGATTCAAAGTTTAGTAATATTTTTAAAAATGTGTTTATTAAAGTAATACTTATATGTACTATTGTTTGCTGTTTGAAGAAATTCATTTGTGTGTTCATATAATAAACAAATAACAATCTGCTGTCAGAAATATTCTGTTTAGTGGTATAAAATATTGATGATCATAGTTATAAACTTTGATAAAACAAGCATAATATTCATATTTTACAAAATCATTTGAAATTGTGGTATGTTTTATAGATTTTGCTATTGATAAAATGTGTACTTAATGACTAATTTTACTCTGGCACATTTTCCATATTTTGCACAAATTTTAATGCTATTGCTCAATTTCATAGTGACTGTACATATTTCATGATTTTCATCTTAGAGTGATTTCAATGTTCCCAAGTGTTCATAAAGAATCTGTCAAAAAAGCCAGTTTGTTTGAAATTCAAACTTGTTTTCAGGTCGAAGTATTAGTATGATCAATTTTTAAAAAATCTATCTAAAAAAAAATTTAACATTTAGTTAACTTTTCATAAATATATATTTTTTAATTTCAAGGTTATTTATATTAAAAGAAAAGGACATGTAGATTGAAAATTTTCTTCATGTTTATTTTATTCATATAAATTAATGTTACAGGATTTTTTTCTTGTGAAATGATTTTGTTAATCTTCAACTATTCAAACTACAAACTTGAGCCTTTTATCAACCTCTGATATGTTTTGCTGATGTGATTTGTAGCACTACTCATTACATTTTGCATATGATGTAACATGCCAATCACAGTGATGTGGTGTAGTAAAGAATGTTGAATTATTCAACTTTAAATACTTTAGCAGTTATTTTTGTAAAGCTTGGAGAAAATATTTATTTATCTACACATAGATATCTTACTACTTTTGCTATTTCAACAACATTTTTAAAATAGGTAGTCATACTTAATTGTGGATTTTTGTTTCTGGAGTTGCATAGGATCTAAATGTTTGATGTATTATTACTGTCTTTAGCTTTTTGTCTTAGTATATGAAGTATATATGTGGATAGTCTCTCAAAAACAGCTGTATTTATTATTTTGCAGCATCAGAAAAATAGCAGCATTTCTTTGTGTATGTTTGAATTAGAATTTTAAAACTAACATTCCCTGAGAAATTTCAAGTGTATAATCTCCATTGCTGTTCAAAAGGGCTCTATTGTTTCGACCTTTTTTACCTCAACAGTATCTGTTTTGTGAGATCTTAGCTTGTTTTTTAAAAGTAACTTATATTTTAGAGTTTTATGGATTATGTATTCAATCCATGTTATATTGTCAATATATTTATTTTTTAGTGTACTACAGTATTGTGTGTATATTGCTACAGATCAAATTATCATTTCTGATCCACTTAATTTCTATTTTTACTTATAATTTTATGGTATGGGCCAAATATACATGTTCTGTTTTATTCCTAAGTTCGAATTAGCATTATTGCTTCTAGACTTTATTAGACATGCTTTTAAAATTAAGATGCATGATTTATCTAAAGTGACATTGAAATGCTTACCTCATTAAATAATAGACCAGACAATCCGTGCTTAGTTGCGAAAGTGCACTCGTAAAGATATATTTTTACTTCATGCCACAGTGTAATTAAATATTATCATTTTATGTGTGAAATTTTAAAACATTGGTCAATATAAGATAAGGTAATGAAGCGTAATTTCCAAAGTTCTTTGGAAATATATGCTGTATCATGATATTTATTTACAGCATCTTTTCATCCTGCTTAAAATTGGTTGAGAAAATAAGAGAAACTAAGTTTTTCAAAATCCTAGAGAAATTTGAAATTTCACTCCTCTAGGAAATTAAATCAACTAACAAAAAGTAAATTAAACAGAAGAGCAAATTTAAACCATTTTTTAAACTCAAGCACATATTACTCCACAATTTGAAATCTTTAGAATACATATAAAAAAACTAGCATATTTCTTGATTTGAGTTTAATGGAATCATTTTTAAATTGAAAACTAAAATCTTTATTTTGAGTGGTCATGAGAAAGTGCAATTTTAACTTCTAATTGTGTAAGTTTTTACATATGTTCTCATATATTCTTATTCATTAGGTCATAGAATTAATTTTTTCTAATCTGAACTACAGTAGTTATGCATACTTGTGTAATTAATAATTGTTTGAAACCTTCATATTGAATTATTTTAACATCATTCCTATAACATTTTGGTATTAATTTTCTAATCAACTTTACTTGCATGAATTTGTCAAATCTAAAATTGTTAATTTGGTGCTATTTGCATTTGTTTTGAAATAAATAATTGCAGTCAGTCATTGATTTTTGTGTTGGCCTTAAGAATCAAAAATAAAGCTTAATTTTCTAAATTTATAAACAAACTGCATCTGTATTAAAGTCAAAATAGTACATGTTTTCTTTGTTATGTATTATCTTATAAAAGCATTGACATTTTGAAAGAATTAACTTTGACAGCCTGTCCCTCTAATGCTCTCTGAATATGACAAAATATGCATGAAAGACCATGACAGTTTCACTAACTAAATTAAAACATTTATAAAATTGGGAGATTTTTCTTTCATAAATTAGTTTTAGTTAAATAAGAAATTCACACAATATTCATTAAAATACACATGTTTCAAAATTGAAAACTGTCTTCCTCGACAACACTTATTGAACTTTCCATAAGAATGGTTCTTGAAAAGTTAGGTGAGTGAAAATTTCTTTATGAAAGACAAAAAAGTTTTTTTAACCTTAATCTATTGATGCCCAAGCATTTTATTGCGAAACTGAAATTTTTTAGTAACTTTATCATCAACATTGTTGTAACTTTTTATTAAACTATCTAAAATGTTTTTATATGGACATGTATACGTGTAGTAAGAATGCTTTTTTCATTTCAATGTTATAATTTGTATTGTTTTCAGTAGGAAGTTTACATCAATATTAACATTAGTTTCTCTTTGAATGCATGTGGTCGTAAGTGGAAAATTGTAACAAAAGATACAAGATATATTAGATTATTAGCTGTAGTATTACAAAAGAGTTCTGCAATACATGACTGTTTACAAAATATTTAAAATTACTGTGCTACCAAGTTTACATTCTACAATTATAGGCAGATTAAGCATGTTTGCATGATCTTGCATGTTTACATGAATCAGCATTAATACATTTTTTCATAAAAAATAAGTCTGTTTTGTTTATATTATCGATTCATATGACATAAGTTGATCCAAATAATTAACAAGTTGCATAATATAACATTCCCATTGACTTTATAGGGAGAGCAAATTTGTTAAATCTTAAAGCACAAATTGTAAATAATGATTAAGCAAAGTATTTGGAAATACAACTGAATCTACTTAACACAAATATTTTCTAGTCATGTAGAAATATGGCCAATTCAGGACTCGTAAATTTACATTCAATGTAAAACTTGCTCATGATTAATTTTGTTTCGCGAAGTTGTACATATTTAGCTTTGTGATAGTTGATTTTTAATGTGATATGATTTTGATGTTTTATTTTAGAAAATCAAATTTTCTTTGTAAATAAGCTGTTAAAATAAGAATCTATGTAAATATATAGTGTATACACAATAAACAACTATATTAGGATGAATATTAAGCTTTAAAATAAAATTTTCTCTATAGTTTGCTGTCTCATTTTGTATACGAATGATTGAAAATATAAATCAAGACATTTTTAAAAAGAACTATTGCTTTGTAACTAAGTTATTCATTAAATTCAGCCAACTGTTTTAATATTTCTTAGGCTAGTTTTTTTAAATATTTTTTTAATTCGTAACTTATTTTAATAAATCAAACGTTCTTATGGAATTATCTTGCAAAAATTTTCCCCATGTCTATCCATCTTTACACCTATCGAATTATTTGGTATTTTAATTATTGATTGTCCTAACTAGAAACTGCATTAACTTTAAAAAAGTTTGGTAAACAATAACAATTGATTTTCCATAGTTAATTGTATTAATAAAATAGGGTGTTACACACTTAGAAGACTTTAAAACCAAAAGCTTAGTCTTTATACTCTCCCAAACTTCACAAGTTTCAGATGCTGCCCTCGTTATCCATTAGTCACTATAATTCATGTTTTGATTTGTGTAACAAACAAAAAAGAAAAATTTGATACCCAGGTTTAATGATTGCTACTGTACATGAAACTGATACAGAATTCCTGAACATAATTCCTTGGAAAGAGGTTTGTTTCAAAATTTTGTTTTTAAATTTATTTTACATGCAGAATTTAAAACCTTTTGAATCAATCACATAACTGGCACTGTTGGAGATGCTGTGATATGTACGTATCCACAATGACAATAGAATACAAGTCAAAAATAGTCATAATTTTGAACACTCAGTTCTGATCCACAACTCTTAAAGTGTTATGTGAATTTTTTAAGTATTGTAAAAAAAGTTGGGAAATGAAAATAGAATTTTTAGTTTGGTATTATAATGCTTTTCCTAAGGTATATTTGCTTTGGCTGCATTAAGGCAAAGCAACTCTTCTGGCGACCTTGAATTTTTGCAGCAATGGATTTCGTCAGACTTATCTTTAATTCAATTAATAATCGAATTGGGATGAATTTATAATTTAATTATAAAATATCCCGATGCATGAACACAGTATGAGAGACTTCTGTAAAGCTAAGTGTAGATGACGCTTGTGTTTCTGGCAGAACATATTTCGGAAGTGACGTCACTTAGCTACATTTTAAGGTGAATCCTTTATCTATCGGGCCGCGGTGGCCCAGTTGGAAGAGTAACGGACTAGCAACCGAAGGGTTGCGAGTTCGAATCCAACCAAACACCGTCGTGTACAAAGGGGGCTGGTGCACTTTAAATCTGTCGTGGCCTCAAATGTCCTCACGTTGGCGTGGTGTGGAAGTTTGGAGAGGGGTGCCAGCTCAGGTGTTGCCTCGTCATCTGACCGTGGTTCAAAATTACGTGGTGTCCTCGGATCTTTCCCTTTGGGATTGATCCCGGACCGTCACCAATAGCCCGTTGTGTTGCTCCAGTGTGACGTTAATTGAAATACCCCCCTTTATCTATCCTCATCTTCCGGTGATGTGTTTACACTGAAAATCTGACTTGATACTTGACATACAACTCAACTTTATCATAGGTAGGTATGTATTTTAATTAACGTCACACTGGAGCAATACAACGGGCTATTGGTGATGGTCCGGGATCATCCCAAACGGAAAGATCCGAACTGATCATAGATGTTTATACTGAAGAGTAGATATTGAAACTACAAATTTATCAGTATAAATGAATTTTGAATAAAAAAATTTTGTATGCAACTTAAAACATATTCAATTTGAACACTTATTTTACAATCTATCACGTAATTTCTAAAATGAATAAAATTTCCGCAGAGCCTGCCCACCTTGAGGGAAGATGGCTTGTTTACTTTTTTATAAACCCAAAAGCTAAACCGAAAGAACAAATTGTCATCGTGGCGTATATTCGCGATAATTTAATATAGGAATAGGTAAGAGTGCTATTCGTTCAGGACAGTTTGATCGGACTGGCAGTTCTCTTGTTCCATTCGCGATGAACTAGCATTTAAGTTATTTTGTGCAGAATAAAACTGGCGGCAAAGATGAACGATTTGATGCCAATTCTGATAATCTGCCTTGTTATAGTTTTCTATGTGGTAACCCTTGAGAATTGGCGACAAATTTTAACATGGCAAGAATCCTCTACGATGCATTTCCAAAAAAGATTCTTAAAAATTTGCTCTACCACGATGTTTCCTTAATTGCCATTGCTTCGATTTCACAATTTCCTCGAAATAACGAAAAAAAATGAGTTATGATTCGTGAATAGTAACAATTTGGAATGAAATTGATATACAGTGGCTCTTAAAAGTGTTCAGGGCCGCGGTGGCCCGGTTGGAAGAGTAACGGACTTGCAACCGAAGGGTTGCGAGTTCGAATCCAGCCAAACACCGTCGTGTACAAAGGGGGCTGGTGCACGTTAAATCTGTCGTGGCCTCAAATGTCCTCACGTTGGCGTGGTGTGGAAGTTTGGAGAGTGGGGTGCCAGCTCAGGTGTTGCCAAGTCATCTGACCGTGGTTCAAAATTACGTGGTGTTGTCCTCGGATCTTTCCCTTTGGGATTAATCCCGGACCGTCACCAATAGCCCGTTGTGTTGCTCCAGTGTGACGTTAATTGAAATACCCCCTAAAAGTGTTCGTACACTTTAAAAATTTGTAGAACAAGCGCTGTAGCCTGGAATTTAATTCGAATATAAAGTCCAATATTTTTTCATATCATCTCCATCTGATTCTGAATAAAACCTAACATTCTTTAAAAATATATTGACTCACTTTCTTTTTATAAAAATGAAAATGCAAGTAGGCAGAGAAAGAACACGCCACAAAAGTGATCGTACACCGAAATATTTTCGGATAAATTCATAAATAAAATTATCGTTTATCGCTTTTTTTTATTTTTGCATTGTGGTGACATTTAAAAAATCGTTTGGCTTTAATCTTTGCTTGCTTACTTCGTAATATTCTATTTATTATTTAAAAATGACTCGTAGTCGTAAGGAAACAACGAACAGCATTCGAAAATTGATTATTTTTCATCATAGTAGTGGTAAATCAGTTCGGAATATCTCTAAATTAGTAAATTTATCCCATTCTACGGTGCAGTATGTGATAAAACGCTTTCAAGAAGAAAATCGGATCGAAAACAATGTAAGGAAAGGTCGTCCGGTAAAGTTAACTCAACGTGATCAGAGATTTATAGTTAGAAAATTTGTGAAAAATCCACGTTTGAGTGCTGTAAAAATTTCTACAGGATTTACTGAAAAATTTTCTACTTCAATTTCATCTGAAATTGTTCGACGAGTGCTCAGATCAACTGGATTAAATGGGCGTTCTGCCCGAAGAAAATTTTTGTAAGTACGAAAAATAGAAAGCTTAGGCTTTCCTTCGCAAAATCAATGATAAATAAGCCCGAAACGTATTGGAATCATGTCTTATTTGCAGATGAAAGCAAATTTAACATGTTTGGTTCCGATGGGCGCATAATTGTATGGAGAAGAAAAAATGATTAACTTAATCCCAAGAACTTAGCTGGAACAGTAAAGCATGGCGGTGGAGGTGTCCTTGTGTGGGGGTGCATGTCAGCATCAGGACTAGGTAATTTGGTATTTATTGATGGCATAATGAATCATGCTCTTTATTTAAATATTTTAAAAGACAATTTAAAATTATCAGCCCAAAATTTGGGTATTGGAAACAACTTTGTTTTTTATCAAGATAACGATCCTAAGCACACGGCTCTCAACGTTCGCCTCTGGTGTCTCTATAATTGTCCACAAGTTCTGAAAACACCACTTCAATCGCCGGATTTAAACCCAATAGAACACATTTGTTGAGAACTGGAGGTTAGAGTACGAAGACACGGCTTTAAAACAAAAAGCGAATTGAAAACAGTAATGATTGAAGAATGGTGGAACATTGATGCAGAAATTACAAAAAAACTGTTGTGGATGCTATAGGATATCCTACTAAGTACTAATTTACCGAAATATTACAATATTTACTAATATGTAGAAATTTTTTTAAAGTGTACGAAGACTTTTGTGAGGTAAGTTTTTTGTTACTTTTTGATTATTGATTTTCCAAAAAAAAAAAGTTTTACTATGTTTTTAAAATATTTTGTGCAGTTTTGTTAAGAACAAGTTATAGATGTTATTAAAAAAATTCCCATTCTGAAATATTAATTTTATTAATGGATAGAGCAGTATTTCTTTGAAATTCGTAAGTGTACGAACACTTTTGGGAGCCACTGTATGTGCAGACTATTGGATTGAACAATGAGAAAAATATAGTCAAATCAATAAATATTTTACGATTTAAAAATTAAATTATCGGTAGAATTTCTCGTTATGCTCAACATCAAACCACTTCATATTCGCCTATACTGAATCAAGCTCGAAAATAAAATACTTTTTAAAGTGATACATTGCATTATAGGTAATTTATTACACTTTTAATGTTAGTATTCTCAATTTCTTCCTCGTCTTGTCATAAGTAAATGTCGCTTTTAATTCCAATTTTTTGACACTATTATTTCTTTTCAGAATGTCAATATGCTCATAATGATCCATATTTCTTTTCACATGTTTGTCTAAGCCATACACTATCGATTAAGATATACACACAAACTATTAGAGAACCTTCATCGTGTTTTACAGTGGATTTTGAATTCTGACAATCTAACTTATTTGGGCTTTCCTCCAAAATTTTCTGATAGATCCAGGTGAGTTAAATTTAGTCCCATTTGTAAAAAAACTTTTACGGAATGAAAAATCAGTTTAAATTTAATTTTGCTTTAATAACCCTCCTGTTTGTTTATCTTGGTGCCGAAAACTGTCCTGTAGTGACGTGCCTCTGATGCAAAAACTTGCTCCAAATTGTCATCTGTTCTGGGAAAGAGACAATTTGTTTTCCTATATGGATTTTCATTCCCTTGGAGTTATAAGGCAATTTTGTCTTGACAAGATATCTCGTCAGTAAAATTGATCAGATCTTGGACGAGATATCGAGACCACTTGGAGGGTCAAGCGGTTTTTCTTGTCGACAGTTGTTGAGAACGATTCTTTCATTTAACCTGTATTTTCTTATGATCATTTTGGTTGGGATAGCTTTTTTAACTAAGCTTAAAATCTTCATTAGTAAGTTTTCGAACTCTAAACGGGTTTTTTTCGCGTATTTTTACGATCCAACTTTCATCCACATTATTTTAAAATGTTCACTTGGCTTTTTTTCATCTGCTCAATTTTAATTTTTAAATGTGTAATGATTTTTATTAGTAGTTTAGTATATGTTTCGAACATTTTTTCTAGATTTATAATTCAATCGTATAGCGGCCTACCGCATGTGGAGAACTAAAGTGGGCCAAAATGTTTAATAATATAACGAACAAAATAATATAACGAAATTTAAGTTCTTATGAATCTGTAATAGTAATCTCACAATAGCAACTATTGAACCTAAATATAAGGAAAGGCCCGGTTTTCATTTTGAGATTAAACTTTTATTTGGCAGGGTTTATTTTTATTATGCAGGGTTGTTTTTACCGTTTCATTTCTCATGAATATAAATTACCTTTCTCATTCGGTGTATAACTTTAAAAATATACTTAATTTCTACGAGTTTACACTCAGGTTCCCGGTGTTCACTTTGACTCACTGTAGTTGCTTTAAAAGGGAAGAATAATGAACTTGTCATCTGCGTCTCAAGCTCCACCGAGATCACAAGCCATTTTTCATGGTATAGAATTTTTAACAAATTCTTTAAATGAAAATTCAACAGAATTAAAATTGCACTTATTTCTCAGTCTTGTAGAAACGAATTGTTTTTGACAATGTTCAAAAAATCTTTTTTTATCTACAGTGGTATTGCAATGTTATTGTTATACAAGTAGTGATTTTAAAAATTCATTGTTTTAAAGAACTTCTGATTTCAAAATTTCTGCTTTTCAGCCAACATATTTGATTATGCAACTAGTTTTACAATGTTTTAAAACAAATTCAGTTATTTTCACAAATTCAATGCTAATTTTAAAACATTATTTAGAAATGGGACAAACGCATGTTAAATAATTTGTAGAACATAATTCAAACCTAAATTACGCTTCGATTCCGTATTATGAACTACCACATGAAGTTCTCAGAAAAATATTTACATCAATAAAAACTAGTTTAATCTTGATACGTGGTCATAAAATAAGAATTTTTAGGAGGCACTGAATAGCTCGAAGTCTTAGGATTTATTAGTTTAATTAAGTAAAGATGCTAGCTAAACACCTTTCCTTGTGAATGAACAAATTAGTTGGGTTTACAGCTTATAAAGACGGGGCAGAGCACTCTGAGCACCTTATTATGGAAGTTCGGTAGAAGCTAAATTAGTTTCTGAGATTGTTTAGAAACAGTATCTTCCCCTCAGTCAGAAGAAAAATGTTAAGAATTTCTTCAAAAAAATTTTAAGAGAAACACCGTCTTTGTATAAACTTGAACTGGTTGGTTTCTTATTTCCTATATCACTTAAAACATCCAAAGCCTGAGACATTTAGTCGTAGGCTCTGGTCAAATTGCCCTCGTGTAGCAAAAAAATCGATCGTAAAGTGACAAACCAAAGCCTGAAAATGGCTCTTTATTGCTCATTCCAGTGTTATGAAGGCATCAGTCCTATCTTCCTGCATCTTGCGATTATTTTACCTTGCAAAAATCTGTTAACACAACAGCGTCTTTGTTTCTTGTAAGTTATGTATCAGCTGTGATAACTCCTCACAAGAATTTCAAAAAATGGAACAAGACACTTAGTAAGATTGAATATATATATACCAAATTATATTTATTTTACCAAGTTACGAGAATTCTTAAATAACGGATCTCACACGATTTGTGACGTAAATATCATTTGATAAGGTATTTATTCAATTACGTTATGCATTATGTATCATCTGATGATTCTTGAAAATACAGTTGTTCGTTTAGATAGGAGCTATTTACATAAAAAAACTGCTGTACTTCTGGATTTCTTAGATTTTAACACTAATGTACCCTCGCCAATACATTAATAAATGCCAGTTTGTAAACTTTTAGGTCGAAATCTTGCATTTGAATTGGAATTAAAGAGAAGACCCTTTTTGATTCCTCAACTACAGTCAAGAAACGCACATGTCCACAGGAGATTACATTCCTTGTAAGAATTTTGTCTAAGGAAACAACTTCGAGTTGCTAATTCAGTAACTCCTTGCTTTAAATTTCCTTTTCTGTTCAAAGGGAGCGAAGTCAAGCGCAATTAACTTCGCGAAATTCCCGCTGATTCTTCAGTCTCGCTCGAGATCTTCAGAAAGGAATGCATTTTAGAGAACAACATGCAGTTTTAAGCGAATGCAAATGAGGCGTAATGGATTCAAATGTACCGAATCCTTTGTCACTCAGAAAAGGACTCATGAAGTCAGAGTCACTGGAAGAGGAAATGGTAGCACTAACTCTGTGTTTGTTTTTAAGTTTTGATTAACTGGATGCAGTATCGGGTAATTGAGTTTACATATGCTCCGACAGAATTAAACTTTTTGCTGTCAACATTTTTAGTGAATAAAGATGGTAGCCTAAATTGACAATACACTGCTGTTCATTGAAAATGAGATACCAAGACTTGAGTTACAGCAATAAAATTCATTTGAGAGATGACGTGGTACAATGAAAAATAAATGAAATTACAGAACTATAAGTAAAAAGGAAAATACTAAAATCAGCAATTTTGTGTCCACCTTTAGCAACTTTTAGAAACCAAATTTCCGGTCAATTCAACACAATTTTTTCTTTGTTGCATTTTCAATGAACGGTAGCGCATGTTTATTCAGTTAATTTGAATAATTAGAACATGATTATATGTTCTTAATCCATTATAGAAATTTAATTTAAAAATGAACAGCACAGAGATTTAAAACATTTTCGCTTTTGCATTAATTAATGCAGGCCTACAAGTAGTATATTATCAGAAGAATATGTTTGACGATGATAGTAAGAATTCTCTTGATTTGATCGATAATTTTTTTAAATATATAAATTGTTGAATTAAATATGCAATGAATTAAATTATACTGAATTAATTCAAGTTTTACTGTAAAAGCACCGAATAAGCTGATATAAAGTTCTCAGTTTCCGTATTCTATTACTTTGAAGTTCCAGCCTTGAAAAATATCCTGTGTTTTCAAGTATATAATCAGACTCTACAGAAAATGTGCTAGCAATTACTCTCATATATACCCCAAACTTCATCGTATTTGAATTTTACATGAAAATAACACACAGCACACACGTTCTCTTTAGAGTAATACTTAGGGAACGGTTTTAGACTTTCTAAGTTAAAAATTAAATTATTTTACACACGTATTTTTGTATCACACACATGTCCAAAAATTAAGGATAATGCAGTCCAAGATTTATCATGTGGCATATACCTGCACCGAAGTATCTCAAAGGACAAATGAATATTACACAAGCTATGTGGAATAAAATAAGAACACCTACATTCCTCGTAGTGATAATGGAAACTAAAGAAATGAAAACAAGATTTAATGAACACAACTGTAGGTTTTAGTTATAACAAAAAATTGTTTTTGCTCCGTTGAAAGTAACCTAATAGGGAATGTTCCAGCACATCACAACGTGCAGCCAAGCTACCCAAGAGTTCTTGTGGCAAGAAGTCCCGTTTGCGTACTAGAGCAAGTCTTTGTCTGGTGCGGTCCTTGGTGATGATGCGTAACTACTGCGACTTCCGAGAGCATCTTAAGTATGCTCTACTGGATTGAAATCAAGTGACCTTGCTTGACACGAATTCAGTATTCTTAATTTGTTTTACATGTATGTACTCAAGAATCTTCATTGCTGAAAATGAGAAAAGTGCGGTCTAAAAATTAAAAATCGGAACGTTTTATTAGTTTTTATAATATTTAAAACATTCCTGAAAACGTTTAAACGTTATACTTTTGTAAAATTAACTTTCTTAGTGGCTAAACTATTTTCCGATGATCAGAAATGCTACGCATAAATACAAAATACTATACTTAAACAAGAAATGTGGCGGTTTGGCCAAGTCTGATCGTTGTGCTATCAAAATCAACCACCAAACCTTAAGAAATCCTTTTCTGAGGATGTATAACATATAAATTGACCTTTTGGATAGTATGTTTAGAAGTTTCGAGATATGTGTAAATGAGGAAACACTCTGAGAAGTTATAAATTCTCTATTATTCTGACAAAGGGCTCTGCTTTAGAAGTGTGAAAAAAGACATTTTAACGTTATTCAGTTTTTTCATTATGCATGTAGTCAGTTTGTCCACATATTCGGTTCGAATAAGATGATGGAGTAAAGCCGACTGGCAAAGCAAAACCAGTTGTTTTACATCACCTACAGAATGACCAACGAATTCGGAGCTTTTGTTCGGAATCATTTGTCCATCTGAAATGAATACAAAGTAAACAAGTAAAGCAGAACGAAAAAGTAAGAGGCAGCGACCCATAGAAATGTCAAGGTTAATCAAACCGAGCGTTCTATGGAGGAAACCCCTATTCAGTTTTGGGATTATTAGGCTGATTGGAAATTTGTCATATTCTTTCCTTCTTTTCATATTTATCTTTTTAAAGAATGCCGTTGAACTTTGTTTTGAAATAAAGCCAAAAATATTTTGGCCCAAGAGAAATTTCAAGTGAAAACACTGAAAAATAAACATAGGGCAAAACGAATTGAAAGAAGTGTCTCATTTCTGTATATTTTTATTCTTTCTCTTCCTATGTACTGAGCACGCAAATATTCAACCGTAAGCTTGCTAAAAGTAACTATTTGTCGTAGAGCGAAAAAATATTTTAAACTAGAATTAGGAAATTGCCAAGGCTGAAAATTAAAAGGTGCATACACCAAATCTGAACATCCCGATACCTTATTATATCCCAATACTGATCACCACATTCATGTATACTCTACATTTCTACATGTAGAGTAGAGCTTTATACTTTTTGAGTCATTTGAAAATAAATTTATAGCATTAAACCTAATACAGCAAACATGATTCTCTAAAATAGGAAGATTTTATATATCAATAAGGATATTTAATAACGTCAAATCTAACAATTGGAACCATTGATATGAAATTATATAACTTTATGAAAAAACACCTTTCTCTATCACATCAAGACCTTAACTTTAAATTCACTTAACCGTCTTAAATTTTGTCTTTGGACGTCCTAAGCATCCTTACATCTTATTCTCATAGTCAGACATATTCTAAAACTAAAGGACAGTATCTTGAGTTTGGATACATAAAATAAGTAATGAAACCCACCAGTGGCCGAGCGGCTAAAGGTGTCACTCTATATAAACTGGTAGACTGAAGCGTTTGTTTACGAGTTCGACGTATGTGTCGACGTTCAATTGATTGCCTTGAAGTTCTTGGGACTTCTCTCTAGGCGATACATAAAAGAGGCCCACTTCATCAAGTAATCCAGAGAAGCATGTCTTCCCTCCAG
Source organism: Meta bourneti (assembly GCA_933210815.1). NCBI lineage: Eukaryota > Metazoa > Arthropoda > Arachnida > Araneae > Tetragnathidae > Meta > Meta bourneti. The sequence goes on along the minus strand of OW119923.1, from coordinate 74,524,610 downwards.
TTCACGATGGGTGGGATGTGACAGCACTTACCTTCATGTTCCGGGTTGAGACTGCCTTGTTCTCGCCAACGAAATGCTTGAAGGATTATACGTTCATGAGTTGGCATTGGAAAAAAGTAATGATAAATTAAATGTTTTCAGTTTTAAAATGATAATGTGCAGTGACTGTGAGAACATGATTTCATTAATATATAATCGCATTAACGACGTTAGCGTATAACACTCAGATAAAATTGTGGAAACTCGTAATTTATTAACTACATGATCTGGCTTTAGTTGGATTCTTCATCTAGTGGCTCATCTTAATAAAAAAAAAACTCTTAATTTAAATTTTGAAAGCAGTACCAAATAGTATATAATTGTTTCCTGGGTTAAATAAAAAAACTCAAGCACACACGTACAGACAGTTTGCCAAATTGGCGACTAAAATTTTCGTCGCCAAACGGCTATTTGGATGGGCCGTCATATCGGATGCATTCCACTTATACGTTGATAGAAATGTATGTAGCAAACCAATGATGGGTTATATTGCAAAATTATTGCCAAATGGCGATGGTACCGTGTTCTTGAGTCTAACCGTTTCCTGCATGTCCTTGGATGGGCCAGGTTAAATAAATAATTATGATCAGGGCTTTGGAGATTGATCTTTAACAACACTTGAATTTTTCTAAAGTAATCACAATGCGGATTTTTTCAATAATGTTATGTGAACGAATACAGGTTGGAACAACAAATATACTAGCATCACTTACCCCATGTTCTGTATCTTAGGTAGAAATATTCAAAACATTTTTATGGACTTGTCGATATTAATTCGGAAATTTTCAACATTGGAAAGCTGAGCTTATGAAGTAATTTAAATTAAGGCATTTCGATTTGAATTTTGAAAATTGGATTACGCTAACAATGAAATTTACATTTCATACGATGAAAGAAAAAAATCATTACCTTCACTCCACGAAAACAACTTACTTTGTAAATTTGCGGAAAATGTCAAATGGTCCTGAATGTATGAAAAGATGCCAAGATTGTAGAATAGTATCAAGCGAATTTTAATATAATTTAAATATTTAGTTAGAATATTTGAAAATCAAAAGAAGAGATGGAAATGACATCTGATGCTTTTTTTATCACAAATGTTTTATTCATGCTAATGAAAACTTGTGATAATTCTGGAAATGGAAGATGTATGTAAACATGTTTTCGACAGGTTATTTGACATATAATATAAATATATAACTGATGTTGATTTAATTTTAAGTTTTATATCAATACATGGAGGAAGGAGTTGAAACTAGACTTCAACCAAACTCAGACGGCTGTCTTTCAATCCTTTAATTAATTTTAGTAATCGAACTCTATAAGATGTCTGTAGGCATCAAAGAAAAAAAAATATTTTATAAAGTTTAGAATTTACAAAACACGTTTTTGGCATTAGATATAGTTTATTAGCATTAAAGAATTTATTAGATTAGAAAATACTTTTAGCATTTCCTCTTGGTCACATACACAGTGTATTCAAAAAGTTCCAGGACTGATCACACACAGGCCATATAAAACAGAGGATATACTTATATTTGATATTAAGCTTCGACATAGTCTCCTCCCAATTCAATACAACGCTTGGAACAAGTGTACAGGTCCGTAAACGCCTTCTGGAACGCCTCCACTCCAACACTATTGAGTTCCGATGTCAGCCGCTTCAATCTCCTCTATCGACTCGTACCGCTGCCTTTCATCTTCAATTTCAACTTGGGAAATAAAAAATAGTCCGGGGACAGATCTGGTGAGTACAGGGGGTGGTTGATGCACACAACCTGCCTTCTCGCCAAAAATTGCTGCACAGGATGGACTTGTGAGAAGGTGCATTGTCATGCAAGAGGCACCAATTTCCACTGTGCAACAAATCGGGCCTCACACGCCGCATTCGTTTCGAAAGCCGATCCAAAACATCTTTGTAGAATGCCTCAGTCACAGTGGAACCTTGACGGCGAAATTCTCGATGAATAATGCCCCGACTGTCATAAAAGGTGATCAGCATCTTTTTCGTTTTTGATTTTGAAGCGCGAACTTTCATCGGCCGACTCTTTTTCGGACTTGTCCACTCAGCACTTTGGTGTTTTGTCTCCGGATCGTACTCGAGACATGAAGTCTCATCTCCGGTGACAATGTTTTGCAAAAAAGTTGGATCTTCAAATCTTTGCAGTTGGAAATTCGGTGTTCTTTTTGTTCAGGAGTCAGAGTGGTGGGGCACAAAGCGCGTATAGAGTTTTTTTTTTTTCAAATCCTCTGTCATGATCCTGAAAACATACCACATTAATGTTTAACGATTGTGCAATCATTTCTATCGTTATTCGGCGTTCGGATCTCACCAACGGTTGCACACGCTCCACATTTTCATCATTTCGACTCGAACATGGACGCCCTGATCTCTTATCGTCTTCGGTCGAGTCTCTTCCAGCTTTAAACCTCGAAAACCACTCAAATTCTCGCGAACGACTCATAGCATCGTCACCATACGCAGATATGATCATTTCGTACGTTTCTGTGGCCGATTTTCCCAATTTAAACAAAATTTGATGTTCGTTCGTTGATCCATTTTTTTTCGATGACAATGACGCACACACACGCTTTACGCAAATGAACGCTACCAAGTCCGAACTAGTCAGAATTGAATGCAACCACGTGTTACGCGTGGCTGAAGGTCCTTGCTACGTCATTCCGCCGGTTTCGCAGCGATAACGTCTCTGTACTTTTTTACGAGCGGGAGTCCTGGAACTTTTTGAATACACTGTGTATAGTACACAAGTTTTAGTTTTATAACGATATTTTCAATTAATTTTATCTTTTTAGAAATCATTAGTAATTTTCAATCTTGGAATAGACGCTTAAATGCACACAATTGAATTCATGGATCAATTGTACGGTTTTAACCTTTTTTAAAATTAACTAATGTACGAGGGTTGTTAAAAGCGACATTAATATTTTTAAAATACGTATTAAAAATTTTCTTGATTAAGCATTTTTAGATAAAAATGCTTAATCAAGAAGCTGACAAATTTAGAATAATTGTATAACAAGAAATAAATAGTTGACAATCATTCAAAGAGAAAATCCTTTGTTATAGAGACAAATACAAGTTCTTTGGTTATTTCATCATAAAACTGTGAGGGGTGTATCTATTATGGACCAAAGGAAAGTAACATGTCTGAACGAGACAAGTATGTAGGCAGCCTCCCTTAAAGAAACAAATTCAAAGGTCTTTTAGGAAATCCCATCACTAATTCATGAACTGGTCTAGAAAAACAGACCGATGATATACAGCTGACATCAAAGTGACAGTGTCGTGACAGAAATAATTTGTAGAAAGTATCTCTTCCCAAGAAAGAGAAGAAAACCCTTATTCTCTACCCTGCAGGGTTTCGTTTCATACACCTCAGATCTCTCAATCCTTGGACTCCCTGCCAACTCCAATAACTCCATTTAGAAGCCTCCCCTTTTCCGTTCCACTAACACACATATTAGACCAGAGCGACAATATTTGGCGAGATATTGCCGAGATTATAGCCGTGAGGGAAAGCTATGGGAGAATTAATTACACTGGTGGCTGCCACTCAAGAGTTAGGTTTTTCGGTTTACGGATTGCATTGGTTTCAGTCATCTGGGTGGCAGTTTGGAAGAAAAAATATTTTAATATTTTCAGTTTGTACCATTAGATGAATTAAGTACAGTGAGTCTATACTGAACTTAGTCACCACTACAAAAATTAACTTATGCAGTATCCACTGTGAAATACTTTGAATTAACTTATAATACAATAGTATATACAGCAGTGTAACTTACCGCCACCACGAAGTACTTTTTGGTAAAAAAAGTTTCACTGTCTTTCACACGTCTTTCTAAATTGGTGATTGGTGGATGCGATTATGAACGCGCAGTTTCAAACAAGCTTAATGGCGATTTTGTCAAATACTTTTTTGTTTACGGATTGCACTGTTTTCAGTCTTCTGATTGGCAGTTTAGAAGAAAAAAATATTTCATTATTTTCAGTTGTGCCATTAAATGAAGTGCAATGAGTCTATAATCAACTTAGCCACCTCTGCAAAAATTAACTTACAATGCAGTATCCAATACGAAGTACTTTGAATTAACTTACAATACAGTATTATGTATGTAGCAGCGTAACTTGCCTCCACCACAAAATGCTGTTTGGTAAACAAAGCTGCACTGTCTTTCTAAATTGGTGACTGACGGATGTGATTATGAACGCGTGAACTTTCAAACGAGCTTAATGGCTATTTTGACAAATACTAGATGGCACTCACAAGAATCGCTACGCAAATCGATGGATAGTCCACGTTGATAACGACGGATAGTCCACGTCCTATAAGCCATTGCTTCTATTTCTATCACCACTTCACTCTTCGTTACCACTCAGCCTTCTCTTCACATTCGATTTTTAAAGGCAAAAACAAGGGACGGTAAACAGTCGCAATCATCCATTACATGACCACGCATATGGAAATATACCCGTGATTAAGATCACGGGTACTTCCATATGCGATATACGGTTATAGGATTCACGCAATTGGCTAACTAGTGATAGCAACTATCGAATTCAGCCTTTGCTAAATTCTAGAGGGAAGTATTGAGATGTGAACTTAACCACAACTACAGAAAATAAATTAATATTCAGGAGTACATAAAGCTATGTTTCCTACATCTACCAGAAAGTAATTTTTGGTAGACAAAGTTACACTGTCTTTCACACGTCGTGTTGAAAGTAAAGTGAAAATTTGACCCCACAATGAAATTGGTCAACACATTTGGTTTGCTCGGAATTTTCTCTCAACGTTATTAATCGTTTCAAAACGCATTATGACTCTGAATACCATTGGTGGATTTCCATGAATAAGTTCGGACCGCGGTAGCCCAGTTGGAAGAGTAACGGATTACAACCAGATGCCTACGAGTTCGTAACCAACTAAAGACCGTCGTGTGCAAAGGGGGCTGGTGCACGTTAAATCTGTCGTGGCCTCAAATGTCCTCACGCTGGCGTGGTGTAGTAGTTTGGAGAGTGAGGTGCCAGCTCGGGTATGACCTCATCATCTGACCGTGGTTCAAATTATTTAGTGTTGTCTTCGGAGTTTTCCCTTCGGGTTTCATCTATAACATATTTTATTTACAACCTAATGCAAATCCTGAAGTCCATTATATACATATATATATATATATATATATATATATATATATATATATATATATATAATATACGTATATATATACAGGGTGTTATCAAAATAATGGAAACACTGGATTTATAAGGAATGCTTTACTAATATGGCGTAGGACCGCCTTTGGTATGTAATACAGCTTGGATTCGCTTGAGAATCGAATCATACAAGTGCTGAATAGTGTTTAGAGGAATATTGTACCATTCTTCATGCAGATATTGTAAGAGTTCCGGGAGAGATGTCGGTGGAGGATATCGATTCCGGATTGAACGCTCCAAAATAGACCATAACGGTTCGATTATATTGAGGTCGGGGGACTGTGCTGGCCAAGGTAGATGTTTCAGTTCATCCTCGTGTTCATCAAACCATGATTGGACCAGTCCCGCTGCATGAATAGGAGCATTATCATCCTGGAAAATTACATCTCCTGCAGGAAACAAAGTTTGCATCATAGGATGGACCTGGTCAGCTAAAACTTCTCTATACTTCTTCCCAGTGATCCTTCCTTTCAGGGTTACGATTGGGCCAGCAGAAAACCACGACATGGCTGTCCATACCATGACAGATCCACCTCCATGCTTGACAGTTGGAAGGAGACAATAACGATCATACGCTTGTGCAGGTGTCCTCCAAACGTGCACCCGTCCTATTGTGGGGAAAAATGTGAAAGATGATTCGTCTGACCATATAACTGTCTTCCACTTATCAATCGACCAGGTTTTGTGGTTGTGGCACCACTGTAGACGACGTTTGGCATTAACATCTATGACAAGTGGCTTGGGAATTGCTACTCTGCCGTAAATGTTCTGTTTATGAAGGTGCCTCCTAACTGTAATTATTGACACTGGAGAATCCAGATGCTGATTGAGCTCTGCGGTCACTTTGGCTGCAGTTTTTTTCTTTTTAGACACTACAATCCGCTTCAATACCCGTCGGTCTCTCACTCAGCTTCTCCTTCCGTCCACTATTTTGCTTTGCCGAGCTTGTCTTGCCGCGCTGTGTGTACGCTGTCATGACTTTAGACACCGTACCTCTAGAAACGCCTAAAAGCTGGGATGTTTCGGTCACAGTTGCTCCAACTAGTCGGGCTCCTACAATTTGACCTCTTTGAAAGTCTGTGAGGTCTGACATTTTACGCTTTTGACAAAAATCCACGACGTATACAACTTCACTAAAGCTACCTCATACTACCATGATATATAGTACTTTTTATATTAAAAAAAACTGGTAGTTAGGATTATATTTTAATGCTTTCGAAGCGCATTCTTAAATGTCACTTTTATTCACAGGTGTTTCCATTATTTTGATAACCACCTGTATATTATACACAGTAGAGTCTCGCTTATCCGACATAAACGGGCCGGCAGAACGTCGGATAAGCGTAAATGTCGGATAACAGGGAGGAATTAAGAAAAAGCCTAATAAACGTCAAATTACGTTATAATTTTACAAATTAAGCACCTAAACATCACGTTTTACAACAAATCAACAGAAAAAACAATTCAATACCGATAACGTTATATAGTAATTATTTACAAATTAGCACCGAAACATCGTACTGTATTAAAACGTATTGAAGTTAACGTTAAAAACTGACTACAAATAAATATAGAATTGCATAAAATGAACTTACAGTAACAGCATTGTCGTATGCTATACATATATATATATATATATATAGAGAGAGAGAGAGAGAGAGACCATCACCAAAAATCAAATAAGAGAAATCAGTAGTAATTGCAAAACAGGAAAAGCTTGTGGAATAGATAATATTGCTGTTGAGATGTTAAAAGCAGATGAAAATACAACCTTCTATTATACATAATCTATATAACACAATATGGAAAACTGAAAAAATACCGGAACTGTGGAAAGAGGCAGTAATCGTTAAAATTCCAAAAGAAGGTGATAAATTCAGCTGTGAAAATTGGAGAGGCATAAGTCTACTGCCATCAGCATTAAAAATATTTGGAAGAATTCTAGTTAATAGAATGAAAGATGAAATAGAAAGCATTCTCAGATCAGAACAAACTGGTTTCAGACGAGGTAGTAGTACAGTACAACATATTTTTACACTTAGAAATATAATCGAACAGACATTAGAATATAATGCTACAATATACAGGGTGGGCGAAAAGTCCATGACACATTTCAAAATTTAATATAAAATCAACCAATTGTCATATGAGAATGCGGTTTTCACAAAATTGCTTTACATGGCATCAAGTTTTTTTATTTTAGCCATAAAAAAATTACATATTAGAACAATACATATTGTTCTAATAAGATTACATATACATTAAAATAATACATATTAGAATTTATTAGAGCATGTTTGTCACTACATGCTACCATATTTCAATGTGGGCACCCTTTGTGGCTTGAGCGACATCTAACGAGGTTTTAATAGTTTTTGCTCTTTCCGTTGGGGTCGTCATAGCTGGAATGGTGGATTGCAAGCTAACCTTACTAAGCTAGTGCTATACAAATAGCGCCATTTATGTGCAAACAATTGAACTATTTTTTATGCCAAAGAAACTTGATGTCATGTAAAGCTATTTAGTGAAAACCGCACACTCATATGACAATTGGTTGATTTTATATTAAATTTTTAAATGTGTCATGGACTTTTCGCCCACCCTGTATTTTAACTTGATAGATTTCAGTAAAGCATTTGATTCTGTTTTTAGAGCCAAATTGTGGTAAATTTAAAAAGATTATGGTATTCCACAAAAGTCCACATGCAAGCATTTGCTGACGACTTTGCCTTTATTATCGCGGCAAAATCAGAGCGCAAATTAGGTGAGCTAGCCACAAATGCACTGGACCTGTTAAAAACCTGGACAGATCAGCAAGGTCTGAACGTGTCCGAAGAAAAAACTAAGTACCTCCTCCTTAGTAATCTTTCGAGAGGACCTTCCATCTACTGGAATAAAAAAAGAATTAAACGAACTAGTACTTTAAAGTACCTAGGACTTACATTAGACGAGAAGCTAAATTGGGCAGCTCATGTACAGACTTTAGGACAAAAAGCCATGTTCCAATTTCAAATGCTACAAAGAATAGCTGGAACGAGATGGGGAATAGGGCAGAAATTTCGAAAGCTGCTGTACAAAACAGCGACAGAAAGAATGTTGAGTCATGGTGCAGTGGTCTGGGGTCATAACCCAACTCAACGAACTATAAGAAAGCTTAATGGGATACAACGAAAATTTCTGATCTCAATTACAGGCAGTTACAGAACAGCACCCACTTTGGCCCTTCAAACAATTGCGGGAATTCCACCACTACATCTTTCACTTCAAAAAGAAGCAGTGTGCGTCAAAATGAGAATGAGAATAAGTACAAAGCTTGGAAATGCAAATTATGACAAAGATGACTACGAGGAAAGGGCAATAGGTTGGTCTGTACATCCAGCTAAAACTCTTTCATATGACAGAATAAACCCAGCAGTGGGAGTACCTCACTCCGGCATAAGCTACTTCACCGATGGCTCCAAAATGGAAAATAGAGTGGGAAGTGCTTTTTGTTCTATGCAGGGAGGGCGTATAACCCAGCAATGGTTCACGAGAATGCAGGACAGCAACTCCGTTTTCCAGGCGGAACTGTATGGGATTTTAGCAGCCATAAAAGCGGCAGAAGCAAGAGCAGATAAAAATGTAAAGATCTGGTCAGACAGCCGAGCTGGTCTCCTGGCACTTAGAAATCCAAAAACGCCGAGTCCACTGGCACGAAGAATACAATGTTTATTAAATAACAACAAGGAAATTTGTCTAGGCTGGATTAAAGCCCATGCGGGCCATGAAGGAAACGAAGAAGCAGATAGGTTAGCAAAAGAGGCAACCACAACGGAGTGCATTGATGAAGGGGTGAAATGGCCCAGAAGTCATTGCAGGAGGGAAACCACTAGCTGGCTACTTGGTGCATGGCAGAAAGAATGGGATGAAGGAGAAACAGGTAGGATGGTACATGATGTGTTGCCTAGAGTGTCACTAAAATCGGCAAGTTGGACCAGGGAAGAGACACTCTTCTTCACAGGGCATGGTCCGTTTCCATCCTACCTAACGAGGTTTAAAAAAATCAGTTCAGAAAATTGCTCCTGTGGTGAAATCGGCACACCTCCACATTACATTACAGTCTGCCCCCTTACAGCATCATGGCATATGAGGACGCCTGCCGACCACCTTCAAATCGCATGGCTCAGGAACATTGCTACTACCAAGGGCTCGAGGATCAAAATTATTAACATGATGAGATTCATTGAGAATCATCAGGACTTGATCATCCAAAGAGACTGAAAAACCTACTTTTTTTCTTCTCTCATGTTGTATATATGTATATAGTGTAACTTAGTATAATATAGATGTAATTACTGTATAGATATAATAATGTATAAATGTAACGTGCTCTAAATTCTGGATAGACATGTCACCTCGGTGGCATGCTCTATTCATCCCAACCACATTTATTTAAACTGGTACAGTGTCTCACGACACTAGGCACGGGAATGTGTGTTGGTGTTAGTTAGTTAGGTATTCCACAAAAAATCATAAATATAATATAGGAAATGTATAGAAATAGTAACACTTGCATTGAAGTAAACAGAAAAGTAACAGATTTCTTTTTAGTGGAAAATGGAGTTCGACAGGGTTGTGTCATGTCAGGTCTCTTTTTATTATCATTGTTGACTGGATTATGATAACAACTTTTAGAAATCAAAAAACAGGAATAAGATGGAATTTTACATCTGTTTTGGGGATCTTGATTTTGCAGACGATATCGTCATGTTGTTGTCCAGGTTAAGAGATTTACAAACTAAAACGGATGTCTTTTCAGAAAATGCTAAACAAGTGGGACTAAAAATCAATCAGAATAAAACAAAAGTCCTCAGAAATAACGAAAAATCTAGCACTCCCATCAATGTTCAAAATAACTCAATAGAAGATGTAAGCACCTTTTCATATCTGGGAGCAACAATAAACAAAAATGGTGGTGCTGATGAAGATATTGATCTTAGAATTTCAAAAGCTCGCAACTGTTTTAAGAATCTTAATAAGTTGTGGAGAGCAACTAATATACATGTAAAAACCAAATTAAGTCTGTACAAATCACTAGTACTTTCAGTTCTCTTATACGGTTCTGAAACATGGAAAATTACCAAAACACAGTGCAATAAACTAAATGTTTTTCAAAATAAATGTTTAAGAATTATCTTAAAGATTTTTTGGTCATACTACATTTCAAATGAAGAATTATTAAATAGAGCAAAATTTAATGAAATAGGAAATGAAATCAAATTTACAAGACACATTTTAAGAATGAACAGGGACAGTATTCCTAATGTAGCATTGACATGGACCCCTGATGGAAAGAGAAAGCGTGGACGTCCTCGTTTGGCCTGGTACCTATAATGGAACAAGAGAGAAGTGAGGCTGGATTGGGCGATCTAGATTGAAGGTCTTATGTACCCCTACGCACTAGAGAATTTATGATATGATTAGTAATTGCGATAATGTTGGCTGCAAATGCAACAATTATATTTACCTTCCTGAATGTCAGCTTGGTAACATGAAATACATCAGCCAAACTTCTAACTCCTTAAATATCCGCATCAATTTTAACATTAATAAGCTTGTTACATGAGATTCTAATATCTCTTCCAGTATCTACAGGAACTAAATTTATAATCAAATCCATAGAATTCATTACATCTGCAGGGATCAAATTACTATTGATAATCAGCTCTAAACTCTTAAAACTACCCGTTAACATCGTTTTAACTTTTTCAAAATCACTGCTCTCAATGAATGCTTTACAGTTACATAAGTTCTATACGAACAGTTTCGACTTTAAGTAAGCTACCTCGACCTTCTATCACTTTTATCCTTACCTCTTTCAACGTCATTTAAAAATAGTTTTTTCTTTTTCCTTTTGTCTCACCAGTAGATGGCGCCATACCTCATTTTCATAATTATATATTTTTCACTATTTTCTTTTAATTCCATCAAATTCATCCTGCCACGTTTATAATTTCTTGTTGCAAATTACCTTTTCCCCTCCTCTTCACATGTACAAATATTCTCGCTACTTTCGAGCCATTCTTTTGTTCTTTTTAATCTGCTATTCTTGATAGGACGGATCTGGCAGTGAATAGTTCTCTGGGATAGCTTGGCGTGGGTGGCGGCATTTCAAAATAGTAGGGTTGTTATTTTTCTTGGCTGTTATTCCTTTGGCATTCTTATTGATTTTTTCCTTTCAAACCTTTATAAAGTTTTATTTCTTAGGATTTTTCTCTTTGGTAGTACTTTGAGTTTTCGGGGGGTAACTTGTGTTAATCTCTTTGGCTAAACCTCACACAAGTACAGAAAAAACTCAAAGCACCTCTTAAAAGTGACTCCTGTTTTACTCCACTTGACAAAGTAAGCGGGCTCACTCACTCCACATTTACACATTTTATCTTGTTTCTCGGAAAAATCTATTTTTATAAGGTAGCTTTACTTATTATATGCTACCAGAATTACCCGGCGATGCTCGGGTTGAATTGGTTAAATGTTGATTCTATTTCATAGAAAAATGCAAGCATCATTTAAGCGTACAGAAAATATTTTTTTTTAAATCGCTTTAATTTTATCATAGCTTCTACAATTTACTTCGGACGCAAATATGTATACATAATATATCCATCCATATAATCCATTTCATATTCATCACACTCTTGGTGTAAGACAAACTACAAAAGCTTTTTCTGAGATGACTTCTTCTGAAGTCGATTTTGAGTTTTAGAGTGATTACTAATGCCAATTAAATCATCATTTTCAGTAAAAATGAGGAACTTTCAGGGTATAGTCTTGCACTCAGTTTTCCAATCACTATTTATTATTTGTGGTATCCTTGCACCATGGATTCGATGTTTTAGAATTACATTATCATTGTGAGAGGACGGCAAATTAAACTGTTACGGCATTCGTGGTTTATTTTGAAGCACACATTTTTTTCTTGAAAATTCTATTCAGCCGCACGTGGAATAACAAAGCTTGTTTTTAAAACAAATGTCATCAGTGTAGATAAAGCATACTCAATTGATTGCATTTTTTACAAAATCACTGATTTCAATTAATCTTTCACAGGTACCTAAGTTGTATACGAAAACAGTTTCAACTTCAAGTAAGCAACCTCGACCTTCTGTCACTTCAGACAAAAAATTTCCATTTTTCAACAGTCCTAGTTTACATACTTCGTTACTATGATTTTCAAAATCAGAAAAGTCTTATTTTAAATTCGTTTTCCTCCAACAGAAAAATTTAGTTTTAAATCAAATCCTTAAGGTACATTTTTCAACTGAGAGACTCAGTTTCTATATGGAAACTACGTACCTATTTAGAATGATAGATGTAGTTACTTGACTAGGGAGTACGGCTTTCAATAATACCGATGAAACATGAAAAACAAATGTAAATTAAACTAATTTTAGTTGTCTTGTAATGAAAATATGTCAAAATTTAGAAATATCTTTGAACTACAACGAATGGCTCCCCGTTTTGATTTAACGTAACATCTTATTTTTTGAATAACTTTATTTTAACTTTACCAGCCATTTTAAAATAAGAAGTTATGCACCTTACTTCTAAAGGTTTCCATTTATTTTTATGAAACAGAATTCTACAAACTATAACGTATTTAAATAAAGACTTAAGGAAAGTTCGTCGAAATATGCATATAGAACCAATAAATTACCCATGTCTAGTAGTATTTGACAGAAAATAAAAGAATTCATTATAAATATATATAGGGAGAGAGAGGGAGACCATCACCACAAATCAAAAAAGAGAACCCAAATAAAAACAAAACAAAATGCAAGTAATAACAAGAACAAAAGGTGCAGCAAAATAACAACAATAATATTGACCCTTTAGATAAACAGCGCTGTAAGCCGCAGAGAACAAATAAAGGGAAATAATAAGTGAAGCTATCCTAAGAATAGATTTCCCCCAGAAACTAGATGAAATAAAAGATGTAAATGTGGAGTGAGCCCACTTACATTATCAAGGGGAGAAAATGTTCCCCTTTATATATATATATATAGGGGAACATTTTATATATATGTGTGTATATATATATATATATATATATATACATACACACATAATATAGGGCAGAGTTGGCGTCTGTCTGTATGTTCTCTATACAGATCTACACCATTTGACCAATCCACGCGAAATTTGGTACACTTATACTTTGGAACATTGCGAGTAACGCAAGCTACACATGAACCCCGTTCTCTTGAACCTAGGTGTGCAGGTAGGCTAAATCAATTCGTAATTGCCATAGGAAAAACATTGAGCATAAAACTATTGCCGTACGCAAATCAGTTTGTTTTACCAGTATTGATCGAAAATCAAATTTTCTAATAAAATTATTTTACCAGTATTGCTCGTAAAACTATTTTTCCGTAACGTTGTATTTAAACGATTCAAAATTATAATTATGTTTGGACTGATTTTTTATTTCTTTCCACAATATAAATAATTTAGGAATATTTGAATGATGAAAAATGGATATTAAAATACTCAATTTTACACAACTTGTATTTTCTAATGGAACACGAAAAGCCAAAACAAAAACTCATTGATCATAAAGGCGTAATTCTGCAATTTGGTATCTGGCAACGCCAGAATTAATGTTTTATTTTATAAATAATGTTTAGAATTCCGTGTTTGTGTATTTGAGTTAAGACAGAAACGTTGCGGTCATATTTGAGCATTTTTAAGTTTTGTAAATTTGTGTTCTTTTTGTAAACATTTCATTATTGTCTATCAATATTTTTCGAGCGTCTTTTCAAATTTCTCTATTTCGGAAAAATCTCGTCGAAATTCGACACGCTTGCTCAGATCTTTCGTTTTTCAGAATTCGAGTTTTCAATGATCAGAATTTCGTTTCTGTTTGTATTTATGTGTTCCATTACTTTCCATATTGATATATTATTTAGGAGTTAAATTGTAATGAATTCTTTTATTTTCTGTCAAATACTACTAGACATGGGTAATTTATTGGTTGTATATGCATATTTCGACGAACTTTCCTTAAGTCTTTGTTTAAATACGTTATAGTTTGTAGAATTCTGTTTCATAAAAATAAATGGAAACCTTTTGAAGTAAGGTGCATAATTTCTTATTTTAAAATGGCTGGTAAAGTTAAAATAAAGTTATTCTAAAAATAAGATATGAAATCAGTGATTTTGTAAAAAATGCACTGAATTGAGTTTGCTTTATCTACACTGGTGACATTTGTCTTAAAAACAAGCTCCGTTATTCCACGTGCGGCTGAATAGAATTTTCAAGAAAAAAATGTGCCCTTCAAAATAAATTAACCACGAATTCCGTAACAGTTTAAATTGTCATCCTCTCACAATGATAATGTAATTCTAAAACATCGAATCCATGGTGCAAGGGTACCACAAATAATAAATATTGATTGGAAAACTGAGTGCAAGACTATACCCTGAAAGTTCCTCATTTTTACTGAAAATGAACTTAATTGGCATTCGTAATCACTCTAAAACTCAAAATCGACTTCAGAAGAAGTCATCTCAGGAAAAGCTTTTGTAGTTTGTCTTAAACCAAGAGTGTGATGAATATGAAATGGATTATATGGATGGATATATTATGTATACATATTTGCGTCCGAAGTAAATTGTAGAAGCTATGATAAAATTAAAGCATTTTTAAAAAAATATTTTCTGTACGCTTAAATGATGAAATTTTGTGTGAGGTTTAGCCAAAGAGATTAACACAAGTTACCCCCCGAAAACTCAAAGTACTACCAAAGAGTCATTTTTCTATGAAATAGAATCAACATTTAACCAATTCAACCCGAGCATCGCCGGGTAATTCTGGTAGCATATAATAAGTAAAGCTACCTTATAAAAATAGATTTTTCCGAGAAACAAGATAAAATGTGTAAATGTGGAGTGAGTGAGCCCGCTTACTTTGTCAAGTGGAGTAAAGCAGGAGTCACTTTTAAGAGGTGCTTTGAGTTTTTTCTGTACTTGTGTGAGGTTTAGCCAAAGAGATTAACACAAGTTACCCCCCGAAAACTTAAAGTACTACCAAAGAGAAAAATCATAAGAAATAAAACATTATAAAGGTTTGAAAGGAAAAAATCATTAAGACTGCCAAAGGAATAACAGCCAAGAAAAATACAACCCTACTATTTTGAAATGCCGCCACCCACGCCAAGCTATCCCAGAGAACTATTCACTGCCAGATCCGTCCTATCAAGAATAGCAGATTAAAAAGAACAAAAGAATGGCTCGAAAGTAGCGAGAATATTTGTACATGTGAAGAGGAGGGGAAAAGGTAATTTGCAACAAGAAATTATAAACGTGGCAGGATGAATTTGATGGAATTAAAAGAAAATAGTGAAAAAATATATAATTATGAAAATGAGGTATGGCGCCATCTACTGGTGAGACAAAAAAAGAAAAAGAAAAAACTATTTTTAAATGACGTTGAAAGAGGTAAGGATAAAAGTGATAGAAGGTCGAGGTAGCTTACTTAAAGTCGAAACTGTTCGTATACAACTTATGTAACTGTAAAACATTCATTGAGAGCAGTGATTTTGAAAAAGTTAAAACGATTTTTAAAAATATTTTCTGTACACTTAAATGAAGCTTGCATTTTTCTATGAAATGGAATTTACATTTAACCAATTCAGCCCGAGCATATCGCCGGGTAATTCTGCTAGTATATATATATAATGGACTTCAGGATATAACTACTGATACGCAATCAATCAGAATAAACTAACTCAACACATATTTAAATAAACAACAAAATCTTATTTTCCTTATGCTATAAATCTTACAACTAATATTATCGAAACAATCTGAATATCTAAAATTCTAAAGTAGTAAGCGGATTTCAGTTTTCGTTTTCAGATTTTGGAAAAATCAAATATTTTATTTTGTAATTAAAAGCAAAGCGATGTCAGTATTTTAGTAGTTTTCATAGACCAGTGTTCTTGAGTCATTCTTTTATCACGTATGAGACAATATCACAGATTTTAGTTACGAAAATATCTGTGTTTTGTTTTATTCTTTAACAATCAAAATACCTTTTTGAAATTAAATATCTCAATGTGACCATAGATTTCCATGCGCGACGGCTTTTTAGTTGTTTTTGTGTAGAAAAACTGACAGATATACACAACAATTTTGGATAAGCTTGAAGAATTAGCTTACTTAGTTTACTTCCTTAAATTTTTTTAAAATTTTATTTAAAAAATAATAATAAAAGACAGCTATTTCTAGGACTAAAATCTATGTGTGATTGTTCCATACATAACAGTGGAATGCCTATTTTTCGTTCAATATTCATTTTTTAAGAATACCTGTATTTCTCGGTATTTAAGTTCAAAAACGTGCATTGATGATTTCAGGCCAAAATTTCTACTCATAAGGTCTGGCTGGTTTTCGATTTGATTCTCTATACATCAATTTATTAAGGAGTAAGATTCTCATTAGTCTTGAGTTATCTATAAATGAGTAGAAACGCTTATTTATAGATAGAAATAGTCGCACTTCAATCTATAAAGTAAGTGTTGCCGATTGCATGCACCACAGAATGAATTGCACATTTTTAAATCCGGGTCTCAGGACTACAGCTGTTCGCAGCCTAGAATTTATGATTCTCTCTCATTAGAGTAGCTTGTGTATGCTCTAAAGATCGTGCGTGATTCTAACGTGCATACTCTAAAGATGTGCAAGTTAAATCAGCAATTTCTTGAAAATGTGTCTTTCCGTATGAATTTAGTCTCCTATTGTTTCTTTAGAAATTTTCTTCGTCCGTTTCGGGCTGGATGTAGATTGTTTGTTGAGTTACAGAAATCAAATATTTTGTTTAGGCTAAAATCACACTGATTAACACTCCTTCCTGGTGGCTGCATTGACGTATTTATGCAAATATGTATTAGTCCAATTATATACATATACATGCGTAAATATATCTTATCTATGTAAAATTATGGTCTTTAAAGTACAACACAGAAATAATTTAAATAATCTAGATACTTGAATACTTTAACAATAATTCAGGATTATAGAAATGAATGTAAGGCCCCTGTTATCTAGATGCTCAGCTTGGCTGTGGAGTTATCGCTGTTTTATGAGTAAAAAATTCATTTTCGGCAAACAAGAACGTAGCAATTCAAGATTTGTGGCACTCTAGGCTCAAGTAACCCAGAATAATTTATAAACTACGAAAATCAATTAATAATATGTACGCTAATTATCAACTTATTATTCAGTTTAGTTATATATGAAGTCATTAGTAGATGATTTTATCTTGCTAATCAAAACGAAGCAGACGGATAAAAATATTTTTCACTGATGTGAGCAAATAAACCCGAAGGGTATGCTGCTTTTATGTGGAGAAAAGTTCGCTGGGAAACAAAATCAAATTTATTCGAAAAATCCGCAACTTCGAAGAAAAGGAAATGTGATTATAGGCAGCGCTTTTTTATCGGTTTTCCAGATTCATCCTCATATTTTTAACGAATGAGATAAAAAATTCAGCTTCGAAAAAGAATGCTATTCTATGTTATTGAGAAACAAGGTCTTTGATATGAAATGAAAGTGTTCTCCATTCATTAACCTTCTGAATTTTCCTACGCCTAAGTCGAAGAATTACTCCCAGCTGAGTTGATATCGGTATGTAGAAATATGCATTCTTCTCGTATCGAAAGGTTGGGTACTAAGATCACGTCCGGGTCACCATACAACTACTTACAAAGCAAAAAAGTGAAATATTTATTTTCCCCTAAATATTTTAAGCTTAGGTGTTAAACATGTGTAAACGTTTTAAAAACCATACTTGTAATCTTTAAATTTTATCCTATTTAAAAATTAATTACACAATACCGTTTACCTATCATATTTTCCTTTTTACACATAATTTTATTCCAATTTTAAATTAAATATTTTAAAATAAAAATGTGTATGGAAAATCAAACTGTAATTTTATAAACTGAACACAAAGGTCAATCTTGATCAATTTTAGTTCAATTTTGAATGAATACGAATGATCTATATACATAACATTTTATGAAAATTTCATATACTTTTCCAAAAGTAACAATATTGATCATTTTGTTAACATTCTGAAAATATTATTTGCTATCCATTCGCTCTTATAAATTTTCGCAACTTATAGCAATATACTTACAGCCTACTGTATTATTTATAAGCTCTAAATAAATTCGTAGATGTCCAAAAAACATTTCCTCTTGTCTTTCTGAGTCAGCAGATTTATTATTTTAAAAGGTATTCGATTTTTTTTATTTATCATTGTGCTTGGCGGAAAGTACTTTTCTATTTAAAAAGCCTAACTTAACATTATTGAAACGTTTTTTGCTGCAACAGCGGCTGAATAATTTTATATATTTTCTAATTAATGACTGTTGAAGCGAAGAATATATAATTTCTGTTTTGACAGAGGGCAAAAATAAAAGTATTAAAAACGGAGATATAACTATTTTGTTATAGAATATGAGGAATAACTATACTAAACAACAAACGTACTATACTGTTGGCATTTTCACTGGTATTATGTGTATATATATTCAATTTCCTGTTCTAGAGGTAACAAATTCTTTCACTTTTGTGAAAGTTTTGAGTAATTATTACTTTTGGTTGTAAAAATGAATTGACAAATTTATTTCATCTACACAAAAAATTTGATTTGGTATTGCCTTGTCACATTATCTCATGATGTTATTAAATAATGCTTAGAATCAAAAGACCTGATATTGATTTCGTAAAGATGCATAAAAAATTCCCGTAAAATGTGGGAAAATATTCTTATAAATCGAGAAAATAACCTACATTTAGAAGTAAAATCTTAAGAAACAGTTTGCATAAGATGTTTTCAAAATTAAAGATTTCAACTAATTTCAGAAAAAATGACAAAATTACGAATAACTAAATTCAATATTTTGCAAACAATTACTCCATCTGTAAAAAATATTTTTTTTACAATGTAACTAATTTTTGAGTATGACAAGATTTGACATATTTGCATTTGGGTTTAAAAATGAGTAACTGCGACCTACTTTTCCAAAATCGAGCATACCATTTTCCTCGGAAAATAACACTTTCCTCAAGTCCAGAGAACTATTGCATCCTTAAACACTTAGTATATGTTCTGTTGATGATCCGAGAATGACTCTAAGCTAAAAAAAAAGTCCACCCCGAAATATGAAAAACGCCCCAAAAACTTCAAAAAGTACCATGAAAGCGAAAAAAAGCAAAGATATGGAAATACCATCGAAGACCTGACCTTGCTTTTATACTGATGCGTCGCCAACGTTTAATACTGAAATGTGATCCAATGCATAAATAGTTTTGGGAACAAAAAGAGCAAATAGATCCCTGACTGGCAACCCTTTTAATGATGGTCGTATTGGCAGCTGTTCTCCAACATATAATAGATGGAAAAATGTCGATGAAAGAAGCTGTCCACGTTGTGTGAATATATATATCCTCTTTCACTCTCTTTGTAATGTATTAATAAAACTCCCAAGATCATCTACTCTTAATAGAATGATACTGCTGATTCCACATAAAATTCTAGTTGGTAAGGCGAGGTAATAGCTGTGCTATGCAAAACTATCATTTAATTTTTTTGTATTTAGAAACGAACTGCCGACAAAACTAATGAACGAAAATACTCATTCGTCCCTAATAAGTTGGTTAATTTATTGAACCTTATTCTGTATGTCATATCTGATCGAGTAACAACTTAATGGATAAATTTTATTTTGATTGCATATAAATACGCAAAATAATTCAGAATTATCTATTCTCAATAAACTTGCGACTATTTAATTTCCAAAACGCAAATTTTTGTGCTACTGTGGTTACGTGAAGTTTCATATTTAGATATTCTTGCGAAATTAATATTTTATATTTATTTTTAAAAATTAATAATATACTTCAGAGAATATAAAAATAATTTTCAAAACAGTATACAGTATTCTTTGAAAATCGTGTTTCGTAACATTCTTTCTATGAAATTATTTTAAAATATTTGACTAAATAAATTTTTACGATGGAAAATGAAATTGTTTTCTTTGGAAGGGAAAATTTTATAACAAATTATCAAAATAATAATATAGTTCTAATTTTACTACAGCAATTCTTTTGTAATTGTTTTTTCATCGCAATTTAAGCTGATGTTTTAGTTTCAGGCATATGTATCTGCGATAGTTGAATTTAATTTCAAAACTTGCTTTGCCATACGTCGATGCTTAAATTTTTTTGAAAAATTGCTGTCTCCTCAGACAATGTTAAAGATATACTTGCCAAAAAGATGTTAAAGATATACTTGCCAAAAAGATGTTAAAGATATGCTTGGCTTATACTTAATGTTAGATATACGTGGCTCTCTTAAAAATATATTAGCAAATTTTTTGAAGGGTTTTGCTAATGGTGATGTGAATAACTTACAAATACTGCTCTCATAATTCTCCTCAACCGAACATAAAATGTCATAAAATCAAAAAATATGTTCAAGATGAAAAAAAAGCTCAATGAATTGAAAATTATGGGAAAAGATCAAAATGCAATTAATGCAAAAATGCACATGCTCTATGTATAGAAATCATTGTGTTCCCTCATGTTTCGTTTGTAAATTCAATGAAAATATTTCAAATATGTCGCTCCATCGCCTTTCCTTAAAACATAGATTCGATTCCTGGAGAGAGGAATTTGTACTTGCTTGTACGAGCATCTAAGTAGAACATTATATTGAACTTAACTCTACCAATACATCAAAATAATGGATAAAATATTCATGAAGCGTTGTTCATGCAAATTCCTATCCTTCTAAAATGGTGTAAGGGCCAATTTCAATCAATCACTATAGTTAGAAGCTATCAGACTTTCTCAGAAAATATTTATTTGGGAAGATTCTGTTTCCCACTTGAAAATATTCTAATACTAAGAATGAACAACAGATATTTGTCACTAGAAATCAGCCAAATAATAATTAAGTATTTCTTAACTTGTTATTGTAATGTTTTTGAAATATTGTGCGAAGGAAATTTAATTAAACATGTTTCCTGTATCTTTGTATTTTCTGATGAAAATTCGGGGTCGTCATGACTCAGCGAGTTTGCACACTGCGCTAGCAACCGGCGAATTGTAGGTGGTGTTGGTTCGATTCTTGTAACTTACCCTAGATGAATTTATCTCTTCTATATCAGTAAAATTTTCATTGTGGCTGTATGTCCGTTATTTGATGTTGTATGTCTTTGTTTTTGAATGTGCTTGGTGCAGATTAGCCAAATATAACCATTGCGCTGTGAAACCCAACCAACCTGATAAAAAACCGATTTGTTTCTGACAGATTTTAGAATAGGTTAATTTTTCAGGGTTGTAAATTCTTGTTAGTCGTTGGTCTTCTAAGAAGGGTCCTTCTTAGAGTTTAGTGAGATGTGCTAACGTGTTTAATGAACTTCACATAGGATAAGATTTACACATTAATACATATATATATATATATATATATATATATATATATATATATATATATATATATATATATATATATATATATATATATATATATATATGGAAGACGTGGATTTTACTTCCGATTACTCAATACGGAATACGCACATTCTACCACAAAATACTAGGGTCATCTACATTTACCTTGACAGAAAAGCCTCTCATAGAATATTGTATGAATTATATCATGTTCAGCTAAATATTGGATTAATTACCTGATGCGAGTTCTAAAATCGTAATAGTAACTCATATTTTAATATTTTAGCTAAGAAAAATTAAAAATATTTCTTCTATTAGAAAATGTGAATAAATATGTATTAAATTTAAATAATTGAAATAAATTTTTATCCTGTTACTAGTTAAACTTAGTTTAGGAAACTGAAAAATTATCAAAATTATTCATTTTATGTTAGATTGATATGAAGATTGATTGATATATATTTTTAGTTTGGTTATACTATAAAACAAATTAGGACTAAATTTTAACATGGTTCGTTTGATACTTAATTAAATATTGTTGTAGATTTACAAAGGGTGTTGGAATTAGAGAAATATAAAAATTATTGGTTTGTAATATCCTAATAAATATTGTATGAATTAAATGGCATTAAGTTTTGAGTAAAATAAATGGAGATGAAATTATAAGTGAATTATAATTTCATCTCCATTTATTTTACTCAAAACTTATTAATAAATTATAAGTCATATTAATTATAAGTCACTTATAATTTAATATATTGCAGTTATATTGAAATTATAAGTCACTTATAATTTAATATATTACAGTTTGAAAGTATTTGAAACACTTGTTATAAGTTTGAGAAATTTTCGTGAAAAATATACATTGTAAGGAATGGAATACGAACTGAAGTTTAAGAAGAAACATTTCTGATATGGTAATTTAATTCACCCCTCATAAGTTTTTAAAATAATAAAGTGTTTAGTTTTAAAAAATGTACTGATAAAACTATATACCACAAAATCATTTAAGAAGAAATTTTATTTTCTAAAGTGGTACCGACTTTAAATTATTCAGAATTCTAAGATAATTTTTGATGCAGGATCACATAACAGTCAGAAATGGCGGGACGTCTGGCGTCCCGACTCCTTGAAATAGTCAAGTCTAGGTATATAAATATTCTAGGTACATTAAGGCTGCTAAGATCTTTGTAGAAACTTTGTCTCATTTGTTATTCGGATGTCAAGAAGTGTTCGTTTTGGGTAGTGAGGTATTTTTAAATAAAAAAATCTAGATTTTATGTTATTACTCAAAACACATTCTTACAAGGTTATTGGTCTTCACTCACAATGTAAAAAAGTAACTTTTTTAGCATCGTGCCCTTCAACGTGTTAAAGTGAACTTGGTTTGATTTAAACTTCTTAAATATATTGAAAGTGAGTGAAGGTTATCCATATATCACTTTTTGAAACTTAAAATGTTTACTGACCCTGTAATTAAGAATGCTTGGTATAAAAATAATAAAATTCTTCAGATAATACACAAAAATAAATTAACGTTATATCTGATACTATCATAAATTAATATTCATTTCCGTGCAAATACGTGTAATCTTTTGAAAGCATTAACGTATAACTTCTATAGTAAACTACGTTCATTAATTTCTTTTAGGAAAGGAACGCTGATTAGAGATTCTATTGTTGAGCCCAATCTATGATTTAGCCTAACTAAAACATGCCCTTCCTCTTGACTTTCAAGTCTTGTTTGGATTAAAGATAATAATTTAAGTAGAGCAATCCAAGCAAAACTTCGTTACTGCTACTACCATTAGAAAGGTACTGAGGCGTAAAGCCCATACCGAGATTGAAGTCATGTCTCTTGCTGTCTGCCTCTACCTCCCAATTTTTTTCTTATTGCGACCGATTAATAACGTATTCGATTCTTCGGCAAATATATTATTCATACAAGAGCTTTCGGACCAGAATGTTTTACCGAGGAGGCAGTGCTGGCATTTTACTCATTTATAAAGCTCCGATTGAGGTATGGATTAGGATATTTGGTGCTTATAAAATATATTGCTTCTGCTATCTATAGATGGGAAACAAACGGTGTTTAAGGTCACGTCTCATTGGTGTTTAGAAATATAACCCATAGATTGTGTTTTTGCTTTTGGAAAGCAATTCTAAAGATATATTTTTTCTAGTGAACTAAATCGCTGGAACATATCGTAAATTATGATGGTTTGCGAGGTAAGATTATTAGAGTGATGTGAGTGATATTTTTTGGTACTTAATAATGCAACGGCTTTGAAAGAAGTTGTATTGTTTCTGTTTCGCCATCAACTTCTCACAGATAGAGTTAATGCTAAAATACTGAGAGCCGTTACAATTGATAACTATTAAAATAGGAATATTCAGACAACTGTAAAAGGGTGAAACTCATAAACTCTTATAACTGCAATCAGGATTGATTCATTAGAAAAGACTGTATTTTATTATACCTTACTTTTATAGAGGAATAAAAGCTAACTTCAAATCGTCGGCTTACAAGTGAAACACTAAATAAAAAAATAGTTCTGAGAAAAGAAGGGAGAAAAATTCTCACTAGCTAAACTCACTAAGTGTGTTTCTCATAAAAAAATTTAACCTTCATGCAAAGAAAGAATAACTTAGTGGATTTAACACTCGTTTAAAGATCACCCCAATCTCATCTTGGATAGCTAAAAGACTCATATTTTTAAAATTTTGACTTGGTGTGTTTCACTTGTAAGTACTATTTTAATAACGAAAAAGTTAGCTGGTTATTTTAATACAAAAACGATTGAAACGTAAATGATAAAACTAAATTGACTAAAGAAATAAAAATGTTTTTATAGTAAACTTTCAAATACTTTTGGGACTGGAAAATAATATTCAGTTCCATCTAATGGATACAAAATACAGATAACATTAATTCTTGGTTTAATCCTACGGGATTAAAGTGATAATTGCAGTCGTGTTCAATTGAGATATCTACTTTATGTCATGAAATTCATATATATTATATGTCATATTCTAGTACTGTATGACTAACACTCCTAAATCACTGTGCACATATAGTTCTGCCTTTGTCGTACAGGCCGGATGATTAAGGAAATCTCTTAAAAAGATCGGAGCAGATAATTATTATGTTGTCTTTGCGATACAAGACTGCCGACTTTCCTCTTAGAATCTTCCAGGCAAGCATCTCTTCTGTGTAAGCTTTTAAAAACCTAAAATAATACTTGATGGATACACAGATAAGTGCTGAAACCAAAGTTAGATTACATACCAGCTAAATTGGTTTCTATTTTTATTTTCAATTTATGCAATTCCTTGTTGATAGGGTGCGATATGTAGGCGACGCAAGGTTGATTCCTATAATTTATCCTGAGTATATTTCTCTCTTCTGTGAGTAAAACTTTCGTTGTGGGCATGTCCATTACTTGGCATTGTCTGTTTAGTGTTTAGAACAGCTTGGCCAAATATGATCCTTGTGCCATATAACCCTACAAAACCAACCAACCTTGCTAATAGAAAGTGCAATTATTAATTTTTATTGTAAGCATAATTCAGGAAAATAAAATACAATGAGAAGTAATTTGGAAGAATCTAATACTTTGCAAGCTAAGCCTTACCATCATGGGTTCAATGTTACCAGTATTTCTGTGCAATATTCCAAAATAAATTCTCTCATTTCTAGACCACAGGTATTACTTAGTTCATCAATTACGCATATAATGTAATCAACACCGCTTTAAAAGTAATAGTCTGATCGCATTCGGCCACCTCGCTTCAAATTTCAAACAGATTTTTAATAAATAAATAGATTTCTAATGCGAGAGGATTTAATATGCTAGCTCCAATTATTCTAAGTGATTGGACCTGTATCGCCCCAAATTAAGTAGTCTGTATAGCAATTGCGATAACAAAGCAAAAATACTACCTCTGAATAATTTAACAGTATTTCAGAACGGCACTGCTCGTACATCCATTAACTGCAACATCGTTGATCTACTGGAGCGGGGAATTTTCCTGTAATTTCGTGATTTATATTCCTGAATCGAAAACTAACTCTGTTAAAGAGAAACAATTCACTATGCATTGAATTTCAATCTGTTCACATTTTCTACCCTGAACTGAATGCTGCCGTTATTCCCCCCAAAAAAATTGTTAACGGGCCATGATTGGAATTTGAAATTTTCTTATATATAGTTTATGAATTTCTAGTAAAACCGGGATTAACTGTTTTAAAAATAAAATTAACACACTTATATATTATTAACCTTTATAAAATAAAGATGTGTTCATTCGGTTTTACGACTTCTGAGACATTACGCGTATGTGGTGAAATTAGTCGACACTACATGCAATAGTTTAGTATATAGCAGTG
Source organism: Meta bourneti (assembly GCA_933210815.1). Classification (NCBI taxonomy): domain Eukaryota; kingdom Metazoa; phylum Arthropoda; class Arachnida; order Araneae; family Tetragnathidae; genus Meta; species Meta bourneti. The sequence goes on along the minus strand of OW119923.1, from coordinate 74,498,440 downwards.
TAGATATAACGTTTATAAAACATTTTGATAAGCAAAGCTGCACTGCCCCTTACGTGCTATGCTAAACGTATTTAAGGTTATGAAAAATGACCAGTGAAACATAATGAAAATAAGCGGAAATTAATTTTTAAATATCAAATAATCCTGAATTAAACTTTAAAATATTAAATAATCTTAAATAAATCTTTGAAATATTAAATAAATAATCTTCAATTAATCTTTAAAATGTTAAATAAATAATTTTCAATTATTCTTTAAAATATTAAATAGTCTTCAATTAGTCTTTTAATATTATCTGTTAATGGACTAATTGATGTTTTTTTACCTAAAGTGTTATAAGATTTAATAATTCGTCTTATAATCCGTATTCCTAAAACAGTTATGAGCTTAATATACAAGTCGTCGGCTTACAAGTGAAACATACTAAGTCCAAATTTTCAAGATATGAGTTTTTTAACTTTTCTAGGCCGGAATGTAGTTATCTTTAGACTGGTGAAGTGTGTGTGTTCATAGTTATTTTTTCTTTGAATTAAGGTCAGATTTCTTCTTTTGAAACAGTGATTAAAGCGTAGTCAGTAGAATTTTCGTTCGTTTTCTCCGAACTGCATTTTAACTAAGTGTGCTTCACTTAGCCAACGATGTTCCATGACTTTCGAAGAATCAGGCAGTCCTTATTTATTTATGATTCGAAAGTATTGTTGAAATCTTTATACAGAACGAGAATAAGCTCAAGTGACGAAATGGATAAAAATAATTTTCATTTATTTATATAGATATCTTTTTTAGTGCTCTCTTCTTGATTACGTTTCTTCTTGAGAAACATAGTGAGGGTCCAGCTTAGGGAGTAGAAGTGTTTTTCTCATCTTTTTTCAGAACTGTTTGTTGACTTAATGTGTTTCACTTGTAAGCCGATAATATGTCATTTTTACATATTCTGAACGAAAATGAAAATTTAAATTGTTAAAAATTATTTACTTTTAACTTAAATTATCTTGTTATGAAAATATAAAAAACAACATATTTTTCTTTTAATTGGGAAGTATATTGGAAAGCGCCGTCTTAGTTATATAAAGTCATCAAACCTAGTATTATGCAAACACAAAATTATCAAATTAAGTTATCAGTTATAATTGGGAATTATATAAACACATCCACAAATCAACACATTTAAAAAATCATTTAAATTTTTTTGTAAAAATGGAAGGAAACAACCAAAAAAATAGTTCAGAAATAGAACCAAGTCTGCTATGAAAAATATAACAGCGAAATAGAGTCACAATATTCTAAGAAACAAAAGTGTTTGTTTAGCCGACGGAGCTCTTTTATAGGTATAGTTTTGGAAAGATGGCTCTTCTGTGGAAGATTGGAATAGTTAAGTTTAAGCTCCTTTGACTTTGTTTCACTAGGCCAAATGTTTATTTTGGCATCCTTCTCTCTCTTCTCTCTCATACTCTTCTTTGGCATCCTTATAAGAAGTTTTTTTACCGGAAGCGATCGAAACTTTGTCTCTAGAGTGTATGAAAAGATGAATAAATTTCAAGATGCTGAACATATCTATAGATATAGACCTAATGCACCTATACCTATACCGTATGATTAAATAAACCAGTTTAAGAGAGAGAGAGAGAGAGGGCGTTTTCGAGCATTTATATGCTGATCATGGAGATTTGTGATGTATTTTCAAGTTGAAAAAAAAATAATAAACTTCTTTTCCTTTGATCTACGTTTTCTAGCTTGGTAGTAAGCATTTACCCAAAGAAATCACATATCGTTTAGTAAAAAAAATACTTTAGACTGAAACTAAAAATGGTTGGAATGAAAAAGATTGATGTAGTGATTAGTCTAATATTTAAGTTGAAAAGAAAATCGTCCCACTCATTTCACTAAATGAATAAATTGTTGGACTGTGCTTAGTCTTAACTATTAGACAACCAATGTAAGTTGGAAAAAACTTGAGAGATCCGTGTTTTAAGTCAGTCAATATAACTTCTGTAACTTTTACTCTTTGAATCAGGCTAGGGCATATCTCGAAGTGTGGTATTAGCACCAGGTTCTCTCAAAATATACTTCAAAAATTAAAGTAACTATGATATTGTAACATACTCCACTGCTTATGTTGACACAGTAAACAGCACATTTCCATAGACTGACGAAAGTATTAAAGTCATGTTTTACTAACAGAGGAACAAAAATATCCACTGAAAATAAAAATACCAATATTCAAACCATAAACGTCAATTTTTTATCAAACTAATCTTTCAAATGCTTAGAATTATATTTTTGTGAAATTAGATGCATTTCTTCCGGTAAAAGAAGCTTTTATTTTCACGAAATTAGGTTTTCAACATTTATAATCATCTTTTGTAGTAGATATCTAAGAATGTGTTTCTCATATAAGAAATTTTAAAGTTCCCCTTTTTAACAAAAGGAAAAATACGCACAGCAATCGAAATATCTCGCAACGTTCAATGCACACAAATAAATTCGAACACCTAAATAAAAATTTTTTGGTTAGGAGCTCAACATATTTTCTTTATTGCATCATAACAAATTAATCTTTTTTGACCACCTTTTGTAGCAGTTGGAATGTGCAGCACTATTTCAAAGACCGTAATACAGAATGAAAACTCATGACTGTAATCGTACTTATAAGAATGCCAGATAGTATGTTAGACAGAAAACAATTTAAGCCTTCGGAACAAATGACCACTTGGAGGTTTAGACTAGATGACAGTTTAGAATATATTTTCCACGACGGTTGATAGTATGTCTGATCTGTCAAGAAAACCAATTTTCTCCCTCCGGTTTTCTCAATCTTTTCGAAATTTATGTCACAAGAAAATTTTAAGATTCTTTTTCAGACTTTCTCATCTCCACCCTGACTGCATACAATCATGATGCTCTTTTTTTGTTTTATAGAATATCAGAAAATTCATTGCTTAAAACGAGTTAAATTTCAAATAATATTATTCATAAACATTGGAATGGATCACGATTGGTATTTATGAGTGCGACTTTTCTGAAGGGGACATCGTATGAAATTAGAAGTCGTTTATTATCGTAGAACATCCATGATCACGATATCTGACTATGCGAAAAGGAAATGCATTCTGTCATTTCATTAATTACGATACTATCACCTCCGTATTTATTTTAATAATACAATAATATCTATCATAAATTTTGATATAAAGATTTGAAGAATTTAGTTTTCGTTGTACATTTTTGTAAACCGTTTGTTTTAAAAAAATTAATGTTTTGACATAAAATTTCTTAATGCATGATATTGAAACAAATAATTATTTTAAATGAACTTGCTTTTAAATGTTTTACTCATTCCAATGTAATACAATTTTTCAGCTTCAATTTGATGACGATTTAGTTCTATCCTTAAATGATCTTAAATACACAAAAGTGAGTTTAAAATAATTCAAAATGTTCGTAATCTTGAGCTTCAAATGACCCTCACACAGCACTTGGACCAAAACAGTTTTCAAATTTAATTGGATCTTATCTTTAGGATCTTTAATTGATGTGAAAAGTAAAAGTATGAAACATGACTACAGAAAATGTGTCTTGAAATTACCTCCACAAAACAATTTTATAAACATATGCTTGGAATTTAACAAAGGTGGTGTTTTCTAACTTATATGAAGCATACTGCGCAACTAAGCAATATGTAAATATGTATAATGTAACACCATTATACAATACTTAAATGCGATTTGATTTTGTTAGTAGATATTTGGAAACAGTGTGATTTTTTAGATCAACTAACATCACATAAATTAAGATCATATAAAATTTGAGGATATTCATAAGTTTCTTGTTGTCTATAAAGAGTGCAGCAAAATAAAGTAAACATATAGCATAATCAAATAATAAGCATGGAAAGTATAAGCAAGAGTTCCTGCAACAAATCACATTCTTTCCTGAAGGACAGTTCGTATGGTAAATGCAAAATAAATATTTAGGAACATCATGGAACGAGTGCTTAAAATGCTGAAATGAAATAATAGTTTGAGTCTTACTATTTTAAAAATCAATAAATTTTGCGCAGGAGAGTCAACAGAATTCCAGATTCGACGAATTCAATTTTCTTTCGCTGTCAAGGATATTTTTAGGTAAACATAAAAACTTTTTTCGAAGACTAGGAATTGGAAATCAGAATACGACTTTCCGAAGCCATTGTGTGGGTGTTGTATAGTGTACGAAGAATATATATTTGCATCAGTAGAAAGTGACGTGCTTTAATCTAAAACTCAGAAATTCTATATGACTAAAACAAGTTGGTATTTGTCTGCATGTGCATTATCTACAAATTTGAATCAGTAGCTCTTAAGATCGGTGTGGAAAATATAGACTACAAACGTGACATAAACTAGAATTAAAAAGATAATCTAAAATCTATGTAGGAAACAACAATTAGCCTTTTTACGTCCAGTTGCTAATGGTGACTTCACAATGTATAACTGTGATGACATCAAAACCAGGAGATCTATTCTCTTAAACAATAACTAACATAAGACCAACAGATCTGTCGTTTACAAAACGGTTCCATTCAACAACATGCTTTGATTTTTTTTTTGAAGTCAATCAGTAAATCAGGACTTATACCGATGTTAATGATAGTAGAGATGTATTTAGAAGTAGAAAATAATTCTATCTGCTGCAAAATGGAAATAATGATTCATTTTCATTTTGCATACACAAATGATTGGATAAACGAGGATGAAAACACAATCACAATGTAATTCCATGCGAGACAACTAAATCCATTACCATGACCTGACGATTTTCTCTAACCACGGACCCGACAAATGTTTTCCGCCATTTTGAATCGCATACTTTTGTAAAATATTGATTTTCAAGGCGATTTTAAGTATTATTTACATGCATCAACTTTCCTCTTGAAACGCGAATATTGTGAGGAGTGAAGCCCTTTTTCCCCCAAAATTTATATTTACACAAGTTGAAATATTAATACTTTGTTTAAGCTATTTTAATTTCCAAATTTATATGGATTTATAATCTGTTATAATTCTGTACCTAGGTAGAAATAGAGCTAATGTCCAAATTTGTAGATTTTGTGTTGTGTCTACCAATAACTTCAAGGTAAGGAAATCTATACTAGAAAAGTGCCAATGTCTCACTGTAAATATATTCCAAGTTGAATGTTTTTCAAAAAGGCCAATGTCAACAGTTCACAAATTGTTGAAAGGGCCAATGTGCACATTGGCTCTGTCATTTCGATACTTTCGAGAGTTTTAGGTAGAAACTGACAATAACCAGACATTAACTCATTTTGCACATTATACTGAGAATAATTCGTCAACAACTTACATCTCTCTCTAAGAATATGAGTCGAAAAACCGTGTATGAAAGAAAGGTAAAGTGATGGGTGGTGAATGTGGGCGCAGGAGGAGGTGTTTTAATAAAATTAGGACGGCTAAAAAGCAAGTCTTGCAGGATAAATTTTCCGAACCCTCCAGCTATGGTCAGGACCATCTAATACATTTCTTGAACTTCGAAAGAACACAAAGCCGAAGACAGATTTCAAATAAGTACGTTTTAAGTATTTATTGTGAATCAATCAATTTATCACCCTACGGTAGAGGGAAACATAGGAAACACGTTAAAGTTAATGACGATACAAAAGAGTATATCAGAAAGAACATAACCAGCTTTCTGACTTATAAAATCATTACTCAAGGGAAACGGCAGCAAAAAAGTATCACTTAAGTTCTGATTTATCTCTGGTGCAAATGTATCCGCTATACGTAAAACAATGAAAAGAGAACGAAGGTTTTCCTTTTTTGTCTTCACCATCCACCACTGAAGAGGTGTGTCAATATAGCAATTCATGCTATGTCTAAAATAAAAGCAAATACATAGAAATATTTTGAAATTTGTATGAATTAAAGCAGAAAATAAATCATTGCAGACTTACTTATCGATCACTCTTTGGAAGTTGAATACACTAACATGGAGGGGGATACAATCAATTCATCAATAGAAAAGGCTAAACATTGAAATTGAAGTACCCATGACTGGTGTAACTTCAAGTAACTCATCAACAAGCACACGTTGTCTGGTGAAAATGCCTCAATAGGATACTTCAATTTCGCTTTTTTTAAAGTTCAAGGAACTCAACAAAAGGAAGAAAAATGAAGATGGAGATCAAGTAGCTTGGTTAAAAATGGAGGTAATGAAATTTTCTCGAGATAATTAATTTCAGCTAGCTTTATTAGACCTTTCCCGAGGAGAACTACTTGCAAGATGACTTGAGAGGAGGACCTATTCAGAAGAGGCGTTCTGCCATCGCACCCTATCAGCTCCAAAACCTCAATAGACCTTGCCCTAACTGAATTGAAAAACAAGATTTGAAAAAGTTTACAATAAATTAGTGACTATATACGTAGTTGTTTATGAAATTAATTGAAAATAAAAAATTTTATTATATATATATATATATATATATATATAGATATATATATATATATATATAGATAGATAGATAGATAGATATATTATATATATATTCTATATATATGTATATATATATATATATAGAGAGAGAGAGAGAGAGAGAGAGAAGCAGCAACGAGCCCTGACGAACCAGAAGAGTCTTCTAAAAATGAAGGCAACATCAGTTATTAATGGTTTTTGTTATTAAACTATTTTATCCATTGCCTTTGTTTCTATAATTTACAAGGTTTAAGTTTTTTCTGAGTTTATATTACTTCCATACATGTAAAATTTTCAATCAAATGAATGATTCCGTTGAGAAGCAAACATTCAGATCTCTTGGCGGATCAATGTTCTCTTTCATAGAATATTTCTGAAGGGCCAATATGCAAGAAAATTTCAAGAAAAGCGAAAAAATTTGAAATTACGATGTACTAGCGAATACACTTACATTAGCAGTATACTGAAAGAATTAAAAAGAATTGGAAATTATTTTTTGTAAAATGTATTTAAAAAACCTACCACATCGGTTATCACTAAATGAGCACTGTCCTTTCTTCTACAATGCGGCTCGAGCGAGAAGTCTGCCTACCTTGGGTCAGTTGATTTCTGAATAGGTGTGGAAAGTTGTCTCAGATAAGGGCTGCCATACGCTGAAGCCAAAGAAACGCGTGCAGCGACCGCCATAGACTGTTTATCCTTTACCAACTTTGGAATCAAAAGATAATCAGAGAATCAGTGCAAGACGCCAAGTGAAGAAGGGATTGTTTACATTTTCACCAGTCCACTAAGTCAACTAAAAGACGTTCAAAACCACACGTAACCCAACTGTCTTCTCTCGGGATCCGGACTGTACCAAAATACAGAATTATTCCTTTTTCTTTTTCGTATTATTTTATGCAGATGCAATAAAGTGAAAAGTTAAAGTGGTTTAATTTATTAACACCTACTAGCGATGACGATGTAAAAGGAAATTATAGATTGATAAATGCAACAAACAAACAAATTTTCAGGTTACACGTTGCTAAATGATAGTATTAAATTAACAAATCTCTATTCTGAATGTATTTTGAAGAAAATCTGAAAATATGGTCGGTTTGGAAAACTCAGGAAACATTTAAGTTGTAAAGGAATTCGGAAAAAGACTTACAGGATCCTCATTTTCAGATTTATGAGAGAGAAAACCTAAGGGATAGTACCTCCAAAATTGCTGGAGCGCTTCGATAAGAATAGAAACAGCTGTTTCTACACAAACTATTCGAGGAGTTCTCATGAAAGTTAGTTTATTTAAATGAGCACATAGCTAAAGAATAACTTTCGTTTCCAAAGTAAAGGAAAATTATTCCATTCGCTAAGATAACATTGAGAAGTCTCTAGACTTCTGTATTCAAGTAGTGTTTAGAAGCGAAAAGAATTTAAATGTTTTCGGAGAGGATGGATCATTTTATGTTTGACGGAAGCCCTAGCAGAGCTGCTTCATCAAAGTACTGCCTCTTTTAAGTAGGGAGAAGGTTCTTTACAAGTATAGGGCTAAGGACATATTAGAGGAGTTTTCACTGATGCACCATGCATAAATGAAATACTTAGAGATTATACTTTTTGTATTCGAGAACAATTTAAGTGTTCAAATTGTATGGGCTTAGGGAAGAATTTTGTCTTTCAACAAGATAACGATACGAATCACGCATCAGAAATAATTCAGCTATGGTAGCTGTAATTGTAAACGTGTGACCCCATGAAATAGCAAGTGCGATCCCATAATTGGAAAGTATTTTTTAAATTACATTTATGGTAAGTATAAGAAAATAAGAGTGTAGTGTGATAAAAATATACAAATTTTAAAAATCATTGGAACAGAGTAGCAATTGTGGGGAGCCTCAGTATGAACTTTGAAGATTTAGGTTCGCACTTACCCTCCCTCACCCTGATGTTTTTGAAGATCAAGTTCTTTACAAAATGTTTCAGAAAAAAATTGATACTCTGGTTGCTTCATCAAGCGACATACCTTCACAGTAAAGGAACTAATGAAAAACGCGAAAATATAAGTATTTTATTTTATCTATTTCGTAAGATGATTCTACCGGCGTTTTAAGGCTTTAAATTTTTATTTCATTTAAGCATATTTTGTTGAAAATAGATTGGTTTAAGTATTATTTTTTTAAACTTCCTAGTACTTAGAAATTAAAATAGGTACCTCCGCGTTTTTTATCTCACATTATCGGGCAATACAAAATCTTTAGTTACAATTGCAATTCAATCTTTCAGATTGAATTGCAATTGCAACTAAAGTTTGAAAGAATAACGACTCCTACGTTGTTGCAACTTGCCCCTCTGTGTAGTCAACTATGTAAGTACTAGCATCAAATTACGACAGCGTGGAAAACTCCCAATTTATGTTTATTTAAATCCTGAACGATGGCAAGAGTTACTGTTCCACCAAAAACGGCCACAAATCTTAATTTTTTACTCGTGAATAATAAATTAATCGTAAATTCAAATTTTCAGTTATTTGACTTCCATTCTGGTGCAGATTTCCATTTTGGGTAAGATATTTTTCGTCTTTGTCCCTCGACGATTTTATTTAGAACAAGTCTGGTGAAAGACAGAGCTGCAGAGCTAAGCTACACACAACGAATATGATACATTTACGTATATAAATAAGATTATAGTGTTTGTATATTGAATATTTTCTCACCATTTCAAGTTATTTATCCGTTGGGGTCATTCTAATGCAAAATCGGTGGTTTTCGCGTTTGGTGTCGGTCTGTATGTTTGTGTCCATACTTATAAATGGCTGGGTATATTTTCATGAAACTTTGGATACTGTGATATACCTTAGTATCACCTTTCGTAATTTTGTCTTAGAAACAGGGATGTTTCTGAGACAAAAATGCATGTGAAATGGATTATATCGATAGATATTTATGTATTTGATTTGCATTTAAAGTTGCGGAAGCTATAAATATGTGTCGAAAAGCAGTTAAATAATTATTATCCTAGCACTTAAATGATGTTGGCATTTTTCTACGAAAGAGAAGTGATTATTCTGATCGCTTTTTCAATCTACAGTTAATCTATTCAATTCGAGTATATATATAAGGTCAGGTAATTCTGCTAGTGAGTGCATAATTATGAATTACACGCTTTACCTCAAAGATTCAATTTTTATTAATAACATCTGAGACATAATTAAGTGCTTATACTTAAGTAGAGATCGTCTGAAGGTGGAACACAGCGAAATATTGAATTCTTATTAAGCTATTTATTATCATAAATATTCATTAAATTACATATGTATATGCGTCTTCGCTTTAATCTGTATTGATCACATAATTATGATTCACATAATTTCAGAAACTCGTATTAAAACTTCAAATGGCAGGACTATCATGTTTTTGGCATTACGTAAATATATTTATGCCATTCTCTCCTGAACATTAAACCTGTCGTGGCCTCAAATATCCTCACGTTGGCATGGTGTGGAAGTTTGGAGAGTGGGGTGCGAGCTCAGGTGATGACCACGTTATTTGACCGTGGTTCAAAATTACGAAAAGTTGTTCTTGAATATTTCTCTCCGGGATTGATCCCGGATCGTCTCCAATAATTTCTCCAGTGCGACGTAAACAACTAACTACCTGTCTATTAGTGTGTAATTTTGAATGGCTGAAAAGAATGAATGCTTTTCAATGAAGAAAGAAAATGGCTGAAATTTCTAAATTCAACATTTTTTATTCTTGAGTATTTCTCCAGTACGACGTAAACAACTAACCACCTGTCTATTAGCGTGTAATTTTGAATGGCTGAAAAGAATGAATGCTTTTGAATGAAGAAAGAAAATGGCTGAAATTTCTAAATTCAACATTTTTTATTCTTAAAAAATGTTGGATACGGAAGTTATTTTTTACTATTAATTTTTGGGTACTTAAATTCTTAATTACGTATTTGTTAAATTTCTGCACACTTTATAAATATTTTATAAAATCCATAAAAAGTGTATTAAGTATTTTCAATGGAATTGACTTAAAGTAGAAAGTTTAAAATAAAAGTATCGCGTTGTTTGCAAAATATTTTACGTTTCATTCTAAGAAATTTAGGAAGAAAGTTTTGGAAGGAAGTTTAGGATTCTGGGAAGGTAAATTGTTCTCAAATTGGTCGCCTATTGAAACTGCATAGTATTTTTGATCAATCGATTCAATCAATACATGTTTACTAGTTCATTATAAAAGAAATGAAAAATAATATTACTATTTTTCTTTCACGCAATTGAATGCTATGCAAATATTAAATTTTAATAAAAATATGTAACTAGAGGCAGTTTTAGTACGCTTTAATATAGAAATATACTTTTAAAGCAATTTATAGATATACATTTAGAATATAGATTCTCTTTTTGTTGCAGTTTAAATTCAGAGTTCTCAAAACTTTTCAATTATATAAGCAAGACGATAGTGGAAACGAAGTGATAGTAGAATGTAAATATTTTGTTAAAATAGTTATTACTCCCCTATCATCTATCATCACAAGAAACTGAGCTCTATGCTTTGGGAAATCACTCTTACTAAAATTTATTTAGTACAAATATGAATAAAGCGGAAACTAGGCAGTAAAAAATAAATCAAATGGAAACCATTTTGTGTTGTTTCTGGTTGAAAACAAACAAAATGATATAAGGTTACAAACAAGAATGTAATAAAAGTGTACTATCCGTTTTATACAAAGCCAAAGTATTCGAATTACTTCAATTCAAATCGCTCGAAAAAAACATAATATCATCTATGTGAATTATAAAATATAATATCAATGAATTCAATGGATAAAAAAATCAGTTATTTGTATTACAGTGACATAGTTTGTGTAAAAAAATTATCACCTAGATAAATTTATAATTGTAATCTTTATTGAGAACGAGGGAAATTTATTTTGATCCAGCTACTATATTACACAATAGTTTGTAATTATTTAAAAATTGTCTTTTTATTCCCAAAACTTAATTTTGAAGCATATTTTGTCGCAACATTCGAATAATAGAATCGAATCATTTTCATTCTATATCAAAATCGTTCTACCCTGAAAGCAATTTTTTCTATTCGAAATTTCCGACCGGTAAAAAGCCGCCCTCAATCACAACAAAGCAGTCACGTGGTCGGCCGCTCACAGTGCTGCCAAACGGAGCGAGACAAAAATTCCCTCTTTCACCTCTTTCACTATCGAAACTGCTTTTCTCCCGCGCGGACGCTTAAAAAATAACGCCTTACCAAATTTCCTCTCCCATAGCCCGTGGCCATGAACGCTCTCTTGATAATCAACATCCTTGCCATCGCGTTTTTTAAACAATCGTCTGCTTTCATAAACGGCTTCCCGAAAGAACAATGCGACGACATGGATCCCACCAAAATCAAACTCGGGGACGCGGGCAGCAAGCCTCCCGCCTCCGATGCCGACTATAATTCCACAGATTTTGTGACCGAAGATGCACCCCCCACGTCTGTCCAACTGTCCGAAAGTTTAAATTTGTTCCGAATAGTCACTTCGGCTCCCAAGTATAGACGAGGACGTACTTTAGACAGTGAGTAGTGCAATTTTGCAATTCTATATTCTATTTTTATATCCTATATTTTGAAAACCTTTTTTTCATAGTTATTATTACTTACATAATATTTCAACAGAATGATAAAAATCATGGCATTCTGAATAAGTTAAATGAGCTATGGAACTCTTAAAATAAAAATAGCTTTTTCATACAAATTCTATTTTAAAAGTACACGTTCACGAGAAAAGTTACACAAGTCAAAAAGTACATTTTACAATAGTCAAAATGTCTTCATTAGCACATTTAATTTCTCAATTTCATGTTTGCAGAATTCGTTCATATTCTTATTAAAAATGCCTAACAGCTTTCATTATTCAATTTGCATAGTTTGTTCCTCGAGTTTAATATAATCGTTTCAAAAAATAAATCTTTAAATATATATTTAATATAATCATTTGAAAAAACATGAATCTATAAAAATATATCTTTAATGAATTCGTTTGAAAAATAATTCTATAAAAACATGTATTAAATATAATCGTTTGAAAAAAAATAAACGTTTAAAATATATCTTTTATATAATCGTTTGAAAAAGTAAATCTATAAAATATATCTTTAATATAATAGTTTGAAAAATAAATCTATAAAAATCTATCGTTAGTATAATTGCTTGAATTGAAAAAATAAAATTTTATTGCTAATTGCGTCACTTATCTCGAAAAGGTATTTGTAATGAAACAAACTGTTCATATTTTTAAAGATGAAGCCACAGCGTAGCTATTTACACAGTGGCTGAAACTACTACAAGTGAAAACCAAATTTATATTTGAAATTAGTTTCAAATTTAAAATTTCTGAACACATTCTGCTCTATCCAAAAAACATTTCATTCATGAATATTAAAGAATAGTTTATGTATTCGTACTTATAATTATGTGTTATTTATTGATTGTTACTTTAATTGTCATTGTCTATTTTGTAGTTTTGTTATATTTTTATTATTTTTTGAAAAATGATAAATAAAGTTTTCGAGAATCAAAATGAAGTGAACGTTTGTAAGTGGGATGTCTAATTTGTTCATTTGCTTTGAAGTAGAAGTGTGAAATGTGTTTGAAATCGATTTCATTTTGAAATATCTTCCCAAAAAATTTGGTATTTTTAGAATTACACTCGAATTCTATCTTAGAAATTCCAATTTTCGTTTATTAACTACCAACTAATTTTTTCTTACATGTTTTTGAAGTTATCAGAAAATTACAAGATTTTTAATGCTAGATTGTATAATGCGTTTTTTGAGGGATATTGAAAGACAAGACTGAATACAAAACATTTTGAAAAGATATTTTTAATGGCATTTTCAGAGCGGTTTAATGTTATATCGATACTGAGTATAAAAATTATTGATGATTCTAAATATTTGTTTGCTCACAAACTGTTAACTAGATAGGGCCTCGCTAGCCTAGTTGGTCTCAGATTAGTAATCGTCCCAAATACCAAGGTAGACCTATTTATCAAGAGCTATACTGTCAATACAGAAGATTGAGGCCACTTCGGGGCCAGTTTCTCCATGATCTCATCAACACCATTTCATTAAGTGACTTTAAAATATCAGTTACTACTTCAGAAGGATAGACAGAGAATAGCCTCCCTGAATGCTTCGTAGAAGGATTGAAACGGAAAGAGCCCGCTTCTAAACCCTGATTCAGGTTTAGAATCGATCATTCTCTCTTCAGTTAAATCATCCAGAGCAGAAGAACAATCATTGCATTAATGTATACGGACAGTTAGCAATTTCCAACGTGTATGTGCTCCCATTCGAATATCTCTAAAACTTTCAATAGAATTAATATAGGAAAAATATATATTATGCACTTTTCATCAGTTATACATCTACCAGCCTATCGTGTATTCTGAAGGTAGTCTACCAGGTTCTCAGTGTGTTACGTGCGTTTGCGGCTATTAACATCAGAATCCCTGTACCTACAGCAGCTGAAAGGGCCAAATGAACCACTTCCTAGTTCAATGTTTTCTAGTTTTCAAGATTTACACATTTAAAACGCATAATTTTACTTAACAAGTTAATTCATTTAAAAAATAATTTCTATATGTATAAAAATAAAGTCCCCGGTAGACGTTAGTATGTTTGTTCGAAGCTTAAGACGTGTCTTTTTTTCAATGATCTCTGGACGGAGTTTAACCCTCCAATTGATGACGAGGGATCTCGTCCATCAAGATCTGACTTATTTTGCTAATGACGAGATATCACATCATCAAATATTGAAGATTATTTTATGATAACGATATCAAGATCTGGTCAGTTTTCTTCTAATGACGAAATATCTAGTCCAAGTCTTCCTAATCACGAGATACCTCATCGAGGAAACCACCAGGAGGGTAAATGTGGTTTCCACCATTCTATAGAACACTTGTCAAGAAAGGTTTAGCAATGATTTTAAAGAAGCGTGTCAAAGAACAGTCGTCCTAGCGCTTACTTGACTTAGCTGCCTAAGACACGAAACGACATGGGGTGGGAGACATGAGTCGGTGTGAGAGTATACATGGTTCATGGGGAGAATATGCATGGTCCATAGTAAATGCGTCTGTTGTTGCATGAACACCGTTTTTGTTTGAGGAGCTTTTTAATTAAAATTTAACTACTGTATTACCATCATCCGAGACGGAAAGCAAATATAGACACAGGGGCAGACGCATAACTTGGCTGGAGTTGGGACCTAAGTGGAGAATGTTTTTCTAATAGACAATTTTACGTGGTCCTTCGCGTGTCCCGTCAAAACAAAATACTTTCGTGTTGACGTCAGGAGGGAAAACGGCTAATGTCGTCTTCATGGAAGTTTTATGAGACCTCGGCTAAAAAGCTATAGCAGTAAATTTAAATTTGCTCCCATGCGAAATCAAGACTGAACGCTAGTGATATGTAATTATAAAAATTTAATTTTAAAAAGAAGGCTCCAAAGTTATTTGTTGTGTTTGAAATTTTAAAGAAATTTCAACTCTTTTCTTGTGCCTTGTTTCATTTGCAGTGTTTGGCAATTTTTCACTGACTGCACAAACATTTCCTATTTTACTAGGTGTGTTCAAGTTCTAAGTTCTAATTTTTTTTCGTTGGATTGGGAGCAGATATAAACATGCGATTGAGTTTAAAATACGCGGACACTCGTTGCGTATGCGTGACACATATGGCAGCACTATGAGGCCCACGTAACTCGCGTGGCTGCCGCTAGAGTGAAAAGCTTTTTCAATTCTTAAGATGGCGACGTTCAGTATACAAGAATGGCGTGTAATCATCTGTTTTCTTCACTTGCGTTGCATGACACCCATCGACATTCAATGTCAGTTGAGTGAGACATACGGTGTTGGTGTCTTAGATGTGAAAAATGTGCGTTCGTGGGAGCGACATTTCAAAGAAGGCTGAACTGACTCACCACCACCGAAGAAATTTCGTGTTACCGCCAGTGGTGAGAAAATGATGGTGGCCATGTTTTAGGACAGCGAAGGCGTAATCCTCACTCATTGTGTTCCAAAGAGCACTATGGTGACGGCTGCTTCCCACGAACATGTTTTGAGGACTAAGCTCCTTCCAGCATTGCACGAAAAGAGACCGGAAAAGGCTGTACGTGTGATTCACCATCAAGACAACGCTCTTGCTCATCGTTTTCCAGTCGGCCGGTCTTCCATCAGAAATTTTCCAGTGGGCAAAACAGACCCCTAAAGAAGCGTTCTCAGAGGCCATGGAATTATGGTATCAACATTGGGGAAAATGTCTATGTCTACCGGGAGATTATGTTGAGAAATGACAGACATTTCAACTTTTTGATGTAAGTAGTCCATCAGAAAAAAATCTGACCTTAGAACTGGAACGTATCTCGTATCTTCAGCGTTTGAAGAATTCTGAATAAGCCTCTCAATATCTGTCCCAAATGGAGCCCTACTTGTTATTTTTAAGCATTGTCATTTGAGTGGTTGTCTTCAAAATTATTCATGAATTTACGTAAAATTTAATGAAACTACGAGATTGTTACGGCTTTTACAGAATATTTACGACGCAGCTTTATCAAACATGTAGACCTGCCTTGTCTGATTCTATCTGAACTGTACTTGACGCCAAACTATCAAAAAACTTTTCTATGAATAAGTAAAGAACTCACACATTAGGTTCTTTGAGATTCATAATTAGGGTCTAAAAATCAAATGAAAGTGCATGTACAACTTAATGCCGCTTAAAAGCGACTGGATGGGTCGAAAAGATCTGTAAGGTGGTTCTAGGTAGAAAATGAAAGTAACCATGTATTGCGAGTTTGTTAAGAAAGATTTTGGAGATAAAGCAGTATATTCTTTTCCATTATTTCATTTATATCCAGCAGTTCTATCAAGTATATCAAAAATTCGAAAAGTGTTTTCTTTAAATATTCAGAGAAGTATCTGGTGTATTAGTGTTAAAATCAGCAATTTAGGATCAGATATAGAGTAATGCATCCTTTTGTTTTAAATGTTATTTATAGAACTCTTGCTTTTAGTAGAATTAATTATCATTTTCTCTTTCTTTTCTTTTTTCACTTAATTTCCATTTTTCCTATGCTTTTTTTCCCACTTGTGAGTCAGACGTCACATGCTATTGTAAACATCTTTTCTTTGACTCTTGGTTAGTTGTTTTTAATAGTGCAATATTTGGCCACGCTCTTTGATTCTTAGAACTGGTGACTAGTTTCCTTTAGTACATCGTCATGAAGAAAATGGTATCCAGGGTGTGTATTTTTCGCGTAGCTGAAATAGCATTTAGAGAGGACCAGAGCCAGATTATCAGAAGGTGGAGGTAAAACAATTCATCCCAGATTGGCGATTACTTCCTTCATCCTTAACTAGATAGGGTTGTCTTGCAAAATTGTCCTGAAGTCTCATTCACGTCCATGTCAGGCCGTATTCTATGGATCAGAAAATTCAACATTTTTATATGTCGTTCATAATCCACGAAATCTACTATCAAGATTCCATTTCTGTTTTATGATAGCAATGGGCCTCACTTCTTTAGAAGAAATTCAGCTAATGCCCTTTGTAACATGTGTGCCTGGAGAATTTGCCATCTAAATTTCGATCGTAATCCCTGAAATACGCAATCAAGTTACATTTCTGTTTTATGACAGCATTGAGGCTCAGTTCCTTAGAGGTAAGAAATTCAACTAATGGCCTTTGTCTCTGCGTGTTTGGAACATTTGCCATCTAAATTTCTCAGGATGCACACTTCCATACTCCATAACAGCAACACTTAATATAGAGCAACTAATACTTGTAATAACAATATTCTTCTAGCGCCAGATTCTAGTAAAAATTAGAAAGCATACTTACAGACCATCATAGATGTTATTTTTAAAGTTTTTCTTTTTTCATGAATAACACAATTTAGTTCTAATTAAAACGTGTTAAATGATGTTAGGGTAAATTTGTGTACTTTTAAACGTCTCCGTCGTAACATTCCTACAATATATTTACTTGAGAAATCTGCAACCTCATAAAAGCAATACCATCTTTGAGCAATTTTATACATTGTCTAAGTGTTTTAAAATAGGGTTATTCCAGAACTCCTTTTCGCTAAGGGCACTTAGTACCCAAAGAACTAATTTCTCATATTTAAGTTATGTGATACTATTGAGAGTTGTAATAAAAATACAAATTATTTATCTTCTTGAGAATAAAAAGTTTTTCAAAAAAAATTAAAATCACCTCCTAGTTTTGAAAAAATTAAAGTTTTCGTGAATTTTTTTATCAAAATTTAAAATACTATTCCTCTTTCAGTTTGCGATATTGGCTTGTTATTTTTTTAATATACTCGTAAAACTATTATTGACTTTTAAAGATGGGATTTCGGATACCTTAAATACTTTTTGAATAACGAATTCCCGAAAAACAATGATAGTTTAGCTTTTTAAAAAGTTAACATTTAATAAAAAAATTTCTATTCATTTTATTGAAAATCTCATACTTAGTTTTATTACTCTGATCAGTGTGAATATATCAGAGAAATATAATGTGATTTGGAGTGTTAGTAAAAAAGGCTTAGAATTTTAACTATGACGTAATACGTGAACAATCGAGACAGAAAAATCAATTTAAATACCTTTTTCATGTCTTATGAATTCTAAGCTTATATTGACGATTCCACTAGTGGTCTTCTAAGAATTCATGTTTAGGTTCCTATGCCGTCGTAACATTCCTACAATATATTTCATTCTCCTTTTCACCAGATCATTATAGCATCAATAAAAAACTTAAAAACAATCAACAAAGAATACACTTGTTAAGTACGCTGTTATCTGAATTTCTGTCACCTTCCTTGAGATATATAAGGTATTCGAAGGAAATGTTTAACAGGCATATTTATAATTTTCTTTTCGAAAAATGTTTAATGAATAGGTGTTCATAATCTATCTTAATTGATAGAAAAGTTATTAAAATATGTTAGTAAAATAAAACAAGTCATCGAAAAACAGAAGTAATAAAAAGCAATAAAAATTTTTATGGCACTAATATATAATCGATAATAACCAATAATCGAGTATACAGGATTATTGGTTATAATTGCAAACTCACAGAAAATAGAGGTATTGTATGTATTAAAAATCTATAAGAAGTATTGTTAAGTATATTCTAATTCCTTGTAAGGATAAAATACGTGTTGTTCTGCCATTAATTGAATGCTTATTGAAGAAGTGAAGCATTCTCCTTAACAATATAATACTAGAAAAAAGTTACGTGAAGAAGTTCTGAAATTACTGTTTTATTTTTGTAGTCGGATTCATTTGGATAAAATCCATTTTATTTGTTGCAAGACACAATTTTTTTTCACGCGAGAGTGTGCTTTCAAGTTACGAAATACATTTTTCAGAATAATGATTTTTCTACAAAAGACCTCTCTGATTTATTTTAGTTGAAATATTCAGCACGAGGATCAATAAAAAATATGTTGCGAATGTTGCCAATGAAATTCTGAATATTAAAGAGTTTAATAATTTTCTTAAAACTCTTTTATGTTTTAAAATACTTTCCATGTTTAAACAAGAGCGCAGCACTAAGTTGATTTGAAAAAAGTCTTTTCGTAAGTAGAAAATTCCTTTATTATTCATAAGAGAACTTTTTGTTAACAAAAGTAATGCCTCGGCCTATGCATGCTTACCTTCCTAACTTGATAAATCAGGAGCTTTGATTTATGACTGAAAACTGCACATGAATAAAGTGTTGAGACTTTGGATTAGACAAAAGTTTTTATGTGCCTCGTTCACATTGTAAAAGAGACCTTTTCAATCCCAAGTTTTAACAGTATGGTTAGCCCTTTAATCGCTAAAGGCCCTTCTCTAATATGTGGTAGTTAAATTATATGGAGGGTGAAATTTTAGTGCATAATCATGTAAAATGAAGGTTATGCGTTCTGTTAGGTAGCAGTTTTTTTTCAAAGCAGTGAGAATAAAAGCCATAAATCTTTATTGGTTCCTCTGCGAAACAGAAATGATCCATAAAGAACTGGCTTCAGGCGATAAACTGGAAACCGAAAAAAATGTCCATTCTTCCTACTTTCTTTTTATTGTTACTATTTTATAATGTAGAGCAAGAAAAACTGTTTTACTTCTTTCTAGGATCGATATGGAATATTTATTTTATGTATGAACCCACACATATATATATATATATATATATATATATATATATATATATATATATATATATATATATATATATATATATATATATATATATATATATATA
This sequence comes from Meta bourneti, assembly GCA_933210815.1. NCBI lineage: Eukaryota > Metazoa > Arthropoda > Arachnida > Araneae > Tetragnathidae > Meta > Meta bourneti. The sequence goes on along the minus strand of OW119923.1, from coordinate 74,478,670 downwards.
TATATATATATATATATATATATATATATATATATGGCTCGCAGCTATTGTTTAGACTACTTTGTTCAATTTATTCGAAGGAGTTAGAAATTCTAATTCAGCTGAAAAGAAGCTATGTTATTTAGGATTATTTTTTGCATTGAATATCGTGGGCTGTACAATATTTTTCGTCAAATTTGTTTTAGTTCCTTTTATATATGGAAGAAATGGGTTTTATGTTTTCTCGAAGCTGACCCTAAACAAACGTTCCAAGAAAACGCAATGCAAATATATTTTTGGGAAATGTATTCTTTACTTTTGGTTCCATCATTTATAAAAACAACTGATCATCTCCGATGTGCTTATAATCATGAAATATTTTAATCCTTTGTTTAAACTGAAAAACTCGATAGAGTATAAAATAAGATGCGCAAAATTTATTTTCACTTGTAGGCTCCACTCCCTGCTCGTTTTCTTTCGATAATCTCCAAAAAGAGGTAAAAGCCATAGCAACATTCCATTTTCTGATATGATGCTGGTAATTTTTTAACCTTCCAAGTGGTTTCCACGAGATATCTCGTCCATCAAGACCTGACCAATCTCACTAGAGATATTTTGTATTCAAGAAAGATGACGAGATCAAGATCTGGTCAATTTTCTTCTAATGACGAGATATCTCGTCCATCAAGATCTGATCAGTTTTACTAGAGACGAGATGCATGGTCGAGACAAACATCAAGAGAGTTAATAAATGTTTACATTTTTCGATCACTTGAATCCAATTTATTTAAACATGCAGTCAGTTGAATCCAGTTATTTTGGAGGTACTTTACCGTCATAGCAGCATTTCATGATAGTTTTGCAAAATGTATATATATTTCACTAATGTACGTGACACAGAAATTAACGCTATTTGATTATTGGCGAATGGCAACAACGGATATAAGCAATATAAAATTGACAGTTACAGGATTTAAATTTTCTTGTTAAATATGCTTGATTTGGGAGCTATGGAGCTACATGATATTGGTAAAACCTCACAGAAGATTTCAGCAATCTAATGAAATTCTTCAGCAGTCTGATTATTGAAAACTAATTAATCTGGAAGATAGAATCAGCGCAAAGAAGAAAGTATGAGCAGAAATAAGTGAAACGAATGCCGAATCGCTTTTGAACAATGAATGGAATGGGATGAAATTGAAGTAGGTGTTCAAAATCTAATTGTGGTGAGAGACATGACTGAGGTGTACTTTTTCCATGCATTTTATTGGAAAGATTAATTGACACCAGTAAAAGCAAACAAAATACTGCTATAAATTTTTTAAATAATCTTACTTCATTTAGAGGTATGAACTCTATTTATGGGAATATAGATACTATATTCATAAAATGGATTGAAATAAGATATGAAATGTGAGTAAAGACATTTTTCCATCTATAGATATAGGCAATTAAGAAAGTTTAACACAGATGCTATGCGCAGGTCTGCTAGTTCCTTCAAATTCAGCAGTGAATTCTAAAATGTTCACCAAATCATGTTTAGACGTTAACATCTTCAGCTGCTAATTGACTACCCTCTTTCTTTATAATGTAATACTTTCCAATATAACTTAAATTCATTTTTAAAACTCGAATTAGAAGTTATTTGTTGCATATGTTTTGCTCTGAACCCTGTAAAAAAAGTGTTTATTTTTCATCGGCAGACTTATTCAAATTTTTTTAGATATAATAAGAATGGTCTCAATACACTGCATACCAGAGAAGTTTGCAACTATAAAATTATTCCCGCATATTGATTCTAGAAAGAAGTACAATTTTCATTTATAAATAGAATCTGTCACGGTAACTGAAAGCCTCAAAAGAATTATGTGCTCCTACAATACCCAGTCCAATTCAGATTAAACAACATGCCAAAAACACTTTTGTAGGCATAATACATTTTCCGTTGACATATTGCATCAATTCTGTGAAACATGTGAACAAAACAAAAACTCACTTCGAATTCTGTATCTTGGGCATTTTACGTGATCATCAACCATATCTTGTCCAATACAAAGCTCTGCGTTGTACTCTCCTGAAACAGAGACACCAAAAAAGAGCAACCGTGTTTTCACCAGAGCAAAATGGAGTGGCGATTTCTTCTCTTTCAACGCAGACGATATTTCACCGCGTGCAAAAAAGAATAAATCGTCATCTTTTGAATAGCTAGGTTTCGTTGCTAGAACGCCCCGATCTCGTTATGGATTTGATAGTTTTATTGGTGGTCAGACAGTGATGTGAAAAGTTGAAATGAAACTCATGGATTTGTGCAGCGACTACTGATTTAAAAATTTCTCAAAAGTACTCGTAATGGTATTGAATAATTTAGTCTGGAATAAGCTTGTGTGGAATTTCATACCCAAAGAAATTTTGTTGTAAATTGTAATACTTAAAATGAACTGTGTTGCAATGCGTTTCCATCACATTTATCAAATGCATGTTTATTTGAAAGCAGAACTGGAGATGTCTATAAAAACACACGTAGTTCAAAAGAATGTTTATTTAGGCGTTGCTAAACTATGTAATTTTTTGTCATTACATCCAAGAAAAATTTATGTATTTTGATTATTTTTTATGATGTAATGTTTTAGGAAAAGTTATATAAATCAGTTGTGAGTAAAATAATAGAAATACATTTAAAAACCATATTTAATGAAAAGTAAAAAGTATGATTTTTTATCAGATAATTATTGATTTAAAAGAACTAATTTAATGTTTTACAAAAGAATTTTTTATTTTTTAAAAATTTACGTTTTTATCTTTTTTATCCTTTATTATTATAGTATTATTATTTATTCTTTTGCTATGTAGCAACTAATGGGATGCAAAAACAAATATTGAATAGATTTTCCACAAATATGTAATACGAAAATATTACTAAGAGCTTGTTGATGAATATTTATAACACCTGAATAAAATTAACTTTTAAACACGCTTTCCTGTTCTGCCAAAGAAATATAAGCACGGAGTACCTACAAATCTCACAATTACGCAAAATGAAATCATCGTGTGTTCACTAGGAAAAATCTTATTTTTGCGTAACAATAATTCAAATTATACGTTTTATATAGGGTGAATGCACGTAATATGGAACACCATAATATTTCGACATCTAATTATCGAAATCTATCAGAATTTGCATAAACTGCTTCTATATTGGTAGAAGACACTCGTTTTTCCTTTTAAGAGTGTCAGTTAAACAGAAATATTTTTGTATTTCGAAGTGCTGAAAATATTTTAGAGGCTCATTGAAAGAATTATTTCAGAGAATATAAGTTAAAAAATATTTTATTGCGTTATTTATTATAAAATTTGTTTGTGAATGCCTAATGCTAGTTTTCTGTTAAATTAATTTTTTCTTTAAAACCAGCTTAACTTTTCCATAGAAGCACATGTGCACTTAGTATGGAACGCCTCGTTACTGTGAAAATAATGACGAATTTAAAACACTACGAACATTTCCCAATGCATGAAAGAAATTTATTGTAATTAAAAGACAATGTAAAAAATTAATGGTATGTATTTCTTTGTACTTTCGCACTAATTAGATATGCACTTTTATATAAAACTATCAGAATTGCCCTGCGATGCTGGGGTTGAATTGGTTAGATGTTGATTGAAAAGGGATCAGAATAATCACTTTTTTCTTTCATAAAAAATGCAAATATCATTTAAGTAAAAGGAAAATAAGTTTTAAATACCATTTTGACATTTTTATAGCTTCTACAATTTACTTACATATACACTATATGGACAAAAGAATTTGGACACTGCAGAAAATCAGGTTGTTTTTCCTGCTTAGGGCTCGGCCCATTGCTTTATGTACCTGGTACCATGAATGCTGACGTGTACCTCGACGTTCTGGATAATTCGGCCTTGCCTACGCTATGGCAATACTACGGTGATGATGGTTGCTTCTTTCAACAGGATCGAGCTCCATATCATACTGCAAAACGTGTGCTGGACTGGTTTCCTGAAAATGAGGTGAATTTTCTTGACTGGCCTGCTCAGAGCCCCGATCTCAATCCTATCGAGCACTTGTGGGACGAACTGAAGCGACGGGTACGACACCAACACGCACGCCCATCAACAATCTCTTCTCATAGCCTTGCAAGGAGCATAGAGAGCTATTCAAGTCCAGACTTACAGAGAACTTGTGGAAAGTATGCCTCGACGTGTTGCAGCTGTAATACAAGTAAAAGGAGGGCTTGGTTGTTACTAAATTGAATAATAAAGCACTTTTTCTGAAAAACATGCAGTGTCCAAATACTTTTGTCCATATAGTGTACATTCTATATCCATCTGTCTAATCCATTTCACGTACATCACACTATGGTGTAAGACAAACCTAGTACAAGACATGATACTAGGGTGACTACTACAGAAATCAATTTTGAGTGTTGGAGTGTTTATGAATATCCATTCAGTCCATTTCCTGTAAAAATGACAAACTTACACCGTTTAGTTTTGCAGTTTTCCTATCAATATTTTTATCTGTGATACTCTTGCACCAGGGATGTGATATTTCCGAATTTCACCATCATTATGAAAGGCTGACAAATTAAATTGATACGATATTACTGAATAATTTATTTTTAAACAAATCCTTTTTTCGTAAAAGTTCCATTCCTATGTGAAATAATTGCTTGTTTAGCTTACACAATAACATACTTATAAAATCTAATTTATGTAAAGTAAAATGTTTTTATTCTTTTCAAGTCAGTCAAATGTTGATAAGTTATTGGTATTCTAGAAGGAAATAAAATAAATTCAAACATAAGTGTATTAGAATTTAAATTCTGTAAAAATTATTTTTTTTTAATTGCCTTTCCAGCAATACCGATAAAACAATGAGTTTCGTACCGCAATCGTAATAATACTCAATGTTATTCCTATGGGTATTTTGAATTGTTTTAAGCTTCCTCTGTAGAGGACAAATCGAACGGTTTAGCACGTAGCCTCGTTTCTCGCAGGGTTCTAAAGAATAAGTGTACTAAATTTAGTGTTACTTGGTCAAACCGTGTAGATTTGCTAAATAGACAGACTCTAACCATGTTTTATTTTATATACTTTACGTTTTGTGTCTGTAACAAATTCTTTAGGTGTTACATACGAGATACCAGTTTTTCAAATCGGCAATTTTGATATTTTAAAATTTTCTTTGTTTCAAAAGCCTTTGAAGTTTTTTGAACTATTTATTCACACATGGGACTTTTGTCTAATTTGTTGTTTGGTTAATTCCCCTACTTTTAATAATCTTTTAAAATCATGTGTTCTATATTACGTACCTTTACCCTACATATTCTTAAAATGACCATTAGTGAACCTTGCCTTAAACCATTAACAAAAATACTGCTGATATCCTTTATCATAATGGAAGTAAAAAACTCGTTTTTTTAACCATTTTATAATTAAAGGTTTGCATGAAGAAGTACGCAACATCCTGCGAGTACTATTCAATTTTAGATAAAGATAAAACATTTCTAGATTAAAGGACAGTTCATGAATAGACTTTTAACTACCAGTAGAGTTTCAACTAGTATTATTCATTACGCGTGACACAAAAGATTTTCTATGAATACTTCGGACGTTGCGACAATGTGTTGCGAAGCATTGCTGAAGTACTGAAAAGAATTTGGTTCGGTGAAGAGTGACATTCCTTTATTTAGCTTATCTAAATTACTCTCAATTAAATAACAAAATATTTGATTACGTAAATCATTCCTTACAGTTAATTAGTCGTCAAAATGATAATCACGAATGCAAATTCCTGGACATCTTATCCAATTTGTCAGTTTTGAAAAAGTTCCTAGAATGTTTTACATTTGTTTCCTCCTTCAGGGTTGCGTATTGTGAATAAAAATGCAGGGTATTCAGGAGTAAACAGTACCAAAATATTGTTAGATAAATGTTCGTTATTTTACTTTAATTAATGAATAAATGAAAAGTTGATTTGTATAAAGTAATTTTAACAGATGATATTTACTGAACATTATGATAAATCTAAACTTTAGGTGTAAAACTATTCATACGGAAATTGAATATTCGAAGAGTGTAATGCATGGACACAGTAATGAACTTGTTATTAATATTACATATCACACATCAAAATATAAAAGGGACATTAAATGACTCTCACTCGGTGTATATGAAATCTTATTTAATCTTACTTTGAATTTATAATTTCGAATGTCTACGATATTTTCTCCAACGCATGAACTCTAAAACCAGGTTTTTTTCTATATATCAGTAATGAAAATGCGTCATAAAATTCTCTGTGAAAAATTAATTTTCCTTAGAAACAGAATAATTAAAATAATTAAAATTAAACGAATCTTACAGTTATACGAATAAAAATAAAGTACAATATTCAGTGAACGTAGATCACGAGCAATATGTGGCTTCTTAATATGTTTGGAAATGAGTAAAAATTTCATTCAAACATTCTGAAACACATCTTATTATTCACTCCATTATTTTAAATAACTTTTCAACTGAAATATTTTTCAAATGAAAACATTAGATTTCTCAAAACAGATTTTTCAAAAAGAACTAAAATATTCATCCGATAGCTATCAAAAATACATCTGATATATTGTAAATTTTAGGCAATAGGCAATATTCAAATCACACTTTTATTGCAATCAGCAAGAAATTCACGTAAAAAGAGCTGCACCCATGGAATAAGGAAATGTTAAATTTTATTAAAATTGTTTTTGTGAGTCTGTTAGCATAGCTCAGTTTATACGACAGAAATCAAAGGAGATAATGGTCTTTGGGAAGGAAAGGAAGGATAAAGGAAATGGATTGACGTGAATTTTTGGTCGTGACACTGAAAACATTAAACAAAAAATAATTCAAGCATTTTATTCCCAATTCTTAGTGCGGCAGAAGGACAGGTACAAATACAATAATATAACTATTATTTTCTGTCATTAAACAAAATAGGTTTAATAAAGAAATAAACTAGATAACATTACTGACATTAGAAAATTCTGATTGATCAGAGCGGGGAAGACTTTATTTTTTGTTTACCTTTTACCTTTGAAACTTCTATTTTGTATCATAGTAATACCTTGTTTAAAATTTTAGTATTGCTACTCATTTCACTGCTGGCCATCGAAAATGCAATATTATAATAATGCAATAATAATAAGTAATGCAAATATTTATAATACTCGCATATTATTGAAATTACAGCTGTGTTCGGCATGTAAGAAATCAGTATTTTGGATATCAGTTATGGGCGGCAATAACTGCTACTAAATGTCTCAGCATTGAAAGAAAGATGATTTGGAGATGTGTTTGAGATTTTTCAGTTCATGCTTTTTCCATACGTTGCCCAAGTTTATCTGGCGTAGCCACGGGTGGTCTATGATGTGCCAGTCACTGAACCATCATTGACCAGACTTGTTTGATGAGAGACAGGTCTCGTGAACAGACGGGCCATAGGAGAAATGAAACCTGGTACTTTGCATGCCACGTGCCTGTGCACATTGTCCTGTTGAAAACTAGCCAATAGGCCCCAAAACGTAAGAGATATAGTGGTGGCAGTTGATTATACCGCCAATGAGTGTTAGGCGGGTGAGGAAACGGAATCCCATGGAGCCCCATAAGATAACGCCAGATGACGAACCGATATGATGATACATAATGAAAGAGTCATGCAGTATGTCGCCACAGTGCCATCATATTTGTCTGAAAAGACGATAACATGTAATTTCTTGTACATGTGCAGCGTTCTACGCACCATTGTAGCCACAGTTGCTTGTGGTGTATAGTCAAAGTTAGTCGCAGCAATAGACGCCTTAAAAAACTCCCTGCTGTTGAAGACTACGTCGAATTAAACGTGCTGACGCAGGTTATGCAACACATCCTAATTTTTGAATTAGGGTTCTTAATGTTGGAGTACGATCCGTAATAGCTGAAACCACAAGATGTCCTCTTGTTTGGAGGTATGACGAGGCTGTTGCAATCGTTTACCGTAAGTGTGTTCGTCCCTTCTGCATCGACCGATTCCATATTAACATCAATGTGGCTTGATTTTGTCCAACACGAGCACCAATTCTGGGAAGGATAATCCGCAGCCCGATAAGCCGCAATTCTTCCTCTGTCAAACTCAAAAACGTGCTCGTATGACTATCTGCTTTTTCAACGCGGCATAATTAAGCTTCCTATACACAGAAACAGCGAAAAAAACATAATTCCAATACACAGCTCTCTATTCTTTCTTTTTATACTGCTTACAGGAAGTGTTACTGGTGCACATGATTTGCAAATACGCCTGCGGTGCTAATCATTTGCATGTTCTTCCATGATATACGCATTGTGCAAATTTCAAAATTATTGGACGTTTCACGGAGTTGCATTTTCTATAGACATCAGTGTATTTTGACATATGAGTACTATTCTAAATTTAGTCATAAATAAAAAATCACATGGTTATAAGGTTAGAAATAAAATTATAGTTAAAGTGAATAAGTTTTCAATTTAGCTTTGCTCTATTGATTTATAATTCAATGACGTTATAATTCAATAACGTCTAGGTCTTCCAATCAATTTCAGAATGAAACATTTTCCGTGGTTACGTATAGCAAAACTTTTATAAAAGATGTATGCAAATTTTTACTAACATGCATTCATGCCATTATACTCTATTAATTAAATATATATTTCAAAATGACACCTTGGAATCCACCCTTATTCAGTACTTGTTTGGAAATAACTTCTAAACAAAATCAATGTTTCTTAATAAAATCAATTTATGTTTTGATTTGGAATCTAGTTTCCTTAAATACAAGGAAATTCGTTCATTGAGCGCAGTCAGGGAATTTAGGACGAGTAAAATTCTAAATGATTATTCATTTTATGTCTCATTGTTTCACAGTATAAATTAGAAATCATTATGAGACAAGTGGAATACGCTGTTCAATGAATAATATTTTTCATAAACATTTTGATAAAATATAAAATAAATCGATCGTTATACATTTTTTATAATTGTGCAATAGAATTGTCAATGCATTGCTGTCTTAACACTTTCTATTTAATTTTTTAATAAATTTGGGATATTTAACTTTTTATGGTTGCACATCTTGAATTTTTCGCTTGAGACTTTCTAACACTTCTTTCTGTCTTTCCGATTTCGTTTTGGCTCTTCCAACGAACAACCTTTTACCTTCCAAAAACAATCCATTAAGATCTTCGACTGCTTTCTTGGCGCTATCAGATTCTGCAAAAGATACAAACCCAAATCCTTTAGAATTCCCTTGTTCGTCTGACATCACCTTGGCACTTATTATGGATCCAAATTTCTTGCACATTTCTCGCAGGTCCTCGTCTTTCAAACTCAGCTGAAAGTTCTTCAAATAAATGTTCTTGAAATTTTCCGCTTTTCTCTCTCGGGAAATGAACTTACAGACGTTCAAAATCTTACCCAGGACGAGTTTCTCGTTCAGGTCACACAATGCGACATTGGCCGACTCCTCTTTCTCGAATTGAACGAATCCAAATCCCCTGGACATCCCAGAACTGTTCCTGGCCACTTTCAATGAAAGAATCTTGCCGTAATTCCCAAACACATCAACCAACGTCTTCTCGTCCACATCCAAACCGATGTTCTTGACGACCAAGTTGGCATCTGGGTTGGCTCTGTTGGAATTCCTCCACATCAGACGCAGAGGTCGACCTTTCACCAAATCGTAGTTCATGGTTTCCAAGGCTCTCTCTGCGTCCACTTTTGCAGCATAAGTAACGTATCCGTAACCCAAGCAATTGTCTGTATCTCGATCTCTACAAATGCGGACGTTCAGTATCATTCCTATGGGCGAGAACTTTTGGAAAAGAGTGGCTTCAGTGCACTCCGGGTGAAGATTTCCGACGTAGATGGAATAAGGCATTCAGATTGTATATAAAGCAGATTTGTAAATGAAGATTTCCAATAATGTAAATACACAAAAATTTATTTTATGCTCAGCTGCCATTCAAAGAGATTTTGAAATGAATTTCTAACCGCGAGAATGACTTCTAGCATTACTACTGTGGTTCGCGTGAATTTTATATTGATGAATTCACCATGTATGCATTAATTTGCTAGTTCATTGAAATCACAGAGTATATAGCTACTAGAGTAGCTATTTACTCTGAGACTGCATGCAAGTTAACGTCGTTTGGTTTTTATTGGTATATATCTATATATTTTTTTCATTAACTACGTGACACAGAAATCGCCAGTATTTGTATATTGATGAATGGCAACAAATTGACATAAACAATGCAAAATCAACCTCTGCGAGATTTTGCTGCTTAGTTTAAATATGCTTGATTTGAGCTTCAGTACTACATAAGATTGCTAAAAAAATTTTTGAAAGAACTTGCCGCTCAAATGAAATTCTCCAGCAGGCTGATTACAGAAGACAATGCAAAATCTGGAAGACCAAAATCAGAGCAGTATAGAAAATATGAGGGAACGCGAAAATTGAATAAGATGGCAAAATAAGATCGGAGCCGTCTTTAGACAAGTAGTGAATGTGATGCAATTCAAATGAATGTTCAAAAGTTAATTATGGTAAAACCAAACGAATCAAAATGACAAAGTTGTGCCCCTTTTGTCGTGCACTGCATTTGAAATAAGTGAATTTGTAAGTACACAAATGTTGCTTTATATTTTTGATCAATTTGTTTAATTTGGAGGTAAGAAAAGCTCACACCAATGAACGAATTGCACGGAATTTATTTGCTCTGAACATCTGAATTGAACGCTGAACTATAAAATTGAAAGCTATGTACCAATTCATTATGCATCGTGTATTGTTCAATCGATACGCTCATCTCTTGAAATAATATGAAGAATTGTAAATATGTTTTGATATGTAATGTAATTATCTGATGATTTTCATAAATAATTTGGTTGGCAAGATAATCTATGCTTCAGCTTTCCGTTAGATACGTTTTATGTTTTGTCATGCTGGATAAAATAAACAATGTTTTTTTGCTAAGTTACAAAATTAGAAAAGGATTACAACATTGTGTACAAATTTGCAAAATGCAGATAAAGTCTCTTTTGGCGAATCAAGACCGAAGGTAGCCAAAGCCTTTTAAATTTTTGTAACTCTCTTTTAGAGACTTCTTTGCTCAGCAAGTTCAATATGTTTAAAACGTATATAAATTGAAAATTCTCTGCTGTTGTTACGGCTGCACTGAACACTTGAAGTCAATCTTAACATGTACAGGTAACCAAGCTCCCTTTGCTCAGTAATGAATTGTGTTAATTTAAAATCTGGCACAAAAAGGTGATTTTTCAACCTGAATTGAATCATGGTTAACTGAAATTTAGACAAAAAAAAATTTACTATCTTGGTAAACAATTTGAAGTTAATTGGGAATTAATTGCAATTTTTAATTGAGACCCAAGAGAACTCTAAATTACGTAAATAGATTATTTTGTTTCATTAATTACTTTAAATTTATACTTGCATAAAAGGTTTTTATTTGAAGATGCCATACTGCGCTCTGAATGTATTTCCCTCACATGACCAATAGGAATGATATTCCTCACTTATATTGACGGAAGATTCTGTATATTTAAATTTCTTCAATCGTTCTGTGCTTGCGAAAAATAGTAATGTAGATAAACGATGCGTTTAAAAAAGTAACAAGGTTTGCATTGATTTTAAATGTGGTTTGTATTTTCGGAAAGAAGCCTTTATTAAAAGAGTTCCTTCGCTGTTTATTTGATTTTGATAAAAAAAGAACGAAAGATCCTTTGAATAACAGGTTTCTACATACTTAGTAAAAATAAATTACCCAGCTGCATCTCCCAATCAGCTGCTAGGACTCCCTTAATCCAAGCTGTCTTCGATAAAAATCAATGAAACGACTTGCCGTTTCGAACCAAATTATTTGCACCAGGGCCATAAATTAGGGCAAGGAATCTGTAATCTAGTACTGCACGGAAGATTAATTGAATAAAGTTGTGTTGGGAAAGGGAGTCAAAAACGGCGTGCGCTAATGTAAAGCGAAAATGGGAGTTTTATACTAAATCGATGTACAATTAACGCCGCTCATCGAGTTCGAATTTCAAACGGTATCAGAAATGAATCTTCCAAAGTCATTAGGAGGGAAAGCAAAAATCTATAAAATGGAGAAGTTTAAAATTACTTTGTATACTCGTTTCATTCTTAAAAGTCCTAAGCTTCTATTTGTAGCAGATTTTTAGGGGCGAATAAAAAATTGAAGTTAGTGAATTGAAATGAAAGTTGTGTAGGTGTATTGAATATTTGTTTTGAATGCTCGAACTATTTTTCTATCTTGGTGTTTAAGATCTTGTTTACAAGAAGATTTTTCAATTTTCAATCATCGCAATAAATAAAGTGGTTGGTGAGTATGTGAGACTTATATATGTTTATTTCAATAATTAGTTTCTGACTATTTCACCGTATAAATATTACATTATCAATAAATAATTCTGCTTTTGAAATTTTTTCTCTCATTCTGTGCATCACAACTGAAAATGTTTCAGTTCATTGGTATGCATGAAGTCAGAAATCTCTCAAAAATTTTTCGATTAAGTGTAAAGTAATATAAGGTCAACCAATTCCTACTTATCTGTCTGTAAGTTATCATATAACAGAAACTGTTAAATCATTTAAACCAAATGTTACAAAAATTTCTAAGCTTCTTACAATGTAAATAACTCGTGATTCAAAATTTAAACATGAATTGTGAGTAAATATATAGTTACGTTTAAAATTATAAATCAGTAGATGATCTGAAAATAAAAATAAAATATGCTTTCATGGGCTTGACAATATTTCAGCTCTTGAGGCTTTACTTTCAATGACATCTGTCAAAATTGCCCACATTGCTGTTGTTTGCCAAATATTCTTGCGTGTCTGAAAAATCAGTTGATACAGGTTTTGTTTCACTGCCGAACAGAAAGTTCCAAGAATGATTTCCATTTAAAAATGAACGTTTTTGTCATTTTTAAACGCTTAAAACGTATCACTGACTCTTTCTAAAACTTGTTTGTTAAAATACTTGACTGGCCAATGTTTTTGGTAAAAAATTATATATTAATATTAAGAGTTCTCGATTTGGTAGGTAGGTAGGTAAGTAGTTGAACTAAAGCAACACAACGGGCTAGTGACGACGGTCCGATATCAATCTGGAAGAAAAAGCTCCGAGGACAACAAGTTGTAATTTTGAACCACGGTCAGATGACGAGGTGAACATCTAAGCTCGCACCCTACTCTGCAAACTTCTACACCATACTAACATGAGAACATTGCTGCCAAGACAGATTTAAAGTGCACCAGCCCCCACGTACACTAAGGTCTTTGGTTGGATCCAATTTAGAACTCGCAGCCCTCCAATATTTGAGGCCACAACAGATTTAATGAGCACCAGCCCCAATACACGACGGTCTTTGGATGGATCTAGTTTCGAACTCTCAACCCTCCGATTGATAATCTGCCACTCCTCCAACCAGGCTACCGCGACCCTTCTCGATTTGGCTTTCATAATTGGATACCGAGTTCTTGAGTTTTACCAAGATACGGAACCATCGTCAATTGGCGATAATTCTACATGCACTTCCACTTTCGCGCAAAGAGAAGGCATCCAGTAAAGCGGTAGCCAGGTTGGAAAGAGTAGCGGAATAGCAACCAGAGGGATGCGAGTTCGAAATTCGATCCATCCAAAGACCATCATGTTAGTGGGGACTGGTGCACATTAAATCTGTAGTGGCTTCAAATATCCTCCGGGATTGATCCTGGATCGTCAACAATAGTCCGTTGTGTTGTTCCAGTGTAGCATTAATTCAACTACCTATCCACCTAACGGTAAGGCGGTCTATTCAATTAACTGCTTTGGGACTTAAAGTTTAGTCGCCAATTTGGCGAGGGGCCTGTACCGTGTTGTCTTGAGTTTTACCCCCAAATTATCTCATTCACTTTTATTAACCAGTTTTGCCTGAAATAGTCTCAACCAATTCATTTGAGCAGCATCTTGAACTTGACATTCAACACTAATAGACGTTTTTTGAAGAAAGAAGTTGGCAAACTCTGCTTCATTCCGTAATACAGAAAAGTTTGAGATTTAGCGACTCCGTAAACTTCTTTTTACTTGTTAAATCTGTTTTATTCATTCTTTAATGTCTCATATCTATTTTGTTGGGTTCTTAAATTCGAAGAATGAATGTGACTCGCAAGTCTTGTTTCTTCCCTTACATTGATAAATTTTTAAGAGTAAAAATTCACATTTGAATAAAGAACTAGAATAAGCTATATCATTAAACGCAATTGAGAAAGAATTCACAATTTCATAAATTGAGAAGGAATTTATAATTTTCATAAAATGATGTTGATATTGTTGAATACAGAATTTTAAAAATATTATAAACTATAGGCATATTTAGAAAATATGGCTCACTCATTATTTAATATGGCTCAGAATTTAATTAAAATTTATAGTTTTAGTTGGCTTCTGAGAATCCATGTTTGTGTTTTATTTTAGTATGAGCATTTGTGTAATTTGCATTGAAACTTTATGCATTGAAACTGAACATGGTTTTCTATACTATTAAAAGGGGCAAAGAAGTTGGACGATGTTATTGGAAAAGACTATTTTAAATAAATTTAACACATAATTTAAATAATAGTGACATAGTATTTTAAGTGATAGTGACATATGCTTCTCAAGTATAGATATATTCTCGTCATTTCTTGATGAATGCTTTGCTTAATGTGTGTGAGCAAACAAAATGCTGTGACTTGGTAGGAAAAGGGTCAATGTCCGTTTTCCAAGTTTTTAGTAACAGCTGATTTTGTAATTTTTTAAAATTTTTAATACAGCATACAAAAATTACTTTCCAATATTTAGATTCTTTCATAATGCATGAAGGGAGAACATTGGCACTTTTTCCATCGTAACTTTCTTTAATTATCTTGAAGTGATTTGTGGACAGAACTCAAAATCATAGATTTCGGACATTGCCTCTTTACAGAATTATTTCACATTACACACACAATAAATACTAACTAATAAAGTTACTGCATATAGACACTAAAATGAAAAATCGGATAAATATTTGCCCAATTAAATTGTGTCACGCACGATTTAATCAACTCGCACACAATAAAAGTCCACAAATCAGAAACAAGAAACTTGCTGGTTTTTCCTTCCATAATTTTTCTTTCGCGCATGAGTCTGAGGTAAAAAATTCATCTCCTACAGCTGGGTAATATCCCCCACCCCTTCATGCTCTGGTTCTGCAAATGAGTTTTCGGCTTGCAATGCGTAACCATCCATTTGGGCAAATGGACGGAATATGTTTTTCCTGTTTGATACCGATGGGTGGTTATCGCTATGGTGATCCTATGAATGCTTTATACGCAGCGAGGGGTCTGCTCCGATGACCAACGGTTACCATGAATTTTCGGGCTTCTTGACGTACAAGACAGTTCCGCCTTCCTTCTCCTTTGCCCGCTTAATGAACGGGGATAAATATGTTGACTGCAATTTATGTAAAACGCTTTCGGTTACTTGTTGGCTTGGCTGAATGTAACGGGTTAGATTAGTTTCTCTTGCATTTCTTTTCGTTGCAGGTCAATCAGCTAATGCAATTTAATAAAATAGCTAGAAAGCTATTATGTAAATCTTCATAATTTTCTTGTTACTGCAAATGATACTGAGGTATTACGGATGAAATAAATCTTTTGTTTTTAATTTTCTATAGAATTCGATAATATTTATTCCTAATTTCCGTTTTAATCCTTTGCCGGCATTCTGTATCTTTACCTACTGTATGATGGTTGGTTGGTTTTTATGGCGCAAGGGCCACATTTGGTCAAGATGAACCAAACAACGTCAAATAAATGGACATACGTGCACAAAAAAAAGCATTAAATTGCATTCAAGGAGGAGTCGAACTTGCAATGCCTACTGCTCACAGGCTTCTAGCTTAGTGATAAACCAATGAGCCACGGGAACCTCTTCCCTACCGAAAGAAATTTGAAAAAGACAAACAATTATGAACTTAGATACACAGCTGAAACCTTTTTAACCTTGAAACGCGAGTTTAAATATGTTATCCTTGAATAAATTGCCATTTTTTAAAGTAAGCTCTTCCAGGCCACGTATAAAGGTGAGGAAGTACAATAGTGCAGCTCTCGCGAGATGGCGGTCGACATTGAATCAGTAAATTTCTCAATAGGTGTGAAAGGTTGTCTTGGATAAGGGCTGTCACACGCTGAAGCTAAAGAAACATGTAAGGCGATCGCCATAAATCATTTATCCCTCACCAACTATTGGATCTTTCCCTTCGCGATTGATTCCGGATAGTCGCCAATAGCCCGTTGTGTTGCTCCAGTGCGACGTCGATTGATTACCTATATAACTATTATCATCAATTTTGTAATCGAATGCTAAACTCGGTTCCAGAATCAGCCCTAAATTGAAGAAGGATTTGTTTACGTTTCCACTAGTCCCCTAATTCGACTAATAGAAAAACGAGTTATTAATTTTTAGAGGGGCCGGTACTCAGTGTTTTTTTCTAGCGTTTTACCGAATATCTTATTAAGAGGTAAAACTGGCATGAATCTCATTCCACAATACCAGTCACTATCTTTGACATCATTATTCGAAAAGATTTTTCTGGAAAATAAATTTAATAATTATTTTATTTGGGTATAGCTACCAACAAAATTTCGTGTGGTTAAACACACCTTGTAAATACCAAAGTGGAAATTTCATCTGTAAGTAAAAACACTAATTCAAATGCTTTTACTGTCATGAATTCCGTGAGAAATGTGTGTAAAGTCCGTCAGCGTTGAATTTTTATTGAAAAATTTAACTTGACTACCCGGCTTCACCCGAAATATTTCGTTGCTGTATACAAGTCAAGTCGAGTCTTTCTCCAGCAGTTTTGTTGAGTTGTCGAATAGCTTTTGCACTTCGTCCCTCTTGAAATGTTTGTTTTTCCTTCGCTTCCGATTGCTTGGCACGTGACAGCTTTCGACATTATGTTTTGATTGGTGTCTTCTTGCCTAATGTTCTATATTAAATGTTACTTCTATGGTTCCGAGAGAACGAGGTAGCGAGCTGAAAATAGTTGCGTTGACCTAGAAATTCCACACATAATAGGCTGTGCAAATTTCATGATGCCAGAACTCAGCTTTCGAGAGTTTTTGTTGTTTCAGGTATACAGATTTTCTGCTTTATATCTAAGATTTTAGAACTCTTTGATTGTCTTCATTATTTCCTTCAGCAGTTTTAACCAATTTATAAAGACAAAGAAAAAATTTTCTTATTTGTAGTACATTGATTAAGCACTGGACCAAAAGAAAAATAAATGCGTTCTTCATGTTCTGACCAAAATATTTGCTTTCTTTGTAATTTTTGTCAGAGCAAATAACATATTTTTCGGTACACAATGGGATTAAATGTGGAATGTAGAAGCAATTATGGTACCATCTATCACAACTATTTCAACTATGCTCTCATGTACCTAAGATAGTTGAACTCTTCAACTTTTTCTATACTTCAGTGCCATTTTTTATCGTGGCCTAGTTTTGAATTAAAAGTTAAAAGTCATTTAAAATTTGAATCACGAATAAAAGGAAATTAACATACATACAAAAATATATTATCAATCAGATGCAAATATATCATTAATTGAATTATCGTTGTTAAAAAATAGCCTTGAAAACTTTAAAAAGACCAAAAATATGCGTTCCCTAGCACTGTTATATGTTACATTATATTAAAATCTGATTTTTTCAATTGTTTCAATATTATATTTTCTTTGATAGTTTAAGAAAAATGTAATCAGTTTTTGCTAATAGATTTAGCTATCGTTGACATTGCTTGTTAAAAATATGTTTTCATGTTATTTTACATATTTGTTGTGGAACGCATTGAATGTTCAAGTGCATTGCTTTAGAAAGAATCTGCCCAAGAATAAGAAATTACAAGAGAGTAATTAAGGCATTCTTTAATAATGAATTGCGTTATTTTGAATGAAATGACCATTTATTTTCTGCGTAATAAGTAATATGTCAAAAAAGCACTGCTAATATTAGAAAAGTAAAGTATCAAATGAAGTTTATATTTTACTTAACTCGAGTTTATACCTCATGTTTATTTTAGGTCCTGAATAATGATATAGACATGTAATCCCCAAAATAGTCTCAGACCGTTTTCTAAATTTCTTTTATTAGCCATATTTTGGTATTTTATGCATTTGATTAACACTATATCGTCGGCTTACAAGGAAAACACAAAGGAAAGACAAAAAAAAATCAGTTCTGAGGAAACGAAAGGGGAAAGTTCTACTAACAAAGTTAACCTTACTAAGTGTTTCTCAAGAAGAAATCTGACCTTCGTGCAAAGAAAGAATAACTTTGTGGACTGCACTAGTCTAAGAATCACCCCATTCTGATCTAGAAAAACTAAAAAACTCATGACTAGAAAATTTTTGTTTATTGTGTTTCACTTGTAATCCAACTATATGTGATCTACCTAAAAAGAATTTGAGATTTGTACCCTCAACACAATATTTGAACTCTCCAGACAGAATTAGTGACTTCCCCAAACTGGTTTCATGTATTATTTCCTGTGGCTATACGGTTGATTTATATTTGACATGAATACAGCTGTTCAGGTTTATCTGTGTTGGAAAAGAAATCAGACCTATAATTGTTTTAGAATCTGAGATCGCTTAGTATCCCACTATAGTATGGATAACATGTAACTTATTACAATGTCTTTCCATTTATCAATTTCGTAATGTGTTGATATTCAAATGAAAAAACTCATAGCTTTGCCCAGGGAAAAAATAAAATTACATCTTAAATAGAATTATTTAATAAATTACGAAAATGGCTTAACGCATCGTCAATCTTTTGCAAAGTATTGTATCATTTCCTTACAAGGAACGTTTTAATTCAAATAGAGATACTCATTGAACCTGTGTATAGGTTACTGACCGTTTTAGGAATATATGGGAGAGATCGTTATTAATGTTTGATGGAGACTATCCGGCGTCTCTTATGAAATGGATTGATCATGTTGAAACTTTGAGTTTGCCTTAATTTGATTCTTGCTAACTTTATATGATTCAGCACATTTACAGTTTATTTTAGTGGGTCTTTTATGAATAAGTTTCTATTTTATGAATGGTTGTCTGTATTCCTTGATTACATGCATTTTACAAATGAAATTTACGTCTCTTTTCATCGCTATGAAAAGTCAGTTTAATGAGAAATAACTATAAGTATGTAAAACAAATAACTATAACAATGTAAAAACAACGATGAAGTGTCATTAACAAAACTGGCCAGATCGTGATGGACTACATATCTCGTCCATCAGGATTTCATCGTCTCTCGTCATTAGAAGAAAACTGGTCAGATCTTGATATCGTCATCATAAAAAAATCGGCAATGTCTTGATAATGATATATCTCGTCATTAGCAAAATTGGTCAGATCTTGATGGATGAGATACCGCGTCGAAATTACTTGTACGTGTAATGATAATTAAAATTAAACATTTTTAACATGACCGAATATTGTTTCCTTTTACTACATTTATGCACTTGAGTTATAAAACATTCAAGCGATATGCAGCTAGACATTTATCAGAGAATGGTTATCGAACATCGTTGGTTGCGTCTGGGTTTGTGCCGTGTCCGAAACTTGTATACAGGCATGGAATGGTAACATATCATGTTTGGTGACGAATTTAGGTTCTGCCTTGGGGCAAATAATCATCGCATTCGCTTGGAGCAGGTATCCCGTCAGCTCAACCATTCTCATTTTACTTTCTTGCTTTACTCAGTTTACCACTCACTCCCATTTCACACTGTTGTAACTCAGTGTATGGAACATCTCTTACGACACCTGGAGGGCCATTGTGGGCCAATGGGTATGTCCACTGCTCTAGTGCTTTAGCAACCTGCGAGTTGTAGGAGCGCAGGTTCAATTCTTCCCTGGGTGTATTTCTATCTTCTGTGGTAGTAAAACTTTCCTTTTGTGTGTCTATTTCTTGATGTTGTCTGTCTTGTGTTTGGCGTAGTATGGCTAATTATGGCCTAAGCGCCATAAAAACCCAACCAAACTTACGACACCTGGTCCCCTCTAGTAGTGGTATTAAAAATATTTTGATAACACATCAATCCTTTCAGCAAATCCTACAACCTGTTTTACCTTTCATGTCGCATGTCCAATAGGCTATTTACCAACACGATAACGCAAGACCACACACTGCTCGCCTGGAGTAACAACGTTGTGAAGCCCTTTCTTGTCCAACGTGATCCCCAGATTTGTCTCCTCTTCAATAGATATGGTATATGATAGGTCTTCAATTGCACTAATCCCGGAAAATAAGGATCTGGAACAGTAAATGCAGAATTTGTCACAGGACAGAGTAAGGATTTTGTTTGACTATGCCACGCTGTGTATATCGGACTGTATCACGGCCAGGAGGGTCTAAATTTGACTCATGAAACGGCTATTTGGATAGGCCGCCATATTGGATACCATCTACTTGCACGCAAGTGGAAGTGCGTATGACAAACTTACTATGAGTTACCATGATCCCCAATTTATCACTAATTAAGGATGGTAATTATTTCCAATTGGTGATGGTACCGTATTCTTCAATTTAATCTAATTAATGTGTGCTGTCAAGTTTATAAGTATGAAAGACGAATTCGTAATCAATGAGGTCGGTGGGTAGGTAGTTGAATTCACGTCGCACAGATCATCACAACAGGTTATTCATAATCAATGACGATATGAATCATCAGAAGAAAGTCGCGGTAGACAAAAATATAAAATAAATAGCAAAACGGGTGTGTCATAAGCAAGATGAATATAGAATCTACCTAAGGGGTCGATGTAATAAATATCTTGACTTCAAAAATTAAAATACTCATTGGGACTTTAAAAGAGTAGTTGAAACTCAAACACACGGTCATCAACCTTAACTAAAACCTTACCAAAACCCAACCATAACCATCAAATTTCATTACAAATTGTAAATTCAAATGGCTATTTTCATAAGCAGGTTACACTTCCACAATTATCGCCATTTGGAGATGGAAAATTATAGCTAATTGGATGGCGCAAGAACATGGTAATGTTCTTGCATCTAACCCTTTAAAGATGTCGTTTATGAGTTTTATATATCCGAAAGCTCTCAAGTAATTACTTTTAGCTTCTTTATTCCGTCTTTAATTACTTATTTTCTGGCTTAGATTTTATGCTAAATAATATTCATAAAATGTTATTTTTGTGCTAGAAATAATTATAATTTAAAACGACTGTTATCTTTGTAAATATGCGCTGATTGAATCGAAACCGAAACAAAATCACTTCATTTTAAGGGAATGACTAATCAATGAAAAACAACTGAACTAAATTAATTGCTGGAGGCACAAATTATTTTCCTTCTTTTACTAAGCATAAATATGTTTTTAAAACTATAAAAGCTTTTGATGCTTCTATTGGTTTTGGAAATTTTAAGGCAGTCATTATATACAAGCTGTTCCTAATTTAGAACAGCTTCTATATAATGACTGCTTGATATAATGATTTGCTCTTAAGATAGTCTAAAGGAGATAAAGAAAACGAAAAGTCCTTGTGAGAAGCTAATTAAAGAACTGTTCTGTGAGCTTTTCCATGACACATATCTTTTGATGCGATGCATTTATTACCAGGAAAGTTCTAATAGTTTATTTTTATAACTTTCCTCTATAGGTTTTAATTATTCAAAGTGGACATGTAAATTAGTCAGTGTAGTTTAGTTAATCAACATTTTATTTGTTTTTAAAAACATTAAAAATAAATTTAAAAAGTATTAAATTATTTTAAAAAGTATTTACTAGTTATTGCATTTTATTATGCTACGTAGGTCATAAGTGAAGTGGGCTCTAGAATTCTTACTACAGTAATCTTTTAAATACATTATGTACTGTTTTCATTCTCAATGCGAAAGAGCGCGTCATTTTTTTTTATTCATTAAAATATTTTCGACTTTAGAATAATCAGAACTTTTAAATTACGAACAATGATTAAACATTAACCTTATCGATAATATTCAAGATTTCAAAGGTCTCGAAAACTAGAGATGAAACCAACTAATTATACATATAAAACAATTCTTGAATAAGGTAACAAATATGTTGTGAATTCTCATACGAAGAACAATTTTTTCAAAGAAATAAGAGTTAGAGTTGATGATTCTCTCGTTTACTTTGCTTGATTTGCTTTTCTAAACGACCCAAATAGTCCCCAAACTAGTTCGATCCCAAATAGAATGACATCTGTTTTGCGTGTTCGTTTCTGGTCGAGTCAGCAAAATTACAGGGTTTTAACATCAAATTACTTTTCGACCAGAATAAATGCGATTTGAAGCAATCCTAGAGCAACTCTATCGCTTCGACTCTAACGAAATATCTTTTTATGACTCCCAAGGTTGTGAGAATTTCATTTGTATCAGTTTGCTATAAAGTTGCTGTTACAGTGCTCGCCGCTAAATAAAATCTCTTCTATTTAAACAAGTTCACTTTTACTCACGTTTACAAAATTTTCATAAACGGCGACTCGAAATACTGACTTTTTACAAAACCAAATATAACCTTTCAGTGATACTATAAAATTGATCAACCTGATTCACACCATAAGAAAATGAAAGGATTAGCGCTTTTCAATAAACACATTCAGATAACCATTCTTCTCTAATTATTTATTTGTTTAATGATTGTTTCTCTACCGAAAAATGACCAATTACAGAGAACGAAAAATTTCTCATCCCAAAAGTGCAGGAAAAAATACATAAATAAATACAGTTGGATAAGAGATAAAACAAGAAAGGCACTTCATTCTAGCAGATTACTTGTTGAATTGAAATCATTAAAAATATATCAACCTCCAAGAAATAATTATAAGTTTAAAAATCTATTTAGAGCATATTTGTTGCGTGCATTCTTTTTAAAGGTTTAACAAAAAAATAATTTGCAGTTTCTGGTGATATACCTGGAGACTTTTAAATCAATGAAATAAAACAGGGTGAATCAATTTTGTCATGTAGGAGGTTGTGAAAAAAAATTTGTTAAAACAATATCTCTACGGAACTTCAAAGCAATGAAAATGATTTTTCAATTCAGAAAAATGTACGCCTGAAGATTCACAATTTTTAAAATAAATACATCTCAAAATATATTCTTTCAATATCTATATGACAATCGTAATAAAGATTCCAAATTATCAGCAGATTTATTCAAAGAATATGAGCTACATACTAGATTCGAGTTTTCTTTCAAATAAATTGTTCAATTTAATTATTACATAATTTTAATGTGCAAACTTAATAACTTAATTTTTGTGTGCAAATTTTTCGAAAATGATATTTCAATGGAATAACGATCTATTTAGTTTCAGACATCGATCCCTATAGTTAATTCCCCAGGAAACCACTAGATAGTATTGTGGGTTAGGATCTATTATGAAATAGGGCGTTCGTGTGTGGAAGACCAGTCTATGTGGCAACACACCAGCCTCCCACTACTGCTTAACGGTGAATGGTGGAAGGGTCCATGTGGCACTTACCCATGTGATATTGAAATCAGAAATATCAATGAGCGATTTTTGCTTCTCCCGTAAAAGTAGTGATATGTAGTGTTGAGAATTACGATAAATAAATTGTTTCCAATACGTTCCTTTAACTTTATTACATACACTTAAACACGAAAAATGACAATTTAATAATGGATAGAAAGCTAATACAGATACTGACAAATAACACAAGCAAATAATATACAATTCTAACAAATGGATTTGGATCTGGATTAACCATGATAATTTAAGATTACGAATCGTCCGTTTTCGCTGTATTCCCCTAAATATTTCTCTCATTTTTATTATTCTGAAATGAATCTAAATTCTCATTGTTTGATCATTCAAATGAAAATACACTAGCGTCATCTAGTGGCTAGACAGACTGAACATGCAGAATAGACCGTTATTCTACCGAATGCTTCGATTAATCTTTCAATAGTCATTTGAACTTATATCTTCCTTTTGGCTGAATAGTCAGAGGAATTCCAAACAAGGAACGATGGGCTTTTGATTGTGATCCTTTTTCCTCAGTTGATGTTACTGAATACAGTTGAACCGTTATTATCTGTGGTAATGTGGACTGAGACCGCCTCGGATTAGCATAAACTCCGATAATATGGACGTAGTAACACAAAACGGCCAATACAAAATGCGAAACAAAATTACTATACTACATGTTACTACTATAACTGAAAGATTCATTTAAGCCAAAATCAAGAATAATCTATACTCGGATTTGTGTGTCAGAGTATGCATTTAACCCTCTTCGTGGCTTAACTTCGCGTCGAAAACTTCCCTGTAGTGTCCAGCTTCTGGTGCAAAAACCTATTCCAAACTTTCATCAATTTTGTGCAAGGGACAATTTGTTTTTCTTAATTGGGTCTCCGTTCCCCTGGGATAATAGCATTGTCAAGACGAGATATCTCGTTCAAAACAAAAATGATCATATCTTGGACGATATATCTCGTCTGGAGGGGGTAATGTGATAATTTTACAATTATTTTGAACTTAGTTGCGTACCTTTTAAACTCTCTTAAAAATCCCTGGAGGTTTTTTTACAGAAATTTCTCGCCTCTTTGGATAAAGTGCGCACACTAGTATTCGAAGTAATATTTAATGCTTAAAAAAGCTCAGTATCAAATTTGACTCGAATAACATGGACTCAGTCGGAGCTCGAAAATCAAGGTTCTACGATAGTTTCGATATTTATAAGACAGCGATTTTATTTTATTAAACACGTCGATTTTTGAATAAAACATCAATTTGTACCCATTCCTGTAAGTCCGACATTTTAAGTGGCTGATTCTATAAACCGGTGATTTCATTAAAGGAAGGTTTTGTACTGATCTAAATACGTTTCTCGAAAACTAACGAGGGGTCGTCCTTAGTTAGAAACGTTCGAAGGTCAAAAACACCATTTAAATGTAAAAAGATATTCGAAACGTCGTTTTCCTCTTTTTTCTCCTGCTGATGAATATGCTAATTGTTACGTCTTTCAAAGTTGCACTGCAACATTTGTATCGATTTCAGAATGTTGGAAGTCATTTGCTCCGACGTTAGTCTTATAATCGATTTTGAGATAGATCACTCTTTCCCAAGTTCCGTAGAAAAAAATATTACTATTCTGTATGAAAAGTAGTTTTTCACACAATTTACATAACTTAGCCGGATATTTCCATATTACTTCATTCAAGCGTAATCTCTGAACGATTTCTTTTTCAACCTATCCTAAGATCGAAAAATTGGTTTATTCTTACCTTATTTCTCACTGTGTCGTCAAGATAAGCTTCCCATTGTTGATGGGTTCGTTAGATAGTAAAAGACGGATTGTACCTTTAAGGCTTAAATTTCAGGAAAAATAGTTTTCTTAGTGAGCTAAAAATAGAATTTTTGCTTACTCTATGGATTACTTTTATGTTTCTTGCTGCTAAAATGTTGTGGTATATATTTTGGGTTTATAACAGAAATTTAAACAGAACACAATCGGCTACATGTTTCGAGGCATTTAGAAAATTTATTAAACTTACTTTTCAATGCTTATATACCTGTAAAATATGATACGTCGTCAGCATAAATAATTTTGTTTCATTTTATGTAGATAAACTCGGAAATAGGGATGGTACATTTCTTCTTAATATAATTCAGAATAATATTTTAGATCTGTATATAATTGAGAATATCAACGTTTTGCAAAACAGCTCATCCTCATTTCTAAACGGTCTGGTAACCAAATGGTTAGCTCTTTTGTCCATGGTTCAACATGCTTTAGCTTCGAATCTCTGTGACAGTTGTTCACAGTAGGTCAGAATCAAATTTAAGCCATAGGTCCTGGTCTAATTATCTTATAATTAGTCAAAACAAATATCGTTTTAAATAAGTATAATAAAACTAATGTGTGAATATTCTCTGTATTTAGTCCAGTAACTATGGAATCAAATCAAAGAAATTAGATAATCTATATAATATTTTACGGAATGTTTCGTATATCCCAGTTCCTTGTTGAATTAATAGTTAAAAATATTTTAGACTGAAATATTTTTCTGGTTGGCACAAAACTGACGCTTCTGAAAACTTTCGTATTTAAATTTATGTGATATACGGAACACGTGGTGAAACTGCTTTACAAAATACCAAATGCTTTTGTTTTGCAAAGGCAATAGATGATTTATAACTTTAACTTTTGAATATTCTTATTGGCAACAACAGATAATTTATTTATACTCCGTATCATTTTTTAACATAAGCATATTATTTATAATTCGACTTTGTGTATTTAATTAATAATTAATAAGCGTTGTACAGTATAAATATGTACCTTGGCAGAAAAAAGAGCTAATGTCAAAATTCGCTGATTATGAGTTGTCTTTATATTACTACAATGTAGTGAAAATTAGAAAGGAAAAAGTGCCAATGCAAAAGTGTCAATACATTCTGAAAGAATCAAAATATTTTTTTTATTGAACGAAAAGCAAAATCTCCCTGCAACTCAAAAAATGTTCTAGGATAATTTCTTTCCAATGATATAGTTAATTACAAATTATTCAATAACAATTAATTCAAATGCACATATAAATTTTATATTTATTATTTCAATAAACTTAGCCTAAATTTCACGGTGAGTGAATACGTTTACAATATGACACATATGTGACTTAATTAAATATACGTTCTGTGAAAGTATATTATGGGTGTAACGTCTTCTCTCTAAAATAGCATGAATGTTTCATTCAGGAAATCTAAATTGTCCATACCTTAAATTTTGATATTGATTAAACTAAATAAAATTGAACATTTGGAGATTATTAATACACTCATATTATATTGATGTTTAGTATGAACACGAATGATATAATCTTAAGAATAATGCACGACTTAAAAGTGTCATGATTCAAATTCATTATTCCTTTCAGCACACACGTAAAATTCCAAAGTGCATTGAATTGCTTATTAATAAGGGTTGGTCATTCGCGTCTATCCCAAGTAGCTTCAACAGACAGTTCTAATGATTCCCAAGTAATATAAGTGAAAATCGATTCGATTACTTTAGCGCGAACCTCATGAAACTCTAATCGAAAAGTAAACGCTGAGCTATCGCTGCTTTTCTAGGAATTCATAAATAACCCTATCCTCTACTCCCAGCGGGCCAGTTATGAATAACGAATACCCCATACAACTAATTTTTCAATTGCTCCGGCTTGAAAGGCTCCATTTGTATGTTAATGCCCTTCTTTCGACCAACATTACGTGTCTGGGAAAGCTAAGATGGTCTCAGTGCGTGAATAATACTTATTTCCCATGGGTGCCTATGATTGCTGGTGTCTGCTTTAAACTGTCATTTTAATAAGCCAAAGAGTAGAGCTTGTTGCTATGGTTAGGAAGGGTGCGCTTTCTAAAACTAACTTTCAGCGTCGTTTCCGGCAATTAATTATGCAAGTGTAACACTTCTGGGAAATGGCCGCTATCAGAAATGCAAAGATGTCTAAGATTTGTAGCCAAGAACATGTTCCCTTACTAGACTGGGTTCGAGAGCTGTTTTATAATTGCTTTCATTATACCGGGCTGGATCTATAGTTCTAGACAAATTTATGGATACAGAGGATCACAATACAAAGTAGATATAATGTTACATTCCGTAATAGCTAGTTATATTTATTCTTGTATGGATTTTTGAAGGCAGCTTTTTGTAGCTGTTTCTAAGAGATATGTTTAGCTGCTCAAATGTAATTTTGATAACAAAAAATACTAATAATAGTTATAGCACCAGTAGGACATTTTATCTGAACACTAATTGTTTCATTTAATTTGACACAATAAATTTCATACGACTTTTGCAAAGCTATCTCAACATTGCAAGATTATGTTACCAGTAAGGACACACGTAAAAACATTTCCAAAAACTAAGACAGAAAATTAAAAATAACCTATGTATATTGGTTATTGCATTAGATTATTATTTTCCCCAGACACGTTTTTAGTAAATGGCAAGAAATTATTCAATGCGGATAGAGTTAACTTTGAGCACAGAGATATAAATAGTTTCATTCAAATGAAGAACATTATTTTGTGTCTAAGGCAATAAGACATGAAACAATGTTTTCCCTTGGCATTGTAGTAATCTTTAATTTAATCACAACGATTATACTAGCGAAAAGGAATATAATTTTACTGCTTTGTGAGGAGGTGGAATCAAGAGCTTTAGTTTTTATATCTGTACTATTTTCTTTCATCAAGAATTTAAGATCCATAATTACTATCTTTAAAATCTTAAATCACGCATTACATTTAAATTGAAAGTCATGGAATTACTCTGAAGTTGTTCCGAATCTTAAAGGTTGATGAACATATTCTGCGATTATAAAGAGAGGCTATTTTGTCAAGCTAAATGTAGGTGGTGGTAGTGTTTCCTGTGCATATTCCGAACGTGACGTCGACTTGTTTTTCGAATACGATTTCAGCACGCCGCATTGAAACATGATAATTTATTAGTCAACGCCAATTAGATTAAAGGTCAAATGTCGCTAAAATGACAATAAACTACATTTTTACATTTTAAGGTAACCCGATATGTATCATGCCAGAGCATTCGAGAAGTAAAAAAGTAAAATCTTTGCTTTATCTGTCTGGTTTGTTTACATTGAGAATCCCTCTTATATGCAAATCTGTTCTAAGTATCAGACATGATCCTTGCGGTACCTATCATGTGCGCAACAGTCAGTGAAAAGGTGCTTTTGAAAGATAGTTTTGATAGAAAGATAAATTCTATGTTTTCTTTTTTATTAAACTTTCAATGAAATGTCAGTTTTTGATTGTGACTTAGATTAATGTGAAAAATCTGAATTCTCAATTGCAGTTACCATCCGTGGACCAGAATTCAACGCTTTCATGCTCCAAGTGAGGAAGATAGGGACAGACGAGCGACGAGGATTTGACCAGGCTGTACGAGTGGGAGAGTTCGTGTCCCTTCCTCCCTCCTTGCAAGCCGTGATGTGCGACAAGAACCAGGCGACTGCTGTCACCAACAAGAACTATTCCCCCAAGTCTGGAATAACCATCAAATGGAAAGCACCAAAAGAGGACGTTGGAGAAATACATGTAGTGTGCGTGAGCATTTTATCTTTTCTGGTACAACTCAAGAACACAATACCGGTCGAGCGCCAAATTGGCTATTAAAATTTTCATCGCTAAATGGCTAGATGGATAGGTTTAGGACGGGTTACCATATTCCAAAATCATCACCAATTGGCGATGGCACCATGTTAACACTGCTTCTATTACAGATTCAAAACACTTAGAACATGATTCTCATTGCATGCTGTTTCATTTGAGAGTAGCTCTATTGAGCGTTATTAGACTTAAAAGAGTCAACATAAATGGTAATTTAATCAATAAGGCAAGGTGTGCGTTACCATCCTACACAGACTTACGCATGAAGAAATCGTTTCCAAAATGAATGTGTGTGTATGAGCAGAATCTGGAGGACTCCTATTCATGACTAGTATGCCTGCAGTCAGCCCGGTGCCTCCCTGGTTAATATAGGCAGCAGTAGAGACCAGACTGCTTTCTCTGGAATTCGATTGGACACTTGAAGTCAATGAAGATCGAATCGGGTGCTAAATGCAATTCAACCCATGCTTCGCCCGAGCATATCATTTTCTGTCTCGACTGTCCCTCAGGACGGTTTATTCACCATCTACAGCTGGTGCTTGAGGGCCTCAAGTCTCACGGGCTAATAGATTTGGTGAAATTAATTTATAAAATTAATTTATACCAACTGAGATAACAACAACAAAACATGCTGCTTGCTGTTTCACTTAAGAGTAACTCTATTGAGAATTATTCGACAGCGAAAGTCAACGTAAATGTTAATTTAATGAAAAATGTGACGGAACAATTATTTAATCGAGGAACTCGATATAAAATAAATTTAAGCCTGTCTTTCAATAGATTTTAGTTTATGAGACCGTACTAAGCTACAGAACTTGCTGATAAACTATCTATTGCTGAAATCACACTTCCAATTTAGTTTCAAGTTTCTAGCATGTACCTCAAATTACGTGTGTTTTATAGTTAAATCCAATTTTATACGACACTTAATGCATTAAATTATATTTATTTTTTAAATTTTGGATTTTTTTAATATTAAGCATAGGAGAGTACATATGAAAGCAATCAATAGTTTCGTGTTTTATTCCGCGTGCATAAAGATTTAAAAAATAAGTTATTGCCACCATAAGAGAAACGTTTCGCTATTACGTCTATACAGCTGTGAAGAAATTTGTTTATGCGATTTTCTGGTGCTGTTAACGTTCACTTTTAAAAATTCTGACTGACAAGGATTTGAAATGGCTTTTGAAATAATTCACTGAATTAAATTATTCATTATATTATATTACACCTTTGCATCAGCCCGCAATGGAATTACTTTTTATTCAGTCGACTTTCTAACCGAATAAGAATATTCAAGGAAACCTTTATGGAATGTATATTCAATTTTTCATTACCGAATAGCTAGAATACTTTGCGTTCTTTATAGCATTATTGTTTGCTCTTGGGATTTATCCATATATTTCAAAAATTTTCCATTTCAAATATATTTCTTATAACTTTATTTCCCACTAATATTTTTCATGGAAATGGCGTATTTTAGGATTCAATGGAGTGAATTATGACACCTCTTTTTACCCCTGCTGATTTAATTTCGATGCCGCTCAGAGGAATTGATGTAGATATTATTAAGGAGACTTATTTCCGACATTGCATAAATCATCCGTCGATTTTCAACGTTAAATATTTTTAAGAAATGAGTCAGTCTCCTAAAAAATTGCTAGCCAGGGAGCTCTTTAATCAACTTAATAATAGCCTTGCGGATTAGTTGTTGCCAAGTTCTTGATTGATCACTTTTTCAAGTTTCGACATCTTTCAAGTAAAAAGTTGAACTTCAAACGTTCTTTGATTGACAAAGAATGGGAGAAATTTTTGATGGACACCTTACTTTCTAGAAGGGCGGCTTTCGCATTCATAACTGAATTCAAAGACGTTTTGGGGAAATCATCTGAACTAAAAAATAATCAAAAAGATGACTTATTGGAAATTCATTTGCTTATAATCATTTTCGAAAAATATTTTATAAATAGGAGCTACTCCTTTGTATGTTATGCTTTTCGGTTCATGTATACTAGGCATTGCCATTGATTTCATTTCAATATTTTTTTGTTTACAGCAGTGGTTTTCAACCTATGGGTCTTAGGAAATAGTCGTATAATTCAGTTAACTTGCTTTATTTTAAATTAAACATCCCTAACATTTTTTGACTTTAACAAATGCATTGTATATACCAGTGTAGAATTTGTATTTTAATGAGTTTTATTCTAGAAAATTTTGATGGAGATCGAATTTATACTTTCTGGACAGGCAACGTTCACATTCATAACTGAAATCAAAGACGGTTTCAGAATTAAAAAGAAAGTTTTATAAGCTTTCTTATATACATTTATTGGTATCCCATTATTTAAAAGTGATGTATTTTTATTACACGAAGGCATGCAGCATATAAAGAAAAAAATATAATATTTGAATTGTTAAACATTCATAAAAAACTTAAGTATCTAAAAATTGAACATTTAAAACACAGGAGAAATAAGATTTTAGCTAATGCATTAAAAGGATAGCATTTCGAAATCAAATTACTTTTTCTCTTCGTGTCTTTCTTGGATCAATATGTCATGAACGGGGACAGATGCATTTAAGAGCATTTGGGTTTTTCGATGCTTTTTAAAGTTTTAAACGCCCCAAAAGGTTTGAAAATTGATCATAGTATTTATTTAGGGCGAGATTCGTTGCCGGAGAAGAGTACTGGCAGCAGACAGAGAGCAGGGAGATTCCGATGAATGAATTTCGTAAGTAAATCTTTTTCTTTTGTATTGTGTGTATTTTGTTGATCTCTGAAGACGAATAAAATCGGGGATGAATAGAAAATTCCTACAAAATTCAGAATGACGTGCAGTCTAACGAATACCGTATTTATATATGCTCAATTGGTAGGTAGGTAGTTAAATAACGTCGCACTGGAGCAACACACGGGCTATTGGCGACGGTCCGGAATGAATCCCGAAAGGAAAGATCCAAAGACAACGCCTAGTAATTTTGAACCAGTCAGATGACGAGAACAACACCTGAGCTGGCACCCCTACAAACTTCCACTCCGACATGAGGACGTTTGAGGCCACGACAGATTTTACGTGCACCAGCCTCCATGTACACGACGGTCTTTGGCTGGACCGAATTTCGAACTCGCAACCCTCCGGTTGCTAATCCGTTGCTCTTCCAACTGGGTGCTCAATTGGACTGGTTTAACTATTATTAAAGGCTTGAAATTATAGTTTAAATTGGCCGTTTGAAATTGATTTCAAAAGAAATTATTTTCGTGTGAATTCATTTTCGGATAGAAGGGCCTTAGAAGAATTTAAAGCGAACAAGTTCTATACACAAATAATGGATTTATCTAGAAACCTGTGAGTTATAGACGGCGGATTTTGATTCCTCCCTGAGTGTATTTCTCTCTTCTGTATTAGTAAACTTCATTGGGATGTTTTTCATTACTTGACGTTGTCTTTCTTGTGTTTAGCGCAGCCTGGTCAAATTTGGCCCATGCGCCATAAAAAAACTCAATGCAACCAATGATCTATACTCAAATAACATGTTCCCTGAATTATGTTTTGGTAAAAATCAAATTATATTTCAAAAGTAATAATTGGTAGAACACTAATGCTGAACTGAAATTGTAATAAAAATTTCGCATTTCGTTTCTGTGTTCAATCCCTTTAATTTTCGTGTTTTTTGTGGTCTAGTTGTTATTGGGCACATTACAAAGAAATCAAATTAAACGATTTCTGATTTTTCGTTGGTCTTGGGAAAAATCCACATCAACGATATACCATCGTTAACCAAATTCCAAAGACAAAACAGGGCTTTCATGAAGGAGCGACACCATTTTCTGCTACACAAATAGATTTCAAAGTTTTTCAAGCAATAACCTTCTCACACATTCGACAGTGAAGGAAAGAAAATCTCCAACACACACACACACAATTCCCGAAAGGCGCTCAAGAAACTTGAAATATAGTCTAATTAATCCAATTCTGTCATACGTAAAACTCATTTAGGTGGGTGATATATTCCGTTCGCGAAAGAAGCATATAATTACTTTGCAGATCACGAAATGGTACCGAATTTTTAAAACTTCCTCACCTCATTTTAAAGTCTCACTCATCCATCATACCTACAGAAAACGCACTTCAAAATTATAGTATGAAGAGGGTGTGCACTTTTTCCATGTGTTGCTCGAGAGAAATTGCCGTAATTGGTGTAACTCGGATGATATTCGCAATTATAACTGGAGTTACATTCATAATCATTCAAACTTAACAGCAGAGACAAGCCATCCTTAAAATCGAATGTGAAAAAGCTTGTCAACACTGAACATAATGATTGTTGGTAATTGAAGATGTCTTAATATATATAGAAGGCAAGAATAAATGCAAAATAAGCGCTTAGTAAAGTCGTTCTTTTCATTTTAGATCATACAGAAATGGTGTAATTTGGTAGGTATTTTTCAAACAAATTTAGTTTGATTTGCCGCATTATTAGCCACTGTTGAATTTTAATTAATGAGAAATTCCTGAGACTTATATAACCACGAATGTTGATTTGGGTACTCTGTAGATATTACATTTATAATAACAATAGTGTATGGAGTACCTAGGTACTCTCGTATCCCCGTAAAGTAGGTTTCATAAGTTCTGCGTCATGTTGTACAGCGTCACATGCAATTAATTACATGGGTTTGATGTAATGGTAGGTTCTGATTATGATTTTAACGCATTATAATAGATTCTAATTGCAATGTTGTTTTCATGGTAATTCTGATATGATAGTGCATGCCAGGGCCTCATGGGGAAGGGGTTGGTACCATGGTACCTGGTCCGAGCACGAGGAGGGGTCAGGGTACAATTTTTGTACTATAATGTGTAGTCTGTTTTCTAGGTTTGAAATTACAAATATGTTTATTGTACTCATAATAACGATGTACAATGTGCCAAGAAACGATGAGAAAATGTATATATTTGTGCAAATTAAGCACTGAGTACTTGGGGGGGGGTATTTCAATTAACGTCACACTGGAGCAACACAACGGGCTATTGGTGACGGTCCGGGATCAATCCCAAAGGGAAAGATCCGAGGA
Source organism: Meta bourneti (assembly GCA_933210815.1). Classification (NCBI taxonomy): domain Eukaryota; kingdom Metazoa; phylum Arthropoda; class Arachnida; order Araneae; family Tetragnathidae; genus Meta; species Meta bourneti. The sequence continues at coordinate 74,444,291 of OW119923.1, read as the reverse complement.
CAGCACCACGTAATTTTGAACCACGGTCAGATGACGAGGCAACACCTGAGCTGGCACCCCACTCTCCAAACTTCCACACCACGCCAACGTGACTGAGTACTTGGAATACATCCTTGCATTTCATGAGGGGTCCGTTACCTAACTTGGTTCTGGGGCCCATTATATAATTTGATAACGGAATCTCGAGTACAGATATGGGGCCTGCTTTTGGAATATGGATTTCCTCTTAGAGTTTGAAATGTAGAATTCATTCGTCGTCTTAAAATGTTCGCTTCTTGTCACATTAGGTTCTTGATTGATAATTAAATCATCGTTGTGGAAGCGGAAATCATAATCTATGTTTGCTAACTTAAAAATATTACAGAAGTGAAGAAAATTAGGATACATTCAGCATCTTTTCAATAATTTAATCTTATTTCAGATAACACAGTAAACTAGCAGCATAAAGCAATTGTTTCTTTCCATATTTCCAAGTCAAACGTAAATTTAATTCAGTTATCTCTGCAGTTACAACGTAATTGCAATTGTTCACTAATAAATTTCAAAATTTATAATGGGTAAAGTAAACTGAAGCCCTTAACATTCTTACATACCATAGTCAGTTTCTATGAATTAATAAAGAGTACCACAAAGTAAAGTCAAGTTTATACGTAGATTTGATACATATCGCACATTTTCGGACTAAGTAACAACTCAAAATAAAGGTATTATTTTTTTAAGTAACAAACATTCAATTATCGTAGAATAAACCATTGAAGTCAAATCGGCAAATGTGCTAATCTTGAAGTGGAAAGAGATGGATTTCTATAAATTTCAAATTAAAAGATTAAGGATTTTCGATCTTCCTTGGTTTTCCTGTAAACCAAATCTTTGGTAATCGCAATCTTAGGCTCTCCTGTAATCCAAACCTTTGGTAATCACTTTTTGAGTTATGTCATCTCTTTCAAGAAAGTTGCTCTAGTGTTTTTTCGAAACAGTTAATATGTGTTCAATTTTGTAATGTATCAAATCTAGGGTTTTATTTTCCAAAGTCACAAAAAATCTTATTTCCACTTAGCTGTCAATCTCAAGAGCTGTGGTAAAGCGAAATCCTGTGTCTTGTACTCTGAGAATAGTCCATCTTGCCACGAGGACAACTGTGATTACATTCTCACATATAGTGTGGTGAACAACACCAATGTGGAGTTCGTTCTTGGTGGTACGGCTAAAGGAGATCAGAACTATTTGGCCGTTGGTTTCTCTACCACTCCAGAGGTAATATTACTTAGATTCACTTTACTTTGTGACATTATATTAGACTTATTACTTAGAGACACTTCTTTTAATCAACTACCATCTATTGCCCTTCATTACTATTGAAGCAACCCGAATCGTGAAAAGATCTATTTTGTAGGATAGAATTTACAGGTTGGCAATCATATCTTTTCTTTATTCATCTAAGTTATACACATTTACGGCGGCAAAACACTTTTGTTCCAGCTTTACAGCATTTAAAGGTCTTTGTTTAATCTAAAATGGTGAGGGTTTCCAGTTGCCACTAAAGCATTTTACTTCTCTTTCGGTCACTATTTTCAGATATGTTCGGTGTGAATTCTGATAAGGTAATATTGTTAACATGAGTGAGTAACAATGTGTAGTCCACAGTTTTTAATATCTCATTTTTTGCTTTAAGTTTCTTAATCGAGTGAATATATTATAGACAGAGACTTCCTGTATGTTTGATTAATATTTAACTAAAGACTGTATTTTGTAGTACTCATTCTCTTTATGTTCTTAAGTTGATTTCGGTAACTCACATCTGCCAATATCGTATTTCAGGCAGATAATATGAAAATTATTGCCTGTACAAGAGCCAAGACTGTTGCAGAAATAAAGTTTTTTTCACACGGCAGCATGGAAGATGGTTTGATGGAACAACCTATGGTAAATGTATTGAACATTTTAATAAAATTGCTTAACAATTTGACTTCGCATATTTATAATGAAACTTATAATAAACACTCACACAAATTTTAATTAATGCATATTAGGCTAGAATTCTGAAAAGAAGCCCCTTAAGGTGGGCATATTTGATAGCTCAAATATGCTTGCTTCTTGTTTTGCTCTGCAGAAACCTATCATAAGAGTTTTCAAGAAAAGTAAATATATTTTTACAGCAAAAGTTTTTCACTATTTCGTTTAGACCACTCCTATTGAATGGCATATTACTAGAATATGTGTAATCGGTTCATAATGTAGTAAACCAGTTAAGAGCCACACAGAGAATACTGTATGTTACAGTATAAAATTTACCGAGACCTAAAAGTATATGCCAAAACCTGTAATAGAATTAAAAACTTAAGGCACTTCATGCGTTAAATATGCTGATATTATTTGAAAGAAATCTTTATTATGTATTTTAGTTATATGCTCAATTGATAAAACTTACATTTTGAACTATGGATCTTTAAATATATATACACTGAAATATGTGTATATAAAAAATATATACACTGAAGTGCCAAAAGTCATGGAATATCTCTCTAATATCCTGTGGGGCCTTCTTTACTTCGACGCGCATCCAACTATCCGTGGACAAAATGGGCCCGGTGACACGGAGATTTGTCATCCTGGAACATCCCATCATTATTGTGGTAAAGAGCTGGCAAATGGTCACCAAGCAGCGTTTTCCTGTCAATGACCGGTTTAATTTGAACAGAGGATCCAATTCATGCTAGGTAAACACCCCACACACCATTATGCGCAATGCCTTGTTGACAAGTTGGATCCATAGCCTCATGGAGTTTGTGCCACACCCGACTCGACCATCAGCTCGTACCAACTGTAAACGTGACTCATCAGAGCACGCTACCTTCTTCTAGTCATCTAGGGTCCAATGCGTGTGTTCATGAACCCAGGTGCGGCGTTGAAGCAGATGATGAGCTGTGAGTAAAGGCACTCGAGTCGGTCTTCTGCTGCCATATCCCATCAACGCCAAATTTCTCGACACGGACCTCACAGACACGCATCTAGTGCGTCCCTCATTAAATCTAAAAAGTATCAACAACTTCCGAAATACTATGCCCCTGCGTCGAGCTCCAACTATCATTCCACGTTCCAACTCGGTTAATTCTCATCGGGTACGTAAATTGTAAATTTGCATACTGCTATCCCACGACTTTTGGCACGTTTATATGCATGCATATATAGTTACTTTTGAACCTACGTATTTTGTTCTTAATTTATATCGGTAATTAAAAAAGAGCTCATCAAGGGCAAGGATGTTTTGAGGGGAGGACTAGGGAGCTCGAATCCTTTCCGAAATGCTTTTGGAATGAAAAACATACTGAACCTGGTTATCTCAGGGAAAATCTAGGTTTCGTTCATTACAGGTAAAATATGCACCTGAACTCTCAGTAATCTGAAAACACTAAAAAATTATTAACCCTCAGAGGTTTACGCATATATACGTTCCTCAACCTATAGTCTTCCCTGTACGATTTTAACCAATTTTGCCTTTCTTGATCATTAGAATCTTTCGTGATTCTTTCAATCAATATAGTTGTCATTAAATGGGATACAGGATAAAAGCATTCCCTACTCGGAAATGTCAGAGGGTTAAGTGCAATGCTCATTTAACATTACAGTATTTATGAAATCAGGATAAAGAAAACTGGGCCAAAGAAATTATTTTCAAAATACGTGCTTGATTGGTGTTTTTTAAGAAAACCTAATGTTTTTTAGAAAGGGTGGCTGAGGGTTGCACGAGTGTAGCTAGTGCCTCAGGAACGACTCTGGCGGACTATTGACATTTCTATTTTCGAAATAGAGTCAAATAATTACAAACGATGAGCCTATAAATCAGAACACGCACAAAGCATCACAGTTGGTAAATGTACTCTAAAAAATGATGTGGTGTAAAAAGTTTAAAGTATTTTAAGCATTTCTCCATGTGTGATCGGGCGGCTCAAGGGGGCACAGTATCCTTTAAAACTTAAAAAAAAACATTTTTCAATTTCGTTGAATTTAGAAAGTCTGAAATATTATGATTCTAGTAAGAAAACCGCGTTAAAATTTCGGAAAAGTTCGTTCACAATTAAGTTTTCCGACACCCGTATTTCAACCTTTAATCCTTTCAAATCAATTTTTACTCGTATTTTTTCAGAATGATAATCTTTTTTTCAATACTGTCACACTATAACTTTTAAACTATTAAAACTTAGCGCATGAAATTTGGAATGAAGTTGAATTATCGTTAAAACTTCAAAATAATGTTGCACAAAAATATTAGCTTTATTCAAAAATTTTAATATGGTATGAAAGACATTCTGTTAAAATCAATTAAGTGAAATATTAATGGATTATTTCAGGTTTTTGTACTACTTGAGAATTGTTTTGGTTTTAATTCAAATACTCTGTAACACTTTGTAACCCATTTCAGTCATTATTTTGGTAGAAAATATATGGATTGACTCAGAAAGTTGTGCGCAAGTTGTCCTTATAAATATTTGTCTTGTAGATTACATACATGTAAATTTGAATAAAATATAACTTAATTTTCTGTACTCACTGGGTAGTATAGTGAATATAAAAAATTATGTTTCGTTGTAATACACAGCAAACTTCTTTAGATACAGTTTATCGAAATTAATCTTTTTCCTCCTGATTTGAATGCTAAAAGCTAATGTGCCACCTTAAGCATGAGTAACAAGTTATTTTACATTGAATTAGTTGAATCATAACCCAGTTTTGATCATATAATATGCAATTCATTCCCTTCTCCTTTTAGCACTTAGACAATAAGAAGATGGACTTGGATGGAGACAGGATGTGGTGCAGTTTCGTAGCTCCTATGGTCACTCAGTTGGAGGAAGGACAGACACTAGATCTCAGCGTTCCCTTGTATCAAATATACATGCGAGGAAACACCAACTACACCAAAGGCTGTAAGTATTAGTTTTACAAGCTTTCTCAAATTTGAAATTGAATTTGCATGGATAATAAATAATTCACCTGATTTGCTGAAGTATTATGTAGGTAAAAAAATATAGATCAAACGTAGCTTATCCATCTTTTTCGTTTGATTATTCTGCTAAAATTTCTTAAATTTTTCTTCACACACATGTATTTTAAAATCTTTCTACTTTTTGTTATATTTGTTTTTTAATATATTGGTCAATTGTTTCAAATCCTATACGCAAGTATAGTCCATTGTATTGCTACAGTACGACGTAAATTCAACACCAATCTAACAACTAACTTATAAGCAAGAAATCTCGATTTTCAGGCGGATAATTTATGTAAAAGAATTTATGAATACTAGATCTAGATTGACTATAAAGAAATTAAACTTATCTTCAAGAAACTGCTATGGTAATTGTTTAGAGTTTTCAACTTTCATTTGCCAAACACAGCATTACACAGATGCTTGTCACTGGGAAAATAATTTGTAGGTTTTCATTCACATGGCTCTTCACGTCTTTACATCCTATGCTTATTTACCGTCCATCAGTCGATCAGATAGTTTTCTATAATTCCTGTCTGGTTATATACATGGTGAAAGCTAACAAGATGCCAAAAACCTAGATTAATTGACCATTTGTAGCTTTATCACTACACGATGGTGTAATGATAAATGTTACCCGTAACGTTTGAGTTACAATTGTTGACACGCATCGCTAAAACGTCTGTGAAACATGTAACCTAATTTTTTTATTTCCAATACAGCAGACACTACAGACAAGCATCCTTAGCCTCAATTCACAATGGACGGCACAACAGAAATACAGACCACAGTACAAAAGAACATTAATCCAAAGAATAAAACTAAGGAAGAAAAACAATTAATAAAAACTATGAAGAAAAAACATCTCTAGCCTTCCAATAATGAGAGAACGAGTTCGTTCAGCCGAGGCCGAACATGCGAGGGGTTGAAATAATTAAAATTATTTTTTAAAACTATAAGGTTAAGTGTATCTTAATTAGTGCTTTATTAATCTTCGTTAATTGATTATTCAAAAATACTTGATTGCAATTAATTTTTTATTACTCCAAGGAACATTTATATTCATTATGTAGCAACTTTACCTTCGCAATGTATTCATTTTGAATTTAATTTTTAAAAAACGTTTCTAACTAGTAAAATGCTGAATATTGTGATTTATTTTGTTCAAAAATATTTAAATATTATTGACATAGCACCAGCGTCAATCACATTTTCATAAGGGATATTGTAAACGAATATGGTACTTTATCAAGATATATGAAAACAATGTATTTTTTCTAAAAGCAATTCTGCACAGTTTAGGGGTGTTGGGTAACAATATAGACTAAGAAACAAAACTTTTCCATTTCGGCGGAACTTAGACGTTACGATGTCGCCATTCATAATAGTAAAATCTATATCAGCACCTGCCAAATTAAACAAAAAAGGTTTTTCATAGATTTCAAGTCAGTTTAGGCCTTTTTTAGGCTCTAAAACCGATCTGCGTTTTTATACGTAGAAACCCTCAAATTGGGAATTTTTAGGTATTATAAAATTGCATATTTTATTCGAGAGTTCCCAAATCGTAAAATGTTAATATATTTGAAACATACAGAATAGAACTAAATAGGTAGAAACCTAAGAATCCGGGACCTGCTAATGAGACACGGGATAATCTTTCTTTTCAAGTGAGATGGGAATTCTCTGAGATCCCAATATGATCTGATTATAAAGTCCCCAGTCTGTGTCCCCGTCGGTTATATCTTATCATATCGCTTTCTCTCTCCCCCTAGCTTACTATTTAATCATTCGCTTACTGTATAATGAAAAGAGCCCAATGAATATCAAAGTAAAGTAACAATCCTAATTATACCAGTCTGGGACTGGTTTAAATCATAATAAATGGTTTAAATCATAATTCAAGAATAGTTCGATAAATCAAATAAGGAGGAATTAGCATATATTTCAGGTTTAGGCGCTTCCTTCCGTAGGTGCGGCGATGAATTATATTCCATTAAAACAGGATATTGCTTTTTTCTGTATGTATAGTCCTTTATGGATTAGCCCATGAATTACAAAGGGATATATTTGCCTTTTTGCGATAAATGGGGCTTAAGCACCCCTACCCGTACATGCTCAAATGAACTAAAAAGGATATATTTGCTTATTTTTTGGGTTCAAGAGGTTTAAGCCCCATAGGTGCATACATGAATTAAAGAAAGATATATTGGCTTTTTTGGGTTTAGGGGCTTAAGCCTCTCAGATGTAGATGTACCCATAAATTTAAAAAGGATATATTTGCTTATTTCGGGTCTAGGGGGCTGAAGCCCCAACCCTATAGCAGCGCACGTGAATGAAAAAGGATAAATTTGCTTATTTTGGGTCTAAAGGGCTTGAGCTCCTCTAGCATCCATGAATTAAAAATATATATATATATATATATATGTGCTTTTTTTTCGTGTCTAGGGACGGAAACCTTAAATCCCTTAGCCCCCCGCATAGCTATCAGTTAAAATGTGTACTCCGAAATAGCAAAATGTCTCAAGATGCAAATATACAGGGGCTAAAGTCCCAAGACATGTTTGCTTCATCGGGTCTGGTTCGATACCTCCATGTGTATGTCCCTTATTTGAGTCTTGTGTTTGGTGCAGCTTGGCCAAATATGACTTTTACGCCATAAATCCAACCAACCACCTCACCATCAAAAACAGCATTGAGTGTTCCTAGAGCCAAGCCTAATTTATCTATGCATACGTAACCGAATTTAACATTCCCATATATGCTAAAAAAAAAAAAAAATGGGCAGTGTTAGCCCAATTGATAGAGTCGCAAATTAACAACCGGAGGATTGTGAGTTCGAGACTCGATCCAAAGACCTTCGTGTGTGCGGATGCTGGAAAACGTTAAATTTATCGTGACCTCAAGTGAACTTGAGTTGCAGTTTGGAGAGTGGGGTGCCACTCTCTGGTGTTGACCACATTATCTGACCGTGATTCAAAATTACGAGATGCTGTCCTCGGATTTTCCCCTTCGGAATTGATTCCGGACCATAGCCAAAAGTCCGTTGTGTTGCTCCAGGCGACGTAAATTCAACTACCTGCCTAAAACAAAATTGAATATTAAATATGGTAGGTAGTAGATTTAACATTACACTGGAGCAGCACAACGGGCTATTGAATATTAATTTATTTATCGGATTAAGGAAGGGCATGAATCGAGCAACTCTCATGGGTACATATGCGATAATTGGAATACATCGAATCAATTTTTTGAAAGTCGCAACCAATTTTCTATTCAATTTCATGAGCTGACTTGACTGTATGCATATTAAAACGTTGACCTCAAGACGAATAAATTGCGGAAGTAATTACGAAATGTTTATTACTAGTCATATATCTATTTCATCGCAAGTGAAGGTGTGCCATCTCTCTCTCTGCAGGCCGACCCTAAAGTTTTTTAAACTAACGCTACGTTGAGCCTTTATAGGAACAACCTTTTTAGCTTTTTTAAAATTCATAATAGATGCCATAGGTATATTGTGTAAGGGAAGATCTGTTGATTAAGGGTTTCTTGAAATATGGTTTTTCAAAAATTCAATTAAACTATCGTCGTATGATAAAAAAGGTAGGTTGGTTGGTTTGGGGGTTCTATGGCGAAAGGGTCATATTTGGCCAAAGAAAAAGTTATCAGGTTTATTGTGCTCGAACGAACGCTGAAATTCGCTTGCTGTTTTATGTGATTTACTTTGGTTGGTTGGTACTTTGGCCCGTGAGGACTCTTCGTATAGCCATTGACATTGCTATCATTCCACCCAGTTATTCGACTACAGTTCAATCAGAGTGAATTCGATAATTATGCCGCGAATTTGATTTCAGTTTGTGCTTTATAAATTACCACTTCAAGTGTTTAACGCAGAAATCTCGTGCAAAGACCTTTTAAAGAGTTTGATTCGGAAAAAAGCCGGCTACAAACCTCAGTACTGTTATGGTTGTCAGTTGAATTATCGTCAAGCTCGAGCAACACACCGCTATGGGTTATTAGCACTGTTGAGTTTTTCTTAAATGCTAGCTTATGGAGAGTCCATCATGCATTCCGTTGCCGAGAACGTGGCAGTCTGTTAACCCAGGGCATCTTGGGAGGGGCTGCCACAACCAAAGCACTTCTGAAATAGTAACGTGGATTCTTAAAAATATGATCAAAAAGTTTTCTCTTAAACCCTATTTTAGTATCAAGTTTAGTTGCTCCGATCAAACGGAATCGGCTTAAACACAAAATGTGCTAATTAAGTATGAAACACAGACGCGTTGAAGATCTCTCTCTCTCTCGCCAAGTTTAAATTTTAAAATTAAATACTTTCTAATAAGGTTTCAATGACAATATAGCAACCATATTCCAATATTTTTCTTCCTTAGTTGCCTCTGCTTGGCGCCAAAACTTCGGAATTGGCGCTCTTGGAAAATTTTCTCCCTTGAGAATATTTTTTCCGCCGCTATTATTTAAAAAAGGGACTCAATTTTCGTTGACCTTGGTGAATTTTCAAAAAAAGTCACCAATATTTTTGAATAGAAGCTTTTAACCCTCCAAGTGGTAACGAGATATCTCGTCCATCTGGACCAATTTTGCTAAGATCCAAGATCTGACCAATTTTGCTAATGACGAGATATTTCAAGACTGACGATTTTGTGATGATGACATCAAAATCTGATCATTTTTCTTATCACGAGATATCTCGTCCATCAAGATCTGGTAAGTTTTGTTAATTTGATTTTGTTAGCGATTTTGCTTAAAAAGATACCCCTAGTAGCCAAGGTGGAAAAGTAACAAAAGTCGCTTGTCCTTACCGTAAACTGCGGGGGAAGAGATGCATTCCTAGGGGAGTTTAGGATAGGTAGTTAATTAATGTCGCACTGTGTGGAGCAACACAACCAGCTATTGGCGACGGTACCAAGGACAATGCTTCGTAATTTTGAACCACGATCAGATAACCAGGTCAACATCTGCGCTAGGGGAGTTTGGGGAAGCAGTCCGCATTTATGTATCTTGAAATCAGAAAACTTCAAGCAGCCACCCCGACTTCTGCAAATGAGATTAGGACTCGCAAAACTCTAACAGTTGCTTAAGAGCGACGCCTTTAGCTGCTCGACCTCATGTGAGGCTGTCAAGTTTGTAGAGGTAGGTATTTTGATTAACGTCGCACTTGAGCAAAACAAAGGGCTATTGGTGACGGTCCGAGAGCATACCCGAAGGGAAAGATCCAAGACCACGTACTTTTGAACCACGGTCAGATAACGAGGTCACACCTGAGTTTTCACCCCACTCTCCAAACTTCCACACCACGCCAACGTGAGGACGTTTAAGACCGACAGATTTAACGTGTACCACGCCCCTTTATGCACGACGGTCTTTGGTTGGATTCGAACTCGCAACCCTCCGGTTGCTAATCCGTTTCTCATCCAACGGGGCCCCAAGTTTGTAGAGGTAATTTTAAAACTTAAAATAAGGTTGCTTTTGAAACTTTCTGCGAGTGTTTTTCGAAGAACCAGATTTTTACTAGGCGTTATTTTGCACGTACTTTTAACTTTTATTAATACATTGTAGATTAATCTTTTATATTTGATTTCAGCCAATTACCCTATTCTACCATTGAAACTTCTCATATCTAAAAAGGAAATCCAAGTTGAAAAAATTAAGCTGCAATACCACACAATGGAGAAACCAAAGGAGAGCTCCGCTGGAGCTGTACAAGGTGCATTTCAAGTACTTGTTGCATTGTTGGCAACTATTCAGTTGTGGCAAAATATCAAGAGGATTCTGTAATGTAAATTCTTCTCGAATGTAAAATTATTGTTCCATGAACACTACTGCACATCACCATAGTAATTCCTGTATGATACTAAGTTATTGCTGATTCATTTTCGTTTGTTTTTGTTGATACGGAAAGCACATATATAAACTAGTCTTTTAAACACTTTAATACATGTGTATATTATCTATATATTTGATTATTCCTACCTTCTACAAATCAAATTAACTTTATAAACAGCAATTCTCGATTTTTTTTTACCTTCAAAACTTGTGAATTTCAGTTCCAAACTGCTTAAAATCTCATCCATCTTCTGTTATAGTTGTTGGATAAATATTGACGATCGAATTTTTTTAGAAAATTCGAAATATTAAAAAAGCTTAATATATAATTCACATGATTAAAATAAAGTTCAGAATTTATACATTTGATGGGTTTCTTTGTAATCTCTAAAATTAAATCATCCAGTACAAATAAATGCGAAAGTGTTAGACTAAAAACTAATAGAACCTTTTGCGTCATCTGAATAATTACCCAAAGCACCAAGAGTTCAGGGATCTGTTTTGGAACTTCTGCATTAAAGAGAAAAACACATTGTTCTGACAAAAATTAGAGAAAGTATGTCTTCTAATAGCATTTTAAGAAATTACTTATACTATATTGTTTATTTTTAAATTTTATTGAGATTAAATAATAATCACATAATAAAATAATCTTAAGGTAATCTGCCTGCCTTTAAAACATGAATTTTGGTCAAAATATCGAAGTTTCAATTTTGGTCTAGTATTGTAGTCTGAACTTTTTTCTTTCAAATTCTGTTAAAATTTTGTTTCTAAGTAATTTAGAACTGGAGTTATGGCTGTTTGTTTTTATATTACTACACAGCTGTAGTTCTTCATGTACATAGTTATTTTTCCATTTCTCTCAAAATTGATGTTTACATGTTTTTGCTTTACGCAAATTAGCATAACTCAAAAAGTTCAAATGCTTTGAAATTTTGTAGGCATGTTGCACAAATATATACAGGGAATAGACTACAGCCATGGTTAAATATTAATTATTTTCTGATTTACAGTCTTTGAATTCATGACCTGCGCAAAAGTTTAAGGAACTTTTCAAAATGTTGTAATCGAGTTCCCATAACTTCAGAGATATATGTGTGATCACCATGATAAAAGTCTATTCCCTGAAGAAGTTCATTATAAACATTATCAAATTTACAAAACAGAGATATGATTACTTTTGAAGTTATATCATTCTGCGTATCGGCATATTTTACTGTAATTTTTACCTTATTTTTCTATTTAAGCAATGAACGAATTATCAGATGCTTATATTTTATATGCTGTTTCTAGTTTTATGTTGTGTTTAATCATAAAATTTAAATTAGAAGTAAAAATTTAAATAATTTCAAAAAATGACCCCTGAAGGCAGGCAGATACGAAATTGGGTATGTGTGAAAAGAAAATCATCTCTTGACAAACGTTATTCACGTAGTTGAAAAAATCGTATTTTACAGCAAACTGCTGTAAAATATGATTCTAAATGTGTAACAGATTCTCTTCTAAAATGGGTAATTATTCTACCATATCTTACTTTAATTTAGAATTGATGAACAGACAGATTTTAAACAATGCAAAAGATGAAATGAACTTATTTTATTCAAGAATTTTACACACAAAGCTCCACTAATAAGCACAATAAAATCCTAGGCACTTAAAATAGTTAAAAATAATTTATTCCAGTAACAAAGCTTTTCTTGGATCAACATCAGGCACAAGATCTGGACAGTTTTTGTGGATTTCAGACAACAATTGACTGGAAGTCCACTTTACTTTTTAGGCACATTTAAATTTGAAAACCCAAAATATAGCATTCAATGCATTAATCACAAAAAGGCATGTTTTTTATACCACAATCTGAGGGTACAGGAACAATAGTAGTTACTATATAGCAGCACCCTAAGATAATTAACAAAATTACATAATACATCTCAACAATATACTGATTGAAAGATTGTAATTTAATTTGATAAGGCATAAACTTGGTCCCTCTAAACCTGAATGTCGTAAATACACAATTATGTGTGAATACTGGGGTAAACTTTCTATCAATTTAAAAAATTCAATAGACATCATTATATTATGAATTTGCAAACTACAAGGCACGCTTTGTCAAACAAAATTTACCAAAATAATTAAAATGCACTGTTTTTTTTTTAATTACAATCTTGTTAGTGCAATACGTCATTTCTCACAACACACATGATTTATATAGAAAAGGCTAAAATATTTCACTTCTTTTTTAATCCAATTTGAAATGTAAAGTGAGAATATTAACGATTTCTTTAGACTGATGAACAAGTATTAGAAAATCAGATCATAGAGTAAGAAAATGCAGTAATTAGATTTGTATAAAAATATAGAGCAACAATGTCAAAAAACAGTAAAATAGCTTTCTCTTGAAGACTACAGACAATTATTTCTTACAAACACTAGATACATAACCTAAAAATTGTGTATAAAATTACATTTAATTAAAATCTTTTACATAGTTTTAGAAAATATTCAAATTAAAAAAATAAGAAAAGGAATAATGTAAAATGCAACAGAGAATAAAGAAAGACGACTAGAGGGAGAAAATATTACTAGAAAATGAATACAAAGTACAATGTGACACATGCAAAATTTCATAAAGATTCACATTGATCTCGTTTATAATTCTTAGAACGAAATAAATTTTAAATGGCGTATACTGCACAAAAAAAAGTCAATCCGTGAGTACATAAGAAATGCTTCACACAAATTGTGAAGCCATTAACTAAAAATAATTTTGATTTAATGCTATTGATATCACAGAATTGCACTCAGTTTTCATCATGCATCCGTTCAAATAAATCGATATAAAAATAAAACTAATATAAGTGTATAGTAAAATAATTGAATTAAAAAAAGTGAGATTAAAATTAAAATATCTAATAAAAATTCAGACGATTCAATAAATCATTTTGTTAGAATTGTAGAATATAAAAACATTTTTGCTTCATTTTCACAAATAGACGGAAATACATATGCAATTTTTTAAAAAAAGTGCATTTTGAGAGCAATAATTCCTAGGATATATCAAGGAAGTTAATTACAAATTACATGGTCTCAAATGAGGCTGTGAGTGGAGATTCAATTGATTTGACTTAACTAAAATTTAAATTTGAGTTGATGGCGATACCACTCACATAAAGAATTATTCAAATGTTTATGTGAACTCAATTTGTTTCAAACTGAGTAGTGATTCGTCTAAACTACAGTTCAAAACTTCATATAGAAATGTAATTTAACATTTTAGACACTTTGGTTTCAGTAAATGAAAGGCTTTCATCTAAGAAAACGTACAATACTTAGGTATGAATAATTACAAATCAATCATAAAAGTTTTGATTAAGTAATGTTAAAATGAGTGTATATCTTAATCCTTTTTCTTTCTAAGTGTACTTATTCCACAATGTATGAAAAATAAGACAGCACCAGTAAGTCAAAGTTTAAACATGTAATTACAAAGATCAATACAAGATTTTGCGAGCATTAAACATGGTTTCATAGAAATAATCCAAGTTTAAATAAATTAAACTCTATTCAAGGATTTATACTGAAACAAACAGCATTAAAAAGATTCTTTGTGTCACGTCTCCCTTTAATTTATGCAATAGGTACAAATTTATTAGCACTATATGAAAATATTAGTGCTCCTGTTTTAATAGAAAAATAAACAAGTTTCCATGTAATTTATAAGAATAATGGAACTTAAGTTCAACCACAAAGTTCATAACAAATATTTGATACAAAATAAGAAAGAGTTTAGCATTGATTTCTGATGAATTCACAGCATGAACAAAAAAGACCAGCTTCTATGCTTGATCAGAACATTAAGCTGCATATTTTTGGCTTCATTGGCATTAAATAACACAGCAGATCAAAACAAAAACAAAAGTTATAAATATATTTACATTCAAAATAAAAATAAATGAAACAGCTAGGGCGACTGATGAATTTGTACATTATAATACAAAGCACACACGATTTTACCTACAGAAACACTTAATTAGTATGTGCATTGTGTAGATTGAAATAGTGTCCTCGTTTGTTAATCAGCTCCTGATGAGTTCCTTTTTCCACAACTTGTCCCCTATGAATAACCACTATCATGTCAGCATTTTGGATTGTCGTCAGTCTGTGGGCAATGATCAAACATGTTCTACCACTTCGAGCTTGATCTAAAGCTTCCTGCACAACCTAAAAGAAAAAGTACATATTCACAATATTTATTCTGTTTTAATTCCTACAGGTATCATGTTAAATGATAATGTATGTATAATTTCTTAAACTAAAATGGATGTTAAGTCAAATAGCGACAAATATATAAAAGCTTTTGATATTTAAAACATTTACTATCTAGAACCAAACTGAACATAAATTCACTCTAAATTTTGTCTTATCTTATGTTAATAAGATAGGTATTTGTGGCATAGCAATCCTTTAGCATGATTTCAGTCAAGAGTCAAGTACTTTTCCATAATAGCTACACTTTTATTACAAAACAGGTACACAATTTTTAAAATTGTAACACACTAGTTAACCTAGAAACAAAACAATTTCTTAAATGAAACATTATATAATACAGCAATCCCTTGATATATTACACATTTGGTTATTTTGCTCTTTTCTACTTAATCCCAGTGAAATATTAGTTTGTAAAAGCAGAGGAATTATCAGATGATTCTGTTTTTTAAAGTGGTGCCTAAAAATCACTTTAACTTATCTTAACCTTTTCTTATGGCTCTGCCCTAAAAAGATTCCCCAGGATACTTACTGACATCGTCAAGTTAGGAGAGCTATTTATTGTCTATAATACAATTGGCACAAGGATCTAAACGGTCATAT
This sequence comes from Meta bourneti, assembly GCA_933210815.1. Classification (NCBI taxonomy): domain Eukaryota; kingdom Metazoa; phylum Arthropoda; class Arachnida; order Araneae; family Tetragnathidae; genus Meta; species Meta bourneti. The sequence continues at coordinate 74,428,591 of OW119923.1, read as the reverse complement.
TGCACAGGTACAACAGATTGATAAAGATACATATAGAAATTTCAATGAACAAATTAAAGACAAAATCTCAGTATAAGTTTTCCAGGGTTAAGAAATTATCTGTAATAAGATTATAAAAGCTAGAAAATTTAAATTGAACAATGCTAAAAAATTAAACTACAAAAGATTTATGTAACATAAGTAATTGTGTGAAATTTATTTTTAAATTTCAGAAGGCTGAGGTTTGTCATTCAACTAAATGTTTGTAAGAAAATCATAAATTATCTCTATTTAAAAAGTTTCTTGACCATCCTGACTGCTTGGGAAGGAAAACATCTTATTGTTGCCAAAACATGTAACACTGTAAATATAAAGGTTATATCAAGTGAATAGACAGAATCCTCCAAACATAGTAAGGAGTTAAAATGATCTTGAGATGTCACACAAAAATTCAAGAAAAACTCCTTTTCTACCTTTGTCCTTTTTAGTTCTACTTCATACAAAAGACTCAAAGTAGCTGTTTGAGCAAATTGGCAAAAGGAAAGACAAGGAGTCAAAGTCTGAGAACAGATTCTTGAATGATTAACTTTGATAGATATGTCAGCTCCTCTTATGAACCCCTTTTCCCCTTTCCGAAAGCCAAAAGTGTCTGGTGCCTTTAATGCAGGGAAGAAGATTGTGGCCAAAAGCAGCTCTCCGTTGATTTGCTTGTAGCCTGCCTCACTATGCGTTATTTTAACTTTAACAAGTCACAATAGGTAAGTCGTTTTTAAAAATTGCAGCTGCGCACAACAAAGTAGCTGTGGTGCAAGGCATGGTACATATATCTATGCACTTTTTCAGTCATGAAAATTAACAAATCGAAAAATAGAAACCGCGTGATGGACGAAAATTTAGAATCAATTTTGCACTTGGCTACTACAAAAATATAATCAAATATTAAAACAACTGTTAATAAATGCAAAGTCACACATTAAATTAATTTTTATTATCTTTGTAACAATATCAGATTAACAATTTGATAAGTTAAAAACATAAAGAGTACTTGCATACCTATTTAAAAATAAAATTTAAGACGGTTCCATACTCAGATTTATAAGAACTAATATTTAAAAATACTTTGAAAAATACCTTTTCACTCTCAGCATCAAGAGCTGATGTGGCTTCATCTAGTAAAAGTATCTTTGGATTTCTTAGTAAAGCACGGGCAATAGCAATACGTTGCTTTTGCCCTCCACTCAACTGTGCACCTTTGTCCCCAACTGGAGTAGCATACCCCTTAAAGAAATAAAATAAAAGAGTAAAGAACATTTTCAGTCTTCCTGAAATTTAAAAATAAATTAAATTTCTTGGTTTTCTAGAAAAATCTGGACAACATTTCAGTTAGATAAATGTAAAAAATAATTATTTAAATAGAATATTGTATTAAAAATACAAGTATGCTCATTATGGAAAAATTGAGATAATTTGATTCAATTTGCAATGATAAAATCCCTTTTTACAAAATGGATAGCTTTTTCATGTTCCTTTCTAATGTTTCATGCATTTAATATATCCTATAATCTCAGAAAAAAATGTCTTCAAGTCTGCCAGGTTTTTCAGAGGAATTATGCGATGATCATATATTTAAAAGCTAACAAAGTTATTTACATTACATGTGTGATTATACCAGCAAGATAAGACCGAAAAATTCTAAACACTAAGATATTCACCAATCGACCTAGTTTTAGAGACAAATTTTTCCATGTTGAACAGACAAATTAGACAATTAGAAGAGTAGGCATAATTTATGCCATGAGCAGACATATTTAGCAATATAATACCTGAGGCAAATTGGTAATGAAATTATGTATGTTGGCTTGACGGGCGGCAGAAATGATTTCATCCATTTCAACTTTTCGGGAGTTGTCCCCATAAGCAATATTTTCTGCAAGACTGTAACTGAACAGCACTGGTTCTTGAGATACGAGCCCAATATGTGATCTTAGATTTGATACATTCATCTCTTTCACAATAGCATCATCTAACATCTAAAACATTAATAAATTACATTGACATCGATTAAAAAAAATTTGTGTAAGCAAAGAGAACAACTTTATCTTAGGAAGGATGGAAAACCACTAGTAACATCCAAACCCTAAATGAGTTTACAATATAAAATTTAGAAGATAAACTAGACAACCACAAAAATAAAATTTATCATGCTCCAACTTATCTTAAAGTTAATTCCGAGTCTTTGGAAGTTAATTCATTACATGAAAGAAAATTTCATATTGATTTATAATACAAATGGCATAAGGAGGTCATACTGCTGCAGCACATTAAATTGATAGATACATATAGGAATTCCAATGAACAAATTAAAGACAAAATCTCAACACAAGTTTTTCAGGATTAAGGAATGATCTGTAATAAGGTTATAAAAGCTAAGAAAATTCCATAGAAAAATATACTTTTAACACATTTTTTCAATCACAAACATAAAATGTACAAAAGAGTAATGAATGAGTGATAAAATGCTACTTACAACGTCGCCTTGGAGAGGATCATAAAATCTCTCAATTAGTTGGATGCAGGTACTCTTTCCACATCCGCTACTACCTACAAGTGCAACTGTTTGTCCAGGTTCAATTTCCAAAGAAAGGCCTCGGAGAATTTTAACTCTTGGACGGCTTGGATAGTTGAAACGAACATTTTTAAAGCGAATATAACCTTTAACATCATCCTGTTGAAGTACAGAAAATTAGTAAATTGAAAATACTTTTCGAATATTCAATGGAAATATTTAAAACTGATGAAAGGAAAATCTAAAAGTTAAAACAAACAATACGATGATTATAGTACATACAAACGAAATAGTGATGTGTGGTGAAATTATATATTTACTGATTACAAGAGTGACACATACTATCCTGTGCTAACTATCCTTTCTGTAGAGGGGATACTTATAGTGTGTGATATGGTGCCAAACTTGAATCAGTAATTTTTTATTCAATGGCATGTCAATTTGAATTTCAGATACTTTAACATAATCACTACATCACTTTTCTCATTTAGAACTCATATGTTTTCAACATATTAAAAGAAAAAGAAACTCACCAAAGTGCGGCCCAGTTTCGAAAATGCATTAATCTTGGGTTTGAGATCTAAAAGTTTAAAGATTCGGACAGCAGCTACTTTAGCTTTCTGGTAGTCAGGTGCAAATGCAACAGCTTGTCCAACCATTGCTGTTCCCAAAATAACTGCTTCAATTACTCTACAAAAATATTAATTAGAACAATGAGTCTATTACTTAATATGATTTAGGCAATAAAATAAGACAAAAAGAAAACAAGTTGCTATAATTACACTAAAAAAGTTATTCAAAAATTGCTGAAAACTATTACAAATAAGTGATATTCAAAACTAAAATTTACATACTTAAAAAGGTCAGGATATGTTAATGCTCCAGCAGCAACTAAGATACTTCCATAATACATGGAGGTTGAATAAGCAAATGATGGTATACTTTGTGCAAATCCAAAAGTTACTCCTCTGATTTGAGAATTCTTTCGTGATTTCCTAAATGAGAATTATAAATTAATAGTTTGTTAATGAATAAAATACTTGTGCAGTTGTAGCATTTCAAAGTAATTTAGGGGTAATGGAATTTATTGCATTACTGATAATTGGGCTAGTGATTGACAGAACTACTTTTTGAATTAAATTTATGAACAAAAACATTAGCACAATCTGAGTTAAATTTCATTTTGGAACTATTAAAAAAATGGTTTTACTTGTGAAATAAATTTTCAATAGAAACTTTATAACACATTGAGCTATATCTTTTTATATATAAAGCTAATAAAGCAAAGAACACACTATTCATAATGATGAGATCAAGAATACAAATTGGCAATCAATCAATGAATGAATGAATCTATTAAATCAACAAATAATAAAAACCAAAAAGGCATGAAAATGTGATAAATTTAGTTTCCACTTGATGTTTAGAATTTAGTGTTGGAACTAGTGAGCTATGATTGAGCTGTGGGTTGTTTCTTAATGAACAATCAGAAATCTAGAATTAAACCACTAATTATGGCAATCACAAGTTATGAGACAAATGCTCAGTGCTAATATGAATCAATAATCATAAAATAAAAGTGGCAATTAAACATTCATTAAAAAGCAAGTAATTTCAAGCAAATTATTTACTTGTGAGGTTCATATAAAGCTGTTCTGAATTGTGTATAGAATGCTTCTTCTTGATGTAGAGATGCAACAGTTCTTATGCTTTCAATGGCTTCAATTGCAACCTATATTAAAAACATTGAAACATCTAACATCCAAAAATATGAATTCAGATGATTCAAGAGTATACTGCCTAAAGTATAGTGAAGAGCCTGGATCAGTATGAAATCTTTTAACTGTTATATAGCAAAATACATTGAAACACCTAATCAATTTTAAACAATACATTAATTCTACACATGAGCTTATAAAGTAACAAAATGTAAAGCATTGACATTTATTACTCAACACATTTAAACAATATGCTATAGTTGGTTTAACTGTTTTGTCTCTATTATCAAATTAATATAAGTTAAGAGTATTACTCTTGCAACAAGAAAAGTATAATTTCATTCGAACATCAGACATCAATAATTTGAAATTATGTAATTTGTTTCAATAAAGTATTGAAGGCTACTCTCAGTGGCAAATGTAATACATCACATTTTAAACAAAATATCTTTTTCATTTAATATAAATGGGCAGGGTTCTACGAAATAGTAATTTGATATACATGGTGAATGCAAAAGTCAGAGTTCAAAGTTACCTTTGAGGCTTGTTCAGTTCCGGATTTTTCATTTAACATCTGACCACTAATTAATCGACTTTCAAAATATGTTGCTACCAAAACCAAGGGAATAAAACAAAGAACAACAATTCCAATTTTATAGTTAAACCACAGACCAATGACAACAGAAGCAACGAGAGTTGATAAAGCTTGCAATGCAGTGGATATACGAGATCCCGTAGCCTAAAAAGAAAATTAATATAAAGTCATTATTCTTCCAGACATTTTAGCTCAACAATTAAATAGTAATCAGACTTGCATAATTAGTTGAACCTGGGTTTTTCCAATTTATGGTACAATTAAAAGAAAATATAGGTAAATTGATCTTAATTGGGTACCTTTTATTACACAATTGAATGATTATGAAATAAAAATATTAGAAGTTTAAAATAATGTATGGACAGGACAAATACTTCATAAAATAAATTTTCTGTAAGTGGATATCCTTTGGAGTAGATGATGGCCGGTATTATGAACTCACATTTTACATTTTAAATTGAAACCTAACTAAAAATAAAAGATAATGCAATTTTGAATTTGTTTTATACAAAGCAAATTTTTTATTTATAAAGTAAAATACTATCCTAGAGCTTTTAAACATAAGCCTATAGCAGTGTACATTCAGAAAGATTTAAATATGTAAATGACAATTGCATTAGACCACAATGAGGAAGTTTTTAATTGTTTACATGAAATCACTAAATGAAACAGAATTTAATTTACACTATTTTATTGGCTTTTGAGAGAAGCATATACATACCCCTTGAACATTAGAAGCATCTGATGTTAACCTAGTACACAAAGATCCAACTCCATTTTTCGGATCATCAAACCAAGACATGTCCTAATATAAAAGAAATATTATATATAAAAGATTTTAGAAGTCCATACCTTCTTAAAGCAAATGTTTAAAATATAAAGTAAGAAAGAAATGTCAAAATAAATTTTCACATAAAACAAAATTGTTTATTCGGAGCTAATACTTAATAGATTCAACATAGTTAAAACCTCTTAAATTCATTGCTATATGAAACAATCTGTAGCCACATACCTGACTAATAATAGTAGTAAAAACCATTTTTCGTAATCTTGATGTGAGCTTTTCACCAGCAAAAGAAAACATGAATGTCTAGAAATAAAAAGAAATACAAAAAGTCAATATTTTTAAATAACAAATTTTACAACTATTTTTTGCAGGCATGTAAGAAAAATAATTTCAAGTTCTGCATTAGGCCATCAAAACAAAAAGGTAATACACACCTGAAGAAAGCATGCAATTCCAGCAGATATAGCCATACCAAGGAAGGCAAGAGAGTAGTATGAGATATCGCTCAATATTTGTTCATTTTGCTCAGCAAGTATCTGTTTGAAAATAAAAAACCACATTGAAATATCAAGTTTGTATGAAAATAACTCTTATTTTACATATTCAGGAAGCAACAATAAAGATAGAACTTCATTCAAACCAACTTAAGGCTGAAATACTTAAATCTGACACTCCTCAGAGAAAAATTTAGAACACAGGTGCATTTCAACACCAATAGTGAATAAGGAAGACACTAGTGATAATTTTTAGATAATGGACATTTTCTCAATCAAACAAATCAAGAGAAAAAAACGGTAGGGTGAAAAAGTAAAATATAGAATGCTTTTTATTACCAATTTGAATGCATCGTATAACGATTCAAACATTCTTGTACATTTAGAACATTTCAAGATCATCCGGTTTGAAAAAAAGAAGTCTCATAGAATGAATTCACAAAACTTAAAACTTGTTCGCTGAAGTCTACTTATTTCTCCAAAAATGCTTATTGAATGCTACAGATGCAAGCAAAAAAAGGTTATCATGCAAGTAGTGTTTTGACTGTTTTAAAATCCTTAAACAAATAGGTTCTTTAAATATTTAATTTAGGTAGTTAATACTTTCACACCGAAATCCAATAGATGAAATTACTATCAAAATGTTTAAGATACTTTCATCAGTGTGTGTAATACAGAAAAACAGTTACTGAACACATGCATGAAATTGCTCTCATCAGAATTATTTTTATTTCTAATGCCTGACCACTGACCACTACAGCTTTCAGCACAAGGGTCGAGTTGACAGCTATATGTGAAGAAGTACCTAGTAGGTGAGCTGACGCTACTCCTAACAGAGACTATCCCAAAGTTCATGCAATTACAAACCGGGATTCGAACCTGGAAACTACTGGGTGGCAGACAAGCACTATGACCACTATACCAGTTATTACTCTTGAGTCTTGAAATTTACTCATATACACGGAGGACCAAGTTAAAAGGACTAATTCAATTAATATTTCACGTAATTCAAAGCTTATTCTATATACTTATACTTACACCTAGAATATCACCAAAAACAATGCCATATATGGGTGTAAAAAGACCCATGATGATAGCAGAAATTGCACCAACTAAAAGGTATGGCCATTCAGGGGAACACATTGTCATCAAACGCATCTTAGATGGTTCCATTGATTCTTTTTCTTCAGTTTCTTTCTATAAGAATAAATGAAAATACAATAAATAAAAATGTTAGAAATATAAGTATTTGATATAGCTAGAAATTTTTACTTCAACATAATAAAATGGCAATTTGGAACTGAATAATAGTGTATAATTTATGTTAGTGATTAATTTATAACACTTTTATACGAGTGGTTATTAAAAATATCCTATTGAGAAATATCTCTTAATAGAATAGATATCATTTACTTGTTATGGAATGAAGGTGCAACAAAATGTATTTCTCTTATTTGAAAGCACACACATACGTGTGTGTGAAATGTATATATTGTTATTGATTAAAAATATAATAAACATATTTTTTTTTACTCAGTTGTCCAAATTCTTTCTTCAAGGTACATAAAAACTTTCACTTACAGTTAATTAAATATTACTAATAAAAATAAATAACTAGCTCTAATGTACACAAAAAAGACACTATATAGCCTAATGATGTTCAAGTAAAAGCAAAACTATATATTAGCTTATAAATGTCAATTAGTCAGCACTCTTCATTAGAGATTTTAAGCTTAAAAAAGATTAAGAAACAGTAAAAGAAAAATACTCACAGCAGTGGGCTGTTTATTATGACTTATGTAACTTGAACCAGAAAAGGTGCGTGTCACCACCTTTCGAGGCAAGGAACATTCAGAGTTGAAAGATCCAGAACTAAGGATGCTCACTTGTCGCTCAAGCTTGGCTCCATTGTCCTCTAAAATGTCATCATCAGAATCTTCTTCCTCTTCATCGTCATCATCCTCTTTAGTCTACAAAAGATACAAATTGATATTTTTAAACTAAGCATCATTGGCATGGTGGGCTTAATACATCATTTCCATTTCGTAAATGTTTTCCACCACTAAAATTGGTGCAGCTTGTCTGCTTTTGGACCTTGCACCATAAAACTCAAACATCCAAATCCACCACTAAAAATCTGTCCAGTCCACAAACACACACACAAATCAATCTCCAGCCATTCTGAAACAGCCAATTCCTTTCACAGGCATGCTCCAAAAGTTTTTCCTAAAATCTACATGAGAACTACATGCCAAACCATTTAAACATTAAGATAAGCTATTTGCCAACATTTTCATAACTGTACATAGCAAAACATAACACAGCATTGTCCATGAAAATAAATCAGGAGCAAGAATAAAATATTTCATCACAAGAATTACATTTGAAAAACACAGAAATGATGCTATTTTATATGATCAAACAAAATGAAATATTTATAAATTAATGCAATACAAATCTTCCATCATTTACTACAGTAGAAAATTTCCTACAACAATATTTCTTTGAATTATCTTTCAACAATGTTATCTCAGGAAATATTTTAATATGTGAATATTAATACAAAACTATTTCCCCTTTTAATAATCTCTCTAGTGAAGTATCCACTATCTATTCAAGGCATAAAAGCCTTCAAAGGAAATACTTGAAATTAAAGAAACAAGCCTACTAAAAAAGAATACTTTCGAAAAACTAACTTGCATTCCTTTTAAAGGGGTAATTGTTATTTCATAAATATTGTTATAGAAAGGCACGATAAAGAAATTAAATGTTATATAATATACCTGAGTCATAACCAACTGATAATAAATTCCTTTCCTTGCCATGAGTTCTTCATGTGTTCCGCTTTCATGCACAACACCATCAGATAAGGCAACAATTTTATCAGCAGTTCGGATAGTTGAAAGACGATGAGCAACTATGATAGTGGTTCTACCTTGACTGGCCTATATGAAAAACAAATTTTTAATTAAAAAATAACAAAAAACTTGATAAACACTAAAAGTAAAAGGAAACATCAAGTAGAAAAGAGAATTATTACAGCATTATAAAGATGATAACTGATCCGCATTGCAACACCAAAATCATGAATCTAACTTATTTTTTTATCTGTATTTTCATCTGAAAGGAATTTCAAGAACCTCAAAGATCTTAATGTAATTTTAATGTTAAAAGGGTATAGGCGATCATAGCTTGTATATCAGGAAAGATCTCTAAGTAATTCTGTTAACATGATAAAATTCTCATGCAAAAATTTAAATTTGAATGGTGTACATGTAGTCAGATGATTTACTGAGCATGCAATGCTAACTTTTGCCAAAAAATCTATATTCTATAAGCAGGGTTTATAGACAGGCCTCCCAAATTGAAATTTATTCTAGTGGGAAAATAATGAGCATAAAATATTCTACAAGGCTTTTAGCATTAATGAATATTCAAATTGTTAATAAAATTCATGGAAACATCAAAAGTGGTTAAGGTACCAGAATGAGAAGTAAAACTTCAAAAGAAAAAAGTTTCGCATTTGTAATTCCTCCACTACAACAACCAGGTATTATACTAGTTGTTTAATAAACACTATTTATAAACAACTAGTATAATACCTAGTATAATAGACCTAAAATTACATATTTTTTAAATGTAGTGAATAAAAACAAACCTGATCAAGAGCTGACTGGACTATAGCTTCACTTTCTGTATCCAAAGCAGATGTAGCTTCATCCAAAAGCAAGATTTTTGGATTTTTAATCAAAGCACGAGCAATTGCAATTCTTTGTTTTTGGCCACCACTTAACTGAGTACCACGTTCACCAACCAAAGTGTCATATTTCTAGAAAATGCAATCATATTTTAAAAAAAATGCATGTAAAATACAAGACTTTTTATGCTTAGATTGGTTTGCCACTATATAGTCATAAGTTAGAGAATATTTGCTTAGAAAAGTAACATGCATAAGTGTACAAAAACATAAGGAAATGAAGTACATTTCAAGCAACTTCAAAATTTGGGTTTGCTGATCTGCACATAATTTAAATTTAATCCATTATATTTAGATTTGAGTTCAAAACATTAATTAGGGTTCCCATACTTCAAGTAAAAGATTATGGCATTTTCATGCTTTTTTCCTTTTTTAAGGCTACAATTTTACACAGGTCGCAATCCATTAACCCATGAGAGCACATGTGAAGAACCATTCATGAGTGCTATGTTTCAATCTCATGTGGACCCAGTTTTTAAAATTGTTATCCATTTTTAGCAACCTATAAATATTATGCCATCAATTTCCCATTACATTTGATCTTGTTTTTTAATGCAAGTGAAATAAAATGAGCAGTGTTCTTGTAAAAACTAGGGGTTTTAAAAAGTTTTAGGGACTTTCATCAAATATTAAGGCTTTTTAAGGGCCCTTAGAAACGAAAATGAAAATTAGGACCTACTTGAGGCCTGTGGTAATGCTGTTAACAATCACAATGTTTAGTAAAGTTTTAAGCAAAACATTTCAAGAGTAAAATTTGATTTTGTATGAATAATTAAACAAAATACTTCTCAATACTTCTGAAGATGTTCAGTAATAGAAATGTTTTAATTTCTTACCAGTGGTAATGCATCAATAAAGCTATGAACATTAGCTATCTTGGCTGCTTTTATTACATCCTCTTGAGTTGCTCCAGGCTTTCCCAAACAAATATTTTCAGCAATTGTTGTAGAAAACAATACAGGCTCTTGCCCAACTAGGCCAATATTATCTCTCAACCAACCAACATTCAAATCCCTCACATCATTTCCATCGATCTCAATCTGTAAAAAAGAAAATACAATGGAGGACACCAGATAGATATCTCATCATTCAAGTATAACAAATGAATCTGGGTAGATGAAGTTCTATGAACTGTAAGATATATAACTTAAGAAAATTTATAATTAAAAACTTCTTTTCATTTTAAAGAGATTTCAATGGATGTCTCAAATTACATTTAAAAGTTCAATTTATATATAGTAGAACCTTGATTATCCAAGCTGACTCACCAAGTTATCCAAATGAAATTTAATACTTTTTAAAGCTTTAAATAAAGCTTCAAGCATGAGAGTGTGCACTTTGACCAGAGGCAAGAAATTGCTGTGAAACAGTTGACCATTGAGGATTTTGGAGAGTTTAAAAGGTACTTATCTTGTGACAAAGATCTATTGTAAAATTATCGCAATAAAAACATAAAGTGACATAAATGTAAGTAGGTTATTCCTTTTCTTGCTTTATGAATATTTCAGTCCCAGTAGTAGTAACATGCAGAACAGTACATTTTTTCTGTATTTCATAAGGCTGTTATACAAGGGGCACCTTGGGTAGTCAACATTTTACTGTACTTTAAAAAATTTATTAAAACAATCCTAATTTTAAAGGAACAGACAAACTAATTGAAAAAATTTTCTTGCTACTATATCCAAACAAATGATTATCTGATAATGTTTTATCACAATAAAAGTAGATAATCTGATACTCACGCTTCCTTTGTCAGTATCATAAAATCTTTGAATTAGTTGCACAATAGTACTTTTTCCACATCCACTAGGACCAACAAATGCAACTGTGTCACCTGTATTTATGTTTAAGGATACTCCTCTTAAAATCTAAGGAAAACAAATTTGAAATAAATCAGTAATCAAAAATAAAAATTTTCATTTCAATCTTATAAATTAACAATACATAAAGTGCATTTTAATGTATAATTTGTTTGGTAATACTAACCGGAACATCTGGTCGAGCAGGATATTTGAAATGAACATCTTTCAAAGCAATATTTCCATAGAACGATTTGGGCATTTTTCCAGTATCAGAGCTGCTATCAATAGGTGGTTTCTACAATTTATAAAAAATAGCATTTTAAGAAAAATAATTCAAAGAAAAATGTCAAATATAAAAGCAGAATTGTATTTTTGAACATCATATGACCATTGCAATAAAATTAATAATTAAATAAAAATAAAAAATTCACACTAAATTCACTTAGACTGAAAAACTTACAATATAAATTACATGTTTCGTTTGGAACAATTTCATTTTAGAAGTTATTATGTTTTTCTAAACACTATGAAACAAAAGGTCAGTATTTGTTCAGTTATACATACTATCCTGTAGCATTATTACAAGAATTAAATTATCTGCAAATTAATACTATACATTTCAATCAAAATATTTTTATGCAAGAAAACAGTAAAGGCATTTCAGATTTTATTATTTTACCTTTATAAAAAACCAATAAGAGTTTAAAAGAAATCCCAAATTACAGAGCAATACTTTAAAGTAGTGATTCAATAAATACACTAAACTTTTATAGTCATTTAGAAAAGCTCTATAATAGTAGCTTACATTCATCTAATTATAAAGGGAATCAAAGAGTATCAAAGTCTCTCACTTTAATTATAACATTTTAATTCATAAATTCCAGTTTTAACTATAAATGACTAGATAGAATATAACGTAAAAACAAATTTTTCTCCAAAGCAAGCAATTTGTTTTCTACTGAAAATATTACACTTTGGTACAGATAACACATTAGAAATCATCAATATTTCAAAAATATACATAAAACATACTCTTTCAATTATTGAAAAGACTTTTCCAGCTGCTCCTCTAGCGAGTGCAAAAGCTTCAAAATATGGAGCAGTTTGGCCAATACCCATAGCACCTAACATTACATTGAAAAACACCTAAAAATAACAAATATAAGAATAAAACATTTATAATAAATTACTATAATTTAATTTATAAAAAGAAAACTGCTCGGTTATATCTACATTTGAGTACTAAAGAGAACAAATTTAATTCCATGGTTAAACGTCATCGAAATCTTTGGGTCTTAACACATGCTCAAATAATTCTTTTTTTTTCACAGCTTATAACAATGAAATCATTTTATGTGAATACTCATATGATTAAAGCCATTTTCTATTAAACTACCACAGCTTTTCAAAACAAGCAGTATACATCTCATAGTATGTTAAAGCAGCACTTTTAAGCATTAATGTTCATTGGCTTACTTTGCAATATTATTACTCTTGCTGGCATTCAAATAGTTATAATAGAAACAAATAATTAACAATCATGAATATAATATACTTACAATAATCAGAGTACTTGGCTTGTATTCTGGTACTTCTTGATCTCTGCCATACACAATCAACTTCACACCATACCAAAAAGCCAAAGCATATCCAGCATAAATACAAAACCAAATCAGTGCAGCACCAATGCTCGTCAGAAGACCTCTACGGACACCTTTTTTACTTGCTGGTATTAGACAGTTGTTATACCTTCAGAAATTAAACAATATTTATAAATAAAAACAAACCAATGTGCAATCACAAAATTGATTGTAATTAAATAATATATTTTCAGAAAATATAATCAATACTGTAACAATTTTATGAAGATACACCAATGTTCAATAATATAGAATTAAATTTTCAATTCTTGGCATATTAAAATAAATTTATGTAACATTGTGATTACAGACATTCATTCTAAGCTAGATTTAGACTTTTATAGTTAATGCAAATTTATGAATTTGTGTCAAAATAAAGATTCATCTTTACCAAGAATAAATATCCAAATCTGCAACTTTGCCACCATATTTACCACATTCCACCACATATTACATATTATAACCCCATAAAAATAGGTGAATACTTGGTACTTAAAATATGTTTTCAATTGCTATTGTGTGCAAGATGGATTGTTTTCAAAACATTGTTTCATTTCATGGAAATCTTAACTAAAATTTTAGGGTATGAAAAATAAATTAAAATAAAAAAAAACAATTGTGCATAATCTACATACTTGTTGGCTTTAGTGACAAAATTTTTATCAGCATTTCTCAAGAATGCAGAAGCATAATTTTACTCATATTTATTTTTTGCAGCTCTTTTAATAATTATTCTTTTAAATAATTTTAGTCAAACATTTTTTAGATCAGAAGAAAAATTATTTTTATAAATAAACTGTTTTGAAATTAAGTGATTGTGTTTGTCGGAAACAATAATTTTTAATATTTATCACATATATACATTCACAGCTTTAAATACCAAGTAATCTCTTTATCACTGACAAGAGAAAATAAAACTTTTAAGGACAAATTTTACTTCAGAATGGCTTTTGTTACTGAAGAAAATTGGAAAAATGTCTGTAAAACATTCCATGAAATCCTTTGATTTTGGAAAACAAAAATTTAAATAGTAATTTTGCAAAGATATCCATGATTGCATAGCAATTCATTGCAGTACTATGTTTCTAAAACTTATAGAATACAAAAAGTGAAAGTATTTGAAGAGGAAAATAAAAAATTGTATACAAAGTAATGCACCTTTCAATTTCCTTTTCTTCTCCACCAAAACATACTACAGTACGGATTGATGACAATACTTCTTCAGCTACCGCTCCAGCAGCACCATAAGCTTCCAGTTCTTCACCAGAAACAGCTGCTTGGATCTATATAAAAAAGAGCAAATTTATATAAACTATACAACAAAGTTATGAACCAGAATTTCATAATTCCAAATTTTTACAAATAAAGTTAAAGTACAAATACTATTTTAACACTATTTGAACTCAATATGAAAAAACTAAAGCATTTATTTTTATACAAGTGAGGAGTTAGTTGGAGTTATCTTTAGTTAGTTTAGTGGGGGCCCATTTTATTTAATAGATGGTACCATATTATAACTTTGACAATTGTCTTACTGCTGCAATCAAATAAAAACAAATTTAAGAAACAGGTTTGAAATAGTTTTTTATACCAAAGCAATGTATCCTGTACAAGTAGCAATTGCAGTGTTTTCCTTTTAATAAATTAGACCTTAACAAATGAATACAATACTTTCAATATTATCATTTCCGATTAACCCTGAGTTGACTTATGGCTTGAAAATTCTGAAAAGACATGCAAACAAAGTTGTCAAATGCAAGAAAATCTGTCTGGGCAAAAATGGCCTTCTTTACACTCTTCTTTTCTGGTGATATGCTTTTACCTCAGTCATGAGGTCATTACAAACAATTATCAGTGACAGACAATTTCCTATTCCCATCAAATCACCAAAGTAAGCCTCATTGGGTGTGGTCAGTACTTATGAACTTCTTTCAACAATGGCTCTTATATACACACTGGATGTGTACACTGGCTAATACGACCTGTCTGATATGGGACATGTTGAGATAGGTACTTAATTAACGTTGCACTGGAGCAACAGAACGTGCTATTGATGACGATCCGAGATCAACATGACATGTTGAGAGATAAAAGTTCACATAGTGGCTATTTTGTGAGACGAAATTCAAATTGAGTACCTATTTCTGTCAATGCTTATCCAAATGATTAAAATCTCAATAGGCACCAGGTTGTGTGCTACCGTAAATTTGAGTTAGTTTTAAAACATTTAGAAATTAATTTCAGCTCAATAGCATGCTTTTCTTTAAGGAACTGGACTTTGTCCAACTACGACTTTTGGAAACCAAGCAGCAAAGGGTCAAAAAAAATTTAGACATGGAAGTAGATGAAAATTCAATCACCTTTCAAGGATGTTTTTTCCAAGCATCATGAAAATCAAAAACATTTTTCCAGGGACTTTCAAGGTTAAGAATCCTGAATTGTAGTATTTATTTAAGGGCGATTTTTTCTTTTTTTGGCAAAAAATCATTTTTTACTTTTTTAAGTAATTTTATTCTTTAGGGTCTTAATACCTCGTGTGCTGAATTTCAAGTAAAAATTCGTAAAATTGATCCAGTTATAAGCCAATAAAACTGCACAGAGGTGTAATTTGGAGCATACGCCACTTTATACAGATGCAGCTGATTTACAAAGATTTGTTATCAAAGCTGGTGATTAAAAGATCATTACACTTATCTACATATATCTAAGGCACTGGTATAGCAGATTAGCAGGAAAATACTATAAATACTGACTTTACTTCCATTAACTATACAGAAACTTCAAATGCATTTTTCTTAGAACAGCTTTTATGCAAATGGTTAGCATATTCATAAAACTACTGGATTGATCGAAATTTTTACAGCATGTCAAGCAAATATCTTATCCATTAATGAGCCAGAAAAGTGACAATGTCAGGTTTTTATAGCAAAAATTGTCAATATTTTTAATTAAATTGATTATATTATTATTGCAACAATAATACTTCATGGTTGAGATTAATTGCACTGCTATACTACATTGAAAGTTAATTTTTGCAGTTGTGGCTCAAGTTCTCAAATTTAATGCAAGAAATATTTTTGAAAGTTTAGGAATTGTAACAGTAAACTATAAAATTAGTATTAGCATACATTATTTCATTTTTATGATCAGATTTCTGAATTTATCATTTTTTCTTGGAACAGAAGATTAAAACAAATTTAAGCAAAATATTGATATATGTCATTTTGTAAAGCCGATATGAAATGGGAACCATGTGTTTCAAAAATTCATTTGTGGATTGTCTAGCAACAATCTCCACACAGAGGAATATGGTAGCTGAATGTACTTTTGTAGATGCTGCAGATACAAGATCATGCATAGTAAAGATTGAATTAATCAAGGTTCAGCCTCTAGTCGCATAATATTGTGGATTTATATCGCTTCAGCATTTTGACTTGACTGTACACTTTGCAAAATTCTTGCCTCATCTTTCATGACCATATTCAGATTAAAATCTGCCAGAATTGTCTTTCTTGATATCAAAATTTTTTCAGTGTCCATTTCCTCGGTGGTCAAGTTTGGTTTGGTATATATCACAGCAAAATGGATATTTTGCTTGATATATACCATAGCAATATAAGTGCTTGTCTCATAATTTTGAAACATCTAAATGTCAGACCAAGTTATGGTTCTTGGTGAAAAAAGCTACAATTGGCCTTTTCTTGTCCTGTTCTGGCTTGAATGGATTTTACTCGGGAAAAATGAAATGGTCCTTTGGTAGTGTTCAAGTTTCGGACATCAGGAGCAAATCACTAAACATGAAGCTATTGACACAGGCAAAGGCGTTATGATGTGCCTGGACATTGTGGTACATGAATTTATAGCGGTAACTCTAAGGTTTTTTATGATGAAAAGGATACATTGGATCGGATGCAGTGGATTCAAGTTGGACTGTATTCAATTTAATTATTTTTCACATTAATATTTACATTTTTTTATATAGAACTAAGTAGTGACTGTGGCTCTAAAGGTGTGCTTTAAAGCACATCCATATATAAATTATCACTAAGCTAAAGTTTGATGACAAAATTAGAAATCTTACATTTCAATTAAAATGTTCTAAAAACATTCACATAGTATTGCCATAATGGGCATTTAAGGAATAAAATAAAGTGAATTAAAATTATAAATTGACTGCATTGATTCATAGCGTGAGACAGGATATCAATGCATGTGCACATACAGATATCTTTCCTCTTACTTTTCATTGAACATGGAGCTTCAATTTGAAACATTGCCCGGAACAACACCCATGGTTTTCCCCATGGGTAATAATAAACCAAATTTGATCCTAAGGAATAGCTAAAATCTAGTAAGACAAATAATAAGCATGTTAAAATTAGTAAATACAAGTTCTTAGTCTATTAAGGATGCTAGCAGATTAGACTTTTTAATATATTGATTCAAATCAAAGCTATGGCATTCCATTTAGCTTTATTTGAAAAAAAAAAGATAACAAACTTGAATATAAAACAAACCTTTGATATAATAGCCATGGCAATGGATAGTACAGGCATAATACAGAGGCATACTAAAGTTAGTTTCCAACCATAAAATAAGGCACAGCAGACACAAAGAATAGTTGTGGATATAAAGCTAATGCACATGCCAACTTTTTCTCCCATGCCATCTTGGATTCGAGACAAATCACTGAAATAGAAATAAAGCAGATGTTGGGATAGAATATTTTAAGCTCACTATATGAGAATTTACCAAAAACATTTCATACAATTATACTGCATTCATTACATTGCATTTAAATTCATGTCTAATTAACCATTTTATACAACATAATAGGCTATTATGAACATTTCATGAAAAATTAGTTTTGGATTCGTGGGTTATTGCAATATTTTTAAAGGATATATGATATTTTAAAAGATTATTCATATTTCTTTGCATTCTGCAAAGCAGAAAAATAAAATGTGTAGTTTTTAAGAAAAAGTTAGTGTACAAAATTCAGATTTTCTTAAAAAATTATGTAACAGTACAAAGCTCACCAAAACAGGTACAAACTAATACTTCAGGTTTTCAGAACAGTTATTGATATTAATGACAATTATTAAAAAATCCCATTTTCTCTTTCCAAATACTAAACACTTAAATTAAAAAGGTTAAATGAAAATAATTATTTAAAAAACTTTTAAATTGAGGTGACATTTGATAGCAGGTGAAAACGAGAAGCCTTATAATGATAAACATATTCCAATTAAAAAACTAATTAAAAATTAATGCAATTTACTAATAAGCCTCCTATAAAAGTGTGCTATCTCTTAAGAAGGTACAAAGATAAGATTTAAGTCTTACCCAGTGAGTCGACTAGCAAAATCTCCAGTTTGGTTGGTATCAAACCATCCAATATCTTGCCTTAAAACAGATCTCATGAACATGCATCGTATTTTGAAAGCTTGATTGGCAGCAGCCATACTGAAGAAACTAACAAAAATGTAGTTGCAACAAAACACTATGCATCCTATTATACCAATATAAAGACACAAGTTTGCGACATCATGTAGGAAAGCATCCGTTGAAAAGCTAAAAAATAATCATTCAGCATTATGTTGAAATGCTTAAAGTATGAAAAACTACAATTCTTACTTATTAAAAATGTAACAAACACCAAATTCTTGAGTTCTTCACCAAAAATTAAAGTTTGCATTAAACTTGAAAATTCATCCACAGAAACTATTCAGATGATTAAGTTTATATCATTGTTCTAGATCATTTTTTAGCAGTAACATTATGTGCTCAATGCAGTATGAATGGTTAGCTTACAAGTCACCATCCTAGCACAGAAAGACTATTTCAACAAGTTGTGGTTTGCCATCTGCTATACATAGAGCAAATGCTTAAAGGCCTGAAAACTGCATTGTTCTACATCAGTTGTAATGTTTCCGGGTGTTAAAGTAATTGGAAATATATATTTTTACATACATGAGTGAATTCTGCCATCAGTCAAATTTTAGACTATTTGGTATGAAAGGGGTCATGTATCATTGCAAGGCAGAGCAATTGATTTGTTCTGAAGTGCAAGAATGTACAGGAAAGAGACAGCAGTGTCTGGGTTCTTGTGTAGAGGTAAGAGGATGAATGGATACACCAAAACTAAGTATTCAGGGTTGGATTTTTGGGTGGGTGGGGAATGGCACAAGTGCCATATTTGGCTAAACTGCACCAAACACAAGACAACATCAAGTAAAAAATGTATTGGAAAGGGGAAAATAGGGATTGGGAAAGAGTAGTGGGATCTATGTATTCAGAATAAATAGGATATAAATGGTAAGCAAACTGCAACAAAAATTTTCAACATGTTCGATATTTCCAGTGCTGGAGATAACCAAATTATTTTACAGATGAATACACACAACACCTCAGAGGAGTAAATGGAGATACTATAAGGGAATGAAGAATATTAATTTCTGCAACTGGCCAATATGCTTCAGACTTTAACACTCCATTAATTATAGGATTCATTGAAGATACACTGGGACTGATACCCCTCCAGAAAACTGTCTTATAGATGCTTTGAAGGAATAGGCCAAAAGCCCCAGGTTGGTTTGGACTTTTATGGTGTAAGACCCAGGAATGGATCAAACAATGTTTTTTCCGTCAAGTAAATGGACATACACCAAAAGCTATAGCGATGATAAAGAGTTGGTGGGGCAGGAAACCATCCAAGGTGAAAGCTATTCATGCTTTTGCATATGGCAGCCTTCTTACCAGGTTATTACAACTTTTCAAAAACTCACAAACCCAAGATCAACTGCCTTCTCATAGAAGCCACACTATAACAGGTACTTTTGATTGTTATCATACAGTGGCAATACATGTTTGAACAATAAAAATTTAAAAATAAGAATATATAGTATATTTGTGAAGTATTATGAAAACTTACTTAGAGGAATTTGTAGGTAAAGAAAGGGCTGTAAGATTATGTTGCATTCTGTGATGATCAACAAAATTATCAAGGATGTTTCCAAACATGACCATAATAGTAGGCATTGCAGCACCAGAAATCATTGCAATTAGAATTGCAATAAAAATTAGTAGTTTATCTAAGCTACTTGAATACCTAAACTGGAGAACGAAATAGAGAATTAAACAAAATTAGTTGAGATGCTTTTAAAAATAAACTTTTAACATGCGAGACTGCAGTTTCCTAATTTTATTATGTACTAATAATTGTTCCCAAGTCTAAAAAATATAAAGATGAATTTGATCTTTTGCCAACACATATTTTCTCTTCAAAAATAAACAAGTGTTGTGTTCATTATTTTATAATGTCAGCCTTGCTATTTTTTCTCTGAAGAGATATCTAAATGCAGATAAACTACTTATAAAACTAAGATATTTTTAGATCCATTGATGTGAATAGTACTAATTATCTGTTTATAAGTGCAATCAGAGTACTATACCAGCCAACCTCTCCCTCCCCTCAAAAAAAAATCTGGATGATTTTTTAGCAGCAAAAAAGAACAATGACAAAACTCAAAATGGCACTCCCAACCCATTTCCAATGCTGTTCCTTAATGGTTGAAAATAAAATGATGCATACTAGCTTATCTATCACAATATGTGTGAAATCTGTTTCACAAAGTTGACTCGCCAAATGCAAATTTTTCTGGAAACTAGCTAACCTGATTCTAATGTCGTTCTTTTATGGATTGCAATAACTTGGTGCTAAATATGGAATTTGGCATCAGTTGAGAATTTCACTGATGTCAAATTCCTTATTAAAAAGAAAAATTCGAAAGACTGGAAAAGAAGAGGTATTACAGAAGAGTTGGATAACCTGATGATAAAACGAAATTTTCTAATTAATTTTCACTAAATTTTGTATAAACTATAACATGTTTTTAAGATAACTTGATATACCTTTTCAGCATTTAATAATTATTTAAATAAAAGATACAACTACACATTAATTTGTGAAACTTTGAGTAAAACATTAGAAAAGAAATATAACATTCTATACAACAGTTTATGATACATGTCTCCAAAAAATAAGGGGTTACTTACAAGAGAAAAAAAGGAAACAGAGGGTACACTTTCACTCAATGAGTTGTCAGCCTTCTTTCTAAAAAGTTAGATTAAAAGATAAGAATATGTTTGTATGGATTGTTTCACAGCACAAAAGTACCATCAATTGTAGTTAAAAGACAAATAATTAATTTAAACATTACAAATAATTATATACATACAAAAATAGTGAGCAAAATTTAAATTAAACTATAAGCTTTTTAAAAGGAAAATGCACAAGACACAACCAAGTCTAACAATAAAGCAAAATTAAAATACTATTTTATGAAAAAATGTAGAAATACAAAGTGTCATAGCTTTGTGATTAATGTATTCAAAATAGTAAATTTGATTGAATTTTTAAATTATATGATCTCAAGTGATAATTCAACATTCCACTAAGGTGCAGTTTTATGATCCACTTTACAAAAGAAAAATTTAAGCAAACCCAAAGAATATTTATTATAGAGTGTCCTAAAAGTTCCCGTACTCCAGCTTTAAAAAATCATTTGACCGTGATTTTTTTTAATTATTGAATTTTATCATCTGTTTATAACTTTATGGATTCTTTAATTTTTATCGTTTGGTTTTCTTCTCGCTCAAGTTGTGCGATAATAAAGTTCCATGTCATTTTGTTCTTCGTTGTAAAATGAGTTTATCACGCATTCAGAGAATTGCTCTGCTTGAGGCTTATTTTGAATACAAATCATATGAAAGATGTAAAGAATTTTGGCGACATAAATATCCAGATGATGCAATACCGAGTAAATATATGCTATATCAACAAGTTCAGCGATTTTGTGAGACAGTTTTGGTGGAAGACAAACACAAGAGTGAAAGACCGAAAGTCGTTACACCAGACTTTGTGCAAGAAACTCAACGAAGGATATTGCAATCTCCTCATCAATCCGTGAGGCGCTTGTCGCAACAAATGGGCACATCATGTGGATCGACACATAAGGCTTTAAGAGCTTTGCATTTTGGTGCTTATCGTGTAAAAATGTTACAGGAGCTAAAGCCACCGGACAATGAGAAGCGGCATTATTATTGCCGATGGTTCCGGAGATTTATTCGCAACATCAACATTTTAAACAAAACATTTTTCTCCGTGGAGGCATGTTTAATTTAAGCGGTTATCTAAACGCGCAAAACTCCCGCATTTGGGCGACGACAAATCCCCATTCATTAATGCAAAAACATTTACATTCTCAAAAAATTGGCGTTTGGTGTGCCGTATCACGCAAAAGGATTGATTGTTGGGCCTCTGTTTTTCGAGTCAACTGTTGATGGCACTGTATACAGAGAACTTATCCAACAATTTGTTGCGTTATTAGAAGTGAATGAACGAGATTCTTGGTTCCAACAAGACGGTGCAACCTGCCATACAAGTTATGAAACCATGGGCATGCTTCAAGATTTTTTGTCGTCGACTCATCTCAAGAAATCTTTGGCCACCTCGTTTCCCTGATCTGAGCATCCCTGACTTTTTTCTGTGGGGATATTTAAAGAACAAAGTTTATGAAGATAATCCCCAAACAATAGATGATCTGAAAATTGCCATTACTCAAAGGATACAAGAAGTCACTCCCAGCATCTTGAAACACGTTTCTAAAAATATGCGCAAACGACTTTCGCTTTGCCTCCAAGAAAGGGGCGAACACTTATTATAAATGTGAGTTCAATTTTTTTTCCTACGTTATGTTAAAAGTGCTTTTCACCATTAGCATAAAAATAATTGTTTTAAAGTTTTGTTTTTGTATAATAAATGCACGAATCGTCAGTACGGGAACTTTTAAGACACTCTGTATAATAAAATTTTTAAAAAGACAAAAAATTGCTTTTTACAACTGTTACAGTAAAATAAGGGAACTTAAAAAAATTTAATTACTAAAGTGAATACTCATAAGTTAATACATAAATAATTAAATAGTAAATCATACAAGGTATATAATACTAACTTTTTAGAATCGACTTTATCTGGAGGCTTTCCATTTGGATTTCCATTCGATACCTTCTTAAAGCTCATATTGTTATCTAATTTATTATCTTTGTAAGGTAAACCAGATTCTTTGACGTTAATTTCTATGTAGGGAGTAGCTGGTGATGATAAATAACTTTCAATGTAAGGAGTTTTGTCACTTTGATCACTAACCCTATAAAATAAAAGAATGATCAATTAATTTTTAGTACATTTTGTGCAATTAAACACATATTACATATACTATAAATAATAAATTGAAGAAACATTTATTTTACAAAATTAAAGTATACTGTTAAATTCAAACATTTTTTTTAATTACAAGCAATATTCCTCATTTTGAAAAAATTCCCAATAATTTTCATTTTAACATCAAAAGTATGTTCTTTAAAGTAAAATCTATATTAACAAGTGAACAGTGTTATTAACCTACGCTGACCATATTTCCTTGAAACAAAAACAGAACAATGGGATGAGGGTTCTGTAATATTCCGATTAATGAAGATGATAAATTTCTTATGGAGTTTGTCATTAAAACTGCAGTTTTGCTTTTTTTGGTATATGCAAAGATAGACTTAAAGGTTTAAAAATTAAGACTAAAAACTTTTGTATTTTTTTACATAAATCACTGCAGATATCAATAGAGTATCGAATAATGCCACTCTCTGGTTATACAAATTATTGGTATTCATGGATATTTATATACAATTATAGGTAATGAATAATGTATGATTGACCAGTATTATAGTATATTTAGTTTTTTATTTAAAATGGAACAAAATCAACATTTAATGAAACTGCAGGATGGTCAGGATTGGATTGGATGTTTGGGATTTATGGCACAAGGTGGGGGATGGCCAGGAAATAGGAAAGAAAACAGAACTGTCCCATCCAAAATGGTACATTTGGTCAGCATACATTATCCTAATATAACTAATAGATTTAATTGTGATTCAATAGATATATAGTCACATCTGGATGTTATTGTTTAAGAACGTTTAGAAATGCATTAAATCCATAAACAGAGTGGTTACCAGTTTGCCAACTTATCAGCATCAAAAAATTCCAACAAAATCCTGCCAAGAAAAAGTCTTCAAGGTCCTTTTGGTATAAAAATCAACATGCAACTACAAGAAATGAAAAATGACTCCATTCTTCATATAAAAAGAAATTAAAAGCACCAAATTAGTGATAACTGCACCAAATTGGGCTTGAATTGTTTGTTATGAAAGCAATTAAAATACCTGCTCTCTCTACTACTAGTGATGTTTGGCAGTAGTTCACACTCGGTATAATTGATTTGGTGATATTTTAAGCAAAGTGGCCCCAAATAAACACAAAAATGAGCAATTTAACTTTCCCTTGAGGTATATTTGTGAGTTTTTCTTGAAAATCAGTGGTCAGAAAAGACATACAACAATCTAGGATGAGCTGATTCCAATGATTTCCATTCATAGTTGCAATGGTTTGGCACCAAAACCTCGAAATTGGCATCCCTTAAAAATTTTCTTTTAAGAAAAATCAGGGAAATATTTTTTCTATCCTGAAGACTGGAAAACTGAGTGTTTTTCCAAAAAATGTCTGGAAAAGTTGGCAAGTAGGTTGTTCTGAGATTTTACCTCATAAATGTATTTTAACATTCCCAAAACTTTTAGCATGAACCTAACAATGAAAAGTGTTCATGCTTATTTTAGAAATTAATAAATATTTTTACCTAATATTTGGTATTTCTAAATGACTTGCAACAATAGGTCCATTTATTCTAGGTGTGTATGGTATTTCAGTATCTTCGAAAGCTTCGTTGACATGCTGCTCGTTAACTGTGTTTTGACTATTGTTTTCTGCTAGTGTTTTGTATCCAAGAAGACTAGATACTGGGTTGAGCTGGGTGCTTTCATCAGCCATCTTTCGTTCTGAAACAAAACGGGAAAATTGTTAATCATGAATATAGTATCCAAGAGGAGCATCTACAGTGACATGTCTTAGACAGAAAATGTTTAGATTGTGGTGAATATAGCTACTGCCAGACAAATTAATAAACAATACAGTAGTATATATATCAGGATACGAAAAAATCATGATTTTTTTTTAAATCAAACACATTGGATTTATTTGATTTAAATCGGATTTTTATGGGGGGGTTGGGTTGGGTATTTCAATTAACGTCACACTGGAGCAACACAATGGGCTATTGGTGACGGTCCGGGATCAATCCCAAAGGGAAAGATCCGAGGACAACACCACGTAATTTTGAACCACGGTCAGATGACGAGGCAACACCTGAGCTGGCACCCCACTCTCCAAACTTCCACACCACGCCAACGTGAGGACATTTGAGGCCACGACAGATTTAACGTGCACCAGCCCCCTTTGTACACGACGGTGTTTGGCTGGATTCGAACTCGCAACCCTTCGGTTGCTAGTTCGTTACTCTTCCAACCGGGCCACCACGGCCCCGGATTTTTATGATTTTAATTAATTTCTTGCCCGTATAAGTTTAAATTTGTTGGACATGAGAAATGCAAATTACAGTGTAGTTTCTAGATAGTTTTGATTTATTTAAACATTAATATTTTTTATGTAAAACATTAATGTATTAAGAAATATAGCTAGGTAAATTTTTGATTAAACAGCCAGATAAATTAAAGATTAAAACGCGACATAGGAATTAGGAAAGTATATCACATGATAGAGTAAATAGACCCCAAATGCCATGAGCAATGTTTTTCCATCTGGTTCTCAAGCCGTTTAGATTACTTTGAGTTTAACTCATAACCAGTGACATGAATTTTTTGGACCCAGATAAATAAGTTGCCAGATCCCACATACACCATAATGAATTTTTTCAATCATAAAAATTTCAGAATTTTTTTGCAGTATATTTATCATATATGAATAAAGTGTGTTTTGAATTACTTCAATTATTTTGATATAAAATAATTAATTGGTTCAAGACTTGCTTTTGAGAAAAAATCATGTCACCAATAGAAAATAGAACAAAAGGAACTTGTATCTTGAAAAAATTCCTACTTCTCATTAATTTTTAGCTTGCAAAAAAATATTGGTGAAAAAATTGTTATTTTTGTAAGTTCAGTAAAATTAAATGACATGAAAACACATAAATTTGAAATCAAATGTCTATTTTCCAAATTATTTGAGCATTGACAAGTATTTCATAGGTATATTCGAAGCACACAAAAAGGGTTTATATATAAAGCAAAAAATTAAGTTTTTCTCTATGAGCAGCATAGATTAAGAGTAATATCTCCCAGATAACGCCAATTCAGTGGAATTTTGAGCTTACAATAAAAAATTTATCAATTTCAACAGCTTTTTGTATCAACCCATAATCTTTTCTCAACATACTTACTCAATTATCAGATGAGTGAATTAACTTTTACATTCCAAATTTCAATTCCATAAATATTGAATAGTTATTCTAGGAGGGTAAAGAATTCTAAGGGATCAATGCATAAAATTTCCCCCCAATAAATTGAAATAAAAATTAACCAATATATTACACAAAATGAAATGAAACTATTAAAATTGCCAATTATAAAGATTTATGAGCAAACTTGGAATGGTTTTGTGATACTACAGAAAATATTTTCGTTGCGAGTGCCTTTATATTTTTTATGAATTACTATACTAAAAAAATAACAAGAAAATATGAAAAAAGAAAGCAAGTTACCACAATTTTAGTAATTTGATTGAATATATTTCGAGCATCTTCACTCAACACATGGTGAATGGTTTAAAATTGACCATGTGCGATTTATAGTCACATGGAATGTTTAAAACAAAACCAACACTGATGAGCAGGCTTGTGAGTGACACTACTGGTCAATGGCCCAAGATGAAAATACTTATCTGGTAATTATGATCCCAATCAGCAAATACTGTTTAGTGTCTTCAAAGGGAGGATGATTTTCAATAATTTTGAGGTGAACTCAGTACGAGCGAAGTTCTTAACGTCTTAGAATAAAATAACATGCATTTTGTTGAGAACCCTGTGATAGTAAACACTGCTTCTACTCCTATCATGGCTTCACTCTTTTCTTCACATGGCAGCACATTCGGCTGCTACATGATCATCATATAAAAGTATACCTGTGATCTTAATACAGCTCTCACTGTTTCCTGCAACTGGCAATCTATCAACTAGTGGAAGCATCAATTGAATTCAGCCAATACTAAATTCTGGGGGTTTTATGGCACAAGGGTTATATTTGGTCATGCTGCATCAGGCACAAGATAGAAAACATCAAGTGTAAACAAGCATACAAGTTTAACTTACACAGAAGAGAAATACACACAGGAATCAAACCTGCACTGCCTACAGCTCGCAGATTGCTAGCACAGTGGGCACACCCACTGAGCCATGATGGCTCCACTAAATTCTGTGGTGAACTTAGCCACCACTACACAAACTTACAATACAGTAGTGTATATGTTAGTGTAACCTCCACCATGAAGTATTTTTTTGGTAAACAAAGTTGCACTGTCTTGCTAAAAGATTAAAACTTACAATCTGCTTGATAATGTAAACATGTTTTCTTTCATGTCAAGTGGTTGGTTTTGGGTCTTGTGGTATGAGGGCCATATTTGGCCAAGCTGCACCAAACACAAGACGATGTCAAGTAATTGTGAAAAGGATGGAGAGAAGAAAGATCACCTGGGCATCCTGGGGTCGCAAACCCCATGTTTACCAGAAGCCGTAAACCACATGGGAAAAGAATAGATCACTAGGGTAGATCGAGTTTATGAAGCCCATACACATCTAAAGATGTGCCTCCTAGGGGCTAAAGTAAAGTGCACAAAATGTTCCACAGATAAATTTCAATGACATTTAATTTAAACAATGCTTAAATTTAAAATATTTCACAAATTTCAAAAAGTGCAGCGAAGTCCAACTTTTTGTTACATGTAATGCAATATGCATTAGTACATTGCATTTTATAGTATTTTTATAGCTCACAGTAACACCTTGGAATATTATAAACTAAAATAGTTTTGAAAATGACTGATTTGATACTATTCTCAAGGCAAAAATTTTTAGTTCTAAACTTTTTTGTGGAATATAATCACTGATACAATAAATTATCAAACTAAATGCAAATTATATTTCTGTAAAAAGCAAAAAGAAAAGAGAATCTGAAGCTTTCAGAAAAGTAACTTTTCATTAAAATAAATATGAAGAGATGAGATATTTTGATTGAATTTATTTCTGCATTTGAGAATTTATGGGAAATATAACTTGAAAGCTTAAATTTATTCATAAAATGAGGAATTTGCTGGTAAAGTTACTTATAGCACATTAAAATCAAATTTTTAGAAGTACTATATAGGTTATTTCTGATAAATATTATGTCACTTAAAATCAGATTTTTCAATTTGTGAAACTTTTCTAAACTCAAATTGCTACATTTATTCAAAGTAGTTAATTTAAAGGTATAGTTGTTTGTAAAATACATGCTATAAGGAGGAAATGATCACATTTCAATTAGGCTAAATCGACCAAGTTAGGCCTATTAGGATAAAATAATCTTTCAATACAAGTCTTTATTGAAAGCAATAATTGTGCTAAAAGATTATGTCCAATAGTCAGGTCATTCAGCTAATAATAATCAGGTTACAACAGAACTATTTCAAATCAAATTTAATTAGAAACCCATTAAACACCCAATGATTGATAGATTTGGGATAGATGATTTACGCTGTTTATCTGCATCAAATAACATGAGTAATTAGATAACTAAACTTCATTGAATTTTCATGTGAAAATATTAGGAATTTTAATACAATTTTCAATTCCTTTCTGATTTTTAAATAAAGTTTGTTCAAATCTTTCAAAGGTGAAAACTTATTTTACCGGAAGTTATAAGACAATAAAAATCAACCAGTGTCAAAAACAAATAAGCACATGATCCCAAAACATTTAGAAAACAATTTTATTACTTAGAACACTCTTAAACACATACGAAATTTGTAAAAGAAATCTTCGTAATATGTCTGTTGCACATTTTGTAAGATATATTACAAACACGGAGGGAAAGAAAATTCTTCTCGGAAAATAGCTTCCAATAATATTTATTTTTATTTGCGTTCCAAAAGAAATGAAAAACACAAGTTAACGACCGGCATGTCACTTTGAACTTTTAAATTTTGTTTACACTTTTGATATGGTGAGTTGAGTTGAGATGGTATACCCATGACGCTAGCTTACTTTCGGCTTTAGTTTAAGCTCTTGGTAGGTATTTTAATTACGCCCCACTAGGAGCAACATGGGCGACTGTACGGGATAAAACCCGAAGGATAAGATCCGAGGACAACACCACATAATTTTGAACCATGGTCAGATGACAAGGTCACACCACGCCTGAGCTGGCACCCTACTCTCCAAACTTCCACACCATGCCAACGTGAGGACACGACAGATTTAACGTGCACCAGTCCACTTTATACATGACTGTCTTTCGTTGGATTCGAATTCACAACCCTCCGGTTGCTAATCCGCCCCTCCGTTACTCTTCCAATCGGGCTACTACGGCTCCGTTTACGCTCTAGAGTGATAGTTATCATATGCAGCTTTTCATGGCTCAAATATGAACCATTGTAAGGCTCAAGATTTTGTATTTTAGGAAAGTAAGTTGCAATTGATATAGACCTGAAAGCGGAAGCGTTTTTATGAAAACGTTTTCAGTGTAAACATAACTAAGGTTCCGGAAAACGTACTTCCGGGTAGGATCTAATTTGATCTATAATCTCTCTGGTTAGAGAATTACGTGGTGTTGCCTTCGGATCTTTTTGTTTGGGATTGATTCAGCAACGTCGCCAATAGTCCGCTATTTAGCTCCAGTGCGACGACCTAACCTCTGGTTAGAGATGTTCGACAATAATATCCTCAGACGCAAACTTATTCGAATGGAACAATTGAATGTTCAGAAGAAATACAAGCAATTAAATCAAGAAAATATGTTAATTAATTGCTTGAAATAAATACTTAAAAATAGTTTGGTAGGTAAGTAGGTAGTTAATTAACGTAGAATTGCAGCAACACACGGGCTATTAACGACGGTCTGGGTAATGGTAATTAATTAACGTCGCACTAGAGCAACACAACGGGCTATTGACGACGGTCCGGGATCAATCCCGAAGGGAAAGGTCCGAAGACAACACCAATAGCCCATTATGTTGCTCCAGTGCAACGTTAATTAAAATTCCTACCTATCTACCAACTTGGTTACCCCGGCCCCTTAAATAGTTTGGAAGAAAATACAATTCCGGAAAACATTTTTACAAAAAGGTTTCATAGCTGTCAAAAATCACGCCCAAAATAAAAATTCTGCAAAATTAAATTTTTTATTCTCTTTAAAATATCTTTTATCTATCCCAAATATTCGGTAATTATTTATATTTCCAAAAAAATAATGAGGCAAAATTTAAATGTTAACATGTAATGGTCTAAGGTGATACACAGCTTACTAATGGGTCTTTTAAATAATTAGTGAATTTTTAAGTGGCACAGTTTTTGTCTAACTGCGGGATACGGTGACTGAATTTGCTTTCATAGACACCGCGACATCGTGCAATGATCGCGTCCATCTAATTTCAGCTTCTAGTCTTCAAATATCGAGGATTAGTCTCAAGTTCCGGCCTGTAGACTTGAATAAGTACTTGTTAAAACTCTTTGCCGGCTTCTGCAGCAATAATTGTATACAAATATCTTTCTAGGATTGTATTGTACTCTCTATATATCTCATGGCACTCTTCACCCACACTTTCTTCCACAACGTAAAATATTTCTTCGAATGTCGAGTTTGGCTTAGCATACTGCATGGCGAATCGGACATTTTTCTCGAGATATACTATAGCAACATGAACGCCTGTCTCGAAATTTGGAAACACCTGAATGACAAGGTCCGAGATGTGGTTCATGGCGTAAATGGCGATACAGCTTGACTTTCTTGTCCTGTTCTGGCTTGAATGAATCTCGACATACTTTTTAAACTCGGGAAAGATTAAATGTTTTCGGCTAGCAGAAGCATGAAGTTGTCAGAAAATGTCTTTATGAACCCGAAGCTATATGTTGTATATGAACTGATAGATGTAACTCGTCTTTGCCATGAAGCAAAGCAAGCATTGGATCAAACACCGTGGATGTGCATTCGAGTCGAGCTGTATTCAATTGAATTATTTATTCACCTTTTATACATATGGAACTAAGTAGAGGCCGTGATTCTAAAGGTAATTCGAAACGCTTCCAGGTGTGTCTGGGTGCTAAGCTAAAAGTTGACTACAAAACCAGAAGAAATCTTTCATATCAATTAAAAAGAAGAAATAATGTGGCGTAAAAATATTAATTGACTTCTTCAATTTACCGAGCGAGACAAGAAATCAATGCTCGCGCGAATAGACAGGCATCCTCTTTTATTTTGATAGTGGAGTTTCACATTGAACTGAAACTGAAAATAATATCCATGGGTCCCGGGTAAAGAGGTAATACAAAATTATTTTACTAGGTTTCTATTTTTGTAATTAAGTTCTCTGTCAGTTTTGGGTAGGAGTTTTGTACTTTTTGTATAATTGTAAAACAAAATGTTTTTAAATTTATTCCGAAGAGCACATTCACAAACAACTCATTCAAAAATGGTACGTATCAGAACTTAATCCATCACGTGACGTCGGTTCCATAAACTTTAACTTTGCATTTATGAATATATCAGTTTTCTTCGGTGTTTGCGTATATCTGATTGGGTAGGTAGTTAATTAACGGCGAACAGGAGCAACACAACGAGTTATTGGGATGGTCCGGGATCAATCCCGAAGGGTAAGATCCAAGGACAACGCCTCGCAATTTTGAACCAAGGTCAGATGACTAGAACACCAATCTTTCTAAAACTTTTTTGATCTACAGTTTCATTTACCAAAATGTAAATTTCAGCAGTTCCTTTCGAATAAACTGTATTTCAATTAAACAAAATATGTAAATTAATGAATTTTTAATTAATCATATGTCAATAAATTTTTAATAAATTAATTGCACTTTAAGTGGATTCACAATGCATATGTTGACATTTTTATAGCCAATGGGAAGGATGAGCTTATTTCTTTATCAACTCTTCATATCGGGACTAAGTTTGAAAACTATAATTCACATTTTTTCTTGAATTTTAATCGCGATCTATATTTCGTTTGATTGTTTCCACTTTCCAAAAGCCCAATTAATTCATTCTTCAAGCAACTATGTACAACTGTTAATAAATCTATTAAGGAAAAGGTCTATCTAAAAAAGGTATTAAGGAATAGTATTTACAGGGGGATTCCAGTTACAACCAACACCATGAAATTAGTCTTGAAATTGCGCTTTTGAACAAATGAATTTTGTAAATTCTTTATCAAATATAATGCTCAAGACATTTATATAATGGACACTTTTGACACAAAGTGAAAAAAGACAGCTCTCTTGTGTCTCAAGATTTAAGGTCTGGTAAAATTTTGAAGTAAACCTTATTTATTGATAGAGCTCTGAGAAATTCTGAAAAGAATTAAATTTCAACGTGTCAAAGTAAGTTGGTACGACAAATATCTCTTTATTAGCCTTCTCCATTTGTGTCTTTCCTCAAAACTAGGATTTTCAACAAGCTCAACGATGCGAAGCAAA
This sequence comes from Meta bourneti, assembly GCA_933210815.1. NCBI lineage: Eukaryota > Metazoa > Arthropoda > Arachnida > Araneae > Tetragnathidae > Meta > Meta bourneti. The sequence continues at coordinate 74,395,553 of OW119923.1, read as the reverse complement.
ATCGAGCTAAGGTCATGCTCGTTGAAATCTTTATTATCTTTCAAGGTCACGGTCTCTTAGTCTTGGAACCACTTAGTGTATCCGAGCGTTATTTATCTGCATTGGTCATCTCACGTTATCGATGTGCAACAAAAGGATACTGTATATATTCGACATCAAGTAAGTTACATATCTAAATACGGCAGACAAATCGAATGTTTGATTCATTCTTGGGAAAACTTATCTATTTCAATATCTCTAAATGACGAATCAAACATCATAGATTTGACGCATAAACAATGAAACTATTTTTGATATAGGAAGAGAGCATTCCAACTATTTTGGGTCAGTTTGCTTACATGCTCAGTTTTGTGTAATAAAAAATGCTTCGAGATTTCTAAGGTTGACTAAACAGAAAAGTATTGACAAGTTATGAATTAGAAAATAAATAGTGTACAAGTACAAAATAATTTGATACTATTCTCTTCAAAACCAAATGTTTGTTTAAAGTGACAATACACTTCATCCTGAAAAGTTATTCACTGCTAACAGTTTTTTCTCCTATTAAGCTCCAATTAAATTGTCACTCATTTTTCTTGAACATACCCCACTGTGAACATCCCCATGCTTGAACATCCACATGCCACTGTGTAATACTGGAAATAAAGAAACGCCGCCAAGTCTAGACAGACTGGCGTAGGAGGATTATCCCAGGGATTCCAGAGAGGGAGTTACACAGAACAATGACGCGAGAAGAGGCTGGCTTACGGCCATGCCTAACGAATGCCCTATTAATTTGAATATATATATTCGATTCCAGAAACGGGATTACTCGTTAGTAGTCGTGATTACGAACTACCTAGTGATCCAACTGAAGAACATTTATTAATACGATAACAGGATTGTATACAGCATACATGGGCAGATGGAATGTACGGACCTTGGTCATAAGCCGCGTCCACCTAGATAGCTTCTCTCCGAGTGACCGGGGCAACCAGCTTGGGCGAAGGAGAGACTAGGGGTCACAGAAATAAAGACACGGGCGCATCTTACGACCTTGTCCTTAGGGTGATTTACGATATGGGATTTCGGTTAGGGTTGGTTAGTTCGAGATTAGATTATTCGGAGAGTTTACAGGTGGGGTTATTACATATCTCCCTTCTGGAAGAGGCTTACTGCAGTGTCTGCACTGCAAGCAAGACTCACCACAAGGAGGAGTAAACCAGGATTAAGCAATAATATTATCAAGTCTCTCATCACTTCCATTGACGCATATTCAAAATATAATTGTATACTGAACACTAACAGCATAATACTGGAATACAAGAAAAATATACTAACATTTTAGAGTACATATGCTATTTTTCTAGATTCTTCAGGAGCTGTGTAATATTCCTCATCTTCCAAAGGCGGATTGTAAGGTAATATTCCATACATCAGATAAGCAGGAGGGAATTGGGTGACTGAATGTGGGGTATTTTATATTCCAGTGTTACGTGTTCTAGTAATTTAGTCCAAGGAATTTTCGTTGTTGTAGCATTAATTTTACATTCAAGTCTAGTGACAATAGATTGATAACTATAGATTCTCACAAGAAAAATAAAATCCATTACGACGCACGATTTCTCCCGGCTCCTTTTAACCCAGGTGATGTTAAATATGAAGAGTTTCATTGCCCCAATACACGTAAATGATCTCCACCATATTCTGGGCCTTACACCATTCTTACAAAAACTTCTAATGTGAATTTCGAAATTAATAGACCCAATCCTCAAACAAAAAAATCATCTGAAATTGTGCATGTTAGTAAATTAAAGTATTTTACCCTCCTGAGAATTTCAAACTATTTCATGAATATTAAGCATACAATGATAGGTCGAAAAACTAGTAAACCTTAGCAAAGAGGAAGGGTGGTAATCCGAACTCGGCTATATCTCGGGTTTAAGTTGTTTTCTTCCCCGATTCCTTTATATTATTTCCTTTGTAACCTCTGTAGAGACTAGGGGTCACAGAAGTAAAGACACGGGTGCCTCTTACTACCTTGTCCTTGGAGTGATTTACGATATGGGATTTCGGTTAGGGTTGGTTAGATTATTTGATTATTCGGGGAGTTTATAATATATATATATATATATATATATATGTATATATATATATATATATATATATATATATATATAAATTCTAACGTTAGTCAATAAAAGGTTCTTTTCACTAGTATAGGTCGAGCAAATTCGTTTTCATGAAATAAAACATATTCGTCTTGTATTCATACCAGGCAGGTGTCACATTTGTAGATTGTCTCATAAGTGACAAATAACACTCACTCACAATGTATAAAATCTAGAAATTGAATGAGACGTTGACTTCCAAGGAAAGGTTGAAGCTGCTTTTCCTTTGGATAACACTCCTTAATTTTTCTAGTTCCAGAATTATCGTAAGGTAATTTTGCGGAAAAAAAACTGAAAAAAAAGAATGCATTTCATGGAAAATTACAGATTTCCGCACAATTAAAGTGTTTGCTGTGGTTTATCTTGTTAGAATTTGTGCCAAGTTGATAAAGGTTTCATAAATAATTGAACAATATGACGAAATGGATGTTTTTCAAAACGGTAACGAAAAATTTGTAGTAATCAAGAAGGACATCACATTGTTAGTATATAAAAACGTGGTATTCACAAGGACAAAAATAAACCGCTAAAACCGCCGTTCCTTCGCTACTAAAATGCAATTTGGAAGAAACTTTTCTTTCACTTCCTTATCTGATGGATAAACAATGGAAGAATAGATGGCCAGAAAATAGACGGATTACATACATAAAAATGAAATATTCTGAGACAGATAAACCGTTAAGTTCATAGAATTCTCTTCCGACATATTTATAATTTCATTTTAACCAGAAGTTTTCATCGGACTTAATACTTGGGACAAATTAATTTAAGCGCTTTCTTAATTTCTAAACAATAATCTGAAGAATTTACCTATTTGAAAATACTTTATGATTTTTATATAAATTTTAGTGAATTAAAAAAAACGTTTAAAAATGTATCCTGTAAGTCAAAACGATATTTTGAAGTTTTGTACTGGTAAGACTTCAGTTTCATCAAATTTTTTAAAATTACTTTTTGGTTCGATGTTTCATTAAGTTCAAAGGATTATGATGGAAAAAATTTCATTTTGAACTAATCCTTTTTAATATTTAAAAATTAGTATTTGGCATTAAAAATTGAAAAATTAGTCTTAATATGATCTTATAATTAATCTTAATCTTAATGAATTCTTTGGTCACATCAATGATTATTTTGAAGTCTGAAGTATCTAAGCCTATGAAAATTACCATTCCATTATTTCAAATATAGTACAGTTTTCTTTATTAATAATTTATAGCGAAATCTGTATCCCTTTGAAAGCGAAATAAAACATACATTCCACTCAGATATCAGCGGCTTTTTAAATTATTTAAAGCTTTGAGCTTAAAAATGTAACGCATAATGTAAATGCAGAGAGTTTAAAGTACTAAAACTACATTACTTCTCCAAGGCATTCCGAATGGTAATAGTTTTCGTTTTTCCGGTGGTGGCATAGAGAATTGAATTTAGGTTTTTGCAAACGATCGAAATTTAGAACCAATATAGTTGTCAACACATTGCAGATCGTAAATTAAGTGTTGCTTTCTCGTAAGCCGGTAGTCAATGAAGGTGTGTGGCACAATGTAACCAGAATTGTAATCTAGATAGGAAAGACTCTGATCTTTCATTGAAAAGGAAGAATTTTAGTGGTCTTCAACGGAAGGAAAAGCATCCGTCAAGGTTGTTATGTCCTTGTTTTTCGACAAGGATCGGAGTATAGCTTATACGAAGGCATAACACAGGGCTGTCCAACCCGAAAAGTTAAAGTAAATAAAAATAAAAAAGAAAATACCGGGAAATGTGAAAAGTACCAAATCACACAAAACATGACAGATTTTGATATCTCCAAATACATTACACGAAACTAATCAGCTCTGATTTGTAAACTTATTCGTAATGCTATCGAGGAATATAAAAGAAAAATATTATTTATTAGTTATAAATAGTTATTCTTTGAAACAATGACTCGTTAATAAAGCAATGCTTCGCAAATTGCTGTAAAAGTGGCAGATTTGGGACTGAAACAAGAAATTTGAAGAATTCGGAAGGTGTTTCTTTTTCTTTTCTAAACTTTTGCTCTAGTGTTCTAAATTTACAAGCATTTTGGAGTATTTAAACTTTTCAAAATGAATTAAGAAGACATTTTTTGAAGAAAATTACTAACTGGCCAACCGGGTCAATCTTAGTTAATGAAAAATTAGTCTTTAATAAGTATTATTTGAAAACAAAGACCAATGTGTATACGGGGACTGGTGCATGTTAAATCTGTCGTGACCTCAAATGTTCTCACTTTGGCGTGGTGTGGAAGTTTGGAGAGTGGGGTGCCAGCTCAGGTGTTACCTCGTCACCTAACCATGGTACAAAATTACGTGGTGTTGTCCTCTGATATTTACCTTGAGGGGATTGATCCCGGACCGTCGCTAATTACCCGTTGTGTTGCTTCAGTACAACGTTAATTAACTACCTACCTATTTGACAACATTAAAACACTTTTGAGAACATAAAATTAAATGAGAATTTTGTGAATGAATTTGATCAAATAATAGGCAAGAAAATACGGAGGTAGGTAGGTAGTTACTTAATGTCTCACTGGAGGAACGCAACGGGCTTTTAAGAAAATACGAGGAATATATGATATTCGTTGTACTTCTATGTTCATTACTTCGTGTTTCAATACGTTTATGGTTAGTTTGTTGACTGGGTTTCATGGTGCAAAAGCTATATTTGACTAAGGTGGGCTAACCGCAAGAACTTCAAACAGACAACGTGAAGTAATGGCCATACACGCACATGGAAAGTTTCACTGGCGCAGACGAGAGAAGTACATGCAGGATAAGTTACAGGAATCGAACTTGCGCAGCCTACAACTAGCAGGTTTCTAGCTAGTAGACAAAACACATTAAAACATTTCGGTCCCTTTATGCGTTTATGATGTAAAGTTCCTAAATATGTCTCCCCTGAATTACATTAGCTATTAAACGGGCTATTCATAAATTGAAGGAGAAATCCTTTTCAGGGGATCTGAGTAACTGAGCAGGAAATGATCCAACAGATGACTCTTTACCTTCACTATAAAAGGAAATTTGATTCTTAAGTAATACGAATTCAAATCCTTATTTATACTTCAAATTATGAAATATTTATTCTTAAAAAAATGCACTATAAGTAATTATTTTTTATGACTTTTGCGATGAAATATATTCAGAAATAGGGGATAATGCAAAGTTTGAAGAGATTACCATTTGAAGAGAATTGAGAAATGCAGATGTAGAGCATAACTGTCATACTAGAGGAAATTATTACACCACTAAGCGACTTTAAGCACTTTGAAATCTGCTTGCGAAAATGTACAAAAGAACGGCAATTAAAAAACAAGTTTCAAGTTTTGTGACGAATCATTAGTTTCTAAATGAATAGAATAGTATTAGATATCGTGCATTCTTCTTCATTAGTTTGACTGCCCGTGTGAGTCTTGGCCTTCTCGATTATTCTGTCCCATCTTAACCTGTTAATATCAATAATTATCCAATTCTTAGTTTTGCAAATTTCGAAGTTCTTATCTACAAAGTCAAACCAAGTTTTGGTTTTCCTCCAATTGCCTGGTCAGAAATATGTTTTGTGGGATCATTTCATAGGGAATTTGAATGATATGCCCAGCCTATCCCATTCTCAGTATTCTTATGTATTTAAAAATCTAGATGGATAATTCAAAATCAAATCTTTTTCGCCACACACTTGTCTGTATGCCACAAAATATGCTTCTTAAAATATTTCTCCCAAAGGTCTGGTATATTATTCAACCGTGGTTCATAATTACGATGTGTTGTCATCGGATCATTCCCTTTGAGACTGATCTCAGACCGCCGCCAATAGCTCGATGTGTTGCCCCCACTGCGATGTAAATTCAAATTCCTACTCGATATATTATTCTCTATTAGCTTAACGACCACGGAAATGGCATAAATCTCGTTACAGTGATTTTCAGAGTTAGCTGTTTCATGATTCGTTGAGGCGAATTAGGTTTCGTTGATTCGTTGAGGGTTTGTTTATAGGCCCGATTTGTCCGTTTTCGGGTCTATTCAAATCGCGGTTTGAATACACCAGACAGATTTCATAGCAGACACTAAAAACATAATTTTCCAAGAAAATATAGAAAGTATGTAAGCACTACTGAAATGTGCAACCTTTTTCTTTGTTTCATTTCTGCAGAGCGTTGTATTAAATTTATTTTTTTTAATCTTCATCGTTTAACTTTTACTACAGCATAGTTCATACTTTTTTGATACTGTCATTCATTAAGGGTAGTTTTCTTAGGCAACAGAGTGTCTTCCGGAATTGCAAGAATTCAATAAGTTCCTTTCCCCCACTAAAAAACCGGAAGAGGAATGTTCGACCATTTGATACAACGTCCCTGGAGCGAAGGTTTCCTCAGGGTCACTAGAACGCGGGTACACAGTATAATACGCATCACATCTTTATTCTAGAAAGAGAAAACATGCGTAGTATTCATATTAATCCAAAATCAATTTTTCCGATCAGAAAAGGCAATCACCGCACAATATGCTATCATTGGCGGCTATTACATAACAAATAGTTTCTTTTTAAAATTCTCCACACTCAAATTGCTTGTTGTAAAGGGTGGAACTAATAGCTTCGTAATTGAGTGCGTGATACAGACACGCATATTTACACACTACGTCTTTAATTTAATGGTATGAATTCACAGACGGAAAAATGAGAATTGGATTGTCTTAGTCTCCATCTTTAGGTCCGTTTAACAATGTTGGTCAGTTATAGGGAGCCATTTTTTTTCTTTTACAGATAAGTGGCTCTAATGAAGGCCAACATGTTTTCCAGATACTGTGCTATAGAGAGCGTGTTTCTTTCAAGGTTTTTCCCACTTACATCTAGGTATACCATCGTGATATAAGATTTTAAAGAAAGGTTTGAAAAGAGCGGTAAGAAACAATTTTGCTTGTCCGTTGTGTGGCATAAAAATGGCGAGACAGATGACATAAGATGTGTGTGGGTAATTAAGGTGTTATTCATACCAGCGTGATTACTTTTACCCAATAATAGCAATGTAGATTACATGAAACAAGTTAGCCTTCGTAGCCGCATGAATTAAATCTATTTTTGTATTCCTTCATCAGCGTGATGGAAACGACAGATGAAGAGAACGTCCTTCTCCAATCACGTGAATACGTAGTTTTTCAAGAATTACATTCTATTAGACGTTGTTATAGAATAGAAGATATAAAAGAGTTACAAAAGCAGTGAAAGTTATCTATGTTGTTGACTCGGAATCGATAGTATTGCGAACACTAAATACGCTTGATAAAGCAAGACGATGAGGACTTCAAATCTACAGGAAACATGTTTGATCTCTCAGGGTTTATTTATCTTTATATTTCACAAACGTGGCACTGATATCGACAGTATTTGTGTATTGGCGAATGGAAACATGGATATAAACAATGCAAAATAATCAAACACGGATTTTGCCTCTTAGTTTAAATATGTTTGATTTGAGCTACAGAGCTGCATAATACTGCTAAAACTCTACGGAACTTGTCGCTCTAATGAAATTTCTGCAGCAGAATGAATACAGAAGTCGATGAGAAATCTGGATGATGGAAATCAAAGTAGAAAAGAAAATGTGAAACAACGTGAAAATAGGTTTAGATGTTAAAAAATATCGAATCACTTTTGTAAATGGGATGCAATTGAAGTGAGCGTTCTGGAGCTAATTGTTGTGACACGACTAAGGAGTGTACTGTTTTGCCATGCACTTTATTTAAAGTAAGAATAAGTAAGATTATTAAGTACACGAAATGCTGTTGCATATTTTTTGATTGAATTGTGAGTAAAGACACTGGTATCAATAGATATGAGCAATTAAGAAACGCGATATTACAACTTTACAGTTTTAACATTTTCTTTGTTAGAAGATAAACAAATTTAAAATTAATATTTTAACCCGGTTCACACGCATAATTCCACCTTGCAACTTGTAGACCTCACTGCATGACTTTTAATCAATTTTGACCTTATTGACCAACAGAATCTTTCCAAAGGATTCTGTTATAAGGAAATGAGCAATATATATAGAATCTTTCAAAAGGATTATAATATAAGGAAAGGACAAATAAAATCTTTCTAAAGGATTCAATTCTACAGAATGGGCTAATAGAATCATTCCAAAGAATTCTATTCCATGGAAACGATCAATAGAATCTTTATAAAGGATTCTGTTCTACAGAATGGGCCAATGGAGTCGTTCGAAAGAATTTTATACCTAGGAAAGAACCAATAGAATACTTTCAAATGATTCCATTCTAAGAAAAGGACCAATAGAATCTTTCTAAAGATTGAAAGAATCAATGGGTTCTTTAGAAATATGTGGTTATTTAGTAATTATGTGTATTGTGGGTTAAAAGCAACACTGCACTACTCGCAAATCTCGGAGGGGTTAAGTGACACTCGTACCCCTGACCCCTCTCCCTTTTTGCCTACGTTCATTGCACAATAAGACAAACAGTAATTTTGCAGTTGTTCCAATATAGAGGGAAAGAGTGTTTACATGCCTCGTGCCGATAAAATGAATTAGTTTCCCCTTGAAAACAAAAATTCATCTCAGAAGTCTGTCCCATGCAATAAACAGCCGGTAATGTTGAAATTAAGACAACCTCACGTCAAGCGTTACCCGTGTCAAGGTCTTGTAAGGTGCTAGCCCAAAAATCTCTCAAGTGTAAAGATCCTCCATTATAGCTGCATTTTGAGACACAGGGAACTGGAACAAGACGCGGAACAACCTTTCAAGTTAAAAGGATAGCAATTCGAGCAACACAAGTAACCCATTTCTCGGACGTTTAATACCATTTTGAAATTTCAAACAAGCTGTCACTTTCAGCTGCTCTTGCTTTTTTCCCACAGTTCAAGCATGTTTTAACGAAATGCAAATTCTTCAAAAGTGAAGACACGAGGATAAAAGAAAAATAAACAACATTCAGTGTTGCAATATAAGGCAGAGGAAAAAGAAATCAGGCACTGTTTTTCTTATTTTGCTTTTCTTGGAAGAAAGTAGTTAAGGGAGTAATGATCCATTTAATACATCTGTTTTTCATGAGTTTTAGCTTTCATTTGATGTCATTATACCTTTAACGCGTCCAGAACGAGGTATTCGAATGTTTTCTTTAAAAGTTTATTTTATAGTAACTCATAACAACGTTTTTAAAGGCTGAATTTAAAGGTTTCCAATATTTAATTTTCAGCTTACAACTGTCAATTTAATGGGAGTTCTAAGTAGGGTTGGGAGTTGATTTTTATACCGATAGTATTAATTTAGTATATATGTACAGTCGTGCTTTTTTTCAGTCGACAATTTTTTTAAAGGGTAACCCTATTTATGATTACAGATTCTGATTTTCTGGATCAAAATAGCCATATTTCATATAAAATGTAGTTAATTTGGTCAAATCTAGAATGAGTTTTGAGTGCTCAAGATTCATAGGGTCTAATGTTATATGAGTGTTTCAGTCTTTTCCTCAAAACTTTCAAAATAATCAACTGATCAAAGTAATTATTATGCATCATTAAACTGCTAAATAACACAAACAAAATGTATCCATACTTTAATTTTAAAGCTTTATTTTCTAATTTTTATTAATCACTCATAATTGAAAAAAGTAGTGAATTTGAAAGTGTGTAGATTTCAAGTGTAATGGACTCAGTAATGTCTTAAACCTAGGTGTGAAAAACTTTCGTTCATTCCTTTCAGTAGTTTTTGAGATAGTGTCATTTATTTAATTTTAAGTTTTTATTCAATTTTATGTTATTTTATGCAATTTTAGTCCGATTTGCGCAAAAATTTCTATTTAGCGTAATTTTTATTTGGGAAATCTTTTAATGATATTAAAAGTATGTGTTACTATTTGAAATTTTGGAAATAATTTTGTACTAAATATGAAGATGGACCCTTATGCAAATAAAATGTTCATTTATTTACAGTAGCCATTATTCCAAGCCTAATTATACTTTTTTTTTGACTGTGCTTTGTTTGACTTCATTATACTTTTGTTTGACTTCATTAACGGGAATAACAAGAGGTGTTCGGATACTTTTTGACCAACTGTAAATTCTCTCATAAGATACTGATGCAGCGATTTGAAAATTTTTCTTGTACACTCAATCGACGTTTACGTAAAGAATACATACCTAAAATTAAGGATTTTTTATTATGCTGCATTTTTTTAATTATGTAAAAATAACTAGAAAATCGTACTATTCTTCTGTTTTTTGCTCTTAAAATGTTTTAAAATGTAATAGCTCTACCTATAGCAAAATGTCACTCAAAGCAGTTTATGATGCTGGTTGAACATCTTGGGAAAGTATTAGTAACCAAGAAAGTTAACTCTAAGATACTTCGAGTCGATATTTTGGGAAAATTTGGAGTTCCAATTTCTATCAGTTTACTGATTTTCAGGTTCTTAACCACCGCTTGTCGCAACCTGACCAGACCTTTTTGCTGAGAAACCTTTTGGAGTTGATCCTATACCGTCGCCAGTGGACTAGTGTTTATATCTTCGACGCCGGCAAGGCGCACGAGGCTGTTGTGCTTCGAGATGTATACGTTTTGCCGGAGGCGATGGCAGACGTTCGTGTGATCGGTTCAAGTGTAGAACATTAAAAACTTGTGAGGACTATCTATGCTTTTTCGTTTGACATGTCAGGAGCCATATATGTAAGTTTCGGTGGAGATGTCGAATCCGGGGCACTAGCGATTTATCGCCAAACATGGTAACCTTGTGTTTTGATCCAGCTCTATGGCAACCCTATGCAAAAGGTTTTTTGCGTTGGAAAGTCCGCGTTTTTTTTAACGAACATACTGGCTTTGGACGCCATCTTGATTTGGCGACAAAAATTGCTTGGCGACAAACATGCCCCGGATTCTACATCTTTACCTAAGTTTCTACTATTAAATTCTTTTTGATATAAATTAGCTGTACTTTACTTTCTCCAAAAAGTAACTATGAGAAACAAATTCCAAGATTTAGAAGCAGATGAAAAGGAATGGTAGTTTTTAACTTTGACGATCTGCTATATAAAATGGCGTCCGCGACAGGACTTGGAATTTGTAATTGAGTTTGTTATTATATTTGTGATTGATAAGAAATTAATTCATTTACTTTAATTTTATGATGGAGAGTTTAAAAATGCGTACTCCTCTAAGAAGTGGTTTCACTAGAATCGCTAATGCGTTATATGAATGTTTAGAAGAGGAGGAATGTGATATTGATGAAATTGAAATTTTAATGGCTGTTAGACGAAAAATGGTTATAACTTGAATCAAAAGAAAAAAAAATTATTGCTCTGTTATCAGATGAAGATGAGTGTTCTCAAGAAAGTTTTAATCAGGCTTACGAAGTTTTTGAAGGGTATAAGGAAAGATATATACGACTTAAACGTACGTTACGATACGTTAAGAAAAGTATTAATGACGATGTTGAAAGTACTAATGACGATAATAAAAGCATGCTTAGTGAAACAGTATCGAAACGAAAGTTCCAACTTCCTAAAATTGAGCTTAAGAAGTTCAATGGTGATGTTAAGGAATGGCTTGGTTTCTGGGGTTAGTTTCGGAAAATTCACGAAGACTTGGACATCGCGCCAGAGGATAAATTACAATATTTGTCCCAGTCTACTGTAGAAGGATCGCGTGCCAGAGATATTGTAGATTCCTTTCCCGCATCTGCTGAGAATTAGGAACAAGCAATTGGGTGTCTAAAAGCTAGATTCGGAAGAGAAGATTTACTCATAGAAGTGAATGTGAGAGAATTGGCTAAACTTAATTTTGAACAATTCTTTGCATCAAGCTAAAGTTACACATCTCGCCAAATTGTATGATAAAATTGAAGCACACCTCCGTGCCCTTGAAACATTAGGTGTAACTTCCGATAAGTATGCTTCTATGCTGTATCCCTTAGTTGAAAGTTGCTTACCAGAAGACATGATTCGAGTATGGGAAAGAAGTATTAATTTAACAAATGAAACTAAGAAAATGCTGACCGCTTTTATGAGTTTTCTAAAATCAGAAGTGGAAGGGGAAGAACGAATTTCAATAGCAAAAGAGGGTTTGATTTAGAGGCAAAACGTAAAGGGAAATATTCCTATTCCACATCTAATAATAAACAATTTCCAATCGCAATCGGACTTTCTGACAATGCTGAGACTCGTCGGAATAAACAAGCACTGTGCTCATTTTGTGAGAAAACGTATGATTCACAAGCTTGCAGAATCGCGTTAAAAATTAGTTGGGATGATAAAAAGAAAATCTTAGCAAAAAAGGGTTGTTTCTACGTCTAAAAATCAGCCATAGAGCTCGCGATTGCAGATGCAAGATTAATTGTGAAAAGTGTAGGAATAGAATTATGCTATAATGTGTAATGAAGATAATTTTAAAGAACATAAATCGAAAACGAATACTGGTGAAAGTGATAGTCAATATATGATCAATGATGCAGCTTTAAGTAATCGCACTTGTTCTACAGTTCTTTTACAAACATTGCATTGTATGTACGATTACGAGGTGCAGGAAATAAGGGGAAAATAGTTCGTGCACTCGTATATTCTGGGAGTCAGCGATCTTATTTGAGTAAACGTATAGTGAAAAAAATGAAATATGATTTTATTAAAGAAGAAAGTGTTATTCATAATTTATTTGGGGGCAGGGAACATCCCGAGAAACATTTTAGATACAGAGTATTCATAAGCAGTTTGAAAGGTGATTATAATTGTAACTTTGAGGTCCTTGAGTAGCAAACAATTTGCTCAGCTGTACCCATTCCAACATCAAAACCAGGCGCAGAGGAACTTGAATATCATAATACTACTGTAACTGATCAATTAATCTCTGAACAAGATGAATCGTTAGAAATTGATCTATTTATCGGGGCTGATGTTGCGGGTAAACTCTTTAATGGAAAGATTATTCATCTGCCGTGTGAACTTGTTGCTGTAGGAACATATTTAGGTTGGACCTTGATGGGAAAGATGCCATATCAAACTTTTGATGCCAATTCTACGATGGTAGTTACAAATATGTTAGTTAAGGAGAGATGTAGCTATTACCGAACTCTGGAATCTTGATATCATTGGAATAATTGATCCGGCCGCACAAAAGGCCAGAGAGGAAAGAGATTTGAAAACAAAGATGCAATTTCAAAATTCTGTTTCATTGAACAGTGAAGGGCGCTATAAAATTATTTTGCCCTGGTCTGAAGATCACCTACCGCTACCCACCAATAAGGATTTAGCCGTGAAGCGTTTAGAATCTACAACGCAGAAACTTCGCTCACAAAACCTGCTTACATTATACGAGGTTTTCGACAGTTGGCTCGATTTAGGTATAATCGAAGAAGTCAAGCAAAGTGAGGTTATTGCTGATGGAAATGATTCTGCTGACCTTTCATCCAGAGATTGTACAGCCAAACAGCTTTTGTCAGTTAGATGGTGGGAGGGACCTCATGGTTAAGGAAAAATGAAGGTGAATGGCCAACACCAAAATTGGAATATAATCAGTAGAACATTATTCAAGAAATCAGAAAAGGTGCTGTAACTAACATGCATGTAAATCTAGAAACAGAGGAAATCTTCCGTAGAATATCTTCGTATGTCAAACTTGTTAGAGTAATTGCTTGGATTTATAGATTTTTCTCATGCAAAATTGAAAGCATCGCGTAACTTTGGGGATCTAACTTTGAAAGAAATAAATCATGCAGAATTAGTTTTGTTAAAAATTATCCAACGCGAAGCATTTCCTGTTGGCTTAAATGATCAACAAATAAAACCTCTTTATCCTGTACTCGACAAAAAGGGGCTATTTGAGAGTAAAAACGCGCATTTTTAAAAGGGTCGAACGAAAAGAACTTTAGATTGCCCATAATCTTACCATCAAAACATAGAATAGTGCATATGCTTATAGACAGTAAGCATAAAGAACTAGGACATCCTGGAGTCCAAATATTGATGAACCAGCTCAGAGAAAATTATTGGATATTGCGTAGCAGGAAAACGATTAGACAAATTATCTTAAAATGTAACCGATGCAAAAGATTCACTGTGACCCATCCAGAACCAAGAGCCTCTTCCTTAGCTGAAGATAGAGTAAGGGAAGCTACGATATTTGAAGTCTTGGGGTGTAGATCTTTCCGGAACATTGTATTTGAATTGAAAGATGGGACAAAATCCTGGATAGTTCTGTTCACTTGTGCAGTATATCGCGCAGTGCACATGGAATTAATAACATCCTCGATAGCGGAAGCCTTCCTACAGTCACTAAGAAGATTTATAGTTCGTAGTGGGAGACCCACTATTATTTATTGTGATAATGGCAGTAATTTCGTTAAAGCTCACAGTGAACTTTGCAAAGTGGACTGGATAAAAATAAAGTCTGAATCCATGACGAGGAAGATAACTTGGAAATTCATCCTTCCATCTGCATCATGGTGGGGCGGATGGTGGGAGAGATTGATTGGCATGGTCAAACAAGTTTTACGCAGAATATTAGAGCATGCTTTGTTAAATTACGAAAAACTAAATACAGTGTTGTGCGATACCGAAAGCCTAATAGACTCTCGACCCTTAACTTTTATCTGAAGATATAAACAATTTGATTGCTTTGACGCCTTCTATGTTTCTACAGGAAACGATCGAAAATGGCGTACCGGATATCGATAGTATAGATGTCGCCTATATGCCAAAAGATACCGGTACGTACAAAAAGTACGTGAAGTTTACGAAAAAGGTTTCGACTGGAATATCTAGGATAGTTTAAATATAACGGAAAAACCTTCGGAAACCTCAAAATTTATCTTTGTCGGCGACATAGTACTCATTGGTTCAGACAATCTGAAACGTTTACAATGGCCGATAGGGCGGGTCGTGCAAGTCCTGCCTGGAAGAGATGGAATCAACAGAGTTATGAAACTGAAGACCAAATCCGGAACTATAATACTCCCTGTTCAACGTCCTTATTCCTTAGTCAGTCCTTATTATCAGATGAGACATCAGATCCTTTCCTCAGAAGCAAAGTTCCCAAAGATAAAGATAACTCAGGTGCCACAAATATTGACTATGAACTTGTTCCTGCCAAAGAATATCAGAAGTCACCCAAATCGACAATCACTCGGAGTGGGAGAGCAATGAAACCTATCCAAAGACTCGGCTTGTGAGACGCGAAAATTGATTGAGTTCTTCCAAGTTAGGAACTCAAGTGGGAGAATGTCTCAACCTGACAAGACCTTTTTGCTGAGAAGCCTTTCGGAGTTGATCCTACACCGTCGCCAGTGGACTAGTGTTTATATCTTCGACGCCGGGAGGCGCACGAGGCTGTTGTACTTCGAGATGTATAAGTTTTGCCGGAGGCGATGACAGACGCTCATGTGATCAGTTCAAGTGTAGAACATTAAAAAATTGTGAGGACTATCTCTACTTTTTCGTTTGACATGTCGGGAGCCATATGTAAGTTTCTACTATTAAAATTATTTTATATAAATTAACTTGTACTTTACTCTCTCCAAAAAGTAACTACAAGAAACAAATTCCAAGATTAAGAAGCAGATAAAAAGGACTGGTAGTTTTTTAACGTTGACAATCGGCTATACCGCTATCATATTTTGATACCAACGCTCGAGGCCTTACTTTTATAGATTTTTTGCTCCATATTCTTGTTTAAATAAAATAAAATTTGTTTCATTAAAGTTTAATTAATGATAGGGATTAAAATCAAATATTACCACACCCCAGAAGGTTTTCTTTTTTACTTCACACCCATTGAATACAATTTGCTACATTGTAAATCTATTACATATTATTTATAATAAATTTCTTTTAGGTTTTATTAATCTAGATAAGATACACTGAAACAGTTTTAAATTACATTACAATGAATGAATTACGTAATTTCATACCTTATTTTATTATTGACCAATAGATAAAGAGATAATATTCATTATCAACTCTCATATTTGCTTATACTTGAAATAAGTATCCCAAGGACTATCTAGTTCTGTGTGATGAGTTCACATCAAGGAACTGTACAGAAGAAATGTTTAATGAAAACCGACTTGAGGAGTCAAAAAGACTACGAATTTCGCACAGCCGAATATTCCTTAGATCTATCAGATTTCATAAGGGACGAGTTTTAGGGTCAGTGACCGCGGAACACATCCGTTCACTTAGCCATTTATTATTTTTCCAAGCAATCCCGTAACTTTTGACCCTCGGAAAAGGAAGCACTTTCAGAGAAAACGAGGTTGGACGCATGTCGTATTGAGTTCAAACCAAGTAAAATATAATGCAGATGGAAAATTGCAGTATTTTCTGAAGCTATATTTCCTAACGCTACATTTTAAATTTAGTGCTTTTCTCAATCTTTCGTCTTGTTTGATACTTGTGAAAACAAGATGGTATTTTTCAAAAAAGGTTCTAGCGTATTCATGAATAAAATATCCGGAAAACAGTGCTTTATTTTACTATCGAAATATTTCTAATGCCCGACCATTGACCTTTTCGACCTCGACACTACAAGGGGCGATCTGACAGCTATTTGTGAAGGAGCACACAGTGGGTAAGTCGCCATTGCTCTTAACAGAGACTAGCACCAAAATGCATGCGCTTACAAACCGGGATACGACCTACTTATTATTAAACATAAGAGGTGTTTGATAAAAAGAGCAATAGTTCAAAAAGCACTATCCAAAACTCATGTTATTGTGCTGTTTGTTCCCTAAGTGTGTATGGGGGAGGTAAGTTGGCGAAAAGGAAAATTTATATCCGGATTGTTTATATTTGCTTAATAAGAGACAACCTATATTAAATAGATACAAGTAGATAGGATTGCTTTATAGGATCGTTAAATTTATGAATTCGATTAGTTCTCGTTTTAACAACTTCAGTCTGAAAGACATTTGTGATGTACAATACAAATTGGGTAGCTGTTCAAACATTCAGGTTAACATTGGAGGTCGATTCTGATTCAGTGAAAGCTTAGAATATGAGAACGATACCTGTCAATTTTGATAAAAAGTATAGTAAAATGTGTAGAGAAAATTAGATGCTTTGATTGATTCATTCGATAATTTTGATACATTTTTTATTAATTGTTTATATTCACGTCAGTATTTTATATAATTGTATTTACTAAACATATTCTACATTCCTTCTTTGAAGAGTGTTAACCTTATAGAGTATCGTTCAAAAACGAACACATTGTATCATACGCATATGACGAACATAATGTATACTTGCGTGAACTGAAATAAAATGTCCGTTTTAATCCGTCTATTGTCTGCGAATAAAGTATTATTAGCCATACATGTAATCCACTAACACTAAACATGTTTTGCGGAGATTAAAATGTTTCTAATGTTCTTAATATAATATATTGCATAATGTGTTACACTGAATAATTTAAATACGATTTACCTTTTCATGTCTTGAGAGGTTCAAAGAACCGCAAATGTGTTGAGATAAATTGGGACTAACATTCTTAGTAAGTTCCTAAAGCCGGTTTAAGGCTTTTCATATCACCGCATTTCCCCTCTTCATTGGGAAAAGTCAAAAATACCGGTTGTTATTGATGCAATAGGTTTTTACGTTTGACGTACATTGCAATCCATGTGGTGATAGAATTAGAATTAGGCAGTGGTTTTGTAATTTCCACTTTGCTGCCACTTTTGTACTTTCTTACTTATTTGATAAAATTATGGCGTTCATTTAATAAGAGGGCAATTTTGAAAAAGACAACACCTCTTAATTTTGAAATACGGTCAGATGACGAGGACAGTACCTGAAATTATTTTGATTCTTAAATTTCATTAGTTTTATTAACTACATTTAAAAATTGACGTAGCAGCTATATTTTGTAAATTACTTTATTAATTAACATATGAGTTTTCAAATGGTTTCTATATTTCTCTGAACGTGCTTATATATATCGAGTTTGACCAGCTCTGGCTCTTGCGTCACTAAAACCCACAAAAGCCAAACTAAAAATTTTCATCTTTCTTAAATATCAAGACAAGCGAAACAAAATCAATTTTACAAAATTTTCATTCAAACATAGCTAGATACTAGTGAGAAAAGTATAGAAAATGATTTGCCACATACGGAAGTGATTAAAATTTAATAACCACTTAGTTGAGCGATCAGCCCAACTTCGACATCGGCCTTCAAAAAACTTCTAGATTATTGTCCCGCCCAAAGCATAATTCCCATTATGCAAAACCAAGAAGAAGAAAGGAATGCTGGTGCAGAAAACTTATCCTAGTCATTCCACAAGTCCATGGAGTCTTTCGTTTCTTCTAATTCATTTAGGGAAATAGCTGCACACAATTTTCGGCCACTGCGAAACGAATGGTGATTGTGAGAGACAAAACGAAAGTACACGATTTTAATCGCTTGTTTTTTTTATCGGTTTCAGTAAGCCGAATGCCAGAAGCCACAAAATTAACCTCGTTATGAGAGTGTTACAAGCCGGTTTCCTGTACTTGATTCTCTTCGATGTTGATACTCTCGGATTCTTTTATTTAAAAAAACAACTGTTAATTGTTCATCTTAAACCCATTCAATGCATAAAAAGTAAAATATGTTTAAAAAATGAATTTCCTGTATTAGTAAATTTGAATGCAATTTACCAGACAATATTTTGACAACTTTCTGAAAGTGCTTTTTAAAAAAAATATTTTTATAAGTAAGAAGGATAAAGGCATTTTATATTTGTACTGTGGTATTTTAATTAATTTGAAAGTATATACACTTTAAATAAAACTCTTAAATTTAAGTCTATACTTTAAAAGCAAATATATACATTTTAAATAAAACTCTTTAATATATGGCAATTACGTAGTGTTGTCCTCGGATCTTTCCCTTGGGGATTGATCCTATGCAAATAGCCCATGGTGTTGCTCAAGTGTGACGCTAATTAACAACCTACATACCTAAATTTATGTCACACGCCGTTATTTTAATCCAAACTAACATTTCTGACTTTCAAACAAATATTGAGCCGCGGTGCTCGGTTGGCAGAGTAACGGATTAACAACCGGAGGGTTGCGAGTTCGAATCCAACTTAACACCGTCGTGTACAATGGGGGCTGGTGCACGTTAAATCTGTCGTGGTATCAAATGTCCTCACGTTTGTGTGGTGTGGAAGTTTGGAGAGCCAGCACAGGTATTGCTTCATCTCACCGTTGTTCCAAATTACGTGGCGTCCTCGATCTTTCCCATGGGGATTGATCTCGGATCGTCACCAATAGCCAGTTGTTTTGCTCCAGTGTGACGTTAATTAATATACCTATCTATCAAACAAATATATTTTTTAACCTATGCCAGACCTCAGCCTTTTTGTCATAAGTGTCTGTCTGGAAAGTCTAATATAGCCTTGAAAAAGAAATCAATATGGAACACTACCAGCAATATTATTCAGAGACGCCAGTAAGATCAAGACAACTATTGAGGTGAGTCCCTGTCATATATGAAAGGCCTCAGAGGGAAAATTGGAGTGTCTGAGACAAGCCAATTCTTTAGAGATGACTTAGATGTAATGCATATTGTGGGATACAATATATATTGCATCATTGTGGAAGCCAATATACATAATGTAATGTACGTATTGGATGATAAAATATGTATAAGTATAAAAATTTCTTTTAATTAAAAAATATCTCAAAAGAACACCCAACTAGCTGTTAAGCCCAGGGGACCTTCTGAAGCATTACACGCGCATCAAAGATATCACAAATTAACAGGAAGCAGGAATTATTAACGATTACATTAAATTTTATACTTTAATCTGTACTTTTGAACAATTCTAAAACCTCAGTAAAACCAAAGAAAATATTTTGGCGCAAATAGTTATTAATTTAATTTTCATTTAATAAATACATCATATTACATATACATTAATGTGCCGATCGAGTTTCTTCAAAGTTCTGACGGTTCGACAGAAGTTTAAATCAAAGTTACATTTAGTTGGCACCTATGATTGCAACTAATCGGTAATACGAAAGAAACTTGTCGACAAAACAAAAAAATATATTTTTTGGCAATAATAAATGAGGCGTGAATAAACTTTGTATTGCTTAATCTGGTAAAAAGTCATCCCCCAGTAGTATTAAAGAACAATAAAAGTCAATTACATCGGGTTAAATTACTGTGTCAAAAAGCTTAAATGCTGTGATACGTAAATAATGGTGTTTACTTAGACTTCATTATTTTATCATTTACAGTCTCGTTTAATCTCCAGCTGTTAAAAAAGAGTTAGAATGAAACACGTGAAGACAAATTTGATATCTCAAGGACTTAAAGGTGTATGAATGGAAAAAATTTATAATATAGTTAAGGTTTTCTTTATTTCCACGTAATTACAAATACCTCTATCTTCTCTTGAGAAATGATATTCCATAATTAACGAAATCTCCAATATTATTTCACAAAGCAGTCTTTTATGTTTTTAATAAAAGCTCCACTGTCGAATTTGCTCTTCGAAGGATAATCGGTCCTTCAAAGCTGTTTTAAGTACTTTTTAAATTCAACTTTAATACCGTTAAAATGGTACACGGCTTTATATCCACTCCTCTACAAATAAAATACCCCTACAAAATTATTTCCTCTAAAATAATAGCTAAAACTATTTTCTAACAATATCTTACTCAAAGATGGATACATATTTAAAAATAACCATCTGACAGAATGTTACATACACTGTAATAAAATGAAAATTGGGCAAAAAAATATTTTATGCTCAGGAAGGGAAGGCTATTTGCTATTTCATAAGTATTATTATTTTTTTATAAAATCCTTTAAAAATATTTATATCATGTTACAGTATAAAATAAAGTATATCTCGCATACTAAGTTCTAAATTCGTTTTCATGATTTCTGAGAAAGGGCAGCATTGTGAGTGTTAAGCTTACTGACTACCATCAAATTACATATCAAAGCAAATAAGCTTTTCGTTATTTTCCTAAGTTATTTTTCTTAATTTCATGGGACAATATTTTAAATTTCTCATTTATGAGTGATATTGAAAGCACATTAAGTGTATGTTAAAATGATAAAAAACGTTGCATAAAAAGCAAGTTTTACTGTGATATTAATAAATTGCATTAACCCTATGAGCCTCTCGATATTTCGGAGGAGTGTAGTATTGATTTTACTTCTCAACATACCTAAGGATTAACTAACCACATTATTGATTGAAAGATTCTATTGGTTTTGTCCTTAGACTTGAACCCTATGGAAATATTCTATTGATCCTTTCCATTGAGTGGAATTATTTGGAAAGATTTTATTGGTCCTTCCCTAGAGTAGAATCCTTTGGAAAGATTCTACCTGGTCCGTTATTTCAATCAGAATCCTTTGGAAAAATTCTGTCCTTCCTTAACTTAGAATTGAATCCTCTGCAAAGTTTTATTGATCTTCCTTAAAATAGAATAGAATCCATTGGATAGACTATTGTTCAAGAAGATCAAAATTGGTTATAGAAGTCATGCAAGGAAGACTGCAGATTGCAAGGTGGAATTATGAGCGTGAACCACTCAGAGAAAAGTAAATCGTAATTAAGTGACATAAATAAAGTATAGTTAGGCCTGTTACGTGATACTCTGCAAAGAAAGCTTAATATATGACTGGATATTCTTATTGTACTATTTTTACCGAGTTTCTTATTCTCGAGTCATACAGGAGTGGACTTAAGCGTATTCTAGAAGCTATGTATTCCATTGTTTAACCCAATCGTATCCTGCTTCCCAGTCGAGTTGAGATTTGTCCATTATGTAACGTTCACCCTGGGCTAAGTAAATAAACAATGAGTCATATACATTTAGTAACTGCGAATCAACAATGCGCAATTGAGAAGAGTTGAGAGTTGAGAGCAGGTCGTGAGGGGGTTTTAGAGGCCATAATACTGGGAAGAATGAAAAATAAAATTCGTATTCCAGTAGGAGGCCAAAAGAAAGTTTATCATAAGTGGTGAATCTAGGTTGTCGTCATATACCAAAATGAACTCATGTATGATTTAAAACAAGTTTATCATGATATCGTTTACTATTGAAGATCAATGGCAGTTATCATTCACAAGTCGGAAATTCTTTTCTTCAATAAATGTACCAAGCCGCAATAATTAAAAAAAATTTATACCCCAGATAAAATGTTCCCAAAATAATTGAACTTTGAAGAAGCTAGGCTAAAGTACATACACAAAAACTATATTTACTATATGATCTTGATTATCCGAAGTAATGTAGATAATACGGACGTAGTAGAACAAAACAGTCTATACAAAATGCAGAAAATATTTACTGTACTATATGCTAGTACTACAGTTACTAAAAGATTAATGAGGCAAAAAACTCGGTATCAAATTCGACTCCGATAACACGGACACTTGTTTAATCGGAGCTCGGATGATCAAGATTCTACTGTATACAAGTTAAAACTAAGAATCAGAGAATGGTATATCACGGATGGAAGTTTGTCCAGAACGTCGCTCTATCTTTGAATCATCAAATGAGAGATGGTTGAGATCAAGAGGTTGCATGATCTTGGCAAATAGGTTTGAGAATGTTTGATTCATACTTCTCCCTTAAAAAGTATTTCTAAAGTTATGTTGCCAGTAAGGAATTTTTCAGGCTTAATTTTCATTTAGTATTTCACTGATGGGATTCTGAACAATTCTGTACCAAATAGATTTCTGTTTCAAAATTTGGGAAATCAAATTTAGTTTAACTTTACACCAAATTTGGATTAAGTGAATTTTTAACCTTTGAAGAGAAAAATTTGCTTAAAAGGTTGAGTTTTTTTTGCATAAAAACGATTTATGATGAAAACTGAAATTAACAATTTACGTAATTCAGAATTCAAAAAGAAACTGACAGCTTTGAAAAGATATTTAAAAAATTTCGTTACGAGTCTGTTTCGACAATTGTGTAATACTTTTTAAATTCATTAAACTTTCATTAAGCACCCAGTGAATCAGTTCAAATATTGCAACGAAGAGTGCAACACTTACATCATTCACTGATTTTGAGGAAAGTAACTAGTTTGCCACTTAATTGAAAATTAAGTAAGCGAAATAAAACTTACTTTTCCATCCATATACTTATCCATTCTATGCATTGAGTTGAAACCAAGGAAGTTCCCACAATTATATTCAAGTGTCCAAACTTTCAGCTATGATTTTGAAATAAGTAAGATAAAGAAAAATTATCTTGTCTCGTCTAATTTTTATAAGAAACTATAATGTAAATGCAAAATGTCCGAGCAAGAGGAGTTCAATTAAAGACAACATGCTTGAAAGAGATCCTGAGTGAATTTAACATAGGAAATATTTATTTGTGGACAAACCATAAATCACGATCATAGGAAATGAATGACATAGACAAGATGTTGATGTAAAAAGCAGACATGATAATTACAATGCTTTGGAGTAATAAAATATATGAATCATCCAATTCATTCCGTTAGAATAACAAGAAATAATTTCACCCCATTCAACGAATGGCTAATGATCATTGATGAAAACAGATGACTATGTGAGCAGCGCAAAGTACAAGATCATTTGTCAAAGGACACAGGCATTTTCTAAACTATCTTTAGATTTGAAAATATGTTTTTATGAGAGTGTTCTTTAGTATTTGCTAGAACTATTGCATAGAATGAGAGACATCAGAATAACATTCTCTCATCAAACTGCAATTCATCAAATGAAGAACTGCGAAATAGGAAACTTTGTTCTAATATTATTGAATCTAATTATGTTGAGTTCTCCTGTCTTAGAAAATTAAAATATAATTCTTTACTTATTTAATGTGTAATGGTATTTATGTTTTAAGCATACTATGAATACTACGGCTTTATAAATTAAATTCTTTTTCTTCTAATGCCACACCAAGGAGAGAACTAAACATACAAGGGGAGAACTAAAGGATATTTATGAAGGAGCACCCAGTGTGTAAGCAGCTGTTATTCCTAAAAGGGACAATCATTAAAAACCATGTGTTAAGAAACGGAGATTCGACCCAGGGACCTACTGGGTGGCAGACAAACGCTATACCAAATTAGGAAATAATGGCAAATACTTGTAGAATTAACTGTAATTGATATTTGACTGTACCCTTATTCTACCTATTTTGTTTATTTTGAAACACGAAATCAAATTATGTGCTATTGTGACATCGGGTGAAAGAATGGCATATTTACTGTAGGTTTTTACGTGATCAATGCGAACACAGACAAACCACACTTACGTTTGTAAGAATTCAGACTATAAAATAATCTAAATCTATAAAATAAATGCATGACAATTGGTTTTCTTTCCTTTCTTTGAAGTATAAGATTATGGAGCTCTTTGCGCCTAACTATTTGTCTGGCTTATAATTTGTTAATTCGATATCTAAAGGATTTGCAAAATTCACAAAAGTGTGTCCGCCACGTAAGTCTAATTTATTTGAATGGGTATCAACATATTTAAGTGAGAAGGAAAACTGAAAACAATGAACTTTAGCCTAAATGTTTTTGAAAAGTATGGAAAGAAATGGGATTTGAAATTATATTGAAATCTTTAAAGTTGAAATAAAATATAATGTATTATCACACAGGGTAATTACAAGCACACATTATTTTCAATTTGGTTGTAAAACTAATAATCAAAGCAACTAAGCGAGAACGAATCCTGAAAATTGTAGTATGTGTTTATTATTGTTTCTTAAACCATCTTAAAACCAAACTTACATTAATCTGTGGTGGCATTGGTCTGCGTGTGCCGACTTGGCTCTAATAATGGATCAACGCAAGTTGGTATTTCCTTTCAGTCGATCAGCGTATTGCAGATATAACATTACTCGTGTGCTGTGATCAAAGATGATCGGAACACTTTAGCCTGCGCGTTAAACCTTTATTTGGATTGGTTTATATATATATATATATATATATATATATATATATATATATATATATATATATATATATATATATATATATATATATATATATACATGACATAGTTTAACTATTTCGTCAATTTATAATTTTTCTATACAAATATAAAATAATTTGATAAAAGTGGGTATGATAGCATGTTTAACACGAGTATCAGTAGTGTTTTAGTGCTACTCCTGAATGTATAATTAGGTAAGAATAACACAAATTTGAAATTATTCTATTAAATTATAATTTTATTTAAAATAATTCAATTAAAACCAAAATTTATTGAAAAATGAGCACTTTTCAAGTAATTTAGATTATTGATACTACATTTTTACATCACGGGACGAATGGGTTCAACACTCAACTGAAATTAATTTTTAAATAAAATTTTGAGTGAATTTATTACTGGAATGGAAAACGCGATATTAGCATGAGATAAAAACAGCTTTGAAACACGATATCAAATCAGAAAAACATTAGCATTTATTTATTTACATAGTTTGTTTTCTGTATCCGAATATCGATTTCCAGCAAACACGTATCACCGAATATCAGCCTTTCACGGCCAGCCTCAACGAAACCGGAAAAGCAACTTGACCGACATATCTATCGAAGGTTATATTTAAAAGTGGGAAAAATCCTTTCACACAGAACGCCTCTTCATTTGCCGTTACTAGTCGATTGAAGTCAACATTACAAAAGCTAGATAATGGAATTATCCAAAACGAGAATGGAGAAAAACCTCCAACAAATATTCCCCTCTTCGCATTTGGTGCGAGTGATAATAGAATGCAGATAAGGTTGTTCCTGATTTCAGAAGGACGTCTGGGTAGTTTTTGTTACGAAGGAAGTTTTGTTTTAGTTCTTGGGCAGTTGTAGCGTTTAAACTTTTCCCCCCTCCTTTCGGTGGTTGACATTCACACCAACTATTGTTCGATGCGATAGATCAAAAACAACAATAAATCTTTAAAATTCGGCAATGAATGAAACGGAAGTGGATAATAAGCTATCTTTACTTTTTAGTCACCCAAGGATAATTTTGAGCCGTGAATTTAATCGCGCTTCTGCTAATGCAATGAGAGGCCTTTCTGGTGAATATACTGTCGTCAAAGATGTGCCACAAACAATACTAAAATGAATTTTTTCTTAGTGCAGTAGAACCTTGATTATCCGAACTCTGACTAACCGAGTGTGAGTCCAAGAGAGACCTTTCTGGTGAAAATATTGTCATCAAAGGTGTGCCTCACCCAATCCGAAAATATATTTTTCTAAGTACAATAGAACCTCGATTATCCGAGCTCCGATTAACTGAGTGTCTGTGTTATTCGAGCAGACAGGTGCAGAGTTTTTAAAGCTTCGAGCACGAGTGCGAGCACTTTATCCTTGACTAATCTTGTTTAGAGGGCAGGTGGCTGGTTTGAGTTTTATGGCGCAAAATTCAAAAATAGATAAGCTGCACCAAATCAAGACAAAATAAAATTCAATAAAAATAGAATAAAATATCAGATTATTAACCCGACTAACATTAAAAGCATGATAAAACATGTATGCAAAAAACATGAAAACAAAAATAAACACAAATCTAAGTATAATTTATTTATAATCCTTGCTTTATGAATCTTTCGGTAGTAGCAGTAGTAACACGTAGTACAATAAAGTTTTTCTGAACTTCGTATTGGCTGTTTTGTTACAACGTCCATATTATCAGAGTTCCTGGTTTTCCGAAGTGGCCTCGATTCACATTACTCGGATAATAAAGTTTCTACTGTGGTTATTATTTGATCAACCATTCGTCGGGTCGAAATTTCGCCCCAACGTGTATTTAGTTATGAATGGAATAGTTGAACTGTGGATGCCGTTTGAAAATTATTTAATACTTAATTTTAAATTCCTTATACCAGATTTTCAGAAAACCCCAATAGAAAAAGGCAGCTGCATATAAATCTATTTTATTTCTAAAGTTTTAGATAATTCACTTACTTGAGTTTGAATCTTATACATGTTTGTAATTTATCGTTTATTGATGAGAAATGAAATGTTCAGATATATAGATATATTTTAAAACTATTTTATATAAAAAATATTCATAGAAATTATGCTATTATAACCCTCTTTAAAACTTAGAACGTGTTTGCCTTATACTGAGGACCTTTTAAAATCTTATTATCCTACTATTTTTGAGTTGTGTTGCTCCAGTGTGATGTTAATTAAATACCTACCTGCCTACTATTTTTGAATTTGCATAAGCTAATATATATCTCAAGCATATTTGATACCGCTGGTCCTTACATTTTCCTACCCTACACGCAGTTTGTCGCTTGATCGTAGTTACGAATTTATGTAGCTATATTTGTGGAGCATCATGAGGATTTGAAAAATGCCAGATTAAGGGGTTAGATGTTTGAATTTATTTGTATGAATTCGCCACTATCAATGATCCTTTCAGATTCTTGAAATTCTCTGCTTTGGCAATTGTTTTTTACTTTTCAAAACATCTATGAAACAGTTCAACTATTCCAATAATTTGAATTTATAGAAAATGATTCTAGAAGTTTTGGGCAATTCAAAAACTGTGAGTAAATTTATACATATATATTAAAAGGCCGTTAGTGACTCAAATCAAAATGAGAACTGTTGCCAATGGATTGATCAAAATGGAAAAAGACAAAACGTATTTCTCTACTAAAACCCTTCAACTTTTATAATTTATAATATTACATAAATCAAGGACATTCATTTTAAAAAGCCTTTTATCTTTGATATCACCTTGCACAAACAGTTACTGATGTGTACAGCTGTAAGAAAATCGCAGTCTTATTAATGTAATAAAAATGAAGATAAATGGATAGTTTTTATGGCGTCTTTATTGATTGGGTTGAAAAAAGTTGGAGACATTGACTGTCGTCTTAAAAATTTTAGTCTATAAATATTAGTCACACGTGCTCACCAAAATCATTAAAAATTAATGACTTGTATGATGTTATGAAATGTAGATTTCAGTTTAGTATAAACTCACTATTCTTTGTAGTATATATTCTATAACAGTAAAATAACAAAATTAACCCACGAGTCATGAATGGCTAGATGTTTAGCTATAGATTAAAGATAGATGTTAAAGTATGCTGTGAAAATATTTCATTCAAATTAGTTTAATTAGATTTTACTAATGGGAAGTGTTTTCATTTGTCTATGAAATCACTTTTAGATTTTTAAAAATAGAAAGTATGAGAAATTTAATAAATAACGTATATTTTCTAGCATTTTGTTTGGATTTGTAATTTACTTGCAAATATTGCTGGTAATTATGTTACCAGGTGATGCTATTCACAGTGAATGAAACAGATAACACTAACAAAATTTTACATTCAAACTGCAAAGTAATTTATGATAGTAACAGTCTTTGATATTTTATGTACGCTATAAGATTAATGCATTGTTTAAAGGGCGAAAATTAGGGTTCATTAGATAATTATAATTCAAGATCAGAACCAACATAAGCATATTAAAATAATAAGAGTTGTCACATTGCTTTGATGTTAAACTAAACAAGGAAGTAGTTTAAATTTTCCAAGCTACAATCTAATCTTATAAATATAATAAAATAAGGAAGGACAGTCTCGCATGCCACACGATAACCCGATATGCACGTGCGTAATGTTTACTACATACTGGCTTGATAAGCACGCGCATGTTGGATGTTCGTGTCGCACATTAGTTTAATATGTGACCAGCATAGGTCCCTAATTTAGAATAATTTATAATGCATAAATCAAAACAAAGCTAAATTAAAAAATAAAGCCAATTCTCACCAATCATTTGATATATTGAATTGTAATAATGCTCCCCGTTTTGACATATTCCAGCTGAAGGCAAAGTATACGGAGGCTCACAAATTGTGGCCATGCTGTCATAAGAAAACCTCGGTTGGTCTATATTACGTTTCAATCCATTTAATTTATCACACACATCAAAAGATTACTGATAATGAACAACTGCACAGATTGACAGATCCATTAAAATATTAGCCTCTTCGTATAATTTTGAATTTAAATTACAATAGGTTAAAAAGTTAAATTAAAAGAGTAAATTGCGTTGAAACCAGAAGAAACATAAGGATCATAGACTTAAAACTTAGCAACTCAATGAAGTTCAGTTGAAGACCTGGTAACATTAAGAATGAACTTCAGATCAAATGTAGACTTTCTGCAGCTGATAGAACATTGTAATAGCCACTTAATCACATCCCTACATCTATTGTACAGAATCAGAGACTCTGAGTCAGAACATCAAAAATTGAATCGACATAAATAACCGAAATTTACTTTTACGAAGAGTAAAACTTCGGATAGTTTGTAAATAAAACTTAGGGATGATTTTTATTGATTTTAAATAATTAGAAAACAGACAGAAAGTATAGGTGTCTACCTATACTTTCTGAATGCATTTCAATGTGAAATTTATTTCCATCTCTTCTTTAAATATCAAAAATAATAAAGAACAATGGCACGGATAAGGTGGATAATCCAATTGATTGGTGGTTCCAAGACTACGCCAATGACATTATGTTGCCTACAATTTTGGTGAATCCCGATTTTAATTAAAGTTTTATCATTTGATTTCTTACAATCTTTCTTGTAACAACGTTTTTTATGGTTGCTGGTATTGTTTTTAAGGTGCAAGACCATATTTGGACAATCTACGATAATCGCAAGAGAGCCAAATTAAAGTAATGCAGATACACTTACAAGGAAGGCTTTACTGATACAGAAGAGAGAAATACACTCAAGGAAAAGACGAACCTGAGACGCCTACAACTTGCAGATTGCTAGTGTAGTTGAAAAACCTATTGAGAATTGAAAAACCTAGCCAAAGTACTTTTTTTGTGGAAAATAAAACATTACATCGAAACATGTTTTGTACTTAGTCTTTTCACTAACTTAATTATTCAACTTTTGCTTTGATGTGAAAAAGTGTACGATGTAAGGGTGTTTGTAGTTAAACGAAGTTCATTTGTGAGCAAAAAGTGTTTTAATGTATCAAAACTATATATTATAAAATTTACAATGCCACTTATCTTGTCACCATCCCTATTTAATAATCTCTGGACAACTGAATTAACGTATCCTTATTAACCGTAACAAGTTATAAAAATCTAATAGTGAAATGACGAAGCGATTAGTTATAAATTACGTAAAAATTAGAACTAAATAAAAGATCTAGTACCTGAAACATTAAATACACAGCAAATTTAACTTTGCGACGGGAATATGACTGGTGAGTGACTAACAAAAATCAAAATAACTAAATCAAAGCCAGTTTATTGAGGCTGTATGCTATAATAGTTATAAAAAGTGAACTGAAGCTCAAAAAATTATGTGCTGCTTGAGATGTTAAGATAAATTTGAAATGTTATTACTAACTTATTACAAAGAGAACTCAATCCTAATGAATTATTCAGAGCATAAAACAATAAAACTCAGAATTCTATCCACGAAAATGAAATAAGGTGAACACATATTCACCTTCATTTACAACTCCGTTTCTTTGTTACATAATTATTTTTGAGTTTCTGTAACAGGGTAAGCAAAGGGAACATTTGGAAAAACATAAAGTTTTAAGGCTATGTGCATTTCCAGACACATCAGAAAAGAAAGCAGAAACAGGGTTGAATAAATTTTAAATGTAATATAACATTTTATTTGTTTTTTAGGGAGGCAACAGGGATGGTTATTTCAAATTATAAGACCCTACAAACTTTGAAGTGTTATATACTAAAAGGGGAAACAGATTCTACAAGTCGTTTATAAATATAAGAAGTACATTGCTGCAAGCTAATATAGTTTCGCAAGGACTTCTTTAGGAAATGGCTTCATGGCAATGTGAATCATATTCTACATTGCCAAGACGATAATATGATTTTTAAAAGAAAAGTTCTGTAACAAAGATAAACAATAACGTGTTTTGTATGCAATTTTTCGATTAAAATTGGTCGCTTTGTGTTATTTTAATCAATGTTACGAATACTAAGAAATTAATTTTATTTTCACCCTCAATGCTCTTCGCCATTTTAAACATATTTGTGTTTGCGACGGACACATCTTACAATTTATTTTGAATTTTTAATCACACGTTTTGATCCGCTAGAAATACTGTCGTGGATAATTTAGTCAATTATAATTATTTTGACATTGTGTGTGTATCCACGCCTAATAACATTTCGCTTTCTTCTTTATGTCGGTAAACAAATGAATTATGATTAAAGCCACTGAAATGTTTAACAAATCTCTTGTTCAGAGGTATAAACAATCCCTGCATGTGTGAAATTGACATACGATGTATAGCGATATACTCGTAATATAAGTAACATGCGTATCGAAAATCTGAAAACTGAATATAAATAAACGCTATATGGTTATTAAAAAATGAAAAGATACTTCGTAATTTATAAAATTTGAATTTTGAGAAGACAATGATTAATATTTTTTACTTTCTGATTAAATTCTCGGAAAACAGTTTGTATTTCATAATTTTAAAGCATATTGTGAGTAATTAAAATACAAGCGTTTGCATTCATACTTTGGTTACCACATTGGCAAGCATAAAGCGAATTGGTCTTACGAAGAGTACCCATTTTTAGCGACGCAGATGATCTTGTACAATATTCTTCATACACTCATAAAAACAGCTTGCACTCTTATTTGTTAACTAAACCGTTCATCGTTTATATCTAAAAACATTTTCGTTCAAGGAACAACGAAACAACAACAATTTTGCATACATCGTCACACTTCAAGTACCATGCTTTCCATTGATGTAAATGGGGAAATACTCATTTAAATTAGCTGAAATAGTTCAAGAGCAAATTCATTCGTTGGAATCATGTGATACGTGAGCGCGTTTTGCCATTTAGTGAAATATTAAACTCCAGATTTTTCCTTTAGTCTGTTTAGTCTAGTTTGTACGAAACAACTACGTTCTAAAAACACGCTCATTTAAACATTTAATAAACTGAAATCTTAGTATATGGATTTTTAAATTTTTTTCGCACGTAACACCAGGAGGTTCAAAGGCATGAATTATTTTAGTTAAGCCTAGTTGAGTACTTCCAATAAACCAAACTATACTATTCTTTCCAAAATGTCTGACGACATATGGAAAGAAATTCTTATATACATTCTTTGAATATTGGATACCTTCTTGACATTTCTATGAAGTATATGCAAGTTGAAACTTCGAAATTGTGATACAGCACTAAAAGACTGGCTTTGTCCTAATATTAAGTTTTAAGATGAAAATATTTCACAAACTAATGTGTAGCCATATTCTTTCGGATAATTACTATTTCCTTGCAATATTACCTGGAGTTTTGCCATGCTTCTTGCCTGGAGAGTTTTTTCGAACTTTTTTCAAGTGGAAAGCATTCAATATTCCATAACGAAGTCGACGGAATCTCATTTTAGATGGTAGAGATACTCTTATCTTACCACAGCTAGTCCACTTGGGTAAATGATATTTTCAAAAAGTTTATGGGGGGAAGACGAATAAATGTATAGCTGGTAATTGCTCAGCTGCGTTTGTTGGAATGTTGTGACGTATAGGGTATGATGGAGCACTCCAAGAAAAATGATAAAGATAAAAAGTTTTTATTAAATTTGGTTTCTTGTAATGTTTTACTCTGGTCTATTCAGATGTATATGTTTTATAATTTTTTATGGTAAATTGATAAATATTTATTTTATTCTCGCACATTTGTTTAAATTTTCACTTTTTGTTATTATTTTCCTTTATGATAGATACGAAATTTGTTAAAACAAAAAAAATTATTCAAACTGTAGATTTTAAATATATTGTTCGCATGCTAAAATAAGTGATGCATTTTAATTACTCTAGGTTTTAGTCTCATATATAAATAATCTGAGCCTTAAATCACCATAAGCCAAGAAAGTTTTTTATAACCTAACGTAAAATAATATATATAATTGATATGGAGTATAATATTTCGAAAGATATGCACATAGATATCTCGGGTATAAAACAGGGTGTCATGCTTAGAGACGAAAGTATTTGTATAACATCTGAATTTATGATTTTGAAAATTTAATTTTTTAGTAACATATGCAAGAAATAATGTTTGTTTTTCATTTTTATTTCATCTGAAAGATACAACGAATTCCAAAGTAAATTCTAGGTTAAGATGCATCGGAAGAGCGCCAATTCTGGTAACATGTCTTCTTTTTCGTTTTATCACTTTCGATGCGGCAACCCCCTGGAATTGGCTATAAATTTTCGCTTGGCGACACGTCCCCTGCAATGCCCATCATTCCCAAATTCTATACCAAGCGGGAAGCAATGCTTAAGTTAATATTCTAAATTCGCCTCAATGATATATTTACAGTCATCAAAATTCATATTTTGTGTAGAATTACAACAAAATAACACATCAAAAACCATTTTACTTTTGTAAATAATAAAGTACATTTCCTTATTAAACCACATAATATTGATTCATTGTTATCAACAAAGTATCTTACCAAGTAGAATTGCAAAATGACAATGTGATAAATTCATTTTTAAAATTGGGAGCATAAATTATTTAATAACTGAAAAATAAAGTTAAGAATAATACTTATTGAAAATTTTCAGAATTTTCACTATTCAATTTTAAAGAATTGCAATAAACACAATTATTGGTAAGCTGTGTAAATATTCTGATGCCTTGCTGTGTGAGATCTGAAAAGTTGAGAAGTTATAAAGGAACGTATTATTTAAAAAATTGACAATTTGCTTATATTTTCTAGTAAGCAAAAAATAGTAACGTGCAGTTATACTCATACTCACATACCCATATACGTAAAACACAAAATGTACTATGAAGTTCTTAAAAACTAGACTTTTCATTTTACTTTCTGTATCTTAATTGGAAATGTTTCCATTACGAGACGTTTCGCCATTAAGAGCAAAACGTCTTGAGACCTAAATCAAGATGGCTTTGCTTCTGCAGATTATACCAGTTCTCTTCAGATTTGAGCATGCCAGTTTGATTTATAGTCTTCAGAATAACTTTCCTACATCGTATTTAATTTTGAAATAATTGATGCAGACAATGGGTGACAGCCTTATTCCACCGCTACGGATTTACAAGCAAAACCTTGTAATATTTACCGATAATGAAGTAGGTATTTGGAGCTTTTCTCTCGGATTTTCGGACACAAAGTTTCTTTATTTTTCTCACCTTGGCTTCATTTCCGTCTAATTCTTTACCCGTTTACTCTCATGGTCTAGCCCCCTATCTCTCCTGCTCTTTTTCCGCATAGTTGCTTCAATCCGCCTTTTAATTCCAAATAGAAGCAGCCTTTTTGTTTCATGTTCAATGCAGTTTTTTTCGCCATTATATATGCACTGAGATAAGAACTTCCTTGGTCGCTGCTGCGGTTTTTCTTTTGCTTGTTTTCATTACCAGTTGTATGTCAATGAACAGTTGTCAGAAAGCGCGGAACGTGATCCAGTTAATCATTTACGTAAAGGGTGTTGCCCTTATAGGATAACAAACCGAATGACAACAAGTCGCCATTAGATGGTTCGGTGCGATAACGGAATAATTTTTGTAATCATGCTGGAGAAGTAAACATCTTTTGGTTTTGGAAAATGACGAAATTTTGAGTGGGATATTTTTTCAGGAAATGAGTAAGCTTTTCCATTTGAATATTTCAATCCTGATTCGCAAGTCATTTCCGAAAAAAACTTTAAACCATTTATGTAACGTAATTCGTAAAATATTCTTAAAAGCCTTGAGCGATTTTTTATGAGCATTGAATTAAATTGTACACATGCTATTCCGTTAATGGTGCAGTATTGGAGATTCTAGAGATAGTTGGTATAGAAGGGAGTAGTTTAGGCAAGTTCGTAATTTTTACCGAACCAATAACTGTCTAAGTGTTATTAACTGACGTAAAGTTCTAATTGGTCATTCCATGTCAATTCAGCACAGCATTCAACTTTGACATCTTTAATTTCAACAAAAATTGGTTAGAAGGTACTCTTTTGGGTAGTAAACCAAGAAAGACAAATTTTTGAAACAATCATTTAATATATATATATATATATATATTAAATGTATTATATTAATATATATATTATATTAATTTTAATTTATGTGTATTTTTAACATTTTGCAACAACTCTGGATTTAATATCTTGCGATATATCTGTTTTATCGCTATATTTGGTGTCAATCGAAAGCTATTTAGAAAATAGGGTTTAACATTTTATGAAACTTGGTCAAACATTTTTCTCAAAAATTTTTAAAATTTTAAATCAAAAAAATTAATTTTTCATGAACCTACATTTAAATATTTCTGAAAAAGTTAAACATGCTCACATTATCCTAAAATACTCTTAAAAGTTTCAAGCTGGAATGCTAAAAATATTATAAGAAAAAAATTTCACCAAGTTTCATAAAATCAATTTTTACATAGGGTTCAAAAGGCAATATGTATCGAATGACCATGACATAGATTTTTTGTCACGTGTTATAAAGTTCAAGTTCTCCTATATCTGCTCCTTTAATCTAAATACACACACCTCAGAATTTCATGGGCCAACTTACAGAATTGATAGTCAAAATACGATTATTACTTCATGATGATGAGATCCCCAATTGCTACTGATTGTTACATACACAAGTTAGCGTAGAGTCCATCGAAACTAAATTGCTCTTCCGTTCTTTGAAATTTTTGCAAATTGAGTTCACTTCTAAATGGATAGTCCAAAACAATGTCAACTATAAATTGTTTCTTCAAAATTTCTAAGAAATAATTTGAAACTTGGTTACTTACAAACAAGTTTCCTAACGAATAAGGAAAGGAAGGGAATCCATCATTGTCATGGAATCTTAGAGAAATACTTTGAATCAGAGTGTGTGTATATGTGAGAGAGAGAGAGAGAAAACAAACAGCGAAGAGGAAAATTGTTAAAAGTAATTACTCCCAATTAGATAGTCCAAAACTATCAAAAGTAAAAGAATGCCTAAATGCGTCATATTCAGTTTAAATGATAACTTAATTATATTATGCTCTTAAAGCTATGAAAGTAACCAAGTTTCAAATTATTTCTTAGAAATTTTGAAGAAACAATTTATAGTTGACATTGTTTTGGACTATCCACTTTTATCGTGGAAAAACACAGTAATGGAATTCATATCGATATCAACAGATTGGATTATTTGATATTTGGTGTATTTCCCTTTATTTTAGTAGTTATTTTGAAATTGTATAACAATGAGAATCGTATTGAATTTTTGAATTGTGTTCCATTTGAAGTCTAGTGTGATTTATGTCATGTTCACGAAAACCTAAGTTAATTCAGAATAAGTAGTTTTGGACTTTCAAAAGAGCAGCTATTGTGTTTCATGAAATCGAACTAATAAATTATCTTGTGAAATTTTTTTCATGTTTCCCTACATCAAAATGTAACAATTGTCATATGTCGCTATAAATTTCAGAAACAAATTCAAGTTAAGCTTTACTGTTTTTGGATCTTTCAATTTAGCTACCGTCGATCATAAAGATAATATTTACAATGTCTTTGTCCAAATTCAGCAAAGCATGGTTTAAAGTTTACAGTTTTATAAGAAATTACGAATCATGATTTTTATAAAAATTATTAAACTAAAACTTGCAACTGCTGGGGGTTACTGGATCTCTAAAAGTTGTAAGCAGAGATCTTGATTTTTGGGATCGCAGGTGGTAATGGCAGGGTATGATGCACTTGATATATTTGGCAAAAAATTCTATTTATTACATCAAGTATATAATTAAATATGAGGACGATTTCAATTTGTATTTACATAGTTTATATAGCATCAAAAGCAATTTATTGAAAGTTCAATCTGTTCATATTCAGTCAAGCCAATTAAAGAAGAAATTACAAAAGTGCATTACGAACTGTTTTTGTCTTCGCGATGTTTTCCTTTTTCATTTTTTGATTGAATGTAAATTCCGTCTGTATTCTTGTTTCAATATTTTTCTTCGTCATTTATCTATATTTGAATTTTTCTGGCCCAAGGATGTAGTGGCCCTTACCACGCCTTTGAAATAAAAATTACGTACTTTCATTGCCATGTTTGAAATAAAAAATTATGAATTGCAATTTTTTTGAGAAATATTATGTTTAGGGTGTAGATAATTCTGAGCATTGTATGTGTCGATATTATTATTATGTGTATATTCTTTATTTTTATCTCAAATGAGAGATACAAATAAAGCCGAATCAATTGAATTTTCAAAAGAATTCCGGAGAAAAATGGATAAAAACTAAAATTAAAATAAATCTGAAAAATTGAATACGTGCTTTTATATTTGTATATACAGATGCTCATGAAATGAAACATCTAAAAAAACATTCATAGCTGATTATCACTGAAGTTTCACAATAAATTAAAAAAAAAAGATTTTCAAAAACGGTTTCAAAATATGTAATAATTGAATTCATATTCAACACAACTTCAAAGAAACAAAATAGATTAGACATTGATTTTTTGAACGTGTACTGAACACAAAGCAGGCAATGTGTGATGCAACTTGATCTTGTCCTACATACCGAACAATCACAATCGCAACATGTTTCTTAAGTAAAACAGCAGACATTTATCTAGTGATAATCATATGAGTTATTTTTATTATCTCATTTGCTTGTTAATATTAATTAATAAAGCTACCCATTATTCGAGCTTAAATTACAAACATTAATTAGTCATTGAGTTTTGAAACGTGAGTATAAAGCTTACGTTGGAGCTATTTCTAGTGTTATTGAAGCTAGACAGACTGGATATTTATGTCACGAATGTACCAAATCAATGTCAATGCCAAATGTCTGACAAGTAGAGAAATTTCAATCTCAGTTCTGCTAACTAATAAAATAAAAGGATAACATTCGTTTGTTTGACTGCGGAAACAATGTTGCATTTATTCGAAAGCGACCTAAATAGTTACTTAACATTCCAACCAGATAGATCCAATTGCAATACTGATTGTGGGACTGCGAAGCGTTTCTTAAAATAAACTTCGATTAGAATCAATGACAATGATTCAAAATATTTTATTCTTTATGAAAATTGTTATATTCTCTTGTTTGAAATGGAGGTTGGTTTAATTTCAGTGTAATACCCGTAAAGAAAAAAAATGCAGCCGTTACGTAAAAATACAATAAAAATTTGTATGAATTTCTGGTAGTTCCTTATCATTGCATGTGTTTGTTGCAATAACACACATTCTGAGCGTGTGTTTAATGCATTCTTTGTTTCGTTCGTAAAGGTCTGGTAACATTTTTTATTGAAAATAATATAGATGGGAGGTATCACGAAGATTAATTTAAACCGGGCTTCCTTGAGCACACATGTATATCGCTGATGGCATGACCATAGTTATGTCACATCACGCAATAGTATTTTGGCATATCAGAATTTATTACATTGTTTCGTTGCGACTAGAATTATGATAGTGTTTAACCTACAATTGCAACTATCGCTTAAGTGAGAGCAAGGAATAAAAGTATATTTGTTTTAATATTTCGCTGGAATAATTTCTAGGACAGAACGGTTGAGAAAAAAGATTTCATGACTGAATAACTGGATAGGCTTTTGTCATCTTTCCAGAGTCAATTATGTCAAACGAATGTCTACACATAAAATATAGCTCCATTACATTAGTCAAATTCTGTGTAATCCATATTCTCTGTCATCTGTCAAATATGTATAACAGGAAGCTACAACGACGAAATGGATTGAAATGTGTACGTTTAAACGTTCGCTTCGGAGTTCAGCGTTCTGTGATTGCCACTTCCAGATCAACTTGCCACTGGAGACGCAATTCAACAATACAGTGAGAGACTTCCAGCATTTAATATTTCATACAATGCTTCACATTAGTGTCTTCAATTCTGGATTGATATTTTTCGAGAATAACCGCCGTTACATACTTCAAATACTTGTTAGGACGTTTTCTACGAGTCATTAGAAGGTGTTAAGAAGTTCACAAAGGAACAAAACTATTTTTTGAAATTGTTGAATAAAATATCTTAATAATCCACTTTCTGAACTTTCAGAACATGTCTTGTATAAGTATTTCTAAATCATAACTAATAATTAAATTGAGAAAATATTCTCTTAGATTGGCAAAGAAGATTTGTTAACCATATAAATAATTTCCTTTTGTGCCTGAAGTGCAGAACAGAACTTAACTAATCGGTTCGATTTACTAGAACTGCAATTCTTCACTGCACCTCTTAGGGTTGAGCCTGAAACCACGGCCAGTTTTTTTTGTTAGACATTAAAACCACAAAGGTGTCAATAAACTTGTAAGTCTTGTAAGATGAGTAAGGGGAAATGTGCCAATACATTTAAAAGTAGTCGTGTGGTTTCTATTAAGTAAAGAGAAAAAGTAGAAATGTGAACTTGGATTTTTATACAATTTGGAAAATCATAGCGTTATCGTATTCAATGTACTGATTTAATATATAAATCAAGTGTAAAAGTAGAAATCAATAGATGTCCTAACATTTTAGCAGATAAATCGTTTCATATAATCAATTGTGTTTAACAGATAAACATTTATAGAATTTCTAAGCAAATTTATATCTATAACAACTCGTAGAATTCCTTAAACCATGTTTGTTGGAACATGCATGTATTTTTTACAAAATTTATTTTTAAGAATATATCTGCACTATTTTTCATGTAGGACTGATGCACGTCATCCCTACCTTAAATCGGCTTAGACTGAATATAACGATGCTGTTATTATGTAGGATCTGAAAGTAATGATACCCTTATTCGCTCAAGCGTGTGAATGATTTGCTTTCGTATCGTTTTGAAAGTCTAAATTAGACAGCATTGCAATGAATGGACCATGCAATAGGTATAAAGAACCCAGAGCTTTCGACGAGATGGAGCAAATGCTTTTTGATTATTCTTTCTTGACCGGAGAAAAACTGTCTACTGTACAATTTAGGATTTCACAGT
This sequence comes from Meta bourneti, assembly GCA_933210815.1. Taxonomy (NCBI): domain Eukaryota; kingdom Metazoa; phylum Arthropoda; class Arachnida; order Araneae; family Tetragnathidae; genus Meta; species Meta bourneti. The sequence goes on along the minus strand of OW119923.1, from coordinate 74,355,440 downwards.
TCAAGGTTGGGTTGTTTATCGTGGCACGGAAAATAATCTTTCCTTGAAATTTAACTGTTTGCACGCAATTGCAGACATGGGATTTTTGTAAGCATCCTGTGATTATGAGCTAAACAGTTAATAGCAATGAACCAGTAGTTGGTAGGAAATTTGAAAATTTGATTTTAAATGATAATAGGTCATTCAATTTCTAATGAAATGACGATGACTTGAAGGAGAGCTATTTGGAACGAATTAAATTTTTAAACAGTAAAAATAATTGGTACAGATAAGATTTTAAATTAAGCTAAAGTTTTGTCTGCATAAAATTCCATACAATAAACTTTATTTTTAAATTTTAATGGCTTTAAGTTTTGTTTAGGTGCATAAAGCAATGGTGGGTTGAAAATAAGCAAACAATAAGGAAAAGGTCATCAGAATAGTTGCCCCACTTTAAAGAAACGAAAATATTTTTTATCTTACGCCAGGCTTCAGCCTTTTTTTGTCATAAGTCTCTCTCTAGCAACTCATTGTAGTTTAGAAACAGGAATAAAATATGTAACTCTATCAGCACATAGCATTATTCAATGCGACTTCAGTATGATCTGGGCAACTATTGAGGTGAGTTCGTATAATGCCTTAAAAGCCATACGATGGCAAGTTTGACATACTAATTAGGAAAAGGTGATTTTGCAAGTAGTCGTGTATTATGAGGACACGAAAACAAGCGACACCTATAGCTCTCGGTAGATCCTGTAGTAACTGAGACCTTAGCAAGGAGTTCCAGTCTTGATCCTTAGCTATGCCTTTGTAAGTAATAAGTCGAGAGTGCTTGATCTTTTATTTATAATCCTTGAAACAAAATTGTAGATTTTAAAACAGGGATTTAACACTGCCTTTAAAAACTCTAGGATCATGACTCGATGACTAAATGAGAAAACTTCGTGTTAATAAATTTCTAGCAAGATGCTATTTAAGATCATGCTCCTCCGAAATTTATCTCTTCTTGCCCTCTTTGGTTAGACTTTTATTTAACTTTCTGCGTGGAAAGAATGGAACTGAAACTACCGTTCGACAAAAATTACTTGTATTCTATTTTTTACAATTTTAAAGAATATTGCTGAAATTCTGAGCAGGTCTGCAAAATGTGCAGATGAGAAATTACAGGAACATTTAAAATGAAATTAAAAATTACATGAACAATTTCGTCTACAATTACCCTCTTTCTACAATGCATAATTCTATTTTATTTCAGTAATTATAAGCATAATAGTAAGAAATCTCTCTCAGATGACGAAAAAGCTCATCATTTGAAAATGAACAATTTAACTTCAAATATCAACCTATTACGAAGATTATTAATCTTAGAAAAAATGGATATACATTAATCCCAGAAATTAAATATAGATTGAAAGAAAGGATAACTTAGGTGTAGGTTGTTACAGAAGATCAGTCTGGAATTTTAGATTACCGACAAAATTCGTTTATAGGTCATGTAACAGTACAAATTACGAGCAGAATCGTTATTAACCTACATATTTTTCAGAGTACCTATCAGCCACACCCCTAAATACCTTACTCTTCCCTTCAACATAGCGCATTTTCTGGAATTCCACATCGCGTGCCACGAAAGAATCACCCCAGCTTATCACCATGACCCCTGTCAACCCACTTTTCACCCAAGGTTCTTCAGAAGTCTCTTTGATATCTTTGGCCCCCGCTTTTTTCCAAAACAGAGATTTCAGCTGCTGATAGCTTCCGAGACTCGGAAATCGATGGACTATATTATTTTCCGCTTTCGGAGAAATTCGGAAATTCGCCCGTCGTCCCTGAGAGCGTTACACAACGGGTTTCCACTTCAAAAACCCGATCACGTTCTTACGCTTTTTGAGTGTAATCCTTGAGCGTTTCTGGACTTACAAAACAAGACGGCTGTTCTTGGAGAGGTTTTTTTCGTACACACGCTTCTCACTTCCTCGGGTTTTTTTGTTGTCTTGTGGAAGTTCAGTTTAGGAGTGGTGGTTTTGTGCCTTAAAATATTTTCGGGGAATTCGTGATTGGAAAATAAACTGGTTTCGAAGCCGACGTGGGTTCTCGAGTCTCTTTGGGAAGAATTCCATTCTCCGAAGTGACTGTTATTTATAAATAGGAGAAAATGTTCTGAAAACCGCAATGACGCAGTTCTGCAAAGTGAATTAATTCCATCTCTGCATAATTTGTGTACTTTAATAGCTAATATAGCAGATGGTATGTTTCGAGAAAATACCGGAAATTTTAGGTTCGATAAATGTATATTTTGTGACATTATATACTTAGTAATTTTTAATTTGAAAGACAAAATCGAATTTAATAATGTGGATAAGTTTGGCAAATACGAGAGGGAATTTCAGAGTTGACAAATACAAGAGTTTACGAAGGTCTTACTTCTGTCTAAATGGCTCTCGTATGATACATATTGGGGTTACTTTAAAATGTAGTTTATCACCGTTGTGGTAACGTTGGCATTTAATCTAATCGATGTTGATCAATCTTAGTCAACTCGGATTTTAGTCTTTGAAATTTTTACTGGCGAAGATCTGAAATCGTATTCGAAAAGCAAGTCAACTGATGTAACGTTCAGAATACGTACAGGAAAAACATTTCCCCACCTATATTTAGCTTGACAGGAAATGTCTCTCATACGAGGCTATTCAAGAAAACCACTTCCTTGAAAATGATAGATAAAATGGATGCATACCAAAGCAAAATATAATTTTCAAGTCAAGTATATGGTTGAAATTTAATTGTTGGTTTATGTAAGCGTTGCACGATTTTGCGGTACACAGCAAAAATATTTTCTCTCAATCCTTTTGAAAGAAAAAAAATCCAAATCTCTCAAATCTTTCAATTCTTTTGAAAGATTTTATTTCGATGACATGAGTTTTCTTAATCAACAATATATTTCTTATATTTTCATCTTTACAAATTATAACGTAACCATACGTAATTTAAATAAACTGGTTAGAGTTCATATTCGCAATGGATGTAGTATATGAATCAAAATTACGATTGCATCTAACTAATCAAACAGGAAAGATTACAAAAGTTAAGTGCTCCCTTTTCTACCTTAGAAAGAAACTTATCTACATGCTATATGAAATATTTTCTGCACTATTTCCACAAAACTATTTACTAAGGCAATACCATTTGTTTGCAGAAGGAAGTATTTATTCTCTGATCTTCTGAATGAACCTTCTATGAGGGAAGCTATCTCCTTCTAGAACATATGACAATAACAAGGAGTTTTGAGTTAAATGGCTAACAAATGAAATACATGGACGCAGGAATAGTATGTATGATTTAAGAAAGTCCCACGTGCACAGGTAAAGATATAATCCACAATAAAATGTATTCTTGGAAACTTTGTCAACCTTTGCAAGGACTTCAGCCAAAGCTATGATTTATTTATATTCACGATCAAATAAAACCCATTCGGTCGAAACGAAGGTCTTGTAACAATTCCCGTATCAATTAATTTCTCTTTGCTATTTGCATTTTCCTTCAAACTAATTCCCTAATTATTTTCAGAAATTTGTGAATCGGAATGACGCCACATGAAAAAGTATACCGAGAAGAAAATGGTAGCATCGTTCACAGAGACCTACTCTGGTGACATACGCTGAGCAGTTTGATGCCTAGAGAAAGGGATTTTCTCTCGAGGTGACCCATTTTCAACAGTTTGTGACGTGACGGCAATAAAAATGGACTTTCGCTGGACGATCGATAGCCTCATTCAACGTTTCTGCTACAGAAAATGAAAGTTAATCTCCCTTTTCCGAGAATAAAATAAAAGGAAGGCAATGTCATGTGTGAAAGTAATTGAGAATTTAAAGCCGCGCACGGCTAAAAAGTATCTAAGCAAAACTTTTTTCGAAAAGTGGGCTACAACCAGATGTATTTTTACATCGTAAATCGTGATAAAATTTCAGGAAGTACTTATTATTTATTAAATGGCGATTCTTTTTACATGGCAATATTACAGTATTCTGTATTCTGAACAGTCTAATAGTAATGCTCCTTACAGGTTTAACGGGGCCTCCGTGACTCAGTGGATTTGAGCACTGAGCTAGGAACCTGCGAGTTGTAGACGGGCAGGTTCTCCGCTTTGGGTGCATTTCTCTCTTCTCCGTCAGTAAAACTTTGTTGGGTCCTTGTTTGAGTATGTCCTTTATTTGATGTTGCCTGTCTTGTTTTTGGTTATCCCATAAGTTTGGTAGTCAACTTAAGTATACGATCATCCAATATGCATTTTGAAACAGATTATTTTAAATTTTACTAGAAAGTATTGAGATGCGTTAGCTTTTTAGTAACTCGTCTTAAATTTTGAATAATTAAATTTAGGTTACTACTTGGTAAGATGTACTACACATTGTTTTAAACTGTAGGAAATAATTACAATTTTATCCAACTAATCGCACAGGAAAGATTTGTAAAAGGTGAGAGTTCTCTTTTCCACCTTGGAGAGTAACTTAGCTACCTATTGTTACGAAGAACTTGAACAATACGAGTGAAAAACAAATTCATGGAAACATAATTTCCTTTTTTTCCAACGTAAAATATTTTCTACTACACTATTTCCACGAATTTTTTCTAAGGCCAATACCATTTGTTTGCAAGAGGAAGTATCCTATGAATGACTGGCTAAATTTGATGTTTTATACAGATATTTCTAAAGAAGGAAGTTGCGTTTTTTTTTGTTTTGATCAAAGCTAATGACTAGTAGCTAATTCATCCGGTCAGTCACCAGTTGAGAGAAAAGAATAACATTACTTAAGAACATTTATTTATTTTTCTTTCATTGCATTTTAGAAAATACCTTTCTCAATGGAAATTAATATTTCTTGTAATGTACAAAAACATGTTTTATGATTTGGCGTGGGGAATTCAGGTTATTTTCATGTCAAACTTTTTAAACCTTTAAAGGTAGATAGTCAATTAACGTCTCACAGGAGCAACACAACGGGTTATTTTAGGTCAGGGATCAATCCCAAAGATAAATATCTGAGGATAACACCTCGTAATTTTGAACCATTGACAGATGATGAAGTCAACACCTGAGCTGACACCCCACTCTCCAAACTTCCACACCACGTCAACATATCCTTAAAGAAAAAAACCAGTATTATCTGGTTCTGATGGTTTCTAAATTTAACCTAACGGAATTACTTTAAGAGAAAAAAGAGTTGAGGAAACATTTGAATGCTGCATGCGTTATAGTAGTATGCATTTAAAAGCTCCAATAACCATTACTTGTGTAACAAATGGAATCGAGTTTTGAATATCGCGGAAGCTCTTTTTCTTTGATTTCGATGAATGGGTGCAAACAGTTTTGAGACGCTTTTTTTACTGACACAATTTTCAAGTGACATTCAAGATAACAGAACCTTACCCTGTTGGTCATTACAAAAGAAAATAAGACTTTAAGGCATTGAATCTTTTCTGTGCACAATGTTAATATCTTACGCGTGAAAATAATGGAGTGAGCAAAGCTGTGAAAAAATGAGAAGATTGGTAGACAGGAAAAATCGTGCTTTCGTTGGATGTGAGTTTTTATTTTTGTTTGAAAATAGGTTAGTTTTCCCCTTTGTTCTATTGGATTCTCCCAAGCAAGAATAAAAGCGAATCACATCGACATACATGCTCCGTTACTGTGATTTAAAATTGCGGAAGTAAAATAAAGCAGTTACAATATGAATGATTTCTAACCCGCCTTAAGAAATGGAGGATGTGTTTGACTTCAAGTAAACTTTGCAATTGTCAACGATGTTATTAGAAGTTAAAGAAACATCGGTTATATTTGCTTAATGAAGGACATATTTTAAATAATCTTATGCATATCTATCAAAACAGTAACTCACTCAACTTGATGCTATGCTATTTATCCCCTAGAGAGGATTTTCTATGTTTTTCACTATACTTCAACAATGAAATATGAATTACTTGGTTGAAGTTGTAGTGAAGATAAAATCTTTCTATTTACCATACCCAGAATTTTTCGACTGAAGATAGTTGAAGTTTATCCACACAAACCCTGTGTGTATTATATATCAAAATAAAAGGGGGATAAATCCTTTAAAACGAAGGCCATTTATTGTAAATAGTCAAATATTTTTACATTTGTAAATTAATAAAAAATGACAGAAATTTATTGGGAAAAAGTATTCATACACACAAAACAGTCTTATTTTACTCGATTAAAAAGTATTTAGTTACCATAATAACGACTGAGTGCTTAGTCTAATGCTTTCTCGTTTGATTCTATCAATAAGTTTGTTAAATCCTGCAATTTTGTCTAAAATGAGCGCTAAAACAGATGAAACACTCATCGAAGATACCCCAGAGAAATAGCTTTAAACACTTTAAAATTGTTTAGTGATAGATCAATATTATGTCATGTATGCAATACAAGGGGAAAGTCATGCTAATATACATTACATCGTAAATAAAATTTTTAAATCTTCAACTATGAAAAAATTGTCAATCTGACAGATCGTTTAAATCATGTAAGAATGACGCAAGAAATATTTTGAAAAGTAAAATCCTTTTGGAAATTCTTATTTAATTGCATCATAAATAAAAGAAACTGATGGAGAAGTTCACCCCAATGAAACTCACTAAAGGGAGCTTGATATATACTTATGCAATAAGACTGAAACCTTATATCGATGTTAGAGATAGATATTGGATGTTGCAACATTCATCACAGCAAACGCAATGGATTTTAGAAACAAGCTGCAGTTTTGGATGCAGGTGAAGTTAATATTTTCACAATCAAACAGATGAGAAATAGTTTGGAGGAAGATAGTAAGGTATTAAGAAAAAAAAAGAATTCAAACATTCGTTAAACTCATCCACAAAAACGTAATGACATAGTGATACATGATCGTAAACGGGGTTGGAAATTTTCAAATAATTTATGATATCAACCAATCAATATTGGTATTTAAATATTTAAAAAAGTATTTGAAATAAAGTGCACAGTAACTTAATCTTTCTTAAAGTTACTACTTCTAGCAATGTAATGGTCCCAAACACTACTAGATCTGTGAACAATTGCTTTACATTACATAATACGAACTATAAATGCAGATACCAGGCATTAATATCATCGAGTTTACTCGGAAAATACGTAACCGAAAACTTCATAGACGCTTAATAGCTAATCGACATGATCTTAAACGAATGTTTGTAAGACAATTTATGAGGATGTGTGCTCAAATTTTTATAATTAACTTCCTAGACTTCTACACGTAATCATTTAACTTGCGGATACTTTATAGAATGTTAATCCCCACTCTTTGTAAATAATTCTGAGAAAAATTAACGCCTGAATACTTTCTCCCTTCAATGTTTACATTACATGCAAAATTTGCTTATCATTTCAGGATAGTTTCATCGTCTCACATAAATTGTATTATATCAAAATTCCATAGATTCTATGTATTATATCCGAATTCTATAGATTCTATGTATTATATCCGAATTCTATAGATTCTATGTATTATATCAGAATTCTATAGATTCTATGTATTATATCAAAATTCTTTTATTTTGAAGTTAAAGAAATATTTAAAAGGAATAATTTTTCACAAAAGCTTTAATTATTTTCGTTCAATCTAACTATCGGAAAACTTTTTCCACTTCTGTATAAGTATATTTGAAGTACTTCTACGAAGAGAAAGAAAGAGATATTATTTAGTCTAATTTATTACTGGTTTTTTACATCAGCGTCATCTTTTTCAACCATATCATGACAAAGCTTATTATATTAGTTATCACATGATCCAGCTTTTATTCTAATCCAAGCAAGTCTGCCTTTTTTCCTTCTGATAGGAATGTAGTAAATGATTTGAATTTCCAGTCCATTACTATCATTAACCTTCTTAGAGTAAACAATTAGATATAATCGTTGGAATTTCATGCAACCAGTATGAGTCAGAAATAGTAAGAGAAAAATGTAAAAAAAATTAGCTGAACTCATTATGTGTTGAGCAACACATTTGGAGTACATATTTTCTCAAAAGCGTCGACTTGGTATATGATTCGTATTTTAGAAACTTTCATTTATGATAAAACTAAACGCCACTCTAATAGATTACCGAAATTAATGATGAGATATTTAGAAGTAAAATCTTTCAAACACATTCTCAATACTTCAACAGAAGTATAAAAATGGCGTTTTGCTTTATCAAAAATGTTTTTTATGTCTAATTATATCCACTGCATTGAAATTTGGGTAAAAAATTGTTTCAGAAATACTTATGTATTTAAGAGTAAAATTTATTTGCAAATAAAAACAATAATAAGTATTAAAATGTCACCACAGACTATATTACTTCATAAGATTATTGAAAAATGATATTGATTCTTAAAATAGCTGTTAACTATAGTTTTGATAGTAAAATAAGTGAAAAATTGTATTATAGGCAGCAAGCTTGTAATATTTCATTACAAGAGTATATTTTCGTAAATTTCAAGACTTTGAATTTTCATAGTACTCAATATCAAAAGTTCATTTCTTTAATAGCACCTTCCAAGGAGAAGAAATATTATCTTATGTACCATCACCACCCATGTACCGTCACCTACTATCCACCTTCACTTAAATATATTCCACCACCTCCTATGTACCTTCACCTTCTTTACACCTTTCTTAAATAATCTTACCTCTTATACTATAGAAACCCCTCATTTTCAACGAGAATTTGTCTTTGGTGTTTACAAATCGATCTATCAATCTATAAATTTGGTAACGAACTTTCCTGTTGCTAAGACACCTCAGCTAGTTTATAACATCTTGAGTGCAACAGTACAGAAAATTTCTGAAAGAAGATGTTAATTAAGGAATAATCGTGTAACAATTTTCTGAAAATTAAGATATTAAGTTAATTTTTAAGTGAGTAAAATATGGCAGTCACATGATTTCAATCCATGGTTGAATAAACAATCATAACATTGTTGTTATGAACGTGTTACAAACAGATATTAAGCAACATAGTTTTTGTATATTCTGATATTGTTTTCATCGAGTTTAGGCAGGTTTAATTTTTCATACCATTAAAATGATTTGATACACCAAAATCTAACAAAAATGCAAGATTAATACCTATAATAATAAACAAATTATGTAAATAACTTTAAAAATAAAATATAAAAACGTAAAATCATGTTAAAGTTGATCATTTTAATCAACATATAGACTTAATATGCAAAACCGCTTCATAATAAGATGCTATACATTAAATTGAGAAATTTAAACACCATCCTACCATAATTACTAATGTAATTAAATGCGTTGAAACATTGTTTCTGTTATAATAAAGTTGCTGTTCCACACGTTTCAAAAATTAAGAAACGAATAGTGTAAAATAGTAGCTAATATTAGAAAAACATGGATACAAAATAATAAAATTTGTTTCAATTTAAAATTTAACTAGTAAATAGCATATTTAAGACTGTAAATAAATTTCAGACCTTTTGTTTATGTTTCAGTGTTTGTCAACATCTTTGAATCAAAGCCTGGAATACAACTTCAGTTACTTTCATTACTGCAATTACATAATTATTCACCGTCCTTGACATGGTTTGGTTGGCGCTCTTAACTCTCAAACACTTCTTCCAATCGGTCATGCACTAAGTTCTTAAACCTCGCTTAGACAAGCATCATTGCGCCAATATCAGATTTGGACACGTTTTAAAATAGAAAAAGATAATTCAGATTTCCCATTTCAAATAAAAGTATGGAAATTGTTATTCTGGATTTCTTTTATCGTATATATACATTATTGTCCAGTGATTTTGCTATTGTTAAATTATCTGTTTGTTAAATTATTTAAGCATTTGAATAATAGTTTCCGCACATTAAAAAGCTTTGAAAAAAAGCGTTTGTTTTTCTATTCTATTCTCTCTGTGTACTTAGTTTTAAATTAAATTTTAAAATGATTTTTTTGTCACTTAAAATGATTAAAGTACCTTAAACCAATGGTGAAGAATTTTTGATACCTATAGGTTTTTTCAAGTTGTGTTTATAAGTTTGTAGTTAAATGAAAATTAAAATAAGAACTTTATCTTTCGACTTTGAAATAGTGTTCTAAAAAAGTAAAACAATAAAATTTAACCAAATAGTTTAAATAAAAAATTATTAAGAAATCTGTTGGTAGTTTGTTATTTTATCAAAGCATTATAATTACCAGGTCAAGAATTAAAGTGGTTTGAATTCATCTTAATATCGCAATGTAATTCTTAAAATTTCTTGGAACATAAACTCAAGGAATGAGATAACTTTACACTCATAAAAATATACGAGGCGTTGCCACACTTGAGTACTTTCATTTTAAACAAACCTCGTCTAATACCAACTTTATATACTACTGAAACACACAAAAGCTCTTTATGTAAAAAATGATTAATGTTCCATATATTGTTCTTGCATATTTAGTCAAACACAAGGCACATAAATCCAAATTCAAATACAAAACATTCTAATCATAAGTTTTTTTAAAATTTGAACTTAAAAAAAATTAAAATTGCCTTTTGAATTAGGAAAAGTGAATCTAGATGAACAATTTTGATTCGTAAGTCATGTATTTAAAACTAATGAACCATGTTTGGTAGAATGGAATTGATATTTTAAATTTAAAATCCAAGTATGATAGATATGTTAATCGTTATAAACATTCCTGTTTCAAAAACGCTTTAAAATAATAATTGTGAAAAAGTTGAACCATTTCAATTTGAAGCAAATGGTTTAAATTTTAAATAAAAATATATAAATATGTTAATCTTTAAAAAATATTCATGCCTAAAAATTCTAAAATAGTCGTTTGGAGAAAATTCTGAGTAGTTGAACCACTACAAATAGAAGCAAACGTCCTATTTCGAATTTCAATTCACTAAAAATATATTAATATGAATTATAAAAAATATTCGTCTAAAAAATTCAATAAATAGTTTGGGGAAAGTTCCGAGTAATTAATCAATTTTAATTCGAAGTCCAAATATCATTTCATGTTACTCAACGCCAGAGTAAAATATTCCGAATCAAAATAAACGAACATGAATTCCAAATACAACTTACGATATATCGTGGTTTTCTTCAATTCCGATCAAGAACAGAAGCGGATGAGGAGAGCTTCTCTTGAATCTGAAGACAAAGGACCGTTCCTACCTGGAGCTAGTTTCAAAATCGCGCCACTTCAGCGTTTCCCTTCTCACGTGTCGCGGAGGGGAAACCTAAGAGGAAACTACTTTCTTTCTCACCTATCTAGTAGAAACGATGTCCTCTTACCTGCCTTCTTGTTCGAAGGTTACCAAACCGCCATCTAGCGGCCTCCACACACTTTTCCTGCTGGGCAGGAGAAATTGGGTTTTCACTCCTGGATGGATCAATTGCCCCTACAGCAGACTAATTATGATATAAAAGATAAAGGCAGGTCCAGGCAGCTCGGCCAAGGTGATTAATAGCCGCTGTAATCCAAATCAAACGGCTTATTTTTCTTCTTTTTTTTGGACCTTTGTGCACAGGAAATAGTTTGCAGAGGTTGTGATGTCCTTTAATACCTAAATGCTTGCGAATGAGCACCCTTGAGATTTAGAAGTCCTATTATAATCGTGTTCTATCAGGAAATAAAAATTTCACCTTCAAAGCTGTAAATATATGGATTGTTTTGGAATGGACGGGTAATGTTTTGATTGTTCAATTGGGCTAAATCACTATTCGAAGCATTTTCGTATCATTCGTGTTTCTATATATACGTTTTATACAATTACTGGTATTTATAAAATGATGAAAGATAAATTCACGAGGATAATTCTATTTCTTTGATTGATTGATGATGGCTTGAAACGATTAACATAAATTTTTTGAATTATTAAATTCATTCATTGATTGGCGTGATAATATCGATCCCATTATTGAGAGCATAAAGAAAGCAATTCCAAGTGGCAATTAATATGCATAAGAACTGTAAGAAATATTTACACCTCTTTCAATTTTACTCTTCCCTAAATTATAGTAAAAAATATTCGGAACAAGAAACATCACATTGAACCATTCCAATAGTGGTTGATGTTTAACTGAAATAATAATTCTATGTGAACTAGATTGGAATACCAGCTTTTAATACTAACTTTTTCAGAAATACATTGAATCTTGCAGACTCATGCATAGTATCTGCGCTCAGCTTTCTTAATGCTGATATCTATTTATGGCAAAGTGTCGTTACTCGCATTTCATATCTAATTTCAATCCATTTATAATGAATATAGTTCCATAAACGGATTTCATACTTCTTAATGGAATAAAAAAGCATCGAAAAATATATCACATTTCTTTTTATACTGGTGACAATTCATATTTCCAATAAAATATATTGTTAAAAAAGCATACTGCAGTCATGCTACTACAATTAGATTACAAACGTTTACTTCAATTTCCACCCATTCCCTTGCTCAAAGACCATCTGATATTTTTCGGCTATTATCACTCATATTTCTTTACTGCACTATCTTCCGGGTTTCTCATTGCTTTCCGTAATCAGACTTCTGAAGAATTTCATTGAATGGCAAGCTCTTCCGTGTAGTTTTAGAAATATTACGCACCTCCAATAAAAGTATACTTGAGCTAAGGGTCAAAATTGATGAATGAATCCCGTAAGGATCGATTTTATACTGTTTATAAGCGTTGCTAAGATTTGACAATAAACAAAGTATCGTCGATTTCTGTTCCACATATGTTAATGAAATATATATGGAAAGATAATCAATACGAAATTGTTTTAAATTGTAAGAAATCACATTTTAAGTTAGATACAGTTTTCTTAGTCAGATTATGTTATGCATCGTATATCTAATACTACTAACTACTAATTAGTGTTGATGTAATTTATGGATAGAGTTTTCGTATTTATTTTAAATTACACTTTAAACTATTCATTTTAAAACAGAACATTTAGGAATAACTAACGACCACTTATAAGCCAAGTAAAATAATCTGTGATATGATAAACATAAAAATATATTAATGCTGAAACATTAAACAAAAATGCATCTGAATTTAAGACATCAATCAAATGTTTTACCAAAATATTTTCCATTAACATTAATACAAATTTTATTTAAAAACAAGACATTTTTTCGAAATAATACAAATATAGACACATTTATGTCTATTGTTGGTTCTGAAAGAAAATTGTTAAAATCTTAACGCCCCCAAAACTCTTGTTGAAGATTATAACGAATGAACCATTCATGTTTAAGATAACATTAAAGTTTGCTTTTTAGAAAAATCGTTTTACCTTTATGAACAAAAACTTACTAGTTGACGATGTAACCTTGCATTCATATAATTAATCATAAACATTATCGAAAAGAACAGTGATTTCAGTTCGAACAAAATTATTCTGTACTTAATGTGCACTAAAGATAGATAGCTATTTTTAGAGGTTGATACCAGTTTTATACATACGTAGAATTTACATATTTCAATCTGTGTTTAAACATGTGATTTGACATTTTTATATTATTTGTAAATGACAAAAATATGCATGTTAAGGGCAAAATTATGTTGAATTCTAATGTAACAGAGCTTGTATAGATGATTGCATGTGATTTTAACTTGGCGAATTAATTGTTAAAGTCAATGACTCATATCCTCAGATACTTGACTATAAAGGGGCATACAATACTGAATACACAAGTTCGTTTAAACTGTACTATTAAATAATCAATTAATCAATTACAACGTATGTATTCTCATTAAGGTATGAAATTTTATTCTTAATGTAACGAATATTAAAAGCAATTCCTCTTTTTAAACTCATAAAATCAATAGCAAATGAACCAAAACATCATCCTATGCTTTCTTTTTGGAAAAATTCATTGAAAGGGTTAAATAGTACTAATGTATTGTGAGTCAGAACTGTTCCACAATTTTCCTAGAGGAATAAAAATTATTTCGACTTACTAATGCTTCAATTTATTACATATATGAACAATCTAGAATATCTAATTGCTATTTAATAATTACAGACAGTGCAATACAACACAAAAACTAGTTATAATGCATAAATAACACAAATTGCAATTATTATATTGCTGTAAAGTAACGTACTTCGAATTTTAATGTTAATGAAATGAAATAAGTGAAGCACTGTAATTATTGTATTGATAGAATAGAACGAGTATTTTTAAATTAACCGGTATTAAAATATGTACATGTGCCATACTCTGCATAATCTTGAACCTTGATATTCTATTTTAACCCTCCTGGTTCCTGTGGTGGCTTATCTCCGTGTCGAAAACCACCCTCTAGTGGGCAGCCTCTAATGTAAAAACCTGTTCCAAACAGTCACCAGTTCTAGGCAAGGAACAATTTGTTTTCCTACTTGGATAGTCATTCCCCTTAGAGTAATTGGGAAGTTTTGTCTCGACAAGATATCTCATCATTAGCAAATTTATCCAGATCTTGAACGAGATATCTAGTCGAAACTATTTGGAGGGTTAAAGTTTATTCACTGAAATTTGAATTCATGAGAACACTGAATTTTTAGTGCGGATCAATAAAAATAGATAATTACGATACGCGTTTTCCAGTTGGAAGATATTTGCTTACTTTTCGGTTTAAAGCCAAAACAAGATTGAAACACTTTATTTATTCATCCTTGAAGTGTAATTGAATAATTAAGTTTTAACGCATGACTTATTCTCGGGCATTTTAAGTTTATAATTGCCATGTGGCCTTACGACTATTTATAGTTCAGAAAACGAAGATTAAATTTTTCTTCTAGAAATGAGTTTTACAATTTAATTCTCTTTAATTTGGATTCTACTTTCAACAAACGAATTGAAGTGGATTGCGTTTATTAGTCATATTCAACGATCTTATATTTCATTATCAAGTATTACTCAATAACAGTTTGTTACATGTGAAAATATGCAAATCGAACGAATAAGGAAATCCTTTTGGCATTGATATTTCACTTGAAGATCACCACTCGAGCAAAGAGGTCACTGTACAATCATGCAATGGGAAAACATTGTGGTTGAAAAGTGCCGAAAAGATCAAGCCTTTTCAAGTATGGACATCGAGCCGTTTAATCCGTTTCGCCATGTTTCGTGGAATCGAAGTTCAATATTTTCTTCTTGTAAACAACATGGCAACGGATGAAATGATTCAACCTCCATTGTGAATTCTGAAGAAGGAATTGTAAAGTGTAAAACCTCTTCGGGTTGAGACTCGAGACGGAATTCACGGGTGATTAACATGCCTTGAAAACATCCAAGAACATAATGGATTAGTGTTCTCAAGTAGGGAAGTAATCAATCATGAAGAAAAGAATTATCAATTCTGTGCATAAGGAAAGCAAAGATGTATATGATAATTTTCAATAATGGATGGTCATGCATGTTAAAACAGGCTTAGGATTCAAATGAAACATTGTCACTATAATCTTTTTAAATCAAGAACACATTGTGATAATTTTGCGCGTGTGATAATTTTCTTTCCTGAGAATATAACGGCAATTTTTTTAATCTTGTATTGGTTTTTGTTTAAATGAATTATTTATCAATTTATTTTTAAATATTTTTTGTCTAATACCCGGCCAATTAATTTAATATTTCCAAGAATTGGCACCACAAGGGTGGATTTTGTGAATCGCATTGTATCACCCTAGTGCACCACGAGGTTCACGTTACACCTCACATTCTTATAATGTATTCTAAGCATAACCCATTTATAGAGAGGCCACACTTTCATTCAGAATGGACAAACATCCATGCCCTACTCCGGATTCAAACCAGTAACCTCTCTTTCGATCCAGAGGCAAGCACCTAGACCACTAAATAGATTGATTAGCTGTTATTACAACAACACTGTTATTGTTTACAGTTTTGTTTGCTTATAATTTTTCAATGTTGTTAGACTTGTTTACTCACACGACTAAACAGGTTTAGAAAAATTTCAGTCAATAAATTGCATTTATGGAAGGAAATGCATATTCGACAGCCACAAAAACGTATTTTTATTCTTTTTATGAATTGTTGGTGATAACTAGTCAAAAATCTTTGAAACAGAATTGAAATGAAAAATTTCCTTTGGAATTTTTAATCTCGAAATTACCCCTTTTGAAAAAAGTAAAATTACCCAAACACGTGTACGTAATTCTCTTTGATTTAAATACATGAAATATCTATCTAAGGGATCAGCTTGCATGGTCACTTACAAGGAAAGAATACCAATAGATTTTGTCAATCTAAACCATGAACACTTAAAATCTTTAAACTAGCTCCTAATTCTGTTAATTGAACATTTGCGTTGCAAAGAATTGAACAATCAGTGTGCTAAAAAGGGTCATGAGAATAAGTTTGATTAGTCTCTTACGCTAAACAATCTGTATGACATCATTATCATCAGTATTGATTCCTCAAAAAAATGATAAAGTTTAAGGTAAAACTCAGTAAAAAATTCAGTCTTTTATACTTTTATTGTTTTAAATGCATTGAACTCTTTTAGAAATGTGATCTGATCTACTTTATATGCTAGCAGTTTATTTTTAAAACATTCCTTTTAATGTAACTCCGATATGAATCATGCAAGAGCATTTGGATAGCGGACGTAAAATCTTCGCAGCCCTTCTGGTTTGTTTACACTAAAACTCCCTTTCATAAGAGACTGTCACATGGCTTCCATCATTGAAAATTTTTAAATTTTCAACGCAATGACCTTTGCTAATCTTTTTACTTCGCAGATATGCTTATTTAATCATCTACTTTTTCAGTCCTTCCTCATAAATACACCTTTTTCCAATCCTGGTTTATTAAACATCTTTACTCTTGGATATGCCATTTCCAGTATTTTGATAATGATCACTGATATCATTTGTCAAAAACCTATAGTCGGAAGAAAGTCTACAAGAAAGATTTGGAGACATTTCATTGTAACTGAAGTTGGTTGGTTGATTTTGCTTTATGGAGTGAGATTCAAAGTATATTATGCCTCAAGTAGCGAGTCACCTTTATATTATCTGAATGTCTTTTTGAAATCCACCGGATGTACTAGAGTACACTAAGGTGCATAAATGAAAGCCAGCAAGTATGAGAAAATTTTTCGGCCTTTCGTGGACACTCATCTGAGACAGCTACTTTTGTGAGGAGGTCAGCTTCGAGGTTCCCCATCCAAGACATCCATCCCCAAAAGTACTCTTGCAAGCCTCTTTCGGCGATATATTTCAAATGAATGCGGTCTAATTTTGTATTTCCTATTTCCCCTTAATGCTTGTTTCCTTTCAGGATTGACCCGGACCGTTACCAATAGTTCGTTGCGTTGCTCTAGTGTCTAGTAGTAATTCAACTACCTACCATAAAGTTTGTACAGGAAGTTTTCAAGCATCCTATATTTTAACACGTAAGATAATATCCTATAGATGGCAAACTTACACTTATAGCAAAATTTTTAACTCATCTGGTGGTTGTCTCCACTAGGTATCTCGTCATTAGCAAAACTGATCACATCTTGATGGACTATATGTCTCGTCCTTAGAAAAACCCGATCAGTTCTTGATCTTATCATCATCAAAAATAGGCAATATTTTGATGATGAAATATCTCATCATTAGCAAATTTTATCGGATCTTGATAGAAGTGATATCTCGTCGAAGCCACTTGGAGAGTTAAAACTGTAGCGTTTTTATGGATTGGATGAATTCGTCTCAGTAGACGGAAGAAAAACCCGTAATTCATCGTCTTCTGGAATGCATTATGTAATCATCGTGTTTAGAGTTTAAATGTTGTTCCATTACACAATTTAATTTTATTAGAGCAGGTGTCATTAACTTTTAAAATAGGTTAAAACTGAACGAGAGCCTATTTTAGATTTTAACTTACTTTTAAAGGACAAAACAAACTTTCAAAATAATTGATTGAATAACGCAAATGCTTGAATTGTAAAATTAATGATAAATTGTTTAGTCTGGCGAAAAAGATATTTGTGTTGGGTTTTCGAGACAAAATCGTTTATAACATAATCTGTCTTCCTGTTCTTTAGATATAGGCCTCTTGATTTCTGGTAGACATGTGAAGGATAATAAGGATAATTTATTCATCAAAAGTTGTAACTGTGAAGTGGTGAAGTTAAGAACTATAACTATTGCAACTGAAACCAATGCAGAAAATACTTTGAAACATCACTATTTAGCATTAATATCAGATAAATTTCTCTGTTCGAAGGAAAATGAGAAAATCTTAGTTTTTCGAACCATCTTTTTGGAACAATGCTTAGTAGCATTGTATATTCTTAACTCATAACAGAATTTTATATATAAATTTTTCATCTCTGTACATGACTAATAAACCTGCATGATATTGTTTTTAACTATTGCAAAATTATTCTTCGAAGTACATAGTTATGAAACAACTTTCCATTGAACTCGTTGGTTTATTTAATGTGTTTGTGGTCAGAGTAATTTAAAACACTAAAGTAATCCGCAATTGAAGACTCGAGAATCATTCCATTCTTCAAAAACATGTTTTCACCACGAAGACATGTTAATTTCAAATTACGCATAACATCCGGTCTCTTGACGTACGCCACGAAAACCTTGTCAGGGATCAATGTTTTACGCACTGGGACATCCTCCTGCTCGCAGAAATGCAAAAGTCCCGTGCATCTCAATTTCCTGGTTCAGTCATACTGCATCAACTACCGGTGACTAAACAGGAGGAAACGAAAAACTAGGTATTTTCTATTTACATCAAGGACAATTTAGGTTCCGCTGTCTAAATGAGTAAAAAAATATTTGTTGAACTCAATTATAAAATTTGTTCTCCTTTTTTCCATCCAACAATTTTATGCATGTTTTAGGATAAAGCGTTGGGTTTGTTTAGGTTTTATGGTGGCTTGTTGCACCAAACAGAGTACAAAAGTCAAGCAAAAAATAACGTCAATGGGAAAAAAGAGCGATTGGGTACTAGAGTAGTGGGATGAAAGAAAAGATCGCAAGAGTATCCCGGGAACGCGACCCCCTTGTTTACTGAAGGCAGTAAACCCCATGGGAAAAGAAAATATCATTAGGACTGTGGAGGGTACACACCTAACGGAGATTTGCCCCTCAGAGCACATAATTGAAAAGACGATTGTTCACTAAGGGGTAAAAAGATTGTTCACTTTTTAAACCAATAGCCAATCTCCAATTGCACACATACATGGTGTTTTTTATGTAAGGGGGAAATATTGTTTTGGAATAACTTTTAAATAAAACATTTGTGTTTTATTTAAAAGAATTATTAAAACAGAATGGGGGTACCCTTACATAATATTAATATACCTTAGTTGCTTAATATACCTTAGTTGCCTAATGTACCTAGTATATTTAAATATACTACCCTTTCAGAGGTGGTGGAACATCTGGTGTTCCACTCCATCATGGGACACAATACTTTAAATAATACAAGAAAATTCGTTCTTTATTAAGGGGCTTTGGAATTCGGATCCTTCGCGTTATCTCTCATACTTTTTAAAACGTCATGGTTTTATATACATCAACCCTCTAATGCAATAGATGGAGCATATGCTTGCAGCTTTATCCTGTTCATTCAAGTCGCTCTATTTGAAAATTTTTCAAGTGGTTGTGGGGAAAAGCATTAATTCTAGTATGGGACAAATTACTTATTGGTTAAAGTAATTATCCATCGTAATTAAAAACACTAGTCTGCGCTTCGATAGCCGACGACCCAAGTCTATTCGTAAACCCAGGTGCCTTACCCTTATTAAATCTTAAGACATCATCTTTCGCTCACATGCTCTGTCTTTCATTGGAAGGTCGATGACATAGTGGTAAAGGCGTCATTTAAGATTGCAACTGAATTTAACCTAATCTGAAAACAGCAAATATCTCCAGTACTACATGGCGGGATGAAAATCACTAAAATAAATAAGCTTAAATATGGTTATTTCGCATGTTAAGAAGAATGACAAGTATTTTTTATTTATCTGTAATATTAATTCATAGATAAACTCACTTTCTTCTATTTGCTCTCCAGAAAGCAATCAGAAATACTGTAAATAACGCAAAGTAAAACTCATTGTCACTTAAAGGTCTATAATTCGAAACCTCCGTGATATGTTTTTCTTACTTCTTTAAAACGTCGTAGTTTTATATAGGGTCGATGACGTCATTTGAGGTATTTAAATTTCACTTCAATTGGGCATTGCAAATATCTTTAGCACTATATGGCGGCATGAAAGTTATAAAAATAAATTCGTTGACGCATAATTATTCCATATGTTGAGAATGGAAAATGTTCTTTATTTTGTTGCAATAGTCATAGAAATAAACATTTCACTTTGTTCTATTTACCCTTCTAAAAGCAATCGGTAATACGTTAAATAATACGAAACAAAATTCATTCTCATTTGATCTAGAATTAGGATTCCACGTGAACTCTCTTTCTTAAAACGTCGTATTTTTATTTAGAGGCGATTACGTCATTTAAGATTACAACTGAATTCAACTACAATTGAAGTAGTAAATGTTCAGAACTTTATAACGGCATGAAAATTATAAAACTAAATTAGTTTAAATACAGTTATGTTACTTGTGAGAATGGAAAATGGAAAATATTCTTTATTTTGCTGTATATTCATAGAAACAAACAATGCATTTACTCTTCTGAAAGCAATCTGCAATACATTAAATAATACAAAATAAAACTCTTTCTCACTTAACGGTTTCTGTAACCCAGATCCCTCATGAACTCACTTCTTTTTAACGTCATATTGCTATTTGGAGAAGAGATGAAGTCATTAAACATTACAATAGAATTAAGTCAAATAAAGGAAATTTAGCAAACATCTTCAGCACTTCATGACGGCATGAAAATTATAAAACTAAATTAGTTTAAATACAGTTATGTTACTTGTGAGAATGGAAAATGGAAAATATTCTTTATTTTGCTGTATATTCATAGAAACAAACAATGCATTTCCTTCTGTTTACTCTTCTGAAAGCAATCTGCAATACTTTAAATAATACAAAATAAAACTCTTTCTCACTTAACGGTTTCTGTAACCCAGATCCCTCATGAACTCACTTCTTTTTAACGTCATATTGCTATTTGGAGAAGAGATGAAGTCATTAAATATTACAATAGAATTAAGTCAAATGAAGGAAATTTAGCAAACATCTTCAGCACTTCATGACGGCATGAAAATTATAAAACTAAATTAGTTTAAATACAGTTATGTTACTTGTGAGAATGGAAAATGGAAAATATTCTTTATTTTGCTGTATATTCATAGAAACAAACAATGCATTTCCTTCTGTTTACTCTTCTGAAAGCAATCTGCAATACTTTAAATAATACAAAATAAAACTCTTTCTCACTTAACGGTTTCTGTAACCCAGATCCCTCATGAACTCACTTCTTTTTAACGTCATATTGCTATTTGGAGAAGAGATGAAGTCATTAAATATTACAATAGAATTAAGTCAAATAAAGGAAATTTAGCAAACATCTTCAGCACTTCATGACGGCATGAAAATTATAAAACTAAATTAGTTTAAATACAGTTATGTTACTTGTGAGAATGGAAAATGGAAAATATTCTTTATTTTGCTGTATATTCATAGAAACAAACAATGCATTTCCTTCTGTTTACTCTTCTGAGAGCAATCTGCAATACTTTAAATAATACAAAATAAAACTCTTTCTCACTTAACGGTTTCTGTAACCCAGATCCCTCATGAACTCACTTCTTTTTAACGTCATATTGCTATTTGGAGAAGAGATGAAGTCATTAAATATTACAATAGAATTAAGTCAAATAAAGGAAATTTAGCAAACATCTTCAACACTTCATGACGGCATGAAAATTATAAAACTAAATTAGTTTAAATAGAGTTATGTTACTTGTGAGAATGGAAAATGGAAAATATTCTTTATTTTGCTGTATATTCATAGAAACAAACAATGCATTTCCTTCTGTTTACTCTTCTGAAAGCAATCTGCAATACTTTAAATAATACAAAATAAAACTCTTTCTCACTTAACGGTTTCTGTAACCCAGATCCCTCATGAACTCACTTCTTTTTAACGTCATATTGCTATTTGGAGAAGAGATGAAGTCATTAAATATTACAATAGAATTAAGTCAAATAAAGGAAATTTAGCAAACATCTTCAGCACTTCATGACGGCATGAAAATTATAAAACTAAATTAGTTTAAATACAGTTATGTTACTTGTGAGAATGGAAAATGGAAAATATTCTTTATTTTGCTGTATATTCATAGAAACAAACAATGCATTTCCTTCTGTTTACTCTTCTGAAAGCAATCTGCAATACTTTAAATAATACAAAATAAAACTCTTTCTCACTTAACGGTTTTTGTAACCCAGATCCCTCATGAACTCACTTCTTTTTAACGTCATATTGCTATTTGGAGAAGAGATGAAGTCATTAAATATTACAATAGAATTAAGTCAAATAAAGGAAATTTAGCAAACATCTTCAGCACTTCATGACGGCATGAAAATTATAAAACTAAATTAGTTTAAATACAGTTATGTTACTTGTGAGAATGGAAAATGGAAAATATTCTTTATTTTGCTGTATATTCATAGAAACAAACAATGCATTTCCTTCTGTTTACTCTTCTGAAAGCAATCTGCAATACTTTAAATAATACAAAATAAAACTCTTTCTCACTTAACGGTTTCTGTAACCCAGATCCCTCATGAACTCACTTCTTTTTAACGTCATATTGCTATTTGGAGAAGAGATGAAGTCATTAAATATTACAATAGAATTAAGTCAAATAAAGGAAATTCAGCAAACATCTTCAGCACTTCATGACGGCATGAAAATTATAAAAATAAATTCTTTTATATATAGTTATTCCATACGTTGAGAAAGAAAAATATGTTCTTTAGTTGCAATATTCAAAGAAATGAACAATTCACTTTGTTCTATTTGCCCTTCTGAAAGAAATCTGGTAATACGTTAATACAAAACAAAATTCATCCTCATTCAACGGTCTCTGGAATTCGAATTCCTCTTGAACTCTTGTACTTCCTTAAAACGTAGTATTTTTTACTTAGGGGTGATTACACCATTTAATATTACAGGTGAATTCAGAACTATATAAAGGAGTGAAGTTTATGAAAGGAAATAAGTTTAAATATAGTTATTCTTTATGTGAAAATGAAAAATATTTATTTTTTAGCTATAATATTTATAGAAACAAATATTACATTTTATTCTGTTATCCCTTCTGAAAGCAATAGGCGATACTTTAAATAACACATAAGGAAACTCATCTTCACTTAACGGTCTCTGATTAGGATCCCTCGTGAACTCACTTCTTTGAAACATCGTATTTCTATTTTTAGGCGATGACGTCTTTAAAGATTACAATTTAATTTAACTTGCATTGAAAATATCAAAGATCTTTAGCAATACACGGCAGAAGAAAGTTATAAAAATTGATTCGCTCACATATAGGTAGTTATTCCATATGTTGATAAATGTTCTTCATTTAGCTGCAATATTCAGAGGAAAAATTGATTCCAATTTATGGTCTCTAGAATTTGGATTCCACTTATGTAACTTGGTTGGTTGTCTTGACAAGGCATTAGCAAAAACGACCAGATCTTAATGGACGATATACCTCTTTATTCGAAGAAAAATGATAAGGTCTTGATCTCGTAGTCTTCAAAAAGTTGATAATATCTTGATGACGCGGTATCTAGTCTTTTGCGAAATTGGTCAGATCTTGATGGACAAAATATTTAGATGGGGGTTAAAACGTCGTAATTTTAGAAGTGATTGCGTCATTTAGATTACAACTGAATTTAACTACAATTGGATATAGTTAATGCTTTCAGAACTACATAACGGCATGAAAATTATGTAAAAATAAATTAGTTAAATACAGTTTTTCCATGTGTTGAAAGCGCAAATATTCTATTTTTAGCTGTAATATTCAGAGGAAAACAAACAATTGACATTGTTCGATTTGTTCTTTTGAAAGCAATAGGAAAAGTCACTTTTCACAACTCCCTTTTACGAGCGCATTTTACATTTCCCTTTCCAGCTTTTTCCCCAAGCGTCCAATACCGATATTTCCAGTTTCTAATCTCGTTTGCAACCACATAGTTACAAGAAGGAGGGAAAAGCCGGACTCGGTTTTAATGCGTATGTCTATCTTTTTGTCTAGTGGACCGCTGTTTTTTCCATCAACAACAATCGCAATTACGGACAAAATAACAGCACCAGCGAGTCCGGATGTGGAAAATGATTTCGTTGAAATCGGAGCGTAACACCTGAGGAACTGTCCTTGAAAAGGGTACTAACTCGAAGAAGCCGGTTTTTGAGAATTCTTGTAAACTAGTTGGGACCATTACGAACCACAGAGTAAACAATCGGTATACATGAATGGATGAAGAATAGAATAAGAAACTGACGGTATTTATAACATATCAAAGCATGTTTGGATAGAAGGGATTTATTTATTTTAGATTGGGGGATAGTTTGTTTTTAAATGCTTTTCTGTTCATTACTCTCGAAATATATTTTACATAAGCAATCATAAACGCAAAATACTCATATAATAAAATATGAATAATTATGCTTTTTTATCTTTCAGTTGGTGCCTGGCATACTTACCCAACCTTCCAAGTGGTTTTGACGTGATATCTCGTCCATAAAGATCTGACCAATTTTGCTAATGTCGAGATATCTCGTCATCGAGATATTGCCGATTTTTTTTATGATGACGGGGTAAAGATCTGGCCAGCTTTCATTTAAGGACGAAAGTCGACGAGACCTGATTTACGAGATATCTCGCCCATAAAGATCTGTTTGTGATCTAAAGTTTTGCTATTGAGGAGATACCTTGTCGAGACAACCACCAGGAGGGTTAACCAGGAAGAAGTTTGTCTTAATTGACAGAAGGTCGAGGTTGCTTACTCTGCAAATTGAAGCTGTTCTTACGAAACTTAGATACATGTCAAACATTCGTAGAAAGCAGTGACTTTCTTTTTTTAAAAACGCTGTAAAATCGCCTTTCTGTTTTTTGAAAAATTGTAATCAATTGAGTTTGCTTTGTCTACACTGAAGACATTTATTTTAAAAACAAGCTCCGTTATTCCACTTGCCACTGAGTGGAATTTTCAAGAAAAAAATGTGTTTGCTTCAAAATAAATTAATCACGAATGCCGTAACAATTTAATTTACCATCCTCTCTCACATTGATGAAATTCGAAAACATCACATACCATGTGCAAGAATGTCACAAGTAAAACATATTAATAAGAAAATTGAATGCAAAACTATACACTGAAAATTCACCATTTTTATTGAAAATGAACGTACTTGATATTCCTAATCATTCCAAAACTCAAATCCGACTTCTGTAATAGTCACCTTAGAAAAAAAACTTGTGCAGTTTGTCTTACAGTAGAAGTGCGATGAATGTGAAATGGATTATATGGATGGATATATCATGAATATGTTACTGTGATAGATCGATATCTGGCAAATGTCCGATATTCTCAGGCCTCTCTGGCTCTGGCCTCTCCGCCTTCTCGTTTCGCCCCCACCAGAGCTTATCTGTGCTTGTCGACATGCACCGGCGATGGTCCGAATGTATAAGAATATAACCAAATATTCGGTCTTTCACCGATGTATTTGGTATGTGTCGACATTCATCGGAGAATATTGACATTCTCTAATTTCGGTCTTTCAGAGTAGCATATACATATTTGCGTCCGAAGTAAATTGTAGAAGCTATGAAAAAGTACGATGTTAAAAAGTTATTTTCCGTACACTTAAATGGTGCTTGCATTCTTCTAAGAAAGAGAAGTCTGATCACTTTTCAATCAATATTTAATTAATTCAACTTGAGCAACGCCGGGTGATTCTGCTAGTTCTTTACATATTTGAATACATCTTGTCGTCAAAAGCCTTACCGCAATACGACGCACAATCGTGTTGCGTTCGCGGTTGCCGAGATAAACAGCGACATTGTCAAAAGTGTTCCACTGGTTCGCAAGAAATCAATTTTTGAAATGATGAGTTCTAATCACTGCTAAATATTCTTTATATATTTAAATAGATTTTGTCAAAAGCCTAACAACGATACCACGAACGAGTCATATTGCGTTCACAGTTGCCGAGATAAATTGAGCTATACGCTGCGGCACACCCATAAATATTGCTTCATTTCCCCCACCCATGCAGAAGGAGGAAAAAGTTGCACCCTAAATGCATTGCATAGTATGCGAATGGAACATGCGTTTTCCAAATGCTAACACAATTACTTTTGGGTACATTAACGTTGTAACGATTTCAATATGGAAGTATTTTTAACACAAGCGATGGGCTGTAAGTCGTCCCATAATATCCACTGAGTATACGTAGTCTTACGTCAAAAGCCAGCTAGGGAGGGTGGTGAGCTTTGGGCCTACAATAGATTGCACGGTATACGAATGGAACATGCGTTTCCCCAAATGCTAACACGATTACTGTTAGGCACATTAAAGTTATAACGATTTCAATTGCTAAGTATTTTTAACACAAGCGGTTGGCCGTCTCATACTATCCATACTGTATACGTAGTCCTTCGTCATCAGTCAGCTAAAGTAGAGGTGGGGATCTCTAGAATCAATTCCAAGCAAATGGCTCTCGAAGACAAATGGTGGTGCGCAACGCGGCGAGCGACAAATTTATGATAAAAATAACATCAATCTTTCGATATAACTCGTGTGTAATTGATTTACATGAGAAACGAGTAGCATTTAAAGATATGTATTATTAAATAAATCGTATTGATAAAAAAGCTGATACGCCAAGTTATTGGCGGAACGAAGAAAAAAGAGCTTTAATAGACCTTCAACAGGTTTCGCGTATTGAAAATATCTCAATGCATTATTTAAACATAGGGAGGGAAGTTGAATGTAAATATTAATCGCAGTGACAAGAAAAGCTGTGTTTTCCGACACCTAGAAAGCTCGATGTCGTCATTGCGATTGATAATATTGACCTTGAAAGACTGAAGGAGCAGCAGTTTCTATATTATCGAGGAAAATTGTACTGACAGCTTGAAACACCCTGAAAATTTTCGATTTAATTTCAAGGCTTTTTGCGAAAGATTCAAGAAAGGAAGTTGTTGGATAGGAAACGTGGTTTTATAAGTTGGTATATCAAATCAACTCAAATAGCTTTCGAAATAATGAATTTATGTTTCCTAATTGTTATAGTTAGCACTGCTGTTATTTGGAAGTTCAAGGTGGCATTGATTACTACAAATACCAATTGGATCAATTGATATAGAATTCCAAGACAATGAGGAAGTTTCTGTGGTTGTAAGTTGTGTGCGACTCAACAATATTAAGGTTTTATACAATTACACATACCAATTCGCATTACATAAAAGGCTTACCATAAAGAGGAGTTGCATCAATTTCTAGAACCAAGGCACATACCATGAGTGCGGTAGATTCTGCTTACTCCATCTCCCTTCTAGGTCTAGATAATTAACCTTCAACAGGGTTTACTGTCCCACTACTTTGTTTTCAGGATGTATTAAACAAGTCGTATTCTTTCACTGATTATAATGAAAAAATTAAATTCAAAATGAGCGCTCAGATCAATGAGAGAATATCTAGAAAGTTTTCCATTAGCAAGCTTACAATTACAATTGTTTTTGTATTGAAAGGCAATTAAATTAAGGGTAGTCCAGAAAGCAGCACCATTTTCAAATTTGGAAATGAAACTTAAAGAAACTACACTCGTGTCCAAAATTACCTTTACATGCATAAAATCACGGATTTCTCAGAAACTGTGAACTATAATTTTATGAATTTGTGTGAAATGATACATTATATCATAACACATAAATACGAAGGAAAAAATTTAAGAGCATTGCATATGATATAAAACTGTAGCATGAAATAATAAAAATGGCAATAATATGTGACAAGGAGAGTTCAGAAAAAAATTAAGGCTTATGATTTTATTATGGAATGCGATCTCCCCTGACGTGTACACACATATCACAACGCGTTTTAATGCTGGAAATAATGTTGTTAACCACAGTTTGGGAATTAAGTTCCACTCCTCCAGCAATGCGGTCTTCAGGGTATTTATATCTCTAGGAGGAGGATGTCTCAATGCAACTGTTTTTCCAAGGTAGTCCCATAATTTCTCTATCGAGTTCAGATCAGGAGATTTTGCTGGCCACGGTATTCGCTCAATGGCTTCACTTTCAAGGAATTCGTCAACGAGGTTTGCTCGATGTGGACGAGCTTTAGCGTCCATAAATAAAAAGTCAGATCCATATGTACCTCTGAAAAGTCTTACATAAGGTTTTAAGACCTCATCCCAATATCTCTGGCCGGTCACAGATCCGTTGTTGAAAACGTGTAGGGGTGTACGTCCATCGATCATTATTCCTCCCCATACCATCACACCTGCACTACCGAAACGCATATATACGTGTTCCATAATGTTCGAGGGAAGATTTCGCGTTCCTGACTCCCTCCAGATATATAAACACGTTTAAAATCAGATGTTAAACTAAACCTCGACTCATCAGTAAAGAGAACATGGGTCCATTGGTGTTCACTCCAGTTCTGATGTTCTTTGCACCAATTCAAGCGATCCCTTTTTTGTTGTGAAGACAGTGAAACACATACCCTTGGCTTTATGGCATAAAGGCCTTTTTTATCAAGCCTTCTATATACATTTTGCCGTGATACAAGTTCCAGTGGCGGCTGCAACCTCTGAACTTAACTGCCGAGCAGTAGACTTCCTGTTACGACGGGCAGTTGTTGCCCGATATCGATTTTGAGAGAAGTTGTTATTCGTTTACAGCCTTGTCCAGGCCGCCTTACAACAGTTCTAGAGTTTTGAAATTGTTTACATAGCGTAGGGACTGTCTGTCTTGAAATACTCACACATCTCGCTGCTTCCATGATTGTCTGCCCTGCCGCCACTTCACAGATACTTCAAAATGATACTTCGGAGCCATAACAAACTGTTTTGACTCCTTACACACTGAAATCAACACACTGCTGTATTGCAGATATTCACTTTGCGCAAAGCGCTTGATTCACCGTCGGATGACGTAATGCCTTGATTTGCATATCAGAAACCGTTTGATCGCTTTTGATTGGATAATTCTGATTAGGCTTGTCCTTCACACATTCCCTGCAAAAATGGATTCCATAGATTGGATATTTCATGGATTATCATTATTTTTGGGTATGTAAAGATAAATTTGGACATGAGTGTATTTTAAATTAATTCTACACCTACTTCTTAGACGACTTTTCAACGGAAGTCTTTCGATGGCAAAGCTTAGTTCCCCTATATTTGGTACACATTTCTGAAACGCCTCCTGATAAGAGTCTACCACCTGAATCTCGTTGACATCGCCTGCTTGTATTTTCCTCTTTGGAGAACCAGTACATCTCCATTGTAAGCACTGTTGTTTCTTTGTGAACCATTCAAGAGTTCTCTGTGACCATTGCTTCAGAAGTCATTACAAGGACGCATTAGGACTTCATACTTGTGCCATTGCAGATTCCATGCCATTCATCTGTTTAATTCACGTTTCTGACATCTTATCGTGAATTTGAAACATTAAAGTTTTCTCAAATAATTTTATGGCTTAGTTCGGTTGAGTTTTATGGCGAAAGAGTCTTATTTGGACAAGTCGCACAAACACAAGACTGACACCAAGTAATACACATACAACACAATGGACGTTTTACTGACATGGAAGAGAGAAAGACACTCAGGGTAAGTTACAGAAATCAAACCCGCACCATCTACTACAACTCGTTGGTTGGTAAACCTACTGAGCCACCAAATAGTTTTATGAAGTAGCGATTTATCCTTTCCTGCATTACATTTTTTCAAATACCGATCAATTGAATTTGTCGAAAGATGTACTAGATCTAATCTTCCTCAATTTCCAAAACTATTATCATCAAACTTCGCATCGGACGGTGCATTCTGATGTTAACCTTATAAGTGATTTTGACGAGATATCTTGTCCAACAGCTGGCAATTTGGATGAGATATTTCGTACATTAAAATCTAGACAGTTTTGTCAATGATGAGGTACCGCGTTGAGACAAAGCTGACCAATTATTCCAAGAGGAATGAAGATTCAAGTAAGGAAAACAAATTATCGCTTGCCTAGGACTGTTGAAAGTTTAGAACAGGTTTTTGCATCAGAAGCTAGCCACTACAGGGGTGTCTTTGACGCGAAGATAAATCATCAGGAAGGTTAACTATCACGTCAAAGAACAAACTACAAACATAACCAGAATCAGAGTTCTATAAATCAGGAAGCTTGCACGAGTCTCAAGCAAATATTTGAGTTGGAGTAATGTTTGAACAGTATTTAATTTTTGCAAGTGTGTCGAAAAATGAATTAATTACACAAAGTAACTTAGCTTAGTATTCTTATTACTTCGCATGACACCAAATTTGAGCTCTCTTTCTGAGTAGAAAACTGTATGTTTGATTTTATTGAGCCTTTTTACGTTACTAGTATACTGATGTAGTATGACTTTATTGATTAACTATATATATTTTCAGATTAGATAGTTCTAGTTTCTTTCCATCTTGTCAAACCAAATATATAAAACAACTGTTATGATTGTAGCGTTTTGATAGGCTGGAATAGTATAATATTCATATAGAATGTTTTCAATAAGATACACTTACTGATCTTGATGTCATTTAGTGTTACTACAATTATAGAAATTTTAAGCTCTGGATTTTGGAATGTAACTTATTCATTGGGAGAATTGGATCGTTTTGGAAATGTGCACAGCAAACAAAGAATTACTTCAGAATAAAAATTGGAAGAAATAGTTTTAAGTCAATGTTGTACAAAATAAATCCCAATGAAAGATTAATTGGGTTACGCATTGTTTCAGTCTCATTTGTTTGGTTTGAGGCAGACAAAATAAACTTTTAACTGCTAAGCTAAGATGTGTAGAGATAAAATTGCTCTAAAGAGAATAACAAAGATTTCTTGAATATTTAACTAAAAAAGGGACTTGTTCAGGTCACTCAAGCGTCTATATTTTGAAAATCAAGAACGATGTTATGTCTGCACTATTTCTTAAAAGGCTACAAATGACATGCCTACTGTTTTTTAGCTAGTTGGTTACATTTGAATTTCGAGAAATGGGGATGATGAATTTCAAAAATGGAAAATTTTCAATCTTTTCCAAGTATTGGAAAAATATAACAACTATTTACACATACTATTTTATTGATAGAGAAAGTGGAATTTTTTATGCTGAACATTTTTATTGATTACTATATTCATGTTTATTTCTTATAGTTTAGAAGATATTTTGAATGAAGTAACGAAATGGAAATTTTCGTTCAGACAAACAATTTTAGATTTTCAAAAAAAGTTCAAAGTATTAAAACAATCGAAATTACTTTATCAAGCAGACCACGCATAGTATCTACTACTCAAAACTTTATTAATTGCTTATATATATTGACGGTCGTTACATTTCGTACCATATTTTATTCCATTTAATGAATATAGCATCCATATTTACATAGACTTTCATACCTCTAAATGAAATAAAAGTACCCAAAAATATATCGGTAGCACAGTCGGAAGAGTAGCGGATTAGCAACCAGAGGGTTGCGAGTTCGAAATACGATCCAACCAAAGACTATCGTGTACGTGGGTGCTAGTTCACATTAAATCTGTCCTGGCCTCAAATGTCCTCACGTTGGTATGGTCTGGAAGTGTGGAGAGTGGGATACCAGAGTAGATGCTAACTCGTCATCCGACCATGGCTTGAAATTGCGAGGCGTTGTCTTTCCCTGATCCCTGATTCGAATCTTTCCCTGATCCCCGAATCTTCGCCGACAGCATGTTGCTTTGCTCCAGTGTGTCATTAATTCCACTTCCCCAAAATATATATATATATATATACAGCATTTCGTTTACTTTTACTGGCGTTAATTCTTATTTCTAATAAAAGGCATGGCAAAAAAAGCATACCTCAGTCATGTTACCACAATTAGATTCTGAAGGTCTATTTCAATTTCATCCCGTTTCCTTGTTCAAAAGTTATTCGAAATCTTTTGGGGGCTATTATCCGCTCATATTTCATTTTTACGTTGGTGTCTATCTTCCAGATTTCTCATTACTTTATGTAATCAGACTGCTGAAGAATTTCATTTGAAAAGTGAAATCTTCCGTGTAGCAATATTATGCAGTTCCGTAGCTCCAATCAAGCATATTTAACCCTCCTGGTGGTTGTGTCGACGAAGTATATCTAGTCATTAGCAAAACTGACCAGATCTTGCTGGGCGAGATATCTCGTCATTAGAAGGAAACTGACCAGATCTTGCTGGGTGAGATATCTCGTCATTAGAAGGAAACTGACCAGATCTTGATCTCGTCAGCATAAAAAGTCGGGAATATCTTGATGACGAGATATCTCGTCGTTAGCACAAATGGTCAGATTCTGATGGACTAGATATGTCGTAAAAATCATTTGGAGAGTTAAGCTAAAAATTGGCGCATGAATCCCGTAATGATCGATTTTATGTTTGACAATAAACAGATATCGCGATTTCTGTGCCATGTACATTAGTGAAACATAATTCCTAAATATCTCATTTCTCATCAAACAAACACGCATTTTTAATACTTTTATTTTATTTGAAGGTAAAAGCGTGATGTTAACATTTCCCGTGATTATCCAATTTCAGCCGAGACAAACATCTACGTTATTCACATTAAATCCAAGCTTTGTAGGATTCGAAAATCTCAACCCACAATGAAAAACCTTTAGATTAAGTCACAAAATAATTGCTTCTAGGCCATGTTGAACTGGTATACTTTATTCAGAAGGGACCAAGACTGAATTTCTGCCTTATCGACTGCAGCAGACTGGCATTTCACGAACAAACATTTCAGTTGATGGTAGAGCTTATTGATAACAAAAGGAGTTCAACGCAACGAAACGGGTTTTTAGATGTGCTGAAGGTAGAAAATAAGAGAATTAAAGATCCTGAGGGTATTTTCTTTGACGTCATAGAGAGTAACTTTGCTTGGAAATAAAAAGGCGTTTCAACCGAAGCTGTAATATGTCGATCACTTTCTGATGTGATATTCAAAGAATACTTGAGAAGTTATTATCTTATAATATCTCTCTTCCACTTTGACGAACTTGTGTACCGGTCAGTTTTTTATTGATTTGTTTAGTCAGACTTGGAAGAAGTTGATTTGTGTGTGTGTGTGTGTGTGTGTGTGAAACACGTGGTTTATATCATTCGGATTTACTTTAAGATAAAATTACATAGTCAAAGCAACTGGTTTTCTAAAGTCAACATACAGTCAAAGTAAATGTAAAAGAGCAAATGTGAAAACAAACGTGATAAGCATGTGTTTTGTTTCGTTACCTTTTGGTATATGGAAGTACATATTATTTTAAACAACGTATACTCTTTATGAAAAATTTAAACACAACTAACATTATATCTATGCCACGAAAGTAGAAGTGTAGTTGACCAAGTTCTTTTGTGGTAAGCTAAACTATCACTGGTTCAACTATTCATTTGTAGTATGAAATCATGACGTTGGTTAGTTGAAAAAATAAGTAATATTGTTTAGTTTATCAGTAGATGTGGTATTTTAAATGTTAAACATTAAAATGTGTCTTCAACACATTAACATTTTTTATGATGAAAAATTTAAAAGATAACTACATGAATAGCATGTTTTTCATGCTACATGCACAGCACTTTTGTAAGAGTAGCATACTAAGATACATCCTTAAAAAGACGTGTCCAATTTCTGATTTACCTCGTTTTGGTTATAATCAATTAGTGAAACAATATTCAATGTTATTACGTATTATTCAAGGCGAAACATTATTTTTTCAAAGATATAACATGTCAGTTAATTCTGATAGATGTAAAGTATGGAAGTCTCATCCAGTAAACGTAAAACCACAACATTGAATTTCAAAAGGTTGTGAGAGGATTGTTATCTTGATCACGTTGATTGTGTGATCACAATATAATTAAAATACTTTTAAATGACTTATCTAAATATTATTTTTATATTCAGGAAATTAAAAGACATGCAAAAAAGGCAAACAAGTAGACAGATTGTGTGTGATTTTTGTGTGTGGGGTAGTTTATTCTTAAAATAATAAAAAGTACTCAATCGCTGGATTAGGTTAACAGAGCAATGCAAATCAATCAGTTATAACTGTATTGTTATCACTTTGTTTAGTAAAACTTTATAAATAATTCCTCATGATTGTTAATTTTGAGATTAAGAAACAATTTTCCATTAATTTGATCTTTTTTGTGCATATCTAAGGGTTACAGTTAGAGTCCATCGAACTTGTTCAATTGGTGCCTACCCTGCTGCTTATATACTTTAAAATATTCTAATAACAAGTTTAAAAGAGGATATGGGTCCATTCCAGGTCAAACCGCACATCTCATAACCCAACCCCCTCCGATTTTTTTTTTATAAAACTTAGCTAATTTATTGCCCAGCCACCATCACGAAGAATTTTAATTTCAAATTTGTAATAGTTTTTTATTTACATTAGTTTTAAATTTGAAAAATCGGGCAATTTTCCATGATTCTGGAATCACTAACTTGCCAGTATCTCAGGATCTAATTGCTCGATAGGACTAAAGTAGAACTTATTTTGTAGATAAATGTACACCCTTTCTAATGATGAGTAACATGACTTTCTGTGACTTTTCTAATTTCAAGGTCATAAATTTAATCTTTGACCATTGATAACAAAAAAGCATTACATTATATATTTTTTCTAAAATATCTATATTAAAGATACATTATTGATCTTACTTTCCTGAAATTTCAAGGTGGGACTCGCATGAAGTCATAACAAAAACATATTAGTGATGTAGAAAATATATAAGGGATTAGAATGATGTAATCTGTACCCATAAACACCTGTTTGACATAATTGTCCGATTGGGCTCATATAGAGCTTAATTTGTAGATAACATTTTCCCTTTCTGATGGTAAGTTACATGACACTGTGAATGATAATTAGTTTCAGTTTCAATTAAATTTGACCTTAAATTTGTATTTGTTTTCTGAAACTTTCAACATATGACACGCATTGGTTCATAATAAAAAAACATATATTCTAAGTAAATAGAATGATGTAAACCACACCCATAACACATTTATAATTTTTTACTGCTCAATCGAGATGAAATAGGGCTTATTTTGTAGATAAACTCAAATTTTTATTTGCTTTTTAAACAATATATGAAACATCAAAAATACAAAAGTAATTGATTGAGAAAAAAATAAAAACATACGCTTTTTTTCGAAATTCGGAGGAAAAGCTAAAACTGATTAACCTGGAATTTAAAATGTCATCCACAGGGGTATATAATTAATCATTAGAGAGGTTATGCATTTATCTGCAAAATAACCCCTAATTCCTCTCGATTGGACAATCATTTCAATATAGGTGATTATGGGTTTTGCATACATGATTCCATTTCTTTGAATCTTTTCTTTCTATGAAGCAATGTGCGTTTCAACTTGAAACTTTCTGAAATCAAATATGAGTAGCCTACCCCTTTAACATATATTGTTTACAGAAATTAGGAAATCTAATTTTTTCGAAATCTGAGGCCAAAAGACAAACTGAGTGACCTTAAAATTAAAAAGTCCATTCACAGTATTATGTAATGCATCATTACAAAGGGTATATATGTATCTACAAAATAAGTTTATACGAGTCCGATCAGACAATTAGATCAAACGGTATAAGTGTTTATGGGTACTGGTTACATAATTCTATTTATTTCCAATATTTTTTTATTATGACCCCGTGAGTGTCCCACCTTAAAACTTTCAGAAAACACCCGACAAATAGCATATTTTGAACATATATACGCTCTTTTTTGTAATTCAAAATCAAAAGTCAGATTTAATGACCTTGAAACTGGAAAGGTCACTCAGAAGGTCATATTACACATCATTAGGAAGGTTACACATGTATCTACAAAATAAGTTTGATTAGACTAAATAACTCGTTATTTAGTCTAATCAAATAATCAGATCCAGAGACACGGGCGTATTAGTAATTATAGAATCATGAAAAATTACCTAATTTTTCAAATTTAAAGTTTCATAAATAAAAATATATAACAAGAAGCTAAAATTGTTCATGATTTCTTATATGTGACTGGACAACAAAGTTAAAAATGTTGGTTTGGCTTCGCTTGGGTGGCTTTTATGACGCAAGGGCCAGATCTGCCAAGCTGCCCCACCAAGTTTAAAAGAAATCGGAAAGGATCGTATTGAAAATGCCTCTTTTTGTGTAACTTGACATGGAATGACCCATATATGCACCGGGTGTCCCATAAATTCGTAAACTTTTTTTTATCTACTAAAAAAATCCTCCTTCGTGAGAATAATTTTTTCGTAAACCACATTCAAATAGAGCAATTCCTTCAATTTTTACAAATTTTTGAAGTGTTTACGAATTTATGGGACACCCTGTATTGAATTTGTGATTTTTACAAACATAGAGCATTTACTTCATTAATTACAAACACTTTATGGTTTTCTAAGTCAAATATTCTACTTTGAACGAATGAAAGTAAAAATTAGGGGCAAATAAAAATAAAAGACAAATTTCAAAGTCAACTTACTTGCAAGTACTCCATATCGATTTTTCAAATATTTTTCCTAGCAAGAATGCATTTAAGACTTCGATAATCTATTAAGTCTAAGAGACTGGAACACTAAGGAAGACAGAAAATGGAACACTCTGATAAGCAGTCCCCGTTCCAACACTAACGATTTATAGACGAAGCTTCAAATCGGAGAAATTGTTATATTTATAGAGTATTGATTGCTTCCAAAGACATGGAAACACATATTAAAAACTTACGTGGAACTTTTGAAAATCTTGATGGATTTAACTTTGCTTCAACACAGTAAATGACTTTTTTAACAGAATATAGGTTGCGACTTCACAGTTATCTTGTAACTTCGCAAAACCAATTTGGCTGAAGCAATGGTAAGCAATTTCTTCAAGATTAAAGTTGTCTGTGAATCGCATAGTTATCAGGCAATGTTATAAGGAAAATTGTTTGGCTTTGAGCAATGTGATGTCTCATCACCACATTGCTCAGAACCAAACAATTTTCTTAGAAGTTTCTAGAAAGTACGAAGAGATTAAAATTGTTTGAACTTACCAAATTCACAAAATTCTTCACTAGATGTACAGATAAATAGAAATGCTAAAAGGTTTGGACACCCCAAAAATAATGTAGATTTAAACCTCTTGATTCTTTTATAGAAGCACTAGGTGAGATACTACTCTCTTAAAATTCATCACCTTATCGTCCTTTTCTTCTTAAATTGATGAACCTGAGAATAATAATATTTGAATTACCTGAAAATATACGTCATCAGTGTACACGTGACTCACATATGTCGATAGTATAATCAGACTTTTGTCAATTCTTATATTTAAATTACTTTTCACACAATAGTCATTTTTAAAAGTTTTTCGAACTATTTTTTTCTTACCCCAAAACATTTCTTCCCTAAATATTTTGTAACAATACATGTTGAAATTATTTTGCTGTATCAACTTTTTTGAATTATTCAGTTTTGATCATTTTCGAAAAGTTTTGAAAACTTAACTTACGAAACTTTTTGAAAGAATATTCAAATATTATTTTGGACATCAATTTTCATTATTAGATTTGTTCAAAATATTTACTGCATAAATCATTTTCCGTGTTTGCTTTTAACTCAGAAACTATCGAAGCAAATGAAATTGATGAAAATAATTATTTTGGGGATTATTTTTTGTGTATTTAGAGCAAAGGGTTCTTATTTGATGATTGATTGGTATTTATCAACAGCTCAATAGAAACTGTTTTAAGAAAGGAAGGAATGTCTAAATTCTTTCATTTGGCAACGATAATTGTTTGCGTTAGGATTTTTTATAAAAAATACCCTAGTTTGTAATCAACATGTAATATTTTTATATTTTAATTTGTTTGTTCAAACAGCAGGTGATATCTATTTTTCTTTTCGTGTTCTCTTTTGGTAACAGTGACTAGAAAAACAATCCAGCCGCTATATGTTCACTTATTACTTCATCTGCCTTCAATCTATGTTAACTTTCCTTTTGTAGCCTTTAGGTTTCTATAATTAATAAACGTAAACAAAGCAAAAAGTTATTGCAAAAGGTCTAAGATTATAGGTCAAATTGGCCAGAAGGTGCAGCATTGCTTATTTTCACTGAGTGTTCAAGTTAGAGTGCGCCTTCAAACAAATCGGTAATGGTCTTGAACTATAAGCATGGTGCACCTTGAAGGCCATGCTCTGACCTCACTGAAGTAAGAAATAAAAACTTGTTCAAAAGATATCTTTGTTAGTCTCCAAACATTAGCAGCCCGAAACGAGGTATGTTTTAGAAAAAACGGTTACGTTTCCAGATACATCTAAATTCACCATTGGAGTGTATTTTCTCTTTGAAGTGAAGACCTTACCACCTGCCTTGCTGGGAAACATTACACCAAATGTAACCCTGTCAACAATATAGTGCAAATTTATTTACACGTGAACCTTGTTCTTCGTAGTTTTCAAAGTGAAACCGTTGTTACCTGCTGTGCAACCTGTCTGGTGTTCGCCAAGGCGTGAGAGTAGGCAACACCTACGTAAAGTAATGGACTTCGACGTTCCCTCAAAACGTTTTGGCACATCTCATTAACTCCAATTACTGGGTGTGCAACTCTGCAAGAGTTTCCAGCGGTTTTAACATCACACATCATTAAGGGATATATACAATCTTAACACTTTCGCTGCAATGGCTGAATGTAATCATGCATGTATCTTTCGTCCAATCTCTTGACCGAATTATTACTCCTTAGAGCGCGGGCTTTCTAGCTTCCACATCACAATGGAAGTAAACTTTTTGCCATGAGCTCTCTCCTTGCTAAATTAGGAAATCGGATTGGGTAACCGGCTGAACGCATTTTGGAAATGTATGCGGTAGTCTCAGTTATTGAAACCGAAAAATCGTTCAGTTCTAAAGGTTAAATTAATCATCAAGGTATTTTAAAGAAATTGTTGGAAACTTTTGTGAAATTAAAAACATGACAAGGCTGGTTGGGTTGGGTTTTATGGCGCAGGGGCCATATATGGCCAAGCTGCTCCAAACAACGCCAAGTAAATGGACACACATACCAGGAAAGTTTTACTGACGCAAAAGAGCGAAACATACCCAGGTTGGAATCGAACCTGCGTCGCCTACAACTCGCAGATTGCTGGAGCAGAGAGAAAATCCACTGAGTCATTTCGATTCCAAAGCATGACAAGGGCTTATCACTTAACTTATAATGAATAAAAAGTCACATTAAGTAATGGAATTATCCATTTAAATATGAGGACTTCCTGTTAATATTGTTTCATGTTATAATCCAGTAATATGTACCTGAGCTCTAAAGTAAACTACTCTCTGAGATATTTATTCTATTTTCCCTTCATCTGTACTCAGGGGCATGCACCAGTTTTGAGGGCGGGACCTAACCCTTTAAGTGCTTCACACGCAAATATCCCTTTTGCAACCTGTAGTTTTCCTGCTTGACGTTACAAATTTTGACTTTCATGACCAATAAAATCTTTCCTCGTATTCTTTCAACCAATTGATGTTGTAATTTTGCACTATGTAAGGTAAAAAAAAATATTACACTACTTGAAAATTTCATGACTCTCACAAGGCAAATTGTGTTCTATGTATTCAATATTTAGATTGAACAAACGTATACGTTTTTACATTTATTTACTTGTACTTCATTATCCTTTGTACGGCTTAGTTATAAGTAAAATGAAAACATTCATTACTTACATATCCCGTTTCACCACTGTTCCAGGGTACTGACCAAATCACTTTTTTATGAAGGTCTGATCCGTACTACTTTTTTCATGTGTTAAGATTTACTATTGAACACTACACTATTAACATTTTCCAATGTTATATGATCTAAAATTAATTGTAGCTACCGGGTGGTCCATAAGTCACTTTATCATTTAAAAATATCCCTGCGAATTGTAGGCAGGTTCGATTCCTTTAAATTACTAAATCACCATGGGTGCCATTTCACTCTTCTATGTTAGTAAAACCTGACTTGTGTGTATGTACATTACTTGACTTTGTTTTTCTTGTGTTTGACACAGCTTCGTCAAGTATGGCCCTTGTGCCATAAAATACAACCAATCAGCCATTAAGCAGTTTAATAACTTTTTCAATTGGTTTTTCTTGCAGGTTGTGTTGAAAATTAGGCGCTGGTAATTTGCGGTGGAGGAATACAGGACCTAGCAAAGCTTCAAATAATTGAATTTTACTTAAACATTGACAGTCTATTCTAGTTACCCAGAGAGCATTCAGTTGACATGGAAATGGCGGCCACTTAAGACATTTAACTTGCCGAACTTGATAGAAAAATTCCAAAGAATGCATTTATTGTGTAAAAACTAAATAGGTTTTTCTGAAAAGCAAAAACGTTATTCAATTTTTAAATGGCATACACCATAGAAAAAATTCCAAAGAATGAAATTATTTTATAAAAACTAAATAGGTTTTTCTGAAAAGCAAAAACGTTATTTTTAAAAGGTATAGACCAATCTGCATGTTCCTTAAGAACACAAATGAGAATATGAATCGAATGTGTATACGAAGTTAAGAATTGAATCGGGTACTTACCCCTATTTCCCTGATAAACGGTAGAGGCAAGGATAAAAATACTGGAATCAAAAGAATACGAACTCTAGATGAGAATTTAAACTGGTTTAATTGTAAACTGGTTGTAATTTACAAGAGATTTTTTTCAGGGATTTGGAGTTCGGTTTTTAGTGAGTGCACGAATTCCACCGTCCGACTCCTTTCAGAGTCCTAGGAAAAATGTCCCCGTAGCGTCACCCTTTTCCTTGACCCCACCGGAAAGGGGTGATAAAAGTTTCGGTTCAGACTTTCTTTTGCTTATTTTGTTCTCTCGCTTCCACCAGCGTGTCTATCTCTGGCGTTACTCTACATTACATTCCAACACAGAATAGTAACGTTCGTTTTCTAGATTTGGTGTTCAAGGAAAATATTTTTTGACGCAAAGTCAAATTTTTCAGAGCTGAAATGTTTCTCGTATTTTAAACAAATTAGGAATGGCATTTCGTTAGTGAAAAGAGACATTTTTAATAAGCCTTTGTTTACAAGACAGTTATGACAGTAAAATACAAATTCCTTTTTCAGTAATATTCAATGTGCTTTTGTAAAATAACAAAATAATTCATATACATTGGTAAAAATAAATCCATATACGACACACATAAGCGTTTCCTCGATAAATATATATATTACGTACATTTTATAGATAAGAAAAATCAAAATCCAAGCTTAAGAAACTTCGGTATTCATCTATTATAAATCGGCCTTAAAATAATCTGGTGAGTCAAATTTTGAGTCATCAAGAAGTCGGAATGAATCGTAATAAAAATTCGATTGATTTGACGTAATCCGTAACCGGAAAATGACAATGACGATTGACATTCGTGCTCGCATGTTTCCTTGTTTCAATTTGATTCAAAGCAAAGTGACACGAAATGGTTTCTAAGAATTTCAAAGATAGCCTAGTCATCTAATTCATAATATTCAATTGTTTATCTTTATACTAGCGGACTCGCGCAAAGCATCTGCGCTAAATTTTGTTAATTGGTTTTATCTACTGATTGCAAAATGTCGTTATTCCCATTTAATATTTTAATTGAAATGAATATTTCATCCGTAATCGCATTTCATTTCCAAATGAAATAAAATTATCCAAAAATATTTAACATTTCGTATATTTTTACTGGTGTTAACCCTCCAAGTAGTTTCGACGAGATATCTCGTCCACCACAAAGTGATCAATTGTGCTAATGGCGAGATATTTCGTCATCAAAATAGTGCCGACTTTTTGAAGATGACGAGATCAAGTCCAGATCACTTTTCTTCTGATGACGAGTCATCTCGTCCTTCAAGATCTGGTCAGTATTTTTCTAATGACGAGATATGTCGTCGAAACCACAAAGAGGGTTGTTATTTCGTATTTCCAATAAAATACACGGTAAACAGTTCATATCTCAGTCACGTTACCCCAATTAACTTCTGAACGTTCACTTCGATTGCATCCCATTTACTTGTTCAATGGCGTATGAGCATTTTTTTACGCCCTAAGCCTATTTTCTATCATATTTTCATCTACCATCATTTCTTTCTCCTAGATTTCTCATTCCTTTCTGTAATGGGACTGCTGAATTTCATTAGAGTGGAGAGCTCTTCAGTGTAGTTTCAACAATATTGCAGCTTGATAGCTCAAATCAAGCATATTTAAACTAAGAGGCAAAATTGGGGTATGAATCCAGTAGCGGTTGATTTTATATTTATGTTACCATTTGACGATAAACAAATAACGTCGATTTCTGTACCAGGTACTTTTGTGAAATATACATATATAGATTTTTTGAAAACTTATGAAAATAATAAGCATGGCAAGGACTTTTATTAACCTCTTTTGTGGTATCCTTCAAAGGCATCTTGATTTATTTACGCTCTGTAAGACTGGAAAGGACCAAGATATTGAACATCTTTTATTCTCTGTCTAACAGCAATGTTTTTAATGTTTTCCGTGAACAGAAAGAAATAGTATGAAAACTAAATGATCAGCAACAGAAGTAAAGCAAAGCAAGTTTAGAGGAAAGTATTTATGAGGTTTGTTAAATATCGTAAGGAAGGAATGCAAACAAAATATTTGCCACATTCGAAGTACCATAACATCTAGACTTCATAACTACAGTTACGAATAATATACTTTAAATTAATAATTATGTGTCACATTATACGATTTTTCATTCTGGTTAGTGTATCTGTGATTTAAATTCGAATTTTCTCAACCTGAAACTTTTAAACATGATTTAAAATTTGAAACATTTAAGTCTGTATTTCATATTAGCTGTGTCCGGAGCATACATTGACGTATGATTATCTGCGAACAGATCTAATTAGATCTGTAAACCTAATTTGAACCTGATCAAGAACACTAATAATAGAGAACATATCAAACTAAATCATATATGATCTGAGGTGGATTGTATAAAAAACAGTGGAGATATCTGTAATTTACTTTCTTTTTGTTTTTGTATGTTTTTAAATTCAATAAAAGAAACGTGTGTATTTTGACTACACAGGGATTTTAAATCCTAAATCTTTCATACATCCACAAAGTAATTTTCTCTACTTATTTTTAAACGTAAATTAAAATTAAAATTGTAAACATTTAATGTTCTGAAGTGCAAACAATAAAAGAAAAGGGGAATTTAACGATCCGATATTCCATCAAATGTTTTAAAAAGAAAAGGTTCCCAAATACGTTAAAATTTGGGAAAACAAAGTGTCTTGGAGAACAAACAATCAGTGGGAGAAAAGGGTTTTGAATTCTTCAGAAATCGAAGTGCGATGAATAAATATATTAGTCATGCCGGCAACTTAATTTTGATCGAGTCTGTTTTTAAGATTTCTGTATAAACTGACGTGCTGCCATCTATATTTTATTGATTCAACTAAATGCATGATGCATTTTTTTGAAGTTTACCTTTACCAAGCTTCCTGATGATCATTTTTTATAATTACAATATTTTCAAATGTTGCTAGTTTGTTACAAGTTGCTACAGTTTCCAAAGTTCGCCAAAGGAGTGTGTTTTTAAGTAAAGTCACTTTCGGGTTTACTTATATTATAAATGTCCTGATGCATTTGCTGTATCAATATAAAATTATTCCCGCGAAGAAAACGCTTACTTAAAAGAGGTAGTTTTACCTTGTTAAAGAATTTGACAGAGAACGAACCTTCTATTTTGTAACGAAATATAACATTTTAGAAAGAGTAAGATTTTAAATATGTGAATTTATTAATGAGTAGTATTTTTATCCTATATCTATTAATTTGATACGGTCTTTTATGCAACCACGAAAAAAGTTACGTTACGTTGTGGGAAAAGACATGTCATATCTGTGAATGAGATAGTGGCTTGAATTATCAAAAAAACCCAGTTCCTTAAGACGGACCACTGGTTATATTTCTTGAGACATCCTAATTTTTTTTCTCACTATAATTCAGGAAACATCTCAAAATTATGTTCCAATTCTCCAAACGGACTTCTAGTTTTGTATCTCTATATGCTTATTTACCATATAAAGTGGCATATATATAATCTTATCAAATAAACTGCTATAAGTGACAGTGGCATACGGGAGGGAAGGACTAAGGGCACCCATCTCTCACAGAATATCTATGCACATTTTT
This sequence comes from Meta bourneti, assembly GCA_933210815.1. NCBI lineage: Eukaryota > Metazoa > Arthropoda > Arachnida > Araneae > Tetragnathidae > Meta > Meta bourneti. The sequence goes on along the minus strand of OW119923.1, from coordinate 74,311,001 downwards.
GTGTTTAATCATAGACTGAAAACAAAAATCAGATTTTTCCAAAACGCGGAGTTTTTCTTGAACTTATTTCTTTGGAACAGTTTTTTTTATTCGCAGAGAAAGCACCATCCAACTGCATTAGTTTACACTTTTGGAAGATGCCAAGAAGAATGCACCAGGTAAAGAAATAATGAATCTGAAGATGAATTATAGCGTTTTATTATAGGTATATTTTCTTAAATTAGTAATTATTTGAAGTTTTTGGGTGAAAAACTACTCGAGTTTCTTCCAGTGCTCAGAAAATAATTTTGGGGTGGGCCATTTCTTTCTCTCCGTGTTCCCTATTACAATCAAGTTATCGTACTGCATTCTACGATTGGTGTATTTAGCTTGTGTGATTAGCTAATCTTCGATATATTCTGATTAAACTAGCTCTAACATACGTTTGTGAATATGTTTTAGCATAAAAAGTATTCGGACAGGGTTCAAGTGTCTTGGGCCTTTAATAATTCTGCTCTTGGTAAGAGTAATCACCTTGCACCTCTCTGAAATCAGGATGAGCAATCCAGCTGTGAATGAAATGCTTCATTAAGTAAAACATCTTCCCATTAACCCTTTAGCTGTTCAGTTATTTAGATGATTTGGGTACCTAAATTGTTCACTTTTTTTATTGCAAAAAACAAATGTTTAATACAAAATAAAATATACTTAGCAGTTAAAAATTAATATTTTTAATTATATACATAAAAATTTTAAGGTTTTGTGGCGGCTGCCACTCAGCGTGGCAGTGGTAAAGTTCGCATCCAGTGGAGCATTATTTTCTAAAAATTAAAAAAAAAATCAATTTAATTATTTTCTAAATAAATAAATAAATAAATAAATAAAAATAAATAAAAATGAATACCTATTAGTAGTTCAGTTTTGTGTGGTATAACTGGAAACACTTTTCCAAGCACAAACCAACTCCGCAATCAGTACACCAGAATCGTGTTTCCTTCCGTATCTTTTTCCCATTTTCATTCTTTTTGGAGCAACAAACTTTGCACTGCCTTGTAGGTTCACGCTTCGCAGGAGTAGGAGGAATATGGGATATAAAGTGTCGTTCAGTAAGACGGGCAGGGTTATCTATTGCAGATGGTCTGCCGATATTCTTTTGTGCAGAAGCTGCATCATCATATTTATTGAAAAGCTCCTCTACAACTTGGATACGAAATTCTAAAAATGTAATTCGTTTCCCAACTACATTTTTATACAGCAAAAATGAGTTCCAGAGCACTTTGTCTAATAAATGTAAAAATATCTTTTTATAGTATTTTTTCTGGCGTTTTCGAATTGTCGGATGAAAAGATATTTCTTGATCACAACGATCTACACCACCCATAGTTAGATTGTAATCAGAAACAATCTTTGGCTTGAGTATGTCTTCATTTTTTTTATTTTTGAGGCTGATCATGGAAGTATCATGAATACTGCTCATCAAACACACATCCTTCTTATCTTTCCACCTTATAGCCGAAATCTTACCTCTTTGAAAAGCTATGAGTTGCCCTTTTTGTAATTTTCTTTTAGCGAATTCTGTAGGTAAATCTCGTCTGTTTATCCTTACTGTGCCATAAATATCTGTTTTTTGGGCTATAAGTAAATCTGCAAGCTCGGGTGACATGTAATAGTTATCTACAGTCACACAATAACCATTTCCAAGAAAGCGATTCATTAGATGCATGACGACTTTTGTGGAAAGTCCATAATTTTTATACAATGCATTGAAGACAGTGCTATTTCCTGTATAGATAACGAAGTCACAAATATACCCTGTTTCAGCCTCACAAAGCATAAAAAATTTGATTCCAAATCGTGCGCGTTTGTTTGGAATATATTGTTTCCAAGATAACCTTCCTTTATAAGGCATCAAGCTTTCATCTACAGAAACATCTCTTTCCGGTATGTAAAAGTTACAAAATTTTTGCCGTAAATTTTCTATCACATTATGCAGCTTCCAAATTTTTGGATTTGAAAAATCTTCTTTTTTTTCAGCTTCATTATTGCAAAAATGTAAATATCGAAAAAGCAAAATAAAACGATTTACTGTCATTACTTTTGAGTAAACTGGAGTGTGCAAAACCCTTCGATGAGACCAGTACATAGCCTGATTTGGTTTCTGGACAATACCTTGAAGAAATATTAGCCCAAAGAATAGCTTCATTTCTCTGTCATTTGTAGGTATCCATTTTTTACTGCGGGAGAACTTTGATATCTTTGCCCGATTTGCTCTTCTTTCTTGTTCTGCATAGTTGTTCGTTTCTTTGACAATTATATCCATTACATTTGAATCCAGAAACATTTCAAATATATCTAAAGGAGTGTAGTTTATATTTACAGAAAAGGTTATACCTGGAGTACCTGTAAAAGGGAACCGAGGAGGCGCTGATTGACCAGAAGCAGTTATTTCACACCAGTCTCTCGCATTTGCTATATTATCATCTCCGCTATCTTCTGATTCACTGCTATATTCAATATCACTTTCCTCAGTTTCACTTCCGTCACTCGTATCGATGCCTTCAAAATCGTCTTCGCTTGATGAATCCAAATCATGCTGCCATCTATTGCATTGAGCGCAAATAAAGTCCTCCCGAGATATATTCGGGTATAACAACACGAAGCAATCAAAAAAAAATTACCCCGAGTAATACTCGGGCGTGACATTTTGGAACACCAGTGCTGTGCCCGAGATTACCTCGGGCAGAACAGTTAAAAGGTTAATACCATTTTTGTGTACAGTATTGCAGGTAATTGAACAAGATCATGTTTCCAAAATAAGACATGCATAAAAACGCAGAGGTGCAGTCATACTCAAGGCGTACATGCATACTCATACACCTTGGAGCTCGAATCCCTTGGGTCATCCCAGTAATTTTATGAATGAGAGCACCCCCCCCCCAAACGGGAGGGGAGTTTTAAATAAATATTACCAATGAGTTAACCAAATAAGGTGTTTCAACAAAACGTCCAAACCAGCGACTCGAACATCTTGGGCTCAAATAGTTTTATGTTTGGGCACCTTTCTAAACATGAGGGATGAATATTACAAAAATACCGATAGTATTGGTAATTAGCGGCCCTAATCCCTTGGGCCATCCCAGTAATTTTATGGAGGAGAGTGGGCTTCTCAAACGGGAGGGGAAGTTTAAAATATATATGCCAATAAAGTAATCAAATAAGCTGTTACAACAAAACACCCAAACCAGCGACGCAAACCTCTTGGACCCTAATATTTTTATGATTGGGGATTCGGCACCTCTCTAAACATGAGGGACAGATATTGCAAATATACACCGATAGGATTGGTAATTAGGGGCCCCGAATGTTTTGGGCCATACCAGTAATTTTATAGAGAGCGGCCCCTCTAAAAGGGAGGAGGGAAATATCAAAATAAAAAGTAGCAATGAGGTAACAAAATAAGTTATTTCAACGAAAAATCTGCCGCACCAGGGTCCACTATTTCACCAAAATCATCTTAGGGCCCAATATTTTTATGGCTGGAGCTCGAGTCCTTCTCTAAACACGAATGGGGAAGTTGAAAAGATTAAGATAGTATTGGTTTTCTGTGTAAACAAAATCGAGTTTTGAAAACGCAATCGGAGTTTTTTCCGTAATAATTTCTCCATTACCTCCGCCATTTACGAGAATTACGTACGCCAAGGAATTGGGATTCAGTAAGAGTAAATTGAAGAACAAAAAATTAGTTTCTTCCGTTTTAAATAAAATTGGGATCTTCCTTTTGGGGGAAACGTGCCTCGAGCACCTATGCCAAAGGTTCAAGGATAAACACCACGTGCGGCTTGAGGTAAAAGGGGTCACCCATCTTTAAGAGAAATCAGGAGGTCTAGGTTACGATTTGCTCTTTAGGTCACGAACAATGCAGATGAAATGGTCAATCCTTAACTGGTCCTAAAGGATTTCTTAACTGGTCATTTCATTGTGTCTAGTTATTTTAAAAGTTGTTCTGCAGTGTTCATACACCCTTGTAATATAACCAATAAGTAATCATAGTGGTTTGAGCATTTCGCATTCGTGAAGGAGTGGTTTTGTGAACCATGAATGTGCACAATTGTTTGAAAGCGAGCATTGAAAAATCGCTGCGATACAATAAGCTTGCAGTTAGGAAGTAGATTGAATTTGTGCATTTTTATTTTTGGGGTCTAATTCAAGATTGAAAATGGGTCATAGTTTTTGTTTATCATGAGATTGCAAGGTTAACCATTGGGTGAAATTTGCATTAAATATTTAGATGTGAAATAAGATAAATATAATAATCGATTTTGATATATTATTCTATTTAAAAATTAATTTTAAGCTGTCGAATTATGCTTGCAAAAAAAGACATATTCTAATTTTTAAAATAAATAATTGTACTAATTGAAAATCTTACTATTCGTAATTTTAAATTTATTAATTTGAGTTTATAGACGATAAAATAAATAGCTGGAAATAAGAATTTTTTAACTGTCAGTACTAATTTATTATTCCCAAGAAATCCAAACTTACTCCAAACTTCTTCATTTGAAATTTTCAAACAGCAATTCTAAATGAAACTAGCCTTTCAAAATATAGAGAAGCACCCTCCCTTTTATAATTATACATTAATTGACCATTATAAAAATCTTATTTTTATGAAATTGTGCACCGCAAATATTAATATTTAAATTTATGTGTATTATAACCATATGATTCAACTTTACCTAATGTTGTTAATCAATGTATTATTTTAATTAATCATTAATCCACTTAATGATTAAATCATTATAGTGAATGTGAAGAGTTATTTCACCAAAACATACTATAACGCTTGACACAATTATATCTGTATTGTGTCTGTTTTGTATAACAAAAGAAAATGAAAACACTTTGATGAAAATATTTTTTATACATAAACAGAGTACATCCATTCCTCGCATAACCCATTCAAATAATTGCACTCTTTATTTCAAACTTTTTTATGTGCTAACAAAACAATTTCTTTAAAAAAAATTGGTGAATGTTTCCCACGAAAAGTAAATTTGCTTGAATGAATAAATAATATATATCTTACTTTTTCTGAGATAAATGCCTAATAATACATGTAATTTGTATATATTTACATGCATATTATAACTAACATCGCAAGTTTATAAAAGTGGAACAGTTTAAAATTCAATTTTATTTCAAATGGCGAAATTCCACCAAAAGTTGTAATCTCAACAATTCGTAACCAAAATATATTTATGAAGTAGTAAAAATATAATCAGACTGCCATATGAAGAGACTAAAGTTCAAATCGGTGATAAGGCTTAGCTCTAAATTTCAATCAGCTTAATTTTATCAAGGATATCTGTCTGCTGAAGATTTCAATTATTACAAATAAAAACTTGTTTTCAGTCTGATACGTTATAGAGGATTTAACATTTAAATTAAAAAATATCTCTCTGCCTCATAAAAACTATTTACGTTTCTCTGATTAAGTGTCTTTGACAAAACAAATACTGCTTCTAGATTTTCTTTCATGTTTTCCTGAGCTAACATTTATATATGATTACGAAGGAAACTAAAATTTTCATGCATGATTGAAAGTTGTAAGGACATATGAACTTTTTACAGATGACATTGGTGGTAAGGTAGTACGGCCATCTGTTACATAGTTCCAGCCTGAGTATTATGCAGGTTGTAATAGTGCCCTTTTTTATCCAGAAGTTCTTGGTGTTTGCCCTTTTCCACGATCTTCCCTTTGTGTATCACCATGATAACGTCCGCATTTTGAACTGTGGTAAGTCTATGGGCAATGATTAGACACGTTCTTCCAGTTCGGGCATTGTCTAGAGCCTCTTGTACAACCTAGGAAAAAGGTTACAAAATAAAATATATGTAGAAAAGCAATATTTAAAATTGCCAAAACTCCTCTTTGAGTGTTTCAGTCAAGCAAATTGTGATAAAGTTAGTTGTGATAGTGAGAGTGGATCAATGTTTTCTTTAACCAATAATAACTAATCCTAATCAATAATAAATAACTTCCTGATGGTCATTATTCCACAGCAGTTAACCATTTGTACGGTAGCTCAACCTCTGAAGTTGTCAAGCCTACATTAGTGTTCGTTGTAGCAATTTTGAACACCTTCAATGAAACTAAGCGTATAACTACTGTCAAACTACAAAATTAAGGTTAGCAAAAATACTGTTTACATAACCAGCTGTCTTCAATCTCTGCTAAAGCACATATGGGTTGCACTTGTTAACATACAGCCCTATGCGATTATGGTTTAATTTTGTGCCGCGTTCTTCCCCTTAAAATTTATACCGAAAGTAGTGAAACACGCTGAAATGAGTTAATTTTTGTATATGAGCAGAAACGTTTATCTCAACCATATTAGCAAAGGTAAAATTTTATACTTTTTAAAATCGGATGCTAAGGTGCGAATGTGAAAGGAAACATGGACAAAATGCATATACAAACACTCCCTTTTTTTAGAACTAATGTCAATAGTCTCTTACCTTTTCACTTTCAGCATCTAAAGCTGAGGTAGCTTCGTCCAAAAGAAGGATTTTTGGATTCCTCAAAAGTGCACGCGCTATGGCTACTCTTTGTTTTTGGCCTCCACTAAGCTGTGCTCCTTTATCACCGACAGGTGTGTCATAACCCTGAAATACAAATTGTATGCAATATTTTAGAACTGCAAAGCCGCTTAAAATGATTTAAAGTGCATTTGATTTGTAGTTTTCTATAGTTTTATGCTCATTGAAAAAAATAAGTTGACGAATGAATTGATATCAAAAATATACTGAGAAATTGGGTTTCAACGATTTCAAAAATTAATAAAAACTGGTCAAATATGTTTGTTTCTATAAATTAAAGACATACCATACTATATCTAACCATGATATGAAATTTTCTCAAAGATTTGAAATAGATATTGGTTATTTCATGCATACAACTCGATCGTCTAATTTTTTAACTTTGCTAATCTGTTGCCCAATCACATATAAGAAATTCTGAAAAATTAGTTTCCTATTTGTAATAGTTTTTATTTATGTTAACATTACATTTGAAAAATTGGGAAATTTTTCGTGATTTAAGAATTACTATCTCCTTCAGATTTCTGAACCTAGTTCTTCGATCGACTTATAGCCTAGTAGATAAATGCACAACATTTCTAATGATACCCTAATAAACTTTCTAACTTCAAGGTCATTCGATTTGTCCTTTCATCTTGAATTACAAAAAATGTGTATAATTAATTTGCTTTTAAAGAATATATGTAAAAAAAGGTATATTCTTTGCTTCCGGTGAGTTTCAAGATGGGACATGCATGAAAGCATGGATAGATTGAAAATACTAATTCTGTGAAATTCATATACATAATAGAAGGGCCATAAGTCAATCATATCTCAATTGATCATTACAGAATTCTAAACAAAGGCACCATATTACATTTCTAAAATACCACGAGTAAAACTTCCATTACCTGGGGCAGGGTAATGATAAAGTTATGTATGTTTGCTTGACGAGCAGCAGTTATGATTTCGTGCATTTCTACCTTCCTGGAATTATCCCCATAGGCGATGTTTTCTGCTATGCTATAACTGAAAAGGATGGGCTCTTGAGAAACCAATCCTATATGAGATCGAAGGTTTGGAACGTTCATGTCCTTTACGCTTTCTGCATCAATTTGCTGTAAAAGTGCAAAAATCAACATTTATACATTTATTAACATATAACTTGAATAAATTCAACTCTCCATATTTACACACACAAACAAGTTCATAATAATACATGTCTTTTGTAAATAAGTTAATTATGATGACTATAATACTATTATGCTTATTTTGATGTTTATTTAAAGTTATCCGGCCTTTATGTTAGTAACGATATACTTTAGATTTTTACTAAGTGATTATAAGGGAAAAGTTTAGCGATAAACAAAGATTTTCAACAACCGGATACGAAATATGGGATGATAATGTGAAGTTTAAGTGTACTGTAAGGATGTCTATTCACTATATTAATAACACCACATCAGATATTTTTATCAGCTTTATGTGCAAATAGAAACGAAAGACCCATTTAATCTTTTTAATTTCCACGACAATGTAATCAAAATTTCCTATTGCTCGTTTTCCTGGCGTATTTGTACTATAGATTGTAGTATGTACAATATTGTACATACTACATAGATTGTACATACTACTACTACATACCGTGTACATACAGTGTACAGTGTACATACTACTACTACATACATCGCATATACTACTACATGCATTGTATATACTACTATTTGTACATACGGCACAAGCAAACAAGTTTATTGTGCTTAACGTTTAGACACATACACTTAAACATGGAACGAGTTTTATTGAGCTAATAAAAATAATTTTGCAGGATATGCACTGAAATATAAAATTAAATTTAGACTACTAATCTAGCTCCTTATAATAAAGCATTTTTCCTAAAAAAATTATTTCTTAGAGAAATTATTGAAATGAAAGCATACCACCGAACCGTATTGTGTGTCATAGAAACGTTCAATGAGTTGAACACAAGTACTTTTCCCGCAACCACTGCTACCGACCAATGCAATTGTTTTTCCAGGCTGTATTTCCAGTGTTAAACCTCTTAAAATCTTGACGTTGGGACGGCTTGGGTAGTTGAAATGAACTTTGGAAAATCCTACGTAGCCTTTCACGTCAGCCTGAAATTAAAAGTTCCAAATTATTATGCATGAAGGATTTGTATATTTCTACAACTTCGTAGATTGTATTTACGCTTATTTGACTTCATATTTTAATACTTTAAAAACACTTTAGTTTGCTTCAAAGCCTTTCGGTTTATAATGTGGTTAATAAACAAATATAAATCATAGAATGCTTCAATAGAATTGTACATTTTCTGAACATTGATAGCAATGATGCATGCAATTAACAAAATTAACACAGACATAAATCTTATTTATATACTGAGTCGAGATTAATTTGACAATTCTGCCCCTAAGTTTAAATGTACTTAATTTGAGCTTGGGAATCTATATAATATTGCTAAAACTACACGGAAAAGCTCGCCATTCCAACGTAATTCTTTAGTAGTCTGATTACAGAAAACAATGAGAAACCTGGAAGGTAGAAATTAACACAGGAAAGAAAGTGTGAGAGAGTCCGAAAATTGGTTTAGACAGGAAAAATACCGAAACGCTATTGAATAAATGAATGGGATGAAATTGAAGTGAACGTTCAGAAGTTAATTTGGGTAATATGACTGAGGTGTGAACTTTTTACTTAGCATTTGGAAATAAGAATGAACACCAGTTACTAGTACATGAAATATTATATAGTTTTAGATAATTTTATTTAATTTGATCGTATGAAATAAGCATATCGATGCTTATATCCATTACAAGGGATTTAATAAGGTAATAATTGTGTGTTACGAATGAATATAGCTTCAGTGTTTTAATGCTTAAAATTTGAAATGGAACTCAAATTTATGCGAAGTGGTTCACATGAAACTACTAATATGATTTTTTGTATTTTATAAGCATTAATGTTCGAATACCAACTTCATTGATACTGATGATGATTAAAAGCTTATACTACCATCAAACTAAATACTTATTTAATTTCAGATCAGCATACTTATGTGAATTACTTTTTAATGATGTATCAGATTTTAATCAGTCGTAAATTTTGAATTTATGAATTTCAGAGCTCAGTTTTCTGTGTTTGGCTCTTCGAGCTTTAATTGGTGTTTACCAATCAACTGTAATATATCAATTCGGAATTTGTTCTGTGAAATTTTTATAGGCGGAGTTCTGAAATCGTATTCCGTAAACAAGCCAAGTGGCGTCAAGTTCAGAATACGTACAGGAAGCACGTATCGTCTCAAAAACATTACCGCCACCTACATTTAGCTTGACATAAAATGATTCTCATATAAAGCAGACAATCTGTTTGTCTGAAGCAGCAAAAACACTTGAGCGCTGAGTTCTGGTGTCATAAAATTTGCACGGCTTATTTTGTCTGAAATTTCTAGGTCAACGCTACAACTTTAGCTCGCTACGTAGTTCCCTCTGAGAACCATAGAAGAAAACTTTAATATAGAACATTACGTAAGAATACAAGCTAAGTTTTAATCAAACGGAAATCAATACAAAAAATCATCTGTTGAGGTAAGCACACATGCACGTGATACCGATAAAGCTACAAAAATGTGTTCCATGACGCAACGAAACTGCCGAGTAAACAAAGGAGTGACATGGTTTGTCTGAAGCAACAAAACCTCTCGGGTGAAGCCGGGAAGTTAATCCTAGTAAATTAATAAAATTTACTTACCAATGCTGTACCATCTTTAGAAAAGGCATCAATGGTTGGTTTCAGGTCCAGTAATTTAAATATTCTTACTGCAGCAACTTTGGCTTTTTGATAATCAGGTGCAAATGCTATAGCTTGTCCAACCATCATTACACCCACCAAAACACCTTCTAGTACCCTATAGCAGAGAAAAATATTTAATACTGTTTTCAGACAGACAACTAGTTTTATATAAGAGCAAGTTTAAGAACACGTTTTGACAATTGCTTGGAATTAGATTTTTAATTACAGGTCATTGGTGTAAAATTTTGTAAAACTTTTCACAATTTTCAATGTAACTAATTTTTCTTTTAATACATACTATGATATAATCAAAATATCCAAATAAAAGTTTAACGATTTATATTTTTCTATAAAACTGGAACAGTAGTACCTCATAAAATCTCAATAAATCACTTGAAAACTATTCGTTAATTAAGCATATATTATAAGCCGATTGGTACATTCTTCCTTCAAAATGAAATCTAGTCTCTAAATGCTATAATAGTTCTGATATAAAAATCTTATTTATTAACAAAATCGTAATGTCATTTTGACTATTTCTATTCATTATTGCAGAAATATTTGAGACAAATAACTGACCAAGGAACATTGCCATAACCTTCAGAAAAACAGATTCTTTGATTCAATTTATACGATTTTCACAACTTCTTGTAAATATTTATTATTGTAAGGAAATCAATATTCAATAAAGCTACATAAAAATGTAAATTGGAAATTTACTTGACTACAAATCTGGAAGCATTTTAATTGAAATTAATTCTGATTTGCACAGTAAATTTAGGAATACTTCAACTTTAAATTTAGAATTCTTGATATTCATAACTATTACAATACTTTCCAGATATTTCACAAAAATAAGTCAATGAATGTTGTTATATGCATACACATGATACTATTTCGATATAAAAATATTTTTAAATCTATGATGATTTAGTTCAATCCAATTATCACATTATTAATCCCTTAAAAATGAAAGATATAGTGTTGCGTGTGGAGCAACATAGAGGAAGTATAAAAATTAGATTCGCAATACTTACTTAAGCAGATCGGCATAGTGTAATTCTTTGTTCGCAACTAGTATACTTCCGTAATACATGCTCGCAGCATAGGCAAATGATTGAAGTGCCTGTGCAAAACCATAGCACACTCCTCTCACATGAGATTTCACTCGTGATTTCCTGAAATAAATTAAACGGTTTGCAAAAAATTTATGGAATAATCATCAAAAGTTAAATGCTCAGTAAGCATGAAGTTCCATAACGCTAGAATTAACTGATCGCATAAATAAGTACTCGATTAATTACTAAATGAATAAATAAGTAATAAATAAATTAGTTACTAAATACTTAAATAAGTATTCCATGAATATTTCTAAACAGGTAAATAAGTACAACATAAATATGTGTAGTATAAATAGGTTTTATACTATCTGCATAAATAATTACTCCACAAATAAGTACGCCATAAATAGATGCATAAATAAGCACTACATAAATACTTTATTAAATGCTTAAATAAGTTACTAAATGTGGGATGATTAAACTTGCAGAGAGAGAAAAAATACCTTTGTGGTTTATTGAGATTATCATTCTATTAAAATTAAAATTAAGGGAATTTATAGTTATGTTTATAAAACAATTTATCTACAATATTTTATTGAAGAAAATTGGTCGTTGTATTTCAATTTGTTCGTTTAAAGCCAACATACAATATATTAAAAGCTGTTTATAAATTGGAGTCCATTGAGTATTCGACATTTCTTATGGTAAGATAAAATTATATGAATAACAAAAATTATACGAAGCAAAACAGATTTAATTTTTTATTGTATGGATAACTTAAGCAGATTTAATTAATTGATACAACAGTATTTCAGAAATGTCAATTTCCAATTTTTGAGAGCTTAGAAACTATTTTAAAAAGTACATTTAAAAACGAATACTAACTTGTGAGGACCTAAAAGTGCATTACGAAACTGAATGTAAAATGTTTCTTCTTGATGAAGAGATGCTACCGTTCTGATACTCTCAATAGCTTCGATAGCAACCTACACAGAAAGAAACAAAATATGCAAATTTCTATCAAACAAGTTGTAGTAGTCAGACATAGAAATTATATAAATCTGTGTTTTTCCAATACCCAAGTACAAAAAAGTTCATGTGAGCTATAATTATTACTTTTACAAGTAATTACATTGAAATATTTCCACTCATCAGAACTTGTAATTTTCCTACCTATAGCAAAGTGTGGATTATTTACTCATTATATTTTAGTTAATTCCACATAATTGAAATCTACAATTAATTTAAGAAAATCGTCATTTACTCCAATGTGTTACAAATCATAAGCATTAAATTATATTTTAAGTATGTGCTAAATTATGATAAGAGATTTTACTGAAGTAATAATTGGATATAAGATCCGAGGACACGCATCGTAATTTGAAACCACGGCCTGTGAATCACGGAGCTTTAAGATTTCAATTAAGACATATCAACATGTATCATAAAAATTTGTAACTTTTAAAACTTTAAATTGGATTTAAAAAAATTATTAGTGAATGCTGAAAAATCTGAAATACAAAAATGTAAATGAAAGTAAATAGGTTCAAAGGAATTAACTACGATTCTATTAACTGAGAACAAAGCTCACTTTGGATGCATCTTCAGTTCCTGTTTTCTCACTCAGCGTGTGGCCCGTCACTACGCGTCCTTCTAAAAATGCCCCCAATAGCACAAAAGGAACGAATCCGAGCACGAGTAATCCGATTTTGTAATTATACCAGAGTGCCAAAACGATGGAAGCAACGAAAGTTGAAAGGGCTTGCAGGAGAGTGGAAATCCGCGAACCGGTAGCCTGAAACAGAAACCACCATAGATTGTGAAGAAAGAAAACAATTTACAGATGTCGCTACATTGGTGCGTGCAAACATGAGAGGTAATGGAATATTAATAGAGTTAATCTTTCGTGTTTCAGAAAGTTAAGTTAAATTAGAATGGATTGGCATGGGTCGTTCTATTATCAAAGCTTACAGTAGCCTTTGAAATTATGCTGAGTAATTACATGATACACGCTTAGCTGTCTGAGGGGTTCAAGAATGTAACTCAACCACATCGACCTGGATATTCCCTATCCAACTACTAGCGAACAATGATGCTCCTCTACTTCAGCGTGCTGAAACCACAGACTACAAAAAAGATCCAAAGGTATGTCATATAATAAGTCTGACAGGATATTGCATAAGAGCTCCAGGTATTTTTCAGGTGTTAGATATCAGGGAAGAATATACAAATATTAATACTTCAACGGACTTAGTACGTGCGTGGACGCATAGCATGGGATTTTTCGATGTCCAAATATAAATATAGCTGTTATCGGTGTTAACCCTCTGATGGGTTCCTACGCATATATTCTTTCTGCAACCTTCAGAATTGCCTGCATGACATCAAACCTGTTTTTATCTTTTCGAACAATATAATCTTTCATTTAATTCTTTCAATAAAATATAGCTATTTAGGCATATATTGTTGAAAAATATATTGTTAGGCATATACGTTATGGGGTAAAAGAAATGTTACCCTTCTCGGAAATCTCGTGAAGTTCAGGGGGTTAAATACTTCCCACCACATTTGGGGCAAAGGTAAGCATACAAATACTTTTCAGACTGCTAAATCTTAAGCTTGATTTTATAATACAAAAGTATCCTTGGAAAAGTAAAGGACAGTGTCACACGTAAGAGTCATCTTATATAATTTTGAAGGAAATGAAATATTTGTAGACATCAAATTTGATGAAATTGCAGATAAACTTACCAAGGAGGCCACGGCAGAGACTTTTTACACACCATGCCCAATAACTTATCAAGAGCAAGCAATTCACCATACGGAATAGTCAAATAATAAAATTTGGAAAGCCCCGATAACTCATATCTTGTACCGTAGAGATCACCCTGTAGCTGCTCAAATATACGGGCGACGGAATATGTCAGTCTGCCCTTTCTAGACTAGTGAGAGGACCGATAAGATTCCATCCTTCATTCAGGGACATAAGGCACTTTCAACTTGCCTAAAGTATAACACCGAAGAAGCCAATCCAAGTCATCTTCTGACCTTCTCATTGGTCTGGCAAGTCAGGATCTCTATGGAAGTCCTAATGTGTTTGGCTTTTTGAGCGTGTTTGGACTTATCAATTTGATTTAGCTGTTTAAATAAGCCTTAAAGAATAAATAATAACTACAGCATCGTAAAATATTTCATATAGAAATGAAACATACCCCTTGAACACTTGACGCATCCGACGTCAAGCGGGAGCAAAGAGATCCAACGCTATTCTTAGGATTATCGAAGAAAAGAATGTCCTGAAATAATGAATTTGACATAATGTTATACATACCCGCTACAATATCCAAAATGTAGATGAAACATCATACTTTTATACATAATTTATAGCATTTACGATGATGCATTTCTCTTTTGATATAGTTTGTACTGTTATTACTAATAGATTAACAGCCTTCTAACTAACTTGAGATATGATGTTGGCAAATACTTCTGTTCTTAGTCTGGATGTTAACTTTTCACCAACAATTGTAAACATAAATACCTAAAAAATAATAAATGAAATGTTAATATCCTTTTCATATAGTTAATTTTATATATGTCAACCAGATGTTTTAGTTGAATAACAGTATGAATGAAATATTCAAGTAACAATTTATACGTTTAACGTGAATTGAGAATAACATTGTGAATTGAAGAGTTCTAATATCTAAAACTGAAATTTTTCATTACTTGTAAGAAGCTGAATACTCCAGATGTAACGGACATCAAAATGAATAACAGACAAAAGAATTCGGTTTGTTCTTTGATGTCATCTGGATTTCCTGATAACACCTAAGGAACATAAAATATCAAATGCTTAAAATGTTTTAACGATGTAAATGGAATATGAAGCAAGCAAAACATTTTAATCACCACAAAATTGTGATATTAATTCCATTGTATTTAAGCATGTGGACTTGATATTTTTAACCCCCAAAAATATAATGAATAAAAATAAAAATGTATGATTTGGAACACAAAATTTAACACAATTTTAAATTTAGTTTTAGAATTGTTTAGGTCATGAGTCTTTATTCAGAAACTTAACGTCCTGAATTAACTGAAAGGATACCGGGAAAAGAATTTACAACTTTTATAAACAAAATAATTTTAATACATTAAATTGTTGACCCTCTGAAGGCCATGTACGTATTTTACCATCATGTAAACGTGCAATCTTCCTTGCATTGCTCCTAACCAGTTTTGACCTTCATGATCAATATAATCTTTCCTAGGATTCTTTGATGTAATTATTTCATTATTATATGTCTTGTAAGTAAAAGCAACACTATTCGGAACTCGTATGACGCTCAGAGGGTTTCCGTATTAGTTTGGATAATGATATTTGAAGTCACAATTGCCATTTACTTTAAGTATTAGGGAAATGTAAAAAGTTATAAGCTGTTATAAGAGATAACTAAATTAAAGTGTCAAAATTACATCATCTCATACATTGATACTCAACATATATAGGTCTATTTTCTAAAAAGACGTGAGCAAATGATTATCTTGGTTTAAACATACAATTTAGTCGGAAACTACCGCACAAAAACGGAAATGACCATCTGATTCTTTATTTTCGTACTTACGTCTCAAGTTACGCTCAGATACTGGCAACCGTAGGAATGGCAAGAGAAGTTTGCTTGGTGCTTTCAGCGCTGGAATTTCGAATGACCAGAAGTGACATCATAAAACTTTCGACTCGAAATCTCCGGAATGCTACGTCCAACAGGAAAGCATACAACACTGTCGGATTGGTTTTCGACAAGAATCATGTGGTATGATTATTTTTTATTTGTTTATTTATACCAGAAAGGGACATAAATGTTTTAATGCGAATATTCCAGGGATATCACGTCCAATCGAAAAATTGACACTTTTTCGGGTTGGTTAGAGTTGGTTCCGGTGGATAAAGAATCACGAGGCATGATTATTTTTATTTGTTTATTTATACCAGAAAAGATGTTGTTTAACGTTCTATGCGAATATCTCCGGGATTCTACGTCCAATCGAAAAACAGATACCTTTCCGGATTGGCTTTCAACAAGGAATAACGTGATATGATTATTTTGCAGTCGATTCAGACCACAATGTATAATTCGTGATGGACGGATGACTTTTGAATCCTGTTAGTCCACAGTACAAAAATATTTGAAAAGCTGGGATTATTATTTATTTTTAGTTCAGTTTCTCATGTTCTGATATCTCAATTACAATAATTTCGCTTAAATCGGTTTGTAGTAACAATGTTCAAGTGAGTCAAATAGTAGGTTTACATATTTGTGTAATGGTAACAGAATGAAATTTATGCACATGTATAATACATCCGTGTTATGTATCAGGTATAAATTGGAAGAGAGAATAAAGTTTTAGAAAATATTACAGCACATTTTACCAATTATAACATAATACTTACTCCAAGTATGGCGCCAAACACAATGCCGAATGCTGGGAAATGAAGTCCCATGAGTATAGAAGAAATTGAACCAATCACAACGTAAGGCCATTCTGGAGCCGATAGTTTCAATAGTCTTGATTGGGAAGGAGATGCCTTAGTCTCATCTTCGTCATCATCTTTCTAATAACACAAATATAATTCTTTGAATAATTGCATGTTGCATGACTACCGTGCTAGTCAAATACGAAGTACTTATAAGATTGGTCTTTTTGGACCTAATTCTATTTTCTACAAGGTATGCTTGACGAAATGTATTCAAGTTTATCAAATTGGTGCACTTTATGGCAAATTGGTAATATATTTTTAAGCTATTTACATGCTGACGAGAAGATCCAAACTGGTAAGCTATCTCTTTAAGACGCCCACATTCACCAAATTGAAACAAAATTCATTCCCGAGAATCCTTCCCCCACTCAAAATGAACGAGCCCTGTTTCTATAGCCACCAACCTGACTTAATCTCGGGAGCAGTTCTCATGGCAGACAGACAGTAAGTACCATTGAGCATGTTCTCATTCTATAGTCCTCCAAGTGGTTTCGAATAGGTATCTCGTCCAATATCTGACCAAGTTTGCTAAGAGCAGATATCTCGTCATCAAGATATTGCCAATTTTTTGTTGATGACGAGATCAAGATCGGATCAATTTTCTTCTAATGACGATATATCTAGTCCATCAAGATCTGGTAGGTCTTGCTAATAACGAGAAACGTCGTCGAGACAACCACCAGGAGAGTTAATAGACAGCAGATAATTTAATACTCCATTTAAACTATTCTAAGGACCAAATGCTTTTACTGCTTTTTTGACTAGCACGGCAGATGAGCTCCAGGAGCTTAACATTTTTTACAAATTCAATTATTCTAAAAACTTCTAAAAACAAAATATAATAAACGTTTTCAAGTAACATTTTATAAGTGTTCATAAGCATGCTTTACGGATAGCCCGTTGCATACATTTATTTTTATAGAAACCCAAAATTATCCAGTGGTGAATGTCCAATCGATCTTGTGAATTAGAAACGTCTGAGAACTAGAGTTTTAAAATATAAAGTTGTGATTTAAATTAAATTAATTGAAAAAGAGTTTAATTTTACCGTTCCTACAGGACTCTTTTCGGCACTGTTTGCTGATAGTTGTCGTTCGTAGGCGCTCGTAATGGAAGATTGGCGACCATAGCCACTCACTGAAGAGATCTGGCGTCCGAGTCCAGAGCTTAGGATTGATATTTGTTTTTGAAGTTGTTGTCCAGGCCATCCGTCTCCAGATGTGAATGAACCAGAACCACTGAGTGCGGATATCCTTCTTTCAAGGATTGGCAAATCTTCATCCATACCATCTGGATCATCTTCATCTTCACCAGCTGTTGTCTAAAAATATTTGTATTCAATGCGATTGAATGCTTTTTTAAATCACTGGGAATTAAATATTTAGGACAGATATGATTATTAAATCAGTGTTTAATTTTGTGCAACGACTAACCCTACGAGCTTCACGGATTTTCAAGAATTGTAATGTGGATTGGATTTTGAATTTTATGCTTCAAGGTCCTAAACAGAACAAACTATGCCAAATGGTACTGTGGAGATATTCAGAGGGCTAATGCTGAGTGAGAGGAGCATGCGCAAAGTGCATGCACAGAACTTCTCGTCATAAGATGATGTCTCGCCAATTCTTTCAAATTCCCCGGAGAGGCACATAGACTCCATTGGTCAAGAAACTGGTCCGAAGCTATGCATGGAAAACTGAAAGTAGCATGGTGGATTTAGTTGGTTGGATTGGGATTTTTATGGCGTAAAGGCCATATTTTGGCCAAACTGCGCCAAACACAAGACATACAACATAAACATGATGAAATAACGTGTACATGTCTTTCAAATGGTTAAGTTTTAGAGACAAGAAACCTTAATTAATCTTTAATAAATTTAGCATCCTTCACTGTTGTAAAAGCGAACTCTCACACTATAGGATCTCACCTGTGCTATATTTAAGTAAAATGGTTTAGAAACATCAAGAGTTACTTTTTGTCGGAAAAATTCTTGGGCATATCATATTTGGTTACACTACATACTTATGGTTTGATTTGTATCACAAATATTTTAGGAGAGTTAACTATATAAAAACACATTGGAATAATAAGTCATATTTCTTGACATAACTTGAATGGTGTGTTGGATATCTAAAAGTTCTGGTGTTTGATATCTAAAAGCTCTATTTTTTGAACGAATGCATCTTTTTGAAATATAATTTTTTTCAAATATTCAACTGATATGAGACTATTACTTCTACTTTTTGTATCAGATTTTACACACAGCATTCTGTATTTACCTTACATAAACCACAAAATTATACTTTTGGCAAAATGCACAACACATTAAGCAACGAAAATATTACCTGTGTTGAAACAAGTTGATAATATATTCCCTTAGATTTCATTAGTTCATCATGGGTACCAGTTTCTTTAACCACGCCTTCACTGAGAACTACGATTTTATCCGCTGTTTTAATGGTTGAAAGTCGGTGTGCAACGATTACAGTTGTTCGACCCTGACGAGCCTGTAAGAATTGTGAATATTTTAAGCCTAGAACTAAAGCTGGAAAAATAGAACGACGCTGATGGTTATCAAATCAACTCTACTCAATAAAATACTGGACAGAGTATTTCAGAATATTCGAGACAACATAAGATGTGCGGTCTAGCTAAATTTCTTAGTTCATTTAAATTCAAAATCAAGAATTTTTTACGATTTTTTAAAGTTGATAAAACATATTAATCGGAAAGCATATTAATGATTAATGAATTAAATCAAAGCGCAGGAAAAATCATATTTATCGAAATTAATAGGCAGAAATTTTAAATTTCAGAAAAACAGCTGAAAACTACTAAATTGATGAAACTGTGCGAATGATGAATGAATTACTATAATTTATGAAATACATTCATCATTACCATACCTTTTCAAATACACTAATATAACAGTTTTTATGAAAAGGATATTTTTGTATGTTAAAGCCATTTAGGGTTGTTGAACAGAGACATATTCAGATTTTTATATTCAATTTTAATAATATATCCTATTCAAGAAGAATATCATATTTAATTACACTACATACTTATGGTCTGATTTGTTTAGCAAATATTTTGGGAGAGTACATAAAAATCACAATGGAATTCTAGATGCTGAAAAAAGTAAATTAGGGTGTGGAAAAAGAAAATCAAATTATATCAAATGCTTCGAAAATAAATATGCAGAGGAAAATTTCATACGTCATTGTTTATATCAAAATCTTTATTGTGAGAATTCGGTTATGATTAGACAGTGATCTACTTGATCATGACATTAATATAATTTTAGTTTTCTTCCTAAGATTTCAGAAATTTCGAAATGCAGATAAACACACATACTCAGATAGGAAACAACAAGTTAAGGAAACAAGCAGATTTTTAATGCATGAAATGTCTGTTGAATCGCTCAATTTATCTCATTTACCTCTTCATTTTTATCACCGGGCAGCCGTCAAGGAAAAATAAGCCCCAATCTTTCTATGCACTTGTCATCTAACCTACTTATGCTGATAAGCTTCAAATGCGATTCTAGAGTAATATTTATGAATTCAGTTTCTTATTTTTGCGGATATTGTATTTTTAGCATGTATTGCCGAATCTTTTCATTCATTGTTTCAAACACTATCAGCTTGAAAACAATTGATTATAAATTGTTCCAATTCACCACTTTAATTATTCAATTGTTTGTCTTGTGATTAGCATAACGTAAACAAAGCCCGAAATCACTAAAATCAATATTTTTATCTTGAGATAAAAAAGAAAGGTTTTCGAAAAAGATTGATTCTCATAGTACCAGGGTCATTTCTAAGTGGTGTGCTGGGTGTACTTTCATATCAGAAAAAAAGATGACTGAAGCGCGCAGCATGCCACCAACTTTAAATAAACATGTCCATCAATAAATTTTCCTATATATGTTTTATATTTATATCTTTAAAATCATTGTATTCTAAATTTAATAATTCATTTAAAATAAAAAAAATCAACAGAAGGCTGATAAAAAGAACATTCTTCTTGAACCAATTCTTTTTGAAATTATTCAAACCTCAACATATCTACATTAGATACTAAATGAAATTTCTAACTAATCCTAAGTACTCTACAGATCTACAGCGGAGTGTGGAAACATTGCTACTTCAAAACATACTTTCTAATTGAGATCTGTTGCCCTGTTATGTATGTTGCAATATTGAAATTTAATATATGTAGCTTTCCACAATGCTCCAAATCTAGAAACTAACAGTGACTGAATTCGGTAGGTGATACCATTAGTTGACTGATTGCCAGTGGTGTGAAAGAAAGTGATATCATTGCTGAGATCACGGTTGTACTCTCTAAAACGTGGTGAAATGGACGATTGCTACAACCAGTTTATTCCTGTGTTGCCTTTAGTCAGGTTATGAATGGTAGGACGAACAAATAGGAATAAGGCTATATCCGTCTCCCACTTCCACGACACCAATTGGGGTGCATGCAAGGTCCACCTGAAGGGCTCCTACCTCCGGTCAAGTATGAACACTGAGAAAATTGCGGCAAGTGATGTCTGATTTTCGTTTTCATAACTCTGAGAAACGATTCTTGCAAGTAATTTGTCGAGACCTATGCTTTCCCTATATCCGTAGTGCTGTCAGTTAGTCTGAGCGGAGGGGCTGCGCCTGTAACTAAAAAGAAGTGTTGCCTTTAGCAGCGATGTGACGACTGAATGGAGACGAAGAGTGATAGTAATAGAAGCAATCTATTATCACGACTTCAGAGACTAGAACAATGAAAGTAGTTTATATCGCACAAGCAATTCAACAATTCTCGTTGACCATTCATCAAAGTCCACTGAGTGTCACCTGACTTGTTTAAAATCCCGCATGTTCGTAATCACGTCCACCAGTACTCGATGAGCGTGTAAGGCAGTTGCAATGTCAGTCGACCTCAAGTACTTCATGGTTGAGAAAAGTTGCTCGTACTATATTAAAAGGTACTTTTAAGTAGTGACTAAGTTCCCCATAGCTCAATTTCATATAATTTCCAGTAGAACAAATCTAGCAAACATCTAATTACGAGCACCATTCTAAATCAAACCTCGTCGAGGGCTGCTTGCACAACAGCTTCGCTTTCCGTGTCCAGCGCAGAGGTTGCTTCGTCCAGCAGTAAGATTTTGGGATTTTTTATCAAAGCACGAGCAATCGCTATCCTCTGCTTCTGGCCACCACTCAGTTGAGTACCTCGTTCTCCCACCAGGGTCTGGTATTTCTATTAAATTAAACAGGATTAAAACAGAATTAGGGTGAGAAATTTCCACATGCATCACATCATATTTCTAACTCATTAAATGTAACTTTATGTAAATAATTTTGCTTGTTCTAAGTATAGATTAAGCTAAGGTAGGCAATGTGAAAGGTTTGAATCTGAAGAATCTTCAGAAGTACAAACATAAATTTATGATGATTATTTAGTGACAGGGACAAAAAGACTGCATCGAAATTTTTTCCATTTGGTCTTTTGTAACATCCTTTTGGAGATTTTAAAATTGATAACATGGAAATTATTTAATTCTAAAAAACTGCTAAAGTAGAAAAATTGTAATTATAAATAGTTATTAAAACCTATTGCATTAGACATGTGCTACATGGTGTTAAGAATGAAGAATAATAAAAGAACTGAAACAAATGTATACTTTAAAGGTTATTACAATTAAACACATATCACAATTAAACACTCTTTGCTTTTGCCGCGAGAGACGATCGAAACACCCTATTTTATACTCCCCTCAAAAAAAAAATCTTCCTCACCGCCACTTCAATTCCATTTATTGTGCAATCTTATGTGTGACTCAGCGGTAGCAAGAAACTGATTTGAAAGCTTGAAGAAACATCGGGCAATTGTTTTATTGGACGGGGAAACTTTTCTTCGGATTTGTGGCAACACACGACCTGTCATCTGGAGCAGTCAAACTTGGTGACCCGTGATTGGATGCGATACTTTCAGCTGGAATTCCCACTCGAAACACTTGATACTAAAGATCAAACAGTTCTACGTAATTGTACGAAATGAGTTCGGGACGAAAAATTGACATTCTGGAATTTTCTATCTGGCTTTCTCACTCCTTTTCATTGAAACTTTTTTAAAAAAATCGCGAAATTACGATTCTTACATTAATAAGCTGGACTGGAGAGCCAAAAATACCAATTAATTATTCAAACGCAGAAAATTTTAAGTTACAAAACAATACACAAATACTGGTGAAAAGGATTACATTGAGTAATCATTAGTACTCAATTAAACTTAGAACATAATCAAAGCCGAATAGATACCCATATTTCTATCACATTTGAACAAATTACCAATTGCGATTCCAGTCAGTAATTTAGTATAACTTAAAGCGTTATTACAATTTAATCACCACAGGGAACAATAACCCTGAATAGTACTAATGGAACAATGTAACTTCCGCCTGTTCTTACGAATTAAATCAAATTTAGTATTGGTGATGTGACTTACTAATGGAAGAGCTTCTATGAAATCATGGATATTTGCAACTTTTGCTGCTTTCTGTATGTCTTCGTCAGTGGCGTCCCGCTTTCCATACCTAATGTTTTCGGCAATTGTTGTTGAAAATAGAATAGGTTCCTGGCCGACGAGACCGATGTTGTCTCTTAGCCAGCCAACGTTAAGAGCTCTTACATTATATCCATCAACTTCAACCTACAAATAATTTAATGGATTGTTTTAGAATTTTTATAAATTTATTACTGTAACTAAATGAAATGAATTAAATAACTATACATATGTTTGAAAACTATATTGTAAGAATAAAGAAATTAACGAACTAAGCCTGAAAAACGGGCATACATGCAGAAAAAGCATTTTTTTCTTAACCCTCCAAGTATTTCGCCGAGATATCTCGTCCAAGATCTGATCAGTTTTGCTAATGACGAGATACTACGTCGAAACAAAACTGTCCCATTACTCAAAGGGAGAATGAAGAACCAAGTAGAAAAAATAAATTGCCCCTTGCACAGAACTGGTAACAGCTTGGAACAGGTTTTGCACTAGAGACTGGCCGCTACAGGGCAGTAACTACCAAGGATAAGCCACCAGAAGGGTTAAAGTGAATGTATGATTATGTTAAATATGATATGTTATAAACATGTTTTAGATACCGATCTGATTTTTAGATTTGTATATTTTGCATGATTTTTTACTAACTTATATACGGAACATTTAAAAAACAATACTTTTAAATTAAAGTTTAAGTTTTAGAAAACATTCAATTTAAGTTTTGAGATGATTTTTTTTATTATGTTAGAATACTTTTGTTCAAAAGTGGACTTAAATAGAATATACACTGCTGGCCACCCAAATTGCAACACCAAGAAAGACAAGAGATATCACAACAAAATTTATTTTGTAGATAACATGTTGACCAAGTATCAAATGATTAAATTTATAGACTTCTGTGAAGTGTGGTTCCTGCCAAAATCAGTAGCCAGAGTAGCCGCCATTGTTGGAGATCACCGCTGCCACACGCCTCGGCATTGATTCAAAGAGACTTTGGATGTGTTCTTGGGGTACAGCAGACCAAGCAGCTTCCACACGTTGCCAAAGTTGATCTGGTGTGGCAGCTGGGGATGTATTCTGGGTCAATCGTTGAGCAACCATGGACCACATGTTTTCTATCGGCGAAAGATCCGGAGAGCGAGCTGGCCAGGGAAGCAATTCAATCTAGCGATTGACGAAGAACCCTTGGACAATGCGTGCCACGTGTGGTCGCGCATTATCCTGTTGAAATATGGCTGTTGGGTTTTATCGATTGAAGACAGAGTTTTTACACATTAAAAATAAATTTTATTACGTAGCCAAGTCTTATGGTTTAAAAACATACATTTTAAGAATAACAAGAAGTCTGATCAGATCATGATCCCCACCTTTCTTCACTTTTATACATTCCAAGATTTACATATTCTTCACATTTATGTGCCCCACACGGCACTATAATTGGAGGTTTGAGACCGATTCCAACATGCGGCCCCATCGGTTGTAAAACCTCAGCAGATGTATTACAATTCAATATATATATTTATATAAATCTAACAAAATATTTTTCTAATAATATTTTTAAATTTATTTAACAATAAAGGCTTTGTTAAAAAGTCAGCCAAATTATTTTCCGATGAAATATAATTTACGTTAAATAGTTCATCTTTTATTAATTTACGAATAAATTTGTACTTGATATCAATATGTTTAGTTTTCTGATTTTCCTGACTATTTTTTGAAAAATAGATAGCAGATTGATTATCACAATATACTTGGGGTCTTATGTAATCACACAAACTTAATTCATTTATAATTCTACTAAACCAAATAACTTCTTTAGTGCAATCGGTTAGTGCAATAAATTCAGATTCCATTGAGCTAAGAGCTATGCACTTTTGTTTAGAAGATTTCCATGATATTGGGATGTTACCAAAATAAATTAAATAGCCACTGCTTGAATGTCTGTTTGTGAGACCACATCCCCAATTTGCATCAGAAAAAGCAATCAAATTTGAACTTTCTACATTGGAAAGATTAATTTTAAAATCCTTTGTAAGAAAAACATAGTTCATAATATCAACAACGTAAGACCAGTGTTTGTAAGTATAACCATTACAAAACTGAGACATTATATTAACAGCAAATGCAATATCTGGTCTGGATCTATCTGACAAAAACGATAAACATCCTATTAAGGAACGATAGGGAAATTTCCTCATTAAATCATTTTCAATTATTTCTTCCTCTTTAACCTTATCAGGTAAGTTACAACCAATTTTAAAAGGTAAATTCACAAAACTTTTAGGAAGATCTTTGAATTGTGACATTAATTTTTCAATGTAGGTAATTTGATGTAAATAAATCGAATTTTCAATTTCTTGAAAGTTTACGCCTAACAAATATTTAGTTTTACCTAGGACTGTAAGATCCAATTTTTTGTCCAATAATTCGATTACTTCATTTATCAAATGTTCCCTTTTTGAAAACAAAACCATATCATCTACATAAACAATTAAAATTACATCTTTAAATTTGTAGACACAATTACACCAATTTAACTGAGAAAATCCTAATTTAGTTAAAATACCGTCTAATTCCAAATTCCATTCTCTACCACTTTGATGCAGACCATATATAGCCTTTTCCAATAGACATACTTTGTTTTCGGATCCTTTCAGCACAAATCCTTTTGGCTGTTTCATGTATATAGTATCCTTAAGGTGTCCATATAAATATGCACTTTTCACGTCAACTTGACAGTGATACCAACCCAACATAGAAATCAATAGTACAAACAATAATTTAACAATAGAAAAATTCACAACTGGTGAAAAAATATCTTTAAAATCAATGCCGGGTTTTTGCTTAAAACCTTGAGCAACAAGACGAGCTTTATACCTTTTAGGTATATTGTTTTCGTCCATTTTTATGCTGTACACCCACTTACTTCCAATTATGGTTGTATTTGGGGGTGTGTCCACTAATTTCCATACTTGCCTATCCTTCATTATCTGAATTTCTTCGTTCATGGCAGTATTCCATTTAATTTTATCCTTACTTGCTTGCGTTTCTTCATAACTTTTGGGGATTTCGACATTGTAACACTGATCATACATGTCGTACATCTGTTGGTCTAAAAAATTAGATTCATCACTAGAAGTAGATGGCACATTAGAAATATCCACATTAGGATGTTCAGTTTCTGGCTTAAAATTGAAATTTACAGGATCAAACCTAATCTTATTTTTAGTACAGTACTTTTTAATATCATTTAAAGATCTCATTCTCAAATTTTCAGGAGAATAATAGTATACATCTATCCTATTGCTTTTATTTCTAGGTTTTTCGATTCTTCGCCAATTTGAAATGTTAAGACTTTTTAAGTCCTCAGTTTTAACTAAATCTTTAGAATCTAAAACTTGAGTTTCACTTTCCGATTTTACTTTTATATTTTCATTTGATTGATAAATAGGAATATTAGAATTAAGATCGAAAGAAACGTACTCAAAGTTTTTACCAAATAGTACATCAACAGCTTTCTTACTTTCGTCGATATGAACATGGACTGTTTCAACTATTCTCTTCTCGTTTGGTACATATATTCTGTAACCTTTAGTTTTCAAACCATATCCTGTCAAAATACCAAGTTTAGCTCTGGGTTGTAATTTATTTCTCTGTATTTTAGGAATATGAACATATGCCAAAGAGCCAAAAATTCTAAAATGTTTTACTGATGGTTTGAAACCAGTCCATATTTCGTTAGGAGATATACCCTCAGTTAATTTGTGTTCGCATCTATTTTTAGTATGAATAAATGCTAAAAGTGCTTCTGACCAAAATTGTGGTTGTAAACCACTGTCTTGAAGCATAGCTCTGACACAATCCATGGCTGTTCTATTGAACCTTTCTGCAATGCCATTTTGTTCAGGGGTATAAGTTGAAGTTCTTTCGATTTTTATTCCTAGATCATTTAAAAACTTTTTAAATTCTTTGTGACAAAATTCTAAACCATTGTCAGTTCGGACACATTTTAACTTAACATTTAGCTGTCTTTCAGCTTTAACCAAGTATTTTTTAAAGTAATCAAAAACTTCATTTTTATTTCGAATAATATAAACAGTTACTTTACGTGAAAAATCATCAATAATAGATAAAAAGTATTTGTTTCCACCTAGAGAGTTAACTGGAGCAGGACCCCACAAATCCATATGGATCCTTTCCAAAACATTTTTAGTTTTCCTTTCGTACATATAGTTTCTTTTTAAGGATATTCTAGTGGATTTAGCAATAGCACAAATCTTACAATTTTTATCTATATTTTTACAATTAAGTTTTTCAAT
This sequence comes from Meta bourneti, assembly GCA_933210815.1. Lineage (NCBI taxonomy): Eukaryota > Metazoa > Arthropoda > Arachnida > Araneae > Tetragnathidae > Meta > Meta bourneti. Next base: position 74,283,138 of record OW119923.1, on the reverse strand, counting down.
TCCTTTTACACAATTAATTTTACTCATATTTTCAATTAAGGGCATGTTAACATGACAAAACCTACGGTGGGCTTTTTCTAGATCTAAACCAGTTACATATGTATAATTTTTAATCTTGGGATAACCTTTTAAGATATACAATTTTCCAATTCTGGGAACAGTAAACAAATATTTATTATAACTATTATAAATAATCATTTTGTTATTTCCCCATTTAATTTGGTTTCCCACAAGGTCAATACGAGCACCACTAATTAAATTTCTTCTCATATTAGGTGAGTATAAAACATCTTTCAAAGTTAAATCAAAATTTCGGTTTCTATCTAAAACTGTAAATTGAATATTACCCATACCTAATACTTCCGAGGTGCTGTTCTTGTCTCCGACTAGGATCTTCTGTGGTGGTAGTTTTCTGAATGTCGTAAACATATCACGTTCTTTACAGAAGTGAGCAGTTGCAGCAGAATCAATGAGAAATTCTCTCGGTCTTTCATTTGGAAAATTTGAAACTGCATAGGCACGTTGAAGATCAGTTTTTGGATTGTCCTCCATATAAAATAATTCACCACCAGGTTTCTGCCGATTGCATTTCTTGAAGCACTTCGATTCGTAATGTCCCGACTTTTTGCAGTAGTTGCAGAATGGTCGCGGCCCCATACGACAAACTGTCGACTTTCTTGGGCTTGAAGGGATTAATTCAGGGTCCAGTACGCATCTGCTGTGATCAGGAGTAGACGCCCGTGTCTCCTTGTATCTAGATGACTTGTTTCTTGTAGCATAAGCATCGGCCACGATACTTAATCTTGTGCCTTCGTCTTTCCGCTTCAGCTCGATTCGGCTGGATTCTGTTATTAAATGTTTAGACAAATTGTCTAGCGTGAACTCGTTGTCATCCATCCTGTATAGCAGTTGTACCAGATTATCGTATTCGTGAGGCAAATGTCTTATTAGTTGAAAGCAAACTAAGAGGTCTGGGATTTCAAATCCACCTTCTTTTATCTGTAACAGCTTCTCATGCACTCGTTTGCAGAAGAGTCCAATGGATTCGTCCTCCGGCTGGTAGCGGATTGAAAAGAACTCGTCCACAAGGCCTGCCAATCGTGCTCTAGATGCTGGTTCAAAGTTGGTCTTTAATATATCCCAGGCTTCCTTACCGTCCTCAGTAGATGAAATTAAGACTTGATATTTTCTGTCTATGCCCTGGTAGATAGTTGTATATGTCCTCTGTTTCCTATAACGATAGTCTCTTTTTTCTTGTTCTGGAGCATCTTCCAATAATAGAGGTTCCGTTTTAGTGATAAATTCCCAGCAGTTCCGGTCGATTAGCAATACCTTCATGTCCGTCTTCCACGTGGCATAGTTGAAATCCGATAACTTCGGGAAGGAAAACATGGACATTCCTTGAATACCCATCATACTGGATACCGGTAGTGGCAGAATTCAGGTTCAGCTTAAGGTCTGAGGCCCATAACCAATTGTTGGGTTTTATCGATTGAAGACAGAGTTTTTACACATTAAAAATAAATTTTATTACGTAGCCAAGTCTTATGGTTTAAAAACATACATTTTAAGAATAACAAGAAGTCTGATCAGATCATGATCCCCACCTTTCTTCACTTTTATACATTCCAAGATTTACATATTCTTCACATTTATGTGCCCCACACGGCACTATAATTGGAGGTTTGAGACCGATTCCAACAATGGCTGTGGGCAAGCCCTGAAGGTAAGGAAGGACAACTGGCTCCAACACCTCGGAGATGTAGCGCTGGCTGTTTAAAGTACCGGCAATGCGTACTAGAGGAGTGCGAGAGTGATATCCAATACTGCCCCATACCATAATACCCGGTGCAGGAGCAGTGTGGCGGTGCATAACGCAGCTGTTCGGCATCCTCTCTCCACGGTGTCTCCAGACTCGAATCCGACCATCGTGGTGTTGCAGACAGAAGCGTGACTCGTCAGTAAAGACAATTTCATTCCATTCTGCCGTCCACATCCTTCTTTCATCGCACCATTGGCGGCGGAAACGTCTGTGGTTCTGCGTCAAGGGTAGACGAAGCAATGGACGTCTTGCGGACAGACCACTCTGCTGTAAACGGCGTCGAATGGTACGCGCAGACACTGGATGATGCGGTACAGACTGAATGTGCTGTGCTATGGTTCGTGATGTGGCTGAGCGATCCGTCACTGCCATACGCACAATATGCCTGTCATCACGTGAAGTGGTGCACTGAGGTAGATGCGATCGAATACGTCGGTCCGTCGTACCCTCCTGCATCCAACGATCACATATCCGCATTACAGTTGTTTGGTTTCGTCCAACACGACTACCGATTTCCCTGAAAGATAATCCACAATCTCGGTAGGCCACTATCCTTCCTCTGTCGAACTCGGATACTTGATCAAAAGATGATCGCTGTTTTCTACGAGGCATAATTGATCGTTTTTTTGAAAAAACCACAAGAAAAACACAATTGCCGTACTTGAAATCGTCGAAATCTCCAAGCCTTAAATAGCGCTTTGAAGTGGCGCCACAGGCGCGCGTGATGTGCGTCTGCGCTGAAATTCTAATCATTTGCATATCTCACCTCCGCTAATGCATGTTGTAAATTTCATATTATTTGCATGCTTCCTTCAGGGTGTTGCATTTACGGTGGCCAGCAGTGTATATAAAATAGCCAATTTCAGACTTTTGAGGAAAGTGTACTATTGCCTTCCTACAAATTATAGTTTTAATTATTTTAATAAATTTTGGAAATTAATTGGCAAGTAAAATGGAAAAAGTATTTTAATTTCAAAAATGAATATTGCCCATTTGGCTCAACCTAAATTGCCAGAAATTATAAGATTAGCGCAATCTTAGTGGTAGGATAAGGGCGTCACATGAAGGAGGTGAATATTTACTTTACGTAAGTTATACATAAGTACGTTTATAAATGTTAATTTGATACGTAAGTGTTATAATCTAGTGCTATTCTGAAAGGCAGTATTTCTAAGTTTGGTTAGTATTTTTAAAATTCTTTAAAAATATCTAATGCTTCATGACGTTTTCATTTGGTTTGTTACACTGGGGTCATTTTTGCTACACGAGGGCTATACCGGAATCTACGGCTTAAAGTAGATCCCGAACCCTGTTGAAATCAGGTTCAGAGCGCTAACATCAGAACTCTAGAAAACAGATCTCAATCAATAATTTATTACGTGATGATACTATAATATAGTTTGTGAAACATTTATAGACTTATGGCATACAGCATGCAACAATCGTCAACTCTGAAGGAACAAAATTCAAATTACCGCATTTTTGACACCAAAGGCGGCAATAATTTGTGTCTGACAGCTTGGCAGCAGTATAATTTTAAATTAAAACACGCTATAAATTATAAGTTAGTGATATTTCGCATTGTGTTCCAATTCTTTAATGACATATATGAGTCTGTCAGTGTAGCCTATCTCCTGAATCATGTTGAATAAGTGGGCGTAAATGATTGCTTAACAATTCAAATACCTCAATCCATTCCCTGTGCGTTTGGATGGTTTAACACAACCTATGACTTTCAATTGAAGACGAAATATTATGAAACCATTCATGAGTCTTAATTTCGATTAACAGTAGTTGAGTTTTGAAAATTAATTAATTCTTTTACAAAGATAGAGTATACAGTGTCACAGATAATTAAGAGATTTGAGAATAATGGCTCAAAAGAACACGGAAATTTGAAAGCTTTGGGATTGATATAATTTCTCTAGAGTGTTGAATGTTTCTTGTGTTGAACATTTAATCCACATTAAATATCGTTTAATGTATTATAAATACTGCAACTTGTAGTATGTGCCTGACAGCATTTCTACAACATAGTCTTAGTATAATGTATTTATATAAGAAAGCCGAAGTATGGACACTTCTGAGTGAAAAATATCTCCTTAACAAATATGTGTTCATACTTCGCATAAAATCAAACTTGTCGTTTTACCTCGATTATTTAAGTTTTTAGTTGACTAAGAAGGCAGAACTTCAAACATTATATTGAACAGTGAAGAACACTTACACGCCTTTCAGTTTGTCCAACAAACGTCCTTTCAAGGCACTTCCTTATTATGTCACTCATAAAGGAATTAGTCATTATCTCGAACTTTCTTAAGCTGTCTGGGAAATGTCTGAAGAACTAAACGTATCTTTTATATACGTATATAACTTAAGCATGAAAAAGATAATGCAAAAGAAAGAGTGCTATCAAAACTCCAACTTAATACAATACATGAAAATGTTTGAGAAAAATCCAAATTTCCTTTAACATCAAAATTGTTTCTTTGTTGTTACGACGCGTATTCAATTTTAAAGTTTCATCTACTCTTGAAATCACAATTCGTGAAAATGTATTGATGAAGCGTTGCTTGCATAATATTACACAGGCAAGTAAAAATAAAAAAATGAATGGGGTTCTAATTATCTTACAATCAACTTTTAAATAACTTCCATCAATATTTTGTGCAAACCCAATAAGAAAAAATATTTTCTTTGGAAGATGTGAGAAAGATAGACAATACTGAAGGAATAAACAAAGCAACATAGAGCTCTATGTCTAATGTTAACAAAATTAACCATTTTTATATTTATGGTGGTATTGTTTTAAACTACGTAGCCTGAACACAATTACAAATTAGTAATCCACTTTGAAATTTATAGCTGACACATAACATCTGTAGCATCTTAAGAAAGGCATTTCGGTCCCGATTATGTATACGATAGAATTTATTTAGAAAGTCTTACAGAGTCAACACGATTGGTCTTGCAATCTATAGCATAGGTTATGTTTCATTTTTTAGAATGTTACATAGCAACCATAGGACATCCATTCTTGAAACCATGGGTGTTTCGTTTTGTTTTGTTGCTATTGTGTATTTAATTGTTATCATTTTACTTTCCAATAAACGTTGATTTGCACAACGATCGTTTTATGGATTTTATAGTTTTCAGTCCTCAAATCCGACGTGACGATATCGTACCTCAACATTTGCTTTCATACCACCTTATTTTACGTCTACCACTGATGTTTCTAATAACTCTTTAAAATTGAGAAGGGTCCATTTATTTTTTAAAAACTACCAAAAATTTAAGTAAAGTTTTCCAAAAGGAAGTTTCATTTTCACACTATACACCTCAGATCTAAGCCAACTAGTGGAGGTGGTTGGCTTTGATAGGATAGTTATCTTCTATTTTCTACGATAAACTCTAGATAAGATAAAGGTATCAATATGAATATAATTGAAACATATTATATATTCGTGTAACATAGATAATAAATTGAATGAATATACCATTAACTGAAAATGAATTATATTATAACGGAATTATAACATTCCAATTTGTAAATAATAGTACTATTTATTTTTTGAACAAAAATAATTTAGCTTTAGAATTCAATACGAAATGTATCTATATTGATATTATTACTTACCGATCCTTCCTGTGCATCGTAAAATCTGAGAATAAGTTGAATAATTGTACTTTTCCCGCAACCACTTGGTCCAACCAACGCTACTGTCTCCCCCGGAGTAATATTCAATGACAAACCCCTCAATATCTGTTAATGAGAGAGAATAATCAGGGGTATTCAACACAAGCCGTCTTAGGAAAATTCATTCTGCTAAGTATACTTACCGGAACGCTTGGTCTGGAGGGATAAGCGAAACGCACATCAGTTAAAGAGATATTTCCAGAGGCAGATGAGGGCCTGAATCCAAGTATAGAGCTACTGTCTATGATAGGTTTCTAAATAATATAATAAATAAGAATTAAATTTAAAAAATAATCATTTTATTAAAATTTGTTATTATAAGAGAATATTGTTTGGATTAAAACTCGCTTTATCAGTGCTTCTGAAATGAGCGAGTTTAATTAAATTTGTCTATAATACTTTTCTTAAGACATTGCTGTATTCATTAGATGTGGATGATATACATTAATTACATTTACAATTAAAGATCTCGGAAACATAGTGATAAGGCATAGACATATATTCCGTAATGAAAAAGATTAAAAACAAAATATTCATAAGGATAAAAGAATTTTGGGTTGTTCAAATGAGTGCGTAAAGTTAAAGATAACACGACCTCTCGAACAGAGCATAAACAGTTATAATTTTTAATTTTGTAAAACTTGAAAATTGTTAGCCTGAAAAACTGAAAAGTGGCTTATCATTATGTTACCCGAAGCTCTCCGTTATTATTAAATATACGAAGAGCTTCTATTAAAAGCAGACGAATCCACTTTTAGTGAATTGTGGACAAGGCAATTATTTCTTTCCTGCTTTTGATCGAAACTACTCTTTCATCAGTGTGAATGTGAAAACGAACTCTTTCATCAGGCGATATCTACAATTTTGTAACAGTGGATTGGTATGATTTTGAATGAAAACTCTTTACATGTGCACCGCAGGTGACCACTTACCTCCCGATATGAAACAGGTTTAAGTAGTAAACTCTTTACATTGAAATATAGTTTTAAATTGAATGTGAAACACGTTCAAGTCCTTCAGAGAACATACTTACTCTGTCGATAATGTCATATACTTTAGCCGCAGCACCTCTGGCGAGTGCGAATGCTTCAAAATATGGTGCACACTGTCCAATAAACATGGAAGCAGACATGACATTGAAGAATACCTATGACAAAGAAAACAATAGAGCTTTCATCCAATTCCGTTCTTTTGCAAATATCCCGTATTGAATTTTAATGAATACATAAATTATTATAGAATTAATTTAAGTTAATTTTCGATTAATTTCAATACAACTGCAGAAATTTTCTTACTACTTACTTTTTTTTTGAAATTCATATCAATGAAACACAAATATTTAAACTTTAAATTAGAGAATCAATATTTTACATTTAGAAGTAGCTGGTTTGTCACTCTACGCTCATTTCTTGCTACACGAGGGCTAATTAGGTTTTAGAAGTAATTGCACTATTTACTAAATTCCTAAAGAGGAGTAAGATTATTAATGCATACTCCATTTTATCTTATTAATGTATCCAAGTTTTGGGGACAGAAATGGAGTACCTTTTTTGATAATAATTAGTATTAATTTGGGAAAACTTAATAATTTAATGTGTTATTTGTGATTATCTGACAACACTTGAAAATTGTATTATTAGTAGCATCAAATTTGTATTTTATAGTTACCAAGAATCAGCTTTTGAAGCATATATTCAGAGAATTTCATAGACCGCACCAATAATAATCAATACTAAATATTCTCAGATGACTTTGAGTTTCTTTTCTTATTTTCAAATAGAAACATCGTATATGCAATGTAATTCGATAATTTATTTTCAATAATTCTTACGATATTATAGCTAAACATGATATTAATTGGAAAAGGAAACTCCAATTCAAAATTTGTTGATTAGTGAGCCTTAAATAAAGGTAAAGATTGTATCCGAACACAGCGAACGAATGGATGAATGAATAAATTTAAACTTATTTCCATTACTCAAATATGGATTTTAAGTGCTAAACGTTTCTTAAGATTTTTGATTCACTCTTCAAATGTTTACAAAACTTTACAGAGATGATTAAAACATATTTCAAGTCTGAAACTCTTCTCGTATGTTTTACGTTGGAAGGAGATCAAGATTCATCTATTATGGTAAAGATAAGAATATTCCCCTGCCTGTCAAATAATTGCAATGCATTTGCAGTTAGTTTGAGTTTTTGAATTTCAGAATCTGAAACTCATTGTGGAAACGTATGATTCTATGTCAAGTGGTTCTTACAGTGAACTTATTGCTATGATGGAGAGGAATTTTTTTTTAATTCAAAATGCTTATTGAAAAATTGCCTTTTAGTTCCTGAGGTCATTATATTTAGCTGCCTGTATGGTCTTGGGTTTACATATTATGCAGTATCGAACTCCTGAGAGTAACATGGAGGAATTCCCATTTAGTCGTCCGTACTCGTTTTCCACTTTTTATTTCTTACTTAACCTAAAATTACTTTTGTTTTTAGTTTATAACGGTAAAACTAAAATTAAAATTAGTGACTAATTAGTCACTGCAGTGGATTAGTGCAGTGCAATTAGTGAAAAATTAAAATTAGTGACTGCAGGATACAAGTAGATTTCGAATTAAGATTGGGAAGTTTGCCAAAATACAACAAAATATAATTTTTAAGAAATCTAAGATACGTTTACGAGGTACATTGAAAACTGTTTCGATACCCAACAAGTAAAAAGCAATTTATGATGATTTTAGAAGTTGATATATTTTAGGACACAAATTCTTACTTGCCAAAAGCTTGTGCGGCCTTTTTCATAAATTTGTTGTCCGACTGCCTGCTTGGAAATTTTACGCGATTTCGTCTTAGCTATAATACAAATGTGAGCCAACTTCCTCTTAAAAGACCTCTTACCGAGAGCCAGGACTCACTTCTTCCTTTAACCACAGGTCTTTAGAAGACCGGCTTTTGTTTTGTGAAACCCTAAAATTTAACAGACAACTGCATTGAGGCTTCACTCCATGTCATTTATACTTCTTATACTCAAGCCAATATAGGCAGCCCAAGTTGACTGAGATTCCTAAGATTTTGCAGGATAACTGACGCCTACCTATGGCAACTTTAGCCCACTCAGAATAAACGAATACAAATGGAATTTGTCTGCATTTTGGTTTCAATATACCCTAATGTATAATCTAGAAAACCACATTTGATAGATTGCAGAACACGGAAAGATTTAGACTCTTGCTTAAAAAAGAAAGCGATCGTACTTACGATAATCAATGTGCCACCAGTGTATTCCGGATTTTCTTCAAAGTAGCTTTCTCTAATGAGTTTCACACCATACCAAAATGCTAAAGCATATCCAGCAAATATGCAAAACCAGGTCACAGCAGCTCCTACACCTGTTAAAAATCCTCTTTTCATTCCTTTCTTTCTTGCTGGTTTCAGACATTTATCATACCTAGTAAAAAGATGTCGGAATATGAATTTCAAGGAAGCTGGGGATAGAAGGGCTAAAGTAAGTGATAGAAAACTTTTGAGATTTAGCTTTTTCTATTAAGAAGGATAACGAAAAGAATTTGCTTTAATGTAATAAACAAAAAATATACTTTTCCAGCAAGATAACGGCCGGCCACATACCGCTCGCCCCTCTCAGGAAGGCCTCTTTTAGTTGAAACCCTTCTTTGGCCAGCGAGATCCCCTGATCTGCCTCCCATTGAGCATGTGTAGGATATGCTATACCCTCAATCGAGCCATCATTGGATATAAGGGATCTGGAGCAACAACTACCAAAATGCTTGATATAATTTGCCTCAGGATAGCATAATAGATTTTTTGACTCTATGACAGGCCGTATATCGGCAAATATCAGCGCCACAGGCTATATAACGTACTAATTTATGACCTTACTGATGTAATTCTACAATAATAACGAGTCCCCTAGATTTGCTTTTGTGTTTCTTTATCTCTACATCTACACCACACATGCTAAGTTTCAATCCGATTGAACACTGGCATCGGAGTGTTTCGATTTTTTTTGCACAATTTATTTCACTCTAACGTAAGTGTATGTTGGAGAGACAACAAATGAGAACAGTATAAAATCAACCACTATGGAATTCATTGCCAGTTTTGTCGCTTAGTTTAAATAGGATTGTTTTGAGCTATGGTGTTGCTTAATATTGCTAAAGCTACAGAAATAAGCTCAACGTTCAAATGAAATTTTTCTGTAGTCAGATTACACAAGGCAACGTGAAATTGGAGGTAGAAAACAGCGCAGAAAAGACCAAATGAGCGAACAAAAAAAATAGGTTTCGACGTCAAGAAATACCGAATCGCAATTAACCAGTGAGTTAATTGTGTTTTAGAATCTATTTGTGGTAGCATGACAGGTCTGAGGTTTCCCAAGCAATGTTTAAAAATAAGAATTAACAGCACTTAGTTCATGAAATGCTGCTTCATATTTTTGACTAATGTGTTTCACTTAGAGGTGTGAAAGTTGGTATAGATGCTTATATTTCTTATAAATGAATTTAAATAAGGTATTAAATACAAGTATAATGATCGTGTCATATTAATTGATGTAAACAATTTCGAATCTTCAGCACAGATGCTTTGCTCGTGTCTGCTAGTTTAATATTATAAAGGAACAGAGTGTTCCATATGATTCTATTTTTATTCTGTCTTTAATCTTATAAAAGTATGTAGAATTATAAATATTATTGAATAATATTACTGTGAGTTATATAGAAGGTTCATCCAATCTTGGTACCTCGAAGCTACTTTAAAAAAATGTATGGTTTAAAGCATTTATACAGTTCTCAATACATTTGAAAGAAATACATTCTTTCTTACAATTATATTTACATGTTTTTAAGGAACGCTGCTTAAAAGAAAGTTTCTAAGATAAAATATGTTAGAATACTTCTCTTTATCAAAGAAATCACCCTTCCTCTGTGTGTTTATTCACTGATAATTTTTATCTTTTCTTCTTCTCTGTCTATTCTTTAGTAGTATTGATATCAAAGGTAGAAGTGTAACTCATTCAATGTATCAAAAAAATGCGGATATAAAAGAATAGAAATAGGTAAAACAAGGTCGTAAGTTCCAATGAAGGCCATATGGATGATTAGGTAATACTTTTTTAAGCTTGGAATGCATTCTTCCTTACTTTTCAGAAACTTTACACCCTGATATTTTTTTCATGTTAACCGATACATTAATTTTTATCTACCCAATTGTAAATCACAATTAGTTAATATCTCTAAGTACGATAAAATGATTTCTCAAAATTTGTAATGCGAATCTTGAACTCCTTACATATCCACCGAAATTTCAAATCTTCAGTTTTAAAAAAATGTCAAGAAAAGCGTTAAATCAATTATATAGTTCATTATATGGAAACTGAATAAGTGGTGCATTGTGAACTGGCATGATTCACCTGCTAAATGCCACAAAAAAAGGTTCCTTTGAGATTTTATATTTAGTCAAGGTTACAACATCCAAATTATCTTTAGCTCAGGTATTGACCTCGTCATCTTATTTTGGTTCAAAATTACGAGTTGTCCTTGAATATTTCCCTTCGAGATTGATCCCGGACAGTCTCCAACGGTCCGTTGTGTTGATCCAGTTCGACGTAAATTAAACTACCTACCTACCAAATGATCCTTTAATTTTTCAACTGTAAATTTTAATACATCTTTACTAACCTCTGCATTTCTTTCATTTCACCTCCAAAAGCAAACACTGTTCGAATAGATGACAGCACCTCCTCGGCCACTGACCCTGCCGTACCGTAAGCCTCCATTTCCTGACTTGTCACATTTGCCTGAATCTGGAATATTAACGGACTTAATTTAGTACACGCCACGAATGACTTTAATTAACTCCAGTTATTAATGCCTAAGAACTTCAATATGATTACTTGGGTTCATTTTACCTTCGTCACGATTGCCATGGCTATCGTTAGAACAGGTGTGACTGAGAGGATGACCAAAGCTAGCTTCCATCCGTAATAGATACCGACCCCTACACAGAGAAAAGTAGAGGACAAGAAACCCACGCACATGCCAACCTTTTCTCCCATTCCATCCTGGATTTTGGTCAAGTCTCTAATGTAGAGGAAATATTACAAAATTATAGCTTACTTGCGAAATATATATGATAATATCTACACGTATGTATCCTTCCTGCAGTCTCCCTTGTAGGGCTTCTGAACAGTTATGGCCTTCTTGCCCAATAGGATTCTTTCAACCAGTGAATGTGGTTATTTATTCATTTTTTGTGTTGCACGAGAAAAGAAATACTACATTACTCAAAAATCCCGTGACTAGTTAGCATTAACTGATCGATTAGAACTATATCGATGTCTTTAACATTAACTCATGGTTCACGAATTAAAGTAACTATCCAAAACTGAAACTGATTTTATAAATCAGTGATTTTTTATCATTATCTTCTTGAAAGAATTTATTTATATTTTGGAAAAAAAAACATTTTAACTTTACTCTTACTATTGACTTCAGTATTGCTCCTCTTCCAACACACATAATGACTAAACGATCATATCTATTGGTCGAAAGAATCCTAGGAAAGATACTATTGGTCAAGGTCAAAATTGGTTAGAAGTCACACAGGGAAGATTGCAGGTTGCTGAACGGATATATGCATGTGCATCTTAACAATGGGTTAAGATCGTGGTTCACAAATTAGTGTAATGATTCTAAACTGAAAATATTTTTTCAATCAGTGATTATATCAAAACCTGCTTCAAAGAAACTTATTTATATAGATGATTATCATATAAATGACAATTTTTTTAAACTTTACTGTTACTGTTACTATTAAATTATGGATTTGTTTTACGTTTCCAAACCGGCTCTCGAAAGAGAGCCGACTTGAGAACTTAAAACAAGTACTGTAAAATAGGGAAGCCTTGTCCACGGCAAGGTTTTAAATTTTGAAATTTTAAAACTAAAGCCTCTATTCGTTTATTTCTGAGGAAATTTTTTTTGAAAAAGCACTCTGGAGTATTGATTTATGGACAAGAATTTGTGCAGAAAGCATTAGAAAGTATCGGTTCGAAGTCCAAAATAAGTAATACTTATCTTAGAAAGAAGAAATTTCATTCATTTTTATAGCCATGTCAAATATTTCCTTCAAATAAAATATCCGAAATATTATTACTGAGCAAACGGTAGTCAAAGTCTAAAAGCTATGAAATATAACCAATAAAGGTATAAACGGGATGGTAAAACTGGTTGATATTTATTTCGGGGAACGAAACGTCCACAATCATCAGAACCAAATTACGAAAGACCACACCTCCGAAAATAACATCTATAGGCCACAAACAAGATGATAAAACAGCTATTTTGGAGAAATAAACATCCGACCTCATCAGGACAAAATGGATAAGACCGCGCACTTTTGAATTATCTAGAGGCCAGAAACAAGGTAACAAAAATAACCTACAGCTATTTTTGTGAAATAAACGTCCACCGTCAACAGGACTAAAATAGAAAAAAAAACGCACCTCCAAAGTAGCTATAGGCCAGAAATAAGATAATATAAAACTAATCTACAGCTATTTTGGGGTGAAATAGACGTTCCCCTTATCGGGACCCAAATAGAAAAACTGCACCTCCGAAGTAGCTATAGGCCCGTAACAAGAGGATAAAACTAATCTACAACTATTTCGGGGTGAAATAGCTGTAGATTAGTTTCATCAAGACCAAAATAAAAACACCACGCCACCGAATTAACTACAGACCAATTTTATTACTTTTATCTTTATAAGTCATCTTTTGAAGCTTTTAGTGTTTGATTTACAAGTTCGGCTAAATTTCTATCTTTTACTCTACTGAACATGCTGTTTAAAAGAGCTGGAAAGGTAGTATGTGACCGTGTGTTACTTACCCTGTAATACGACTTGCAAAATCTCCAGTCTCATTTGTATCGTACCAGCTTATGTCTTGCTTCAGCACGGATTGCATAAACAGGCAGCGGATTTTAAATGCCTGATTGGCCGCGGCCAAGCTGTAGAACGTTACCATGACGTAGTTACACAGCAGAAAAGCGCATCCGAATCCAGCATTCCAGATGCACAGCTTTGCAGTATCACTCAAAAATTCCTCTGTCGTGCTAAAATATCCATATTAAACATCTATAAAATATCCTTTATATCGTGATTCAAGAGCAACAAATTAATTATCCAATAGCTGAGCTTAGAAAGATAGTGCAACTTTTGTCTTACAAAAAGTACTTTATGGGACAGATTGTTTGCCCTTCTATGTATGCTACCAATTAGAGGCTTATATTGTCTAGGTAAATATAGGTAGTGGTAATGTTCCTGTGCTGAAAGATGTTTTCTGTTGATATTCCAGACGTGACGTCACTTTGTGTATCGAATACGATTTCAGCACGTCGCCTGTAGAAATTCCAAAGAATGGATTACGATTTCATGTGTGATAGTTAATTGGTCAACTCTGAGACCAAAGAAAAAGAACATATATTAATAATATTTATTCTCAAATATGACCTCAACATTTTGCTGTCTTAACTCAGATACATAAGCTCAGAATTTTAAATCGAATTAAAAAATGATACAATAATTCCGTCATTGCCGGATACAAAGAAGAAAAATTATACTTTTATTGTTAGTGGGTTTTTCGCTTGCGCTTTTCGCATTAAATAGACTCGTTTCCATATAAAATATGGGGCCGCGGTGGCCCGGTTGGAAGAGTAACGGACTAGCAACCGAAGGGTTGCGAGTTCGAATCCAGCCAAACACCGTCGTGTACAAAGGGGGCTGGTGCACGTTAAATCTGTAGTGGCCTCAAATGTCCTCACGTTGGCGTGGTGTGGAAGTTTGGAGAGTGGGGTGCCAGCTCAGGTGTTGCCTCGTCATCTGACCATGGTTCAAAATTACGTGGTGTTGTCCTCGGATCTTTCCCTTTGGGATTGATCCCGGACCGTCACCAATAGCCCATTGTGTTGCTCCAGTGTGACGTTAATTGAAATACCCCCCCATATAAAATATGAGAAGCATTTTCTGCCTAGCTAAATGCAGGTGGCGGTTGTGTTTCTGTGGCGAAACGTGTTTCCTGTAAGCATTGCGAACATGACGTCACTTGGCCCCCTTTTCGAATTCGATTTCAGCACTTCTCTAATAAAAATTCCGAAGAATCGTTTCCGAATTGATATATACTTGGTTAGTCACAACGCCAAATAGGTTACACTCAAAAACTGCGATAAACTACACTTTAAAGTACCCTCGGTTTGTGTCACGCGAGAGCATTTGGGGTGCAGGAAGTAAAGTCCCCATTTATCACCTGTTTGTTTGCACCACAATCCCCTCTCATATTGTAAGCTGATTTTCGTAGTGGTGGACAAGTTGCATTACCTTCTCACGTTCTGCTAAAATCCTATTGTTTATTCTAGATAGGGAGCATACCGATGTTGTATGAGCATTTCAAGAAATGTTGTCACTCTTTCAACTTAATATTTAGAATTTGAGCTACAGGGGATTTCAAAACGTACTCAATATTAGAATGGCTCCCGCGAGAAGACAGTTGAGTCACGTGAACGAGTCTATTAACGTGTCTATTAACGTATTCATCGACTTTCCAATGAAATAGACGGAGTATGTATGCACATCTTGATGCTGTTTCTTCTGGTAACTCGGTTTGAAGATCTGTTACGTGGTTGTGGGGAAAAGCATGAATACGAGGGATATATGGGACAAATTATTGTGGTTTTCCTGTGTGATTGAAAACACTAGTCTGCGTTTCGATAGTCAATCGGCCCAAGCCCACGTGACACTCTTTCGAGATCTTACAACAGCTACTCCGCCCACGTGCTCTGTCTATTTCATTAGAATGTCGATGGTTGAATTTGGGACTAGAGAAACTTAAACAAATGCCTTCTATAATTGGCGTTTTTAGTGCCAATTCTGGGACCGAGTTAATCATTCGATTCCAAAGTTGGCAAGGGATAAACCATCTATTACGATCACCACACGTTTCCTTGACTTCTCCGTGTGGCAGCCCTTATCCAAGACCACCTTTCACACTTATTCAGAAATCAACTGATCGAAGTCGATTCATAAGCCCACGTGAATACTCTTCTGAGATCTTACGACAGCTGCTCAGCTATCTATCTATTTCGTTAGAAGGTCTATGGTTGAATTTGGGACTAGGGAAACTTAAACAAATGCCTTCTATAATTGGCGTTTTTAGTGCCAATTCTGGGACCGAGTTAATCATTCGATTACAAAGTTGTTCTCAACCATCTATTACGATCACCACATGTTTACTTGGCTTCCTCGTGTAGCAGCCCTTATCCAAAACAACCTTTCACACTTATTCAGAAATCAACTGATCCGAGGTCAAACACCTCTCGGGAGCCGCACCGTAGACTTTCTTCATCTCTTTTATCAGTTCGAAAGAAAGAATTTTTACTGAACTAATTTACAGTTAATAAGTACATACTCGAAGTCAGATAAAGCATGAGTATATATGAGCCGTATTACAAAATCTAAATCATCAACAGGTTTTACACCAAATGCTTGAGATACATGTGAAAACTAAATACATGCCTATCCTATTTTTAATTACACCATTAATTACCACTTTTTAATTTTTGTATAAAGTTAGAAGTATATTGAATTTGAATCTTATATATCTTTCTCCGAAAATTGAACACATAAATCTAAATTTGTTAAATAGGATATTCATTTGAAAAGAAATGCATGCTCATTACGGAAGTCACAAGGAAAACAATTCAATAATTTGTAATTCCCAGTTTAACAATTTTACCTAGCTCTTGTAAAATATGTTCTACTTTCCTAACAAGATTCACTTGATAAAATTGTGATCTCCATACGAAAAATGTTTTCAGGTACAATATAAAAATTTGTCAAATTCCGATAAAAAAGTACGATTAACAAGCTATAATAATCAAAAGTGGGTAAATGTGTAAAATATATCGATATCGAAAACTAATTTACGCGCTTTCTTAAGATTTACTATGGAAAAAAATTACTTACATGCTGGCATTAGAAAAATTCCTGGTAACGGCATCATAAACAATTAATTTATCAATCAGTCTTCCGAATATGATCATGACAGCTGGCATTGAGGCTCCAGATGCTAATGCTATCACAGTTGCAATTGCAATTAAAACTTTATCACAGGTGCTTGCGTATCTAAACTGAAAGATCAATTGATGTCAGGAAAGTGAAAATTATTTAGTAATATTTCACTATCGTACGTGGCGTCAATTTTGACACTTAGCTTAAATGTAGTTGATTTGATTTTTTGAGCTGCATAATATTTCTAAAATGATATGGAAAAGCTCACCGCTGTTTTGAAATTCTTCAGCTGTCGGTTGACAGAAAGAAGATGGAAAATTTACAAGATAGAAATTAGCGAAAAAAGTAAATGTGGGCAAATGAGAAAACATGTTTATTTGTAAAAGCAAATACTGATTTGGATCTAATGGTGGAAGATCTTAAACAGGACATTATGCGCCACAAAATGTATCGAATGGACTTGAACAAGTGAATGGGATACAACTGAAGTGGACTTTTAGAAACTAACTGTAGTAACATGACTGCCGAGAGAACGTTTTGCCCTTCATTTTATTGGAAATTAGAATTATTTTCACCAGTATAGAGTACACAAAATACTACTTTATATATTTGATTCATTACATTTCACTTGAAATGTGCATATCGATGCTTGTATTCATTGCAAATGAATTCAAATAAGGGAAGTTGTTATTTAAGTATTCGTAAGAAACACAACACTGCCATAGTAAAAAAAAAATAAGAAACTAGGGCATGTGCTATACGCTGGTCTGATAGCCCTTTGAAATTTTCACCACATTGAAATTGCGTTTTAAATTATTTCCATTTTTGTATATATTCAGTGAACTTAAATTCAATAATAATTTGGGTTTCAAATGCTGTATTTCCATAAAACAAAGGGATCGAGGTAGCCCAGTTGGTGGAGTCGAGGATTAGCAAGCGGAGGGTTGCGAGTTCGAAATTTGATCCAATCAAAGACTCATATACTTGGGAATGGTACGTGTTAAATCTGTCGTGACTTCAAATATCCCCACGTTGGAGTGGTATGGAATCTTGAAGAGTGGGGCGCCATTTCAGTTGACCTAGTCATCTGACGGCGGTGGTTTAAAATTATGAGGCGTTCCTTCGGATGTGTCCCTGCGGGATTAATCTCGGTCCATCGCCAATAGTGTGTTAAATATAGTGTAATATTTTCGTTGTTAAAGTACGAAGTAAATTGAACTATCTAGCATAAACAAAATTAAACATGAAATAACTCGATGCTTACGAGGGAAAAAAATCCGACAGGTGGAAGCTCTGGTTTATCCTTTTCTCCTTTATCTGCCCTGAAAGAGGATACAAAAGTTATGAAAAATACATTATGAATAGATCTTATGCTTGCAGTAAGCAAATATTTACGCGCAGTAACCACGAATATACAAATTGAAATGAGTTTAAAATTCATGTGCAGTAAAATCTCTCTGAGCGATCTCCTCCTTCAATCTACGTTTGAGTTGTAGGCATCGCCGATTCGATTCCTGAAACTTACCTGTGTGTATTTCTTTCTTCTGTGTATGTACATTATTTAGGGTGTTTCGAAAATATGTAGCCAAATTTCAAAGGATGGTAGAGGGGTGCCTGAAATAGGCATTTTTTCTAAAAGAAAATCGAGCAGTAAATGACGCCCTATGCCACAGAAATGATATTATCGACTGATCTACACAGCGCCTTCTATCACCTAAACATTTCTAGGTGAATCTACACAGCGCCTTCTACCACCTAAACATTTCTAGGTGAATCTACACAGCGCCTTCTACCACCTAAACATTTCTAGGTGTATCTACACAGCGCCTTCTACCACCTAGCATTTTCGGACACATATTCTTTGACAAAAATGTTTATTTTGGACCCCTTTACCACCCTTTACAATTTGGCTAGATATTCTCGAAACACTTTGTAGTGTGAATCCTACGAGAAGGTAGTCAACCTTGGACCGACTGGATTTTGAAAAAGTGTGAAAATGCGTTAGGAGATGGCTGTCATAAACAAAAGCATGAATGGCGATCGCCGTGGATGTTTCACCAACTCGCTGTCAATTCTATCGCTTTTTGCACCGAACGATAAACTTTGATCCTGAATCCACGCTGCCGGCTGTGATAGTGCTGAATCAATTACCAACTCATGGGTTGGTTGTTTTACGGTTACATGGTACAAGGGCCATATTTGACCAAGCTGCGCTTAACACAAGAAAACGTCAAGTAAAAAATGGGAAAGGAAAAAAAGAGTGATTGTGGAGTAGAATGTTGGGATGAAAATATAAAAAAGATAGCTTGGGTATCCCAGAAGCGCGACCTCCATGTTTATTAAAGGCAGTAAACCACATGGAAAAAGAAGAGATAACTAGGATACCTCGGGTCCTTGAAGCAGCAAATATCTAAAAGAGAAGTATCCCTGAAGGCGCCTTTCATGAGATTCGGTCTGTAGACGTTGTCTGTCCTGTGTTTGGCGGAGCTGGAGGTCAAATATGGCACTTGAGCCATAAAACCCAACCAACCTCTATCAAGCTACTTTCTTTAAAAACCACATTTTATTAGAACGAATATTTTTTCGTCGAGATTTAATGTAAATTTCTTCCACTCAAAACCCTTTCGACCCACTTTACCAACCGAAAAACATTTTTTGAGACTGAAAGGAGTCTGGATTTTTTGTTTAACTAATCCGAAATTCACAAATTATAGGAAGGATATCATATGTTTCAGTATTTCTCTAAACCTAATGGTTTAAAAAATAGCAGAAATAAAGAAACTTTATATCGTGTTGCGCCGGGCTTATGTACTGAAAATTCTAAAATCAATAAAACTATCTTTGGGCAAATGAGCGTTTATTAGAATAGTAAAATGTTTACAGTTAAATACATAACAGGCAATAAAATCAAACACACCATGGTGTTAAACTATGAGAATAGGTACCATATAGCTGAAATTTGACATTCTAAAAAGCAAAACATTATAAATTCTGTTATCGTTTGCAAGACTAGTAATGTTTGAGTAGCCAGATTTTCTTCAGAAATTCTAGCGCAAATAATCTGTACGGAAATGTATGTCTTAAGCTTTGATATATCAAAACAAATTAATATTCATTCGTTTGATAAACAGTTGAAAATTTCAGAGTTTGCAATTACGAATATTTGAATCCCAAATCATATTTAAGACTTTTTATAGCACATAGTAGGTAGAATTGTTTTTAATAACCATGCAATTTTAATTGCTTTCAAGTTTATGTAACTTTAATTCGCATATTTATCTTTTCTATCACTTTCTCTGCGTTACTGTTTTTTAATGAAACAAATAATGGTCGACCTTGAAAACTTCCACTGTGTTAATAGAATAACTGATAGCTGGCTCAAATTGAACCCATTCGATATGATTAAATCATCAGAATTGTTGCTTATGCCTCTTGCAGAGAAACATCAAAATGTGCAATGTTCCTTCTTAATGATTCAGTTTCATTTAAGAATAAGACGATGACCTTTGACATAAATTCATACAAGGATGCTTGTTCGACTTTTTGTGCATTTAAATTTCTTCTACGGAGTTTGAATAAAGACGAAACTGATTCTTTACGTTGAAAAATTTAAGTTCTTCGTTCCATATTTGCTACGAATATCATTCAAGTGAACAAGTGAATTGGAAAAATATTTAAATGATTGTTGGAATTGTTTGAACGTATTATCTTAAATTCTTAAGAAATACTCTGAAAGCGATTCAATTTTCCTTTGTTATTAATGATCATAATAAGTCATCTTAAAATAGATTCTTTGACTACTCATCTTCAGTTTTATGTTCGTTATGTCTGGTTACAAAACTTACCTTGAACAAAAGTTCTTTCCTGTATCATGCTTTGTAAATGCAGTGTACGAGGTCTGTCCAAAAAGAAACCGAACTTTGAAATTAGAGGGCTAACGCTTCAACCTAGAAATTCCACTGTAATGACGTTATGCAGAGTCAACCTTGAGATTGCATCTGCTCTTTTCTCGAGAACGCCACGTCATTTTGTCACTGTTTTAGGTAGAGTGAACCAGTATTTTGTCTTCGGCGATTATTTACATTTCGAAAATGAAATATCAAGAAGAGCAACGAGTTTGTGTGAAGGTTTGCGTAAAATTGGCAAAAACCTTTACTGAAACATTTCAGATGTTGCAATAAGCTTATGAAGAGGATTGTTTTATCCGGTCCCAATGCTATGAATGGTACCGACGTTTCAAATCGGGCAGAACATCCACCAAAGACGATCCGAAAACTGGGCGCCCTTCCACGTCAAAGGGCGATCTTCACAACGAGGAAGTGAAAAAAAGCACGTCAAAGTCGATCGAATGTGAAGGTGATGTTGGTCGCATTTTTTGATTGGTGAGGAATCGTTTTATCATGAGTTCGTTAAACGAAGTCGAACAATCACTTTTACTTGGATGTTATGAGGCGTTTAAAAGAAGCAGTGAGACGGAAGAGACCGGAAGTTTGGAGAAACAAGACCTTCACCATGATAACGCACTCGTCACTCCTTATCCGTTAATTTTTGGCCAAAAAAGGGGTTCACCTTGAAAGGTCGACGATTTGAAACAATAGAAAAGATCGAAGAAAATTCTCTGATACTTAAATGCGATCCCACAAAAGAATTTCCAGGAGGCATTCCAGAAATGGAAGACACGTTGGGAGCGGTGTATGAATTGAGGAGGAGAATATTTTGAAGGAGACAAGTCTGATTAAAATATATTCTTATCAATTACTGATTTATTTTAAAAGTTCGGTTTCTTTTTGGACAGACCTCGTATTGTGCAATATATTTGTGAAATGCAATAAAGTTGCGGGCAAATATATTTGTGATAGGTTTTATTAAATCTATCTTTAATTTAGTTATTTTCCAAAACTAAACAGTTTTTAAAATCATGAGAGAAATTACCATTAACGAATCATTAAGTTTATGTGCAAATGTTATATATATGACAATTTTACATTACAAATGGGAAAAATAAATCAATTTCAATCGAAAATTAAAGGGTGTTTTCTGTGAATTTGCTTTCAAAACTGAAATAATTAGGTTTCTCGAATTTTTATGATGATAAATCTTTTAAGATTTACATAATACTCGTAAGTTCATATATCTTGAATAAAATGTAAATATTTTAGCTTTAATGACGAAGCTTTACGTTCTAGGAAATAAAGAAACGAGACAGTTAATGTAAATACATACATGTAGATTGGCAACAGTTCTCGTACGAACTCCGTAAGTAATTATAAGAGATTAAAGACGAATTCGGAGTAGGAGTAGGTACAAGACGTTCCAGTAGTTGTACTCGTCAATGACCGAAAGAGAAGTTCCAGCTGCTGTTCAAACGATACCTAGAGTTTTTGACTGGTTCCCCAAAATATTAACGTCAAACTGATTGTAGAGTTTATTTATAATTCCAGCTCTGAATTTAGAGTTCAGTAATTTAGCTTTGAGAGTAAAATCATGCGCTTTGTTATGCAATTAATCGAATCGCCAAGTCCGAATAAAAAAAAGAAAAACTTGAATTTTTGGGTTTCCTCGGATAACTCAAATTTTGTTTTGTTAATTTTTCATTCTATAAGCTAAGAATTACGATTCTTGTGAGACAGTGAGGCTTCTAACTATTATTTTACTTGATCCTTTCCTCTCAGGAATTGCAAATCTTGTCAAATAGAACCAAATCATCAAACGAAAGAGTAAAAATCAAAGTATGATTATACACTATTCCCGAAAAACACAATTTGAAAAAAAAACTTCTGATAATATAGTGGTGACGCAGAACGCACTCTTACCTGAACGAGCAAATTGTGCAGGGTTCGCACTTCCAGCTTGCGTTATACCCTTAGACGTGAAATATAAATAGAATGAGTATTGCTATTGAAAGAAGCTTCAAAAATGTGATCACATGTCGATTCTAAGTCATGTCATCTGAAAAATTTACCTTGTTGGCCAATTTGACATCTTTTCACTTCGCTTAGCAATTTCACATTTTATGATAGGGGAAATGTGCGAATGCGCATTTCTAGAGTGGCAACAAAAGTGGTGAAATAGCCAAAGTATACTATTATGCCATACGGACCAATCAGATGATGAATCAATGGATGGGCGTCTTATCCTGTCTCGTCGACCAATCAGGTAAGGAATGTTCGTTTCCAAACGACAGACGAAAGTAGTTACTGTTAGTTTTGGTCACTTGATCCTGGGCACATAAAAACATTACCATTGCTCACTCTACTTTTATATTTCCTATATGGTTACAGTACTACTTTCCACGGATTTGGATGAGATCAAGAACTCAGAGTTGACGATGAGCAGCTCAGAGATTTTTCCGATGACGATAACCATGGTATCAACCATTTTTTATAATCTGTATGAGCTGGTACCATCTGTATACATCCATAATTTGAGCTTTCGGAAACTGATTTCTCACTAAATGAATTTATTACAATTAGTAACGTGCTGGGTATAAGTAATGAAGGTTTAAAAGACGAACTTCTTACAAGAATATAACTTTCTTATGTGATTTAAATTTACTAAATGGAAACACATTATCCGTGATGTAATTTTGATAGCGATGATGAACGAGTTGATAAATCTGAAATCGAAATTGATCAACCCATGTAGCTTCCGATTCAGAATTTTTATCAGTTTCAAATTAATTTTTCTGATATCGAAAATATTATTATGCCATTTGATAGTAGTTTCCATCAAAGTGTGAAAAAATGGATTGCAAATTTTCATGATATTTAATTTAAGCGATTTATATAAGTTGTGTAAAACAATCTTTATTTGGTAAAGCAAAATTGTTCATGCAAAGTGAAACTAAAGTTAACTCATGGGATAAATTAAAAAGGTTAATTTCTGAATTTTATTTTTATTGAAAATCTGCTGAACTGCATGAAATGTCTAAAAAACGTAACGAAACGAATAACTAGATGAGTATTTCTAAGCAATGAAACAACTATGCAATCAAGGAAATGTTGAAGACACTGCGTTAATGCAATTGGTCATCGATGGTATTCATGACTCAGATATAAACAAATCTGTGCTGCATGGTTGTCGAAACATTTCAGAATTCAAATAGAAACTAAAAACATATGAAAAAGTAAAATTTGACAATAAGCGGTTTAAAACTGAGCAGTTTAAGCCAAGCAAAACGAAATTCGAAATTAAAGATAAAAGCAAGATCCTTAAACCCCAAATATTGATTTCTGTTGTTTTAGCGGAGGATATAAATCACCTCTCGAAAAGCTAGATTCCTTTCAACCGTTAGGAACTTTCACAACTGAAATTTTGATTGACGCTTTGAAATTCCAAACGAACTTGTGTGATTTTTGTGATACATTGTTAGGTTTTGATATAATAATCGTTGTTGACATTGTTCGTCAATGCATGTTAACGATTGTCGAAGGAGAGATAACCCTGTTTGAACCCGAAAGTTATCTATTTTTATTAACGTGACAGGTATTCTAGAACCCGAAGTCGACTTAAGTCATGTCCAGAATAAAGAACTTCGCTCGAAACCTTCCAATTCGAAACTTCCGACCATTAAAAACAAAACCCGTTAATCCGTTAATTAAATTTCATATTTGTTTATCTAATTTGCACTTGTTGGCTCATCTCTGTGGTGTCTTTCCCTAGTTGAAAAGGTCGCGTTACTCCAGTGCGACACTTAATTCAACTATCTACCCAGCTGAAAAGAAAATAGTAGAAAATAAAATATCTGGATGGTTGAGTAAAAGTATCGTATGAAAAAGCTCATCGGAATTTTTATCGTCTATCGTCTTTGCAAAGAAAAAGATGGTACTTCACGACTCTGTTGTTATAGACGATTAAATAAACAGACTACCCTCTAACATTTTCATTTTCCTCTAATTGATGTTGGCGTTGTGTGTCTTGTGTTTGGTGCAGTATGGACAAATATGGCCCTTGTGCCATAAACTCAATCAACTAATCATTCTCTAATTGATGACGTAATTGACAGCTTGCAATTGGCTCAACTCTTTAAGACTCTAGATATAAAAATAATTCACATAGGCGTTGAACCACAAAGTTGTACATTCACCTCATTTGTTACCTATGAAGGGCAGGATTAATTCTTAAAAGTACCCTGTATCTTTCAGATTATTATCCAGACATTGGTTTGGTTGGTGATATATTTTTAAGTTTCGATATAATAGTCGATATATTAAACAAAAGCCAAAGCGTGTTTTAAAGGTACATTTACAATGCATTACGCGACCTACTGAAAGGTAACACTTGTTATTTATTTGGATGATATTGTAATATCATATCAAATTGCTGAAATTAAAGAGCGTACTTCAAATTGCGATTACTTGATGTTGGCTGTCTTGTGTCTGGCGCAGCATGGCCAAATATGACCCTTGCGCCATAAAATCTGACCAACCAACTTCAAATTGCATCAGATTATGAATTAGAGTAAAAAAAAGCGCTAATTCATAAACCTGAAATAGAATTTTAAGACACAAAATTGAAGAAGGTAGGTAGGTATTTTAATTAACGTCACACTGGAGCAACACAGCAAAAATTAAAGAAATCTAAAGCAGTTATTAATTTTCCTGAACCATGGCACACTGAAGACTTACAAAACTATTTAGAATTAACTAGCTATTTTAGAAATTTCTTTCCAAATTATTCTACCATTGCAAAACCAAATAGCGATCTGCTGAAAAAGGACTAAATTCCAATCTGACAACGATTTGGTGTTCATAGCCTGTTTTATGTATTTACAACCCGACAGTAAAATAAATGCTGACGGTCAGTATTGATGGTTACGGTGCTGTTTTATAAAAATCCTTTGTCGATAATCAGATTCACCAAGCATACTATATGAGTAGAAATGCATAGGACACTGAACGCAAATATTCTGGCTACGAATTAGAAGTTATAGCAGTAATAGAAGCTTTTAAAAATCCCGAGTGTTTTAGGTTTTAAATTTAAGATCGATCGTGACTAACTACAAAGCATTTAAAATGAGTATGAGGAAAAGAAATTAGTACTAGAAGGGCAGTAATGCTAGAAGACTACGATATTGAATTGAACACAGGCAAGGAAGCCGTATTTGATGCGTTGAGCATTAATTTCTGTTAGTATGGTTATCCACCCAGCCACAAGAAACTGACGAACACATAACTACGATAAAAGAAGTTCTTTAAACAAAAGAATTCGAAAATTATTTGATTAAAGAAAACTTACTATACAAGTGCATGAATGGAAATGACTTATTGGTCGTTGCAGAAGAAATGCAAATGAGTATCATAAAAAATATACACGAAAAGGGACATTTCGCGTTAAAAAGAACAGAGAAAATTTAAATAATGAATTTTATATTCCTAAAGTGGAACAAAATATTGAAAGATGTATCGTGAATTAGGTATCTTGTATTTTGGTAAATCCGAAACGTGGGAAACAAAGAGTTGAGCTGTATCCACTACTTAAGGACGAATTACCCTTAGAAACATATCACTTAGATAAACTCGGACTTTTAGAAAAAATAAGATCTATGCATACATCTTTTGTATAATTGACCCTCAAAAAAATTCGTTTGACTATATCCAACAAAATCGCATCGAGTAAAGAAGTTATCTCAAAATTACATATGCAAAAGTAATTGGGTAGTTAAAAGTTTTGGTAATCCGTCTAGAATTACTTCTAATCGAGGAACAGTGTTTAATTCTGAAGAACCAAACAACTATTATGATTCGGAAAAAATTCAACGTATTTGTGTCACAGCTGATCTCCCTAGAGCCAATGGCCAAGTCTAAAGACTGAATTCCTTTGTAATATTCGTAATTTCAAAATTATCACAAGATGACTTCACGAAATGGTACAAATGTTTGCCTGTTTTACCACAAATCAACATTCCAAAGAAGTATCCCCGTAGCCAAAAGTCGCATGGAGAGGTGTCCGGTGAGCGAGCCGGCCATGCCGTTGGAAAGAACTGACTAACCCTCTTTTTACTGTAATGCTGGCTTAGAAGTCATTATACCAAACGGTAAATGTGTGGCCGTGGTCCATCCTGCATGAAAAATGATCAAGCATTGTCGTTGCTGCAATTGATGATTGACAAAATTTTCCACCATTTCTCGATAATTCTGCAGGTTATCTCGAAAATGGTACAGGTTAATGAACCTATAGGAGTGATAAGCTCAAAAAAGCATGGTCCTAGAATAAAATATGCTGTGAAGCCACGCACCAGAGTTATTTTTTGGAAAATGCAGTGGCATTTGCTGGAACGCTTCAGGGATGTTCAGATGCCCAAATTCTGCAGTTGTGGGTGTTGACCGACCCATCCAGATAAAAATGAACCTCATCCCTCCACAATATTCTCCAAGTTCAATTATTGTCGACATTTGGGCAAGAAACGTTAGAGCGAAAGTCAAGCGCGTATCATAATCCGTGGTTTTTAGTGCTTGTTCACTCCTGATCTTATACTGATAGGAGAGAGGCATTTTACGTAAGATTTTCCATATTGTTCCATATGCCATATCAAGTTGACGAGCTATTCCAGTTGGCATGCTTGGACCAGTACGGGTCCCTGTGTCATTGAGCAACTTTAGTTGCAACTCCTGTTATTGTTTTTCCTTGCTCTGCTTTCCGTTCTCTGCCAGACCTAACTGCTGGCTATCCTGTCTTCAAACTTCTTTATAATAGATTTCAATACAACATCTGAAATAGGACTTGTACGCAGGTTAATACTTCTAAATTCCCGATTAGTCGCTCGGGCATTGCACTGGTTTAAGGTAAAACAACTTAACAAGTAACACACGCGGTGGCAAGGTAGGGCATATTGAGCACAACTCGCCAATCATTCGAATAACTGCCTAACTTGTACATTTCCTTTATAAGTGGAATTAGCATCGCTGCTGTCAAGTAAGCAGTCGAAACTACGTAATCTTACAAATGTTTAATTGTTTTCTACTCTAACAGAGCGAAATTTGTCCCTATGGGCTACTTTTGGTACTAAAATTTGAGGAATACGTATTAATGTGTTAATGAACGACGAATAACGTATTAATGTATATATAACTCCTTGTCTTCAAAAGTATCAATACCAAATTTGGCTCTATTCCTTTTATCCAATTTAGCTACAGATGCCTCCAAATAGTTTAAAGTTATTTTATGGCCACCCTGTATTTCCTTTTCATCAGTAAGCTTACCATTTCGAAGTTATAAATATAGGAACGAGATTTTATAAGCCATTCGAATAGTGAAAAATTCTGAATACATTTTGCATCTCCAGTTAATCTTCATAAAATAAATTTGAATACAAGAGAATTTACTTGAGTATTAAATAGAAAAATATAAAATATTTTAAAATTTTATTGTAGCTTAAGAGAAAAATACGTTAAGTAAAATGAAACAAATTCATTAACAAAATAATATTTTTGAAAGTGTTAAACAAATTTTAAATGCGCAATTGTTTTAAAGTGATTTTTACTTTCAATTAAAACTAAAAAATAATACAATAACTACATTGATGCCTGAAGGGTATTGTATACGAGAATTGCAATGGGGAATGCCATGAAAAAATGCTTTCTTAGGCGTACCTTTGTTAAACATTTAATAATAAACGAGAAAATTATTGTACAGAAAACGTTATAAAACAATATTTCTAATCTACTTTTTCAAAATTTACATCACTGACTTTAAAATTTTCACGAAAAATTAAGATTAATATTTTCCCAAATTAAGTAAAACATTTTAGTGATAAAATATTTTTAAGCTAAACAATTTAAAGATCTTTAATTAAAAAGTTATTTTTAGGAAAACAAGTAAATTAAACGAGCAAAATAATGTATACATAATATATGTTATAAAATAATATTTTAAATCTATTTGTCTAAAATTCATTACTGACTGTAAGACACATGAAAAATTAAAAGTAATATTTTCCTAAAAAATAAAACAATTATCTTAGTGATAAAATACTTTTAAACTTAAATTATTTAGATTTTAAATATTAAAAGCATTCATCTTTAGGAAAACAAGCAAAATAAATTAGCAAAATAATGTATATATAGCGTATTATAAAAGAATATTTTAATCGATTTGGCTAAATATACATCACGATTTTAAAATATTTGTTGAAGGTTATACAAATCAAGTGAAATATTTATCTTATGGATAAAACTAGTATTGTGTCCTTCGCATAATATGTACTCTCTACATAAAAACAATCTAAATCCAAACTTACCCATCTTTGTTATCCTGTCCTGCATCTATATCCTCTGTGTTCTCAAAACCCTTATTTACATATCGTCCATTCAAACCCTCATCTTTAAAATCCGCTCCATTATGGCTTTTGCCATTAAAAACCGGACTCGATGCATCGACTTGAACCGACATAGCTGAAGAATTAAGCTGGTTCTTTGTGCACAACCTGTAGAAAGTGCACACCTTCAATCACAAAGCAGTTGATGCTAAGTGATGTGATGTATCCTACCTTGCGTTCTTGTCGAGGTCTGCTAAAGTGGGTGACGCTCACGTTGCACTGATTGAGCAATTTCGTCAATTATCTTTTGCCTAGGAATCAGTTTTGCACCCTTCTTACGCTTCAACCATCCAGTCTCCCCCTTTCTTTTGTTTTCTCACTTTTACCGTATCAAATAAAGGTGTATCGTTATCTGTTCATTTCCAGTGTTTGTCCAGAGATAACACAGAATCACTCAGAAATCTCCATTGCACAATATGGGGAAAATGTATGCTCTTTATTAACTGTAAGGTATTGGTGAGATAAATTATTTCAGTAGGGTGCAATAAATTTGTACGTTCATTATTTTTATGTTTATAAATCAATTACATTTCTGGTATTTGTTTATGGTACGTCTAATTTGCATACATAAAAATTGCAAATTTAATTAAATACGATAAAAAATAGGGAATTATATAGATTTGATCGTAATTTTGCTATCCAAGACACATGTCTACTATGATACATCGAATGTCATTATCACATTGGATCACGAAATCTAGGCCACGTTGTTGACATTTTCGAATCGTTGCCAGGAGACTGCAGATCAATCGCCGACAAAAAAAAATCAACCTATTTCTCTTAACCTTCTCCAGCAAATAATAATATCGGAATATTGCATTAACAATGAAGCTAAATAAATACTTTTTGATTGATACCTAACCTAATGTGTATTGACATTTGTAAAAGCAATTTCAGATAACAACTGTGTTATAAATTAATATAAAGTATTCTTGGAAATTATAAACTTAAGAGTAATTATATAGCGAACTTTATAGAAAATAATGTTTTTTATAATGTTGAAAGCGAATGTGTTAAAGAAAATGCAGTTATTTGTTCAATGGCGTTTTAAAGGTGATAAAGATTAAGAATATTATTTATGATAAAAAAATCCTTCAGAATCTCTATCTGTTTCCTCTATTACATATTTGCAAATAAAGAAAAGTACGACATGTCCCTTGCACCATATGTCAACATGATTTACGATCTTGTAATGTTCTGCAATGGAATGAAGAAAAACAAAACGATGCATTACCTTGAAAGGCTTATGCGTTTGTTCAAATGAAATTCGCTCGATTAAAATTAGATAAATGATTTTTAACAATAAAGGGATAAATCCCCTTTATCACTTGCACTGAAAAATAATCACGTCATGCTTGTTAAATTTCAACATGTTGGGAAAAATTAACAAAAGCAAGAAGAGGGCTCTTTGAAAATGATAAATAATGTTTAAACTATAATGGGACTTTCTCATGCAACTTTAATAAACTTTTAACCTGTAATTACTGCCTATAATGTTTTATTCCAAAACATTTTCGGAAAGCAAAAGTATAAATAAGACATACAAGAATTTGACTTTCAGCTAGTATCTCGTGTTGTGAAAAATGATCGCAGCAGAATTCACTGCAATTTTATCAAGTACCGCAAAATTTATGTTACAACTAAGTACATAAAATTACATTTACATTTAAAGTACATTTCTGTACTTTAAATGTACAGAAAACTATGTTGTAAATGTGGGGTCGCGGTAGCCGGTGAAAGAATAATGGATTAGCAATCGGAGGGTTGCGAGTTCAAAACTAGGTCCTACCGCAGATCGTCGTGTACATGGGGGCTGGTGTGCGTTAAATCTGCTGTGACCTCAAATGTTCTCATGTTGACGTGGTATGGATGTTTGGAGAGTGGGATGACAGCTCAAGTGTTGACCTCGTCATCTGACCATATTTAAAAATTGCGTGGTGTACTCTGATCTTTCGTTTGGGGATTGATCCTGGACCGTCGCCGATAACATGTCGTGTTGCTCCGGTTAATTATAACTACTATTACCATTACCTGTAAAAATATTTTACTAAGAGATAATATAAATGAATATACACACGCACATTTTAGATTCAAACCTTTACAAATGGGTTCGAATCCATACAATGTTTCAAAACATGGTTACATATCTTATGCAGAGAGAAATAATTGAACTAGATCTATACTATAAATTGCACAAAATTGAATTTTAAATTATTATTGGTTTATCTATCCTAATTACTTAGAATAAACAAATAATATTACACAAGATACACAACCTATTTAGAGAGAGTTTTCAGTATAGAATGAAATAGAATTGCATGACATTTCTGTTTTATAGTTGAAGTTAGACAAGGAAACGGACTTTAAAATGAGAATTTTTGTATTTCGCAAGCAAAATTCAATACTGTTAAGATCTAATGTGTAAAAAAGAGGAGTAATAACTTTAATAAAAGGGACTTTATTATTTACTGCTAATCCTCATTAACATTTTATCCATATATTTGATTTAAAATGAATTTTCTTAAATTGAAAACAACGAAAAGAAGATATAGCATACCATAGAGGTATAGTAAAACTTCAGTTCACAACAAAGCATTTAATGCTTTTCATAAGCTAATCAATCAATATAATACATTTAATTTTGTTATTATTTTCCCAAAGAGTTTATCCAAGCAGAAATATTATATAATGTAACACGTAATATATATTAAATAAAATAATCAGATTTCTTTTACTTTACAAACTTTAACAGCAGATGGCAGCACATAAACAAATCTAATTGGATAAAAATTCATTATTTTTAATCAATATTTTTACTGCTTTTATCTATAAGATAATTGCACAAAGCAGCACAGAAATCTCGGCTGCATCTGTTCTTTTCACTAAATTATAACAACGCGTTCCCGGTGAGAAAACAAAAAATAAAGTTTCATCCTTATTGAAGATCATACTTTTTATTTTCAGGCTAATTTTTTTTGCTGTAAGGAATTTAATGTTTAAATACTTTCAAAAGCTATTAAATTAAAAAGTCACTACTATCTCTCGGGGCCTTTTTGAATACAAATGAAAAATTGCACGGACGATTTCTAATTTATAAACGTGTATATTAATTTTCCAGTTAAAATCCTCCTTTATTCGTGCATATTCATAGGCGAAGAAATTCAAAAGTGCAATTCGATAGAGAATGGTCTTCCATAAATTCCTGCGCATAAATTTGAATGAGGAGCCATCTTCAGATTAAAGTGAGCACAAATTCCTTAATTTTCAATGCGAACACCCAATTTCCAATTTATTTAAAATTGTATTTGGGATACCAAATTTCACGTCATTTCAAACAGCCATTTCTAAGTTATGGAAAGCTTGAAGCTCCGAATGCTAATTAGTTTTGAAAACACAGATTCCTTAGAAGTAATACAATAAATTTTAGAATTATACGAAGATTATTTCTGAAGATATGATTTAAATCTGGGAAACTAATTTTGCATTAGCGCTACAAACTTTCCATGCTCCTAATGAATAAACAGCTAGATCAAATGAGCTTGATATAGCAATTTAAATTTTGATATGGATTTGAAATTTGGTGTCGAAATTCTGTGCTGCAATTGAAAAGTATGAAGTTAGAGTACATTTTGATATGAAGATGGACTATCCTTAAGAATATTTGGAAGACGTTATTCCTTATTTAATGATACCTTTTAATTTGCCCGACTATGAACGATGTACGAATAACGAGAGATTGATATTTTTCGGTAGCATCTGTACATTATTGTTTTAGGATTCTGGACGCAGTGAATTTCTAAAACGTCTTGCTTATGAAAAGATTTTTCAAGAAATCTCTTTGAAACTAATTTAAATCATACAATACTCCTTAAATATTGAAATAAAAATAATAAGTTGCACTTTTATTTGTTGAAAATTTCGAATAGCTGAAATGAAGATGAGCGTTAGGATAAGAAAGCTATAAGTCTACCAGCAAAGCTTTATCATTTAAAAAAAAAAGGTTTGAAATGGGTGGTAGCACTTTGTTAACTTCTAAGATTTGAGATTGATATTTTTGTAGAGTAAGATGTGTAAATTTTTAAATAGTAAGACAGTAGGATTATTTCTGTATGAACTGATACATTACAGTGATTCCTCTTTTCATTTTAATAACGAGTTGCAAATTCAAATTGTATTACAGTGCTTATACTAATATATGTATAACAAACCTATATTTCTTTGAAATGATAGATTTATTTACCTGTTAATAATAAGCCATTTACATCGATGTTGAAATGTTTGATGTGATTTCATCTGTTTTAAACCTTTGATATCATGAGTAAACAGCAACAAACATATTACGTTTTACATAATATGTCAACGATTTGATATTAATAAATTTATGAAATAAATGAGCTGTTCAATCCTCTGAGTCATATAAATAGATGATCTTGGACACGAAGAGTTTGAAATGTTATTCAATCACGAAAGATAAGCCCACTCAAGTATTTCTTTTTTCCCCTGGAAAAGCAATGGATTCTATTGAACACGAGCAAAAGGTTAAGTTTCACAAGGAGGGGAAAGGAAGAATTAAGGATATGTGTGACGTAGAGGGATAAAGCATAAACAAATACATACTTTAAGAGGATTTAACCCTGCAATATCACTAGTGACGTCCGAATGAATCTAAATATATGTTTTATTTTTATTATTTCTACTGACCTCTCTATTTTGCATGAAACCACCCTTTAGATTCTATTTTGAATCCATCCCGATTTACGTACATTATTTTTTTTATGTATATCACCCGATTTATGTACATTTTATCCCAGGGTTTAAACATATTTTTGTTGAAATTGACCATTTCAAGTAGTAATCCTTCATTCTCGGTTTCGTTTTTACTGCAAAACTCGTTGTTTTGGTACCAAAACAATCCGTGATCAATATTTTAACGCAAAGCAAATATTGTACTTTCTACAATTTTTTGATACGCGAATCACGGCACCGGTAAGAGAGAACTGGAGGAGATTTATTCTCTAGTTTTGAGAAATAAAACGGTAAAATAGTTGAATTTGCTTCGCACTGGAGCAACACAACGGACTATTGGCGACGGTTCGGAAAAAATCCCGAAGGAGAAGAAAATGAAAGATCTCATTATACTTTCTGAACTTAGAGTTGTTAATTGAAAAGTTTAATGATACCAAAATCTGAATCATCTAAAGCACAGTTTCCCGAACTGTGATCAGGAGGTACATACCTTTTCATGTTGGAATTAATTTAGCTGTAATCAAACGAGGCAGCATTAAAGAATCACCAAATATTTACATTATTTTGTAAAACTCTAACTACTATATACTTAATAATTTCAAGAAAGGGAAAAAGAAAACTATTTGTTAATTTTAAAATGAACTAATCTTTTAATGTGATTTTTGTTGTATCCGCTTTTTGTTGGAAAACATATTTGGTTGCACTATGGACGTCCTAAGTTTTAGTTGATCCTCTACATAGGTATTCGTCATTTGTGATTTTAAGGCCCTCTTAATTTGGGTTAGGTAGGATAATGTAGCAATGAGTCGAAAAGAAATAAAGCATATTTTCGACCAGTTATCGAAGACGTGGGTATTCTACTGCATTTTTATACTTCAATTTAATCTTTTTTAGAATCAAGCAAAGATTTTAAAATGTCATCTCCTGAGAACTCAGTCAATTCTATCTGTAGTTCTTTAGGTGCCTTGATGAGATCAACTAGGGAAGGCTAAAATACTAATTTGAGTGTGATGGTGCTCAAAAGCTTGATGAACCTTTCATTGTATTCTCCAATAGATCTATAATAACAGCGTTCAAATGATTTACACATATCATCCCTGTTCATCAATGACCTTTGATAACTGGGAAAATTATTCATCTTAAATTTCCTTTTGTAGAAGTGTTTTGAAAAAATATTTTACGAAATGCTTGGATTTTTTGCCATGTATCATGTAGTCTTAGTTTTACCTTACAAAGAAATGTTAAAGTCGTTTTAATTTGAAATATCACACAAAAATGCAGCATTTCCATAGAAATCTTTCCATAACTAACATTGCTGATTCTGTTCATAAAATGTAACTATCTGTTCTCGCAGAGATAAAATTTTGACTAACACCTGTCTCTCCGATAACTAACGTACCTTAGAATGATACGGTCAATGCACACTGAGAAAATCGTCGTTAAACTTTAGCATGTTATGAAATTGACCATGCCGTATTGCATTTGCACGAATATAGTTAACAATACTTATAACTTGTTGCAAAGTGTAACTTAAAATAGTAGCTTTAACGCAAATTTTACTGATGAAATATTCAATGTAAAGAATTAGAGCATATGGATCTATTAATGCTTTTTTCCATCTGTGCAATAAACCTTTTGTTTCCCTGTCATGGAAAACCGCATGTGGTCAGGATGGAGCTCCGGTCGATTTCAGATCACAGATCAGAAGTCAAAGTTCCAAAACCCATCAACATGTGTGGCGACTCAAGTATATTTCTATACCCCTCGGAAAGTGCAATAAAATTATCCTCAGATCACGCTAGTCTGTCATAGGCCTAAATCCTGAGAGTAGTAGCTGTTAATTTAGTCCTTATGGTTTACTAACATTATTATTATTCCGGTCAGTGTGTGAGGATTATTTCTTCGTAACTTATTTTAATCTTAGATATTTTAAATAAAATTATATATATATATATATATATATATATATATATATATAAACAAAATGTATTGATAAAATAAAGGATTTGTTCTGTGAAATTTGGATTAAGTCATAAGTTCGCATTTAAGGACCTAAAAGCCCACAGACTCACCACTCCTGGATTAGGATTAAGAATATAAATATTCTCCTGTAGCTCCCAATGGCAATTGGGTGTTGAGACTCTTTTAAACCTAGTAAACATTTTTTTACGAGCCAAATATATGAGGTAATGGATTTTACCCATGTAATTTTTCTTCAAAATATTTTTCATATGTTGCCTTTAAAGGGTTAAACACGAATTCATCAATATCTCATTGATGATCAATTACTTTGAATGCAAACTAGGTTGAATACCTAAAATTTCAGTAACACGAGCACGTACACGTACAATCTTCACACAGCCAAAACAAATCAGTAGACTGTTCTCGAGACCGAAAAGATTCACAAAAGAGTAAAACCACCGTGTATAACCACAGCAAAAGCATATACGATGTACTCACATGTACATGCGCAATCTTAATACAGCAAAAAAAATTCGTAAACCGTTCAGGAGACCAAAAGATTCGTCAAAGAGCAAAACCGCCTGATATCGCCCTCACAAGAGCATGTACAATGTACTAGCATGCACATGTACAATCTCTTCATACAGCCAAAACAATCCGAACACTTTCGGAGACTAAAAAGATTTGTTCTTTTTTGTTTGGTTTAGCTTTGTTCGAAGAACAAAGCCACCAGATATCGTCCTCTCAAAAGCATGTACTACAATGTATTCACATGTACATGTACAATCTTCATACGGCCAAAACAAATCCCTAGACTATTTCGGAGACCAAAAAGGTTCGTCAAAGAGCAATACCGGCAAATATCGCCCTCGCAAAAGCATGTACAATGTACTCACATGTACAATATTCAAACAGCCAAAAAAGAACCAGTAGACTCCTCTGGAGAGCAAAAAGATTCGTCGAAGAAGAAAACCATAGAATATCGCCCTCGCAAAAGCAAAGAGCTCTTCACGGTAAACCTTCATGTTTACGGAAAAGTATCCAATTCTTCCAAATTTCTCTCTCCCGAGAAACAAAAAAATGAGCAAGGAAAAATATCTTGTCTGAGAGAATCAAGTAACACGGTTATGATTGATCGTGGAACGGTTGCAACTGAGAAAGGTTGAAATCGTATCTGGATCCCGTTAAAAGAGGTCCTTTCTCGTTTGGGGAGGAATGGC
The DNA here is from genome assembly GCA_933210815.1 of Meta bourneti. Taxonomy (NCBI): domain Eukaryota; kingdom Metazoa; phylum Arthropoda; class Arachnida; order Araneae; family Tetragnathidae; genus Meta; species Meta bourneti. Next base: position 74,246,298 of record OW119923.1, on the reverse strand, counting down.
GTTTACACTCAGTGCGGCATCCGAGAAGGAAAGTATTAAATACCTCCGTCTACTGGTAAGTTCGGGAGTTTAAATTACAGCATTTTAAAATTCCTTAGGAAGGAGAACTGATTTTTCCTTTGTAGAATTGAGCCCAATAATATATTGGGATTTTTTTGGTTAAAAATCAGTATTTTAATTTTTCTTACCTGTTTATAATGATGAGATTTTGATTTTGAGATATGAGAATGAAAATCCGCATTCAAGATTACATTTTTATTTGATGGTACTTGTTATAGAGGCGTACATACGTTAAGAGGAGTTAACCCTCCTTGTGGTTGTCTCCAGTAGGTGTCTCGTCGTTACCATAACTGAGAAGATCTTGATGGACGAGATATCTCGTCATTATAAAAAATATGACCAGATCTTGATCTAGTCATAAAAAATACCGGAAACATCTTGATGACGAGCTTTCTCGCCTCTAGTAAAATTGGTCAGATCTTGATGGATGAGACATTTCTTCATTTGCAAAACTGGTCAGATCTTGATGGATGAGACATTTCTTCATTTGCAAAACTGGTCAGATCTTGATGGATGAGACATTTCTTCATTTGCAAAACTGGTTAGATCTTGATGGATGAGGTATCTCATCGAAACCACTTGGAGGGCTAAAGGTGAATTTTTATTATTCTTTGTAAACTAAACATATTTATTTATTTTATAAGTGTCTAAATTTGAACTTAATTCTTTATTTCTCAAGGAAATAACCCTCTGAGGATCATGCCCGCATTATTCCATCTTGTAACGTGCAGTTCATCCCTGCATGCTTTCTAACCAGTTTTAGATTTTTTGACCACTAGAATCACGTCTATGATTCTTTTTACCAATAGATGTTGCTTTTTAGTTATTATTATGTGTGTTGTAGGTTGAAGATAATTGTTTACTGCTCTGAAATATCATAACTCTCAAGGATTAAAGAGAATATCTAGTGTAATAATTTAATTCTAAAGAGTAATCACTGAAGCGTTCAGCACACTAATAGTTAATGTACTACGTATCATTAATTTAATTATGGGAATACCATAGAGTGATTCAATTCCTGAATTTGTTGACTGTGTACTTTTCATGTGCACATATCTTGGCCTTTACTACACATACCTTAAACTCCACGAAGCTTGGACGTCACTGGGTTCACAATGCATAATTCAATAATCCTGTCAAAATGTCTTAATATTATATCACAATAAATCATATTTTTTATATTCTTAACACAAGAACCATGGCTGTATCGTTTTAATACTTCTTACATTTAGCATATAGAAAATGCTATTGTACTTCGATGAAACAATTTATCTATTTCACGCTTGTGGTTACACGTTAGAGATACTTTGTAGCGTATTAATTAAAGTCAATGTTGTTTTAATATTGAAGTGTTAAAATATTTTCCTTTTTTCGTTCAGTTAATTTTTTAATAAGAAATATTAAATATTATACAGTATTCAACGTTAATAATAGCTTTAGTACGTGATCAATGCATCAATTTAAAAAGTAATTTTTGACTCCTGAAAAAAAGCCAGTTAATGTTATAAATGTTAATGTTGAACGTGAGGGGATAATTATCGAACATTTAATGTTACGTTGAGTAGTATGTTAATATTAAAAAGTAACTTTAGAATACAAGCGATAAATGTAACATTTAATTTATGACTGATAGTTTTCATAAAAAATGTTGGTTAAATTACTGTTAAATCATTTTCATCTAGAATGTAGACAAATTTATTTTCATTTTAGTTCAAATTAAAGTTTCCACGCATGTATAATATAATATGCAGTTCTAGCTTTTAGTTCTATCAGACATAAAGCGCTTTTTTCCCATATTTTCCACAAGAAATTCATTTAGTTTTTACAAGATTACCAAGTTTTAAAATTTTTAATTAAAACAATTTTTACCCAATTCAGCCCCTCAGATTATTCCGAACCAGAGTTATAAAAACATTATCAATTTTAAATTCATGAAATTTTAACATTATATATATAAAGCTTGCATTATAGTTGCATTTAACTTGAATTAATGAATATTATATTGTGTAGAATGTTCGCAAAGCTTAAGGTTTGTGACTAGGGTTTGAAAATATATATAAGGTTTATATATTTTCACTATAAGGCACTATGAAAATTTCTAACAATCTCAATACTAGTTTTTAGTCTTACCTTTTCCTTAGTTTTTACTTAGTAGGTAGGTAGTTAATTAGCGTAGCACTGGAGCAACACAACGGGCTATTGGTGAAGGTCCAGGATCAATCCCTATGAGAAAGATCCAAAAGCAACGCCTCGTAATTTTGAATCACTGTCAGATGACGAGACAATACCTGATCTGGCACCCCACTCTTCAAACTTCCACGCCACTCCAACGTGAGGACATTTGAGATTACGATATTTTAACGTGCACCAGTCCCTGTGTACCCGACGGTCTTTGTCCGGACCGAGTTTCGAATTCGGAACCCTATTGTTGCTAAGTTCTTTTCGTTAGTGACACTGTTACTTAAGTTTTGTATAATAATATAGGTACTGTTCAATTTAAATCTCCCAAATATTTGTCTGAAAGAAGGAACTGCTTTGTTTTTATTTTGAATGGAAAATTTTCAAAAATTCGAACTATTTTTCAAGAAATGATTGCTTAAGGAATAGTAAATATAAAGACGGTTTTCTGTGGAAGAGTACTTATTTTGTATAGTTTGTTTCTTTTCTCACTTAAACCGAAAGGTATTAGCCGAATTCGTCTGTTTCAAGGTTTTCTCCCCAGCCGCTACCTGTCTTGGATCTCTTGCCTCGAAAGATGAAACTTTGCCAAATATGGCCCTTGCGCCATAAAAACCCAAAACAACCACACCGAAAGACGAAATAATTTTAAACTCTGAAATAGCAATCATTTTTCACATAAATCATGAAAGAATAAACAATTTAGGAGAATCGCTTACTTGGATGTGGACATTTCTTTAACCCACCGTTCTTTACTTTCTTCTCTTCATCCTTTCTTTTCACAAATACTTGACATTGTCTGTCTGTGTTTGGCGCAGCTTGGTCAACTATGGCCATTGTTCCAAAAACCCCAAAACGACCAACCAACCATATTTATCTCTATGATGATTCACAAGCATATATTCGTACTTCAATTTAGTCTCCATTGCATCACTTCTAACCAGTTTTAACTTTCCTGGCCAATCGAATCTTTCTTAAGATTCTTTCAGTCAACAGATGTTTAGTTAATATGTCGTTTCTAAGAGAAATCCAATACAACTCTAAAGAAAAATAAATATAACTCTTTTACGAAAGCAATAACAAAATATAGGATAATCGCTTATGGGATGTATAATTTTCCTTCGTTCTCTAAGAGGTTCACACACATATATCCGTTCTAAAACCTGCAGTCTTCCTTGCGTGACTACTAACCAATTGTGTGTGTGCGACCTTCTTGACCAATAAAATCCTTGCTACGATTCTTTCAACTAATGGATGTGGTTATTCAGTCGTTATGTGTGTTGTCGGTATAAAGCAATTCTACATTATTCGGAAATCTCGTGACGATCAGAGTTAATGATGTTTATTTAATCTTAAACTTCATAGCACGAATTGGCTGTTCAGATTAGATATCTGGTTGTATTATGTCCCACAGACATTTCCCTCAACTGCCGTTCTATAAATTGATGATTGAAGAACATGTAAAAAAAACTAATATAGTTTTTAAATATCGTAACTAAAAAGCCGGTAGTGATGTTTTGATAATAATTCTCACCAAACTGGTATAATTACCTGCTATTAAACTTCACCATAACGAAAAAAAAGCGCCTTCACAGCTGAAATCTAAAACCTATCCCTTTTCAATTTACATCAATTAATCTGTTATTCTATCTCATAGATAAAACGATTGCCTGAAAAAAGGGGTAGCGCCAATTGATCTTTAGCAACAGCCTTCTCTGAAAACAAGAAGGTCCAGAAAAAATCGATTCGCAAATCAATTTTGGATATGCTTCCCCTTGCTATTGACTATCAAACTCAGCTCTGGGAATTCTTCGCTTTCAGGCCTAACGCTATGAGTCAATAATTACCGGATACGAGAACTCCGAAAGTAAGTAAGTGGCACCATTAAATCAACGTCGTTCGAGGATTACGATAAAGAATATTTCTCTCGCCAAGCCGTGTCGGGTTCCCCCACTTATCGACGGGCTGATATTCAGTTAGAAATCCAATGTTTTTTTGCGCAGGGAAGAAGTTTCCGAGAAATGACATGTCTTACATCTCAATAGGATTGGCATTTCATTGAGTGGTGGATTTTAAAGTTCTTTGGGATGTGCGTTTTTTTTGGGTAGTTTCTGGTGACGAGATCCATTATGGAGGACAGGTAGAGCCGTGTTTTTCAAAAGGTGATTACAATGTTTGATGGGGTGAATTCGAGATGGTGTGCTCAATAACTGTTGCTCTTAAGGAATGATGTTATCGGAAATCATTAGGATTTTGTTGGTTTTTAACCTTTCTAGTGGTTGTCTCGACGTGGTATCTTGAAAATATGACCAGATATTGATGGACGAGATATATCGTCATTCGAATAAAACTGACCGAATCGGCGATCTTGTTATCATAAAAAATGGCAGTATCTTGGTGACGAGATATCTGGAGGGTTGAAGAGACTTTTGGCATGTTATGTAATTCGATTGTTTGTTTTAAATGCAATTTTTGTATTTAAAATTTCATCATGAAATGAGAGATTTTGGCGATTTTTTAATGTATTTTACTTATGTATGCATACAAAGTCCATTGCGATAAAATATTTTAATATGAAACTATCCGATTTGCTTACAGGTTACTATGAAGAATCATGAAAATTAATGTTTATAGTGATATCTATACGAAAAAGAGAAACAAGGCTGAGCGATAACATTCTAAAATCTTCGTTAGATATCCGTAAAATGCTCTCAGAAATGTTCGTTTAAAGCTGACTGGGAATTTTCCAAAAGTATTGATAATTTGAACTTTAATTCTGTCGCTCTATCAATAAAATAACAATTAATACATTTGTTTCAAAGCTGAATTCTTTTTTGATGTATAAATCGACTCAAAAATTATGATCAAAATTATTGCAAAGCACATGTACTACATATTTTATACAAGCATTATGCTGGTAATAATGCTTGTATAAAATAATAACGTGAAAATATTTGAACGTATTTTTGAGCGATAAATGGAAAAGTTGGAAATGAGCTTTTATTGAGCCCTGACTATTCGAGAGCAAACGTTGCCGCTTTCAGGATGACTACTGCTATGATTTATGCAGCCCATCTGAACCGAATTGAAATTCTGGGCAGCCTATGGTGCCCTCTTTACACGGGCACCGTGATTATGGATGCCAACTATTTCCTTCATTGTCCTGCCTTGACGGGCAAATCTGTTTTTCATCGTTATTGGGAAGCAAGAAACTTATTGTCTTAGTTCGCATTCCTGATTTTTCTTTGTATTTTATGCACAATTTTCAATTCTGTCTTTTCTTGTTTCGGTAACTTATTTTTGCATTTTAACCATGCTTGAATTTTTTTAGCCCAAAAATGTAGCGCTCTTTAGGATGCCGATGTATTTTAAATAAAAAAATTGTAAAATAAAAAAAATATCACAATATTTTTCAATTTCGGTGAATAGTAATCTCACGATTTCTATGTCTCTTTGATGAATTTGACTTTAAATTACAGCTCAATACAATAAGCTCCCTGTGGATATGCATCTTTTCAAGCAATATGATCTTTAACCTTCCTTGTGATTAGAGGATAACTAACTGACCAGATCTTGATGCACTAGTATCTTGTCATTAGAAGAAAAATAACCAGATCTTGATGGACGAGATCCCTCGTCATTGGAAGGAAACTGATCAGATCTTGATCTCGTCATCATAGTTACCTCGTCATTATCAAAATTCGTCCGATACTGATGGACGAGATATCTTGTCGAAACCAATTGGAGGGTTAAGACTTCCGAAACGATAATCAAATAGTGACAAATCAAGAGAACATGACGATTGTGTCTTAACATTGCCTCAGATTTTGACGTGTGTACTTTGCCGTACGAGGTTTGTTGTTGTTATGGAAAACACTGATAGCACTTCTGTAGGCTATCACAAATCTTTTTGTTCTTTGAATTATATTGGTTTGTTGACATCGTGACGATTTGATTGAAGAAAAGATAACTTCGTGTCCCAATAATTTCCTTGAATGGAAACCCACTATGCATTTGTATCTCGTTACCATTCACATATTTTTTCGACATTTAAACCTGTTGCATAAATATTTTGAATCCACGGTAGCTTCTAACTTCATTGAATTTTAGATCCGCTTCTAAAGTAGCATCACTCTAGATCAAGTCATACTCATCTGAAAATTGCGTTACCTTTAGTCACCTCCAAGTTTACATTTTGGAACAAGCATTCATAACTGTCATTCAATTTTTAGGGAATAAATACAATACGATAAAATAGAAAAAGTGAAACATTTAAGTGATACTCATAATTGTTAGTTTAGTGCTATGATCTATGAGAAAAATTTTCAATTTAAACAAACCAGACGGAAAAAGGAGGTTTTCTTCCTGTTACCTAAATGCTCTCCCATGAAGCATATCGGGGTTAACTTAAACTGCAGTTTATCGCCATTTTGTCTGACGTTATAATTTAATTTTTAACGCTTTTAATCTGACGTTTAACAATCAACTATTTATTTTTTCAATTTGGAAAACATTGTTTAAAATTTCTGTTGTCAACGTTCTAAAATCGTATTCGAAAATAAATCAAGTGATAACACGTTCAGAAACTTACAGCATACAGGAAGCAGGTCACACCACAAAAACACTACCGCCATCTATATTTAGCTCGGCAGAAAAAGCCTCTAGTAAGATGTATGAAAGCAAAGAAGAAAAATCAAGAAATTTTACCCTAACATTCATTCGTCCTCTCTAATTCCTTTCGTTCTAGATATTTTGAAAAATTACTGATTATTACTACTTTATCATCTCCACTACAATTTAATGTTTATATTACAACTTCATAGCTTTTTTAAGTATAAGTTCTTCATTGAAATCCCAAAAATAATTTGGACCGCGGTAGCCCAGTTGGAAGAGCAACGGATAAGCAACCGGAGGGTTGCGAGTCCGAAACTTGGTCCAGTCAATGACCGTCGTTTACGCGGGGGCTAGTGCATGTTAAATCTGTCGTGGCCTCAAATATCCTGACGTTGGTGTGATGTGGAAGCTTGGAGAATGGGGTGCCAGCTCAGGTGTTCTCGTCATACGACCGTGGTTCGAAATTACGAGGCGTTGTCCTTGAATCTTTCCTTTTGGAATTGATCCCTGACCGTCGCCAATACCCGTTGTGTTTCTCCATTGCGAGGTTAATTAACTACCTACCTACCTACCCAAAAATAACTAATTTCTAGAAACAACCTATTTTGAAATATCTTTCATTTATAATTTATCTAATGCATAAATTTATCGTAGGAATGGTACAAATCGTAACAGTAGACATTGGGGGAGCGTTCACAGATTCGATTATTAGTCAACGTGCTCCAATAATATAATTATCGAAGAGTTTAATTCCACAACTGACACTCCTACGCATTGGGAACTTGATCATTGATTTTCAGAAATTGATGACCGTGAGTGAATATTGTCCAGAAATATCCGGACTAATATTTAACCCTAATTCAGCTTCCCTACTACCTTGATACGCGGCTATGACAACTGATACTGCAATTAGTTGGGGTTACAACTTATTCAAGGTAAGATTAAACCAGTTTTCAAGCTTTCTCTGGAGAAGTATTATTTCTAATATCTTATTCCTAGTCTAATTGCTCTCTTCATTTAGCCAAACACTTACAATAATGTGTAATTTTCAGTAAGCTTAGGTAAAGTTTTTGGCTTGATTTAGTTGGATTTAATTTCAATTTATCTGATGTTAAAAATGTCAGTTTAAATGAAACACGTAAGCAAATTAAAATATATTTTACTGTTAATTAACAGTAAAATATATTTTACTGTTAATTTTGTGTCACAATTATGTTCCTCGGTAGAAAAAAGCCAGTGTCCAAATGCACTGATTTTGTGTAGTCTCACCGGCTATTTCAAAGTTAAGGAAGTTACAACGGAAAAGATCAATGTAATAAAAATTACTAAATCAGCTGTTACTTAAAACTTGCAAAAGTATATATTGGCCCTTTCTCCACCGAATGCAGAATTAGGAAGTTAAATTACCATGTTTAAATTTAAAGTATTGCCAAACTCATAATTAACCTTTCAAGGCATCTAACATATATAAAAGTACATCACATTATAAACACTATGATTTTGCCCATAGAAATATTGCTATTAGTAAACAGCTATTCACTAGTTGAAGAAGGCAAACCTGTGCAAAAATGGATTCTGACTTCAAACAGAAATATTAAGTAGGATCGATTAGTTGATGCTACATCAGGGTGTAATCTTTACGTCTTTATTCCCTTTAAAATATATGCAATATTAATAAAAACACATTTCTACAGATCTTATTCCATAGTACTTACATTTCTAATACTATGACTATTTCACTAGTCATCTCCCAATAGCTGGATTGAATTTACAGTGAAATATATATGTATAGGTTTAGAGACACGCTTTATTTACCGAAGTTATGTCTTCAATGTCACATTTCTGTCCACAGCACGTTTCGTATTTTCCCAAGTGTGGGTATTTGTTTACAGTTCTGTTCTTCAACCTTAATGGACACAAAATATTTACACTTTGAGTAAATATTCAGTATTCAGTGTTGTCAACAATGTCAAAACATTTATACTGGTTGGTCTTCTGTTTTGATATTTTCCTTGCACTATAATACTTGCAAGCAGGCATTTTTGTTCCCATCTGCCCTTAAGGGCTAAATGTCAGTTGTTGCAAAACATCAGTAGCTATTTTGTACGTAAGTAACATCACCTCAGTGAAATTTATTCTAGGCTTAAGCAGATTAAGGGATATCTGAGTTTAAAACAGAAATGACAGTCAAATTTCTTTCCTGAAAATTTGAACTTGTTATATCAGAAAGGAAAACTTGAAACAAAATAATGCATGCTGTATTTTACTTGCTAGTTCTTTTAGTGCTTATTATTTCATAGCGTGGGGCAGATTTCATGACACTTCACCACTCCTTATTAACTAATAAAAAAATGGAAGTCAGTTTTGCAATTGAAGGACATATCACTTTGTAAATTATATTTCAAGTATTAGGTAGGTATTCTGCGTTTTTAATTTTCAAAAATATTCACATGCTTTTTAAACAAAACAAAGAACTCAAAATGTATTACTTTAGGTATATAACTTTATTTAATCTGAAATGATGTTAATTTCAATTATTTGAGGAGAAATTTTTATTTATAACTAATTTCAAAACAACTAAGGAAAAATTATATTACTGATGTAATAATATGCTTTTATTTGACTAATATTCGTAATATTTGTAATAATTATTTAAAGTGTCATATGAGATGATCCATAAGGAAAGAATTCAGCTGTCGTTATTTTAACTTTCGAGAAAGCACATTATATATAGGCAAAGGCAAGTAATATAGAACCCCTGATTTTGAAATATTATCAAAAATAAGATAATTGTTTTTTAATGCATCAAACGTCAAAGCATGTCAAAATTAGCAAATATTCATATGTGGATAAATAATTTATCAAACTTTAAAAGTTTTTGAACTGTGCTAATAAAGTAAAAAAATTCTATCGTTGCTTGAAAAAACGATACATAATTTGGGATACAAAGAATTTGTCACAAACACACAAAATAATTCACTTTTTTATTAAAATGTCTATTTAATGAGTGCTTAAGTACAAAGTAATAAATGCCTTTCATGTTTACATATTTATTTTTAATTGCATGAAACTTCTTTTGTACATTGGAAAAGGTTCGAAATATTTTCAACACGTCATTCTTACAATAAATATTTCTTTCTCAAAGCAAAACTTTATTCATATCAATCAATGCTCAATCTACTTCGCATCTAAAATTTCAGGAGATATAATTTTTTTAACTAAAGGGGTATTTATTAATTTTTATTCTTAAAATTTCCCTCTTGATAGACAGCACCAAAGCAATCATACTTTTAAAAAATGCAGTTTATCTCATTTGCTTTTTGAAAGTGCAGCTTGAACTTTCATAAATGCAAATAACAATAACATTAAACTAAATAATATATTATAATTCAATAATGTACAGTAGTATCTATATAATTAATAGACAATGCGTATGAGCGTCTTGTGTAGTCCACAGATAAAACTACTGGATGGATATTATGTTACTGGATGGATATAATGTCATACTCGGTTCTCCGAGTTTTGACTGAAAATATTGATTAGTTAATTTTCAATTCTTTTAAATCGCATTTCCCACAGAGAATGTATTCTACAATATGAAAATTCTATTCTTTTATGCATAATATGGACTATGCATGCAATATGAAACATATTCTATACTAAGTGTACATGTGCTTCGATGGAAAACTTACACTTACTTTTAGAAAAAATTAACAAGAAATTAGTACTCAACATTCAAAAACAAGCGTATTTGATGATAATTCAAGTAATAAAAATATTTGTGAACTTATTTCTCCTCAACCCTCCTGGTGGTTTATCTTTGCTTCGAAAACTGCCTGTAGTTGCCAGCTTCTTCTGGAAACCTATTTCAAACTGTCATCAGTTCTGGGCAAGGGACAGTTTGTTTTTCTACTTCGATCTTCATTCAGCTTGGAGCAATAGGGCAGACATATCTTAAATTATTCTCTAAAACATTTTCAGCCATTCGAAAAGCAAAAATGCTTCTATTTAAAAATGTATATCGGCTAGCGCTCAAAAAAAGAAAACGAGTGCCTTCTACCTACATGGAACTCTTTTATGCAAATTTTGATAGGTTTTGTGGATTATTTGTAGAGATATAATGCGGTGTTTCACATTACGTGAATTTACCCCCTACAACTTTACCTTATTTTTAAATCAATTTAGGGATCGCATATTTCTCAGTACATAAAAAAAACGATTTTTTTTTAAATTTCGAATTCAATATTTTAAATCATTTTCTTACTGCTTGTACTGAGAATCCTCCTTAGTGTAGAAAATGCAAGGGAATATAAATAGAAGTTTTCATAGGAGTATTAGGATGACTTAATCAACGCAGTTTATACTTTTGATTGTAAAGTCACTTATATATGCCTAGAAATCACGCATGATACATTATACGTATGTCAACACAATATGCTTATATAGTGTAAACAAATAAGAGGTGTATGTGAAGTAAAGAAATTTTTCATTTGTTACTTTTAAGTAATACAGGTACAAAATGAATTCAATTTTCATCCTTCCTAAAATATATGCATATCCCTTTCAGTGTTAATATAAACAAGAAAATTGCCGTATCCATATTTTTGTAACTTAATGACAAATACTCTTGGCACATAGAAATTAAATAGCATAATTGATTGGAATTAATTCCACACTGTTGTGCCTATATGTGTTAAGTTAAAAAATATTTATGCAAAGTATTTTCGATGATAAGAGATGGGTTTTCAGTGTAACAAACGAAGCGATTCTACTTCCGCTACCCAAATGTTCTTGCATTATTGATATCGTGGTTATCTTATAATATAGTTCATCACCGTTTGGGCGACATTTGGAATTTAATCTAATTGATGTTGACCAATCAACTATCATATATAAATTCGGAATTCATTCTTTGGAAATTATTTTGGCAAAGTGATGAAACCACATACGAAGAAGAAAAGCCAAGAGATGCTTTTATTCCGCAAGTGTTACACTCAATATTTAGCTTGTAGCTCTAAACAATGGTAATTCAAAATTTTATTTGACAAAATTAAATTTTTGTGACACAAATTAGGTATGATTCCTTATAAGAGCAAAATTTGTACATGGGTAAAAACTTTGAAATTTTTTTCTTGAATCTAGTCGGCGTGCTTCCTTACTAACGTTGGCAGATGATGAAGGCGTAGTCTGACTCATGTTCATAGTCTAGTCTAATTAAACACAAAACAAGTTAAACGGTTGTAAAAATTGCGAGTAGGTCAACTTGATTAAGTTTTAATAAATGATCATTAATTACCTGAATCAAATGTAATGTATTAAAAACATTTAATACCAGCATAATTCAATACATATATCAATAAATTAAGAAATTAATTTCATAAAAAAAGATTTAAGATATGGCGACCCTATTTTGGAAATTTGTATTAATGTTTTTGAATGGCACTCCAAGGGGAAATAAAAATTCATACCTGACACTACCTGTAAACTTCACATCAAAAATATATGTAAGTTTGGTACGTATGAATAATACTTCCTGTGTAGTTGTTCTCTTAATATATAAAAAATTATATGAATTAAATATTTTTCTTTCCAATTTCAATTAATTATAACAACTTATGACAATCTCCATTTTATTAGTCTTGCAAGAAATATTTTAGTTTTATTCAATCATAATTTTTAGTTTTACTTATGAAATAATGTAGTAAACTCATGTTTTAAATATGCATTATACATATTTACTGAAACACTACACTACACAGCTTTGCTTCACACTGTATTTTACCCTCCTGGTTGCTGTCTCGACGAGATATCTCGTCATTAATAAAACTGACCAGACCGCGATGGACGATATATCTCTTAGAAGATATCATTAGAGGAAAACTGACCAGATATTGATCACGTCATCATAAGAAAATCGGTAATATCTTGATGACGAGATATCCCCTCATAAGCAAAATTGATCGGATCTTGATGAACTAGCTACTCGTCGAGACCACTTGGAGGGTTAATTTGAAAATTAATGTTTGCAACGCGTTTCCTTATTAATTTTTAATGAGCACACTTCTTACATCATGCAATGTGCTGTAATATTTCGAGCCTAGATATTTTTAACACTAATTGGTATGAATTTACTTAACGCCTCAATTAGGAATGATTTTACTATAGATTGAGCAATACACCTTCTCCTCCGCTTACGACCCATACGACTTACGACCATCCGCACTTACGACCACAAAAGTAAAGAAAGATAACTACAATGGTAGGATCAAAAAGAAACAATAGAGTGCATATTATATATTTTTCATATTATGTACAATAATTATACGTACATAGATTGAATTTTTGTGTTTTATGCACAAGTTTCATAACCTGTTTGGATGAAAATAGTGTTGAAAAATATAACTACGACTTACGACCTGTCAGTCGGAACGGAACACGGTCGTAAGTCGAGGAGATCCTTTATATAAATTTTCTCCAAGATTCTATTTTTATAGCACTATTATTCAAATAACACTGGACTGCCACAGTGAACAGTTGTCATTTGAAAAGAGTCACAGAACGCACCTAAAAATATAAGCATGCAAAGTACTTAAATGGACAATGAATGATTTTTCCAATTAAAGCATGGTACATAACCTAGGTAATCTGCAGATTGGCTGATTTGTTCCGTTAAAGTGCGGAATCATTACAAAATAAGAGTTTTCTGCACTTTACCTAGGTAATGTGCACATTAACGGCTTTCGAATCGTTAAAGTGCAAAAGTTTGTTTCTCTAATTTCCTTTCCCTCCTTTCCTTCCCTTTCTCAAATTCATTTCATTAATGGTAATAATACTTTTAAATCGTTTAATTGATTCTTTGTATTATACTTTGTTCATTGATCGATTCTATCAACTATTTTGTTGATTGATTGATTCTATCAACTTGATTCTTTAGATATCGAAAAGTAAATAAATATCATTATGTTTCAACAATTGTCAGTATATTTTTTTACGTCTGCTGATTATTATATGGAATTACTTATAACTTTATGGAATAAAAGTATAGAGTTTTTTTCAATTAGTAGTACTTAGTATTTTTTACTGGAGTTGTTTGTCTGAGTATTAATTTAAGTGTACGAAAACGTTGCTGTTGTACGAACAAAGATCTTATTTTTACTTTAACGAGTGTCTAGTAGGTAATGTGCAGATTATCTAGGTGATCTGCAGATTACCTAAGTAATTTGAAAAATGAAACAATTTTCCGCCCTTTAACGGATCGGCGTAGTTAATCTGCACATTACCTAGATAATCTGCAGATTACCTGGTTTCCGTACTTTAGCTGTAACATATATATATATATATAAACTCCCTAGATGTAAGCATTTTTAGCATTAAGAACTTCACTAAAAGCTTGAAAAGTTCACTAAAATGTTTTGAACAAATCCACGAAAAGTGATTTTTCCTCGAAACTATCAGATAATGTCCTATAGAATCATGTTAAAGGTGCTTTTCATGATAGAAAAATAGATCAGAGTTGTTCTGTCCTGTTCTAAGAATCGTTTGCAGTTTAGAACACGTGATCTTTCATTGTTTAATGGTGTGTTGAATTTCTTAAATTGTTTTGAAATCCATCTTCTCATTTTGACTTCTTTTTTTGAGTCAATATTTGAGTTTCCAATTGTAGAAAGTTTACCTTATAGTTTTTCAAGATCGTTGCCTGCTATTCTTTATTTGAATTATTAATGATATATGTGTTATTAAATAAGTTTACTCTATTGATATTTCTTGATACACTTAATGAAATGAAAATCTAGTTTTCTAAGGACATCATCAGAATTTCTGACAAATAAACAGGTAAGTTCTGCACTAAAAGTTTTAAGCAGAATTTTATTTCAAATTTTTTTGTAAATTTCGAAATAGTGGAATTTCTGAAAAATGCATATATAAATTGTACCTTTGAGCTTATCTTTCAGTATAGCAGATTCTTCCGATAATTTTATACTTTCCAAATCTTTTTATGCATTTAAATATAACAGATTAACTTGCGTCTCGAAAACTAACGGTTTTATTTAATGAATTGTATATTTTTTCTTAAAATTATTATTTAAAAAGCAATGTAGAAAAGTAACGTAAGATTTATCCGAGTACAAGAAAGACGATTTAGTTATTGAAGGATTGAGTATCCAAGAATATTATGTAGTATGATTATTTTTCAATGCTTCATTAGTTATATTAATATAATTTTAATTATTTTAGCAATTATTGAAAACTTAAAATGAAAATTTCTGGGGAAAATGATCGTTTTAAGAAATTTAGAAATATGGATTGAGTTGAGATATAAGTATTAAGAAAGCTCACATAAAATTAATTTATGCTTTGTAAACTATATAATTATAAACTTCAGTTATATTTCATACTTAACGTTTTGAATATAGATCTGGTTTCAAGGAAATATTAAAAATTCTTTTGAAATGACTATTACTTTTGAAACAAAATTCTTTTGAAACAACTATTGAAATATTTTTCTTACAAATATTTCAATTTCTTTCATGCATATAGAAAAGGGATATTTTTATACATGAAAAATGAATTTGCATTCTTGTACTAGTCTTATATGAAAAAATAGGTATCGCATTGAAGCCTTAGCAGTTGAGATGGCCTATTACGACCCTTTGTATAAAGTAATCAGTTTCATTTAAGTATACGATATTGATATTTAAATATATGGCTTTACATTAGCACAAAATTTTTAACAGAATTATGTGAATTAAAACAGCATTTTTTAACAACGAAGTATAGAAAGCGTATAAATATGTTATCTTATCGATGTTAAAATTCTACCTGTCTCATTCAAATATTATATATTTTAAACTGTATTTATGTAATTTAGATAAGCAATCCACCGTCTCAACCATCGAGTAAAAGATAGGATTTTAATTTTGATTTGCTTCAACTTTTTATTGTGAACAAGATAAATATAGGTAAATAACCGTTTATTATATTATACAGTTTTATGAACAATAAAAATTCCTCTTTTAATGGAAAGCATTTATCAGTAGATAGAAACCCAATTAACCAACAAAAAGAATCGTAAAGTAACTGAAGTACACAATAAAATCATATCACTAATATATTATATTAATACAAAGGGATGAGTCTTTATTTGTTGCTGATATACTTTTGAATCTATGCTGTTTTACAAGCAATGTTTCTTAATCAGTCGTTCTTACAGTTCGGATTCAGTATCATTAATTTCAACGCTAAAAATGTTCTGGAAATTTAGCTTAGTTTTATGTGAAACAAACACTATTTTTAAACAAAAATGTAAAATTTTATGTCAACGATTAGAGGGCTCCGGGTAACAAATTGATAGCCACAGAAATAACGTAATTTTTTTAAATATTCAAAAGAATTTTCGATTGGTTGAATGCATGCGTAAT
Source organism: Meta bourneti (assembly GCA_933210815.1). Taxonomy (NCBI): domain Eukaryota; kingdom Metazoa; phylum Arthropoda; class Arachnida; order Araneae; family Tetragnathidae; genus Meta; species Meta bourneti. The sequence continues at coordinate 74,230,027 of OW119923.1, read as the reverse complement.
ACTTGAAAATTTAAGACAACATGACCTTTTATATATAGGACAAGTCATTCTAATTTAAGAATTAAAAAAAACACTTGCAGATTGCTCTCCTGAAAAATTGCAAAAATGAGTTATCAGTAAGTTGCCTACACCCTTCATTTAGCTATGATATTATGATTTGCTTCATTAGCAAAAAGTAGTTTTTATTATTACACCCAAAACTGCTTATGCATGTTAACATGCTTTTGCATTAAAAACATGCTTTTGCACTAAAAACGTATTTAATTTTTAAAAATTTTAATTATAACTATATTATTATAATATAGTAACGAGTTTATGGAATTTATATGCTATTGTTATAAAATTATTTGCACATGTTTAGTTTAAACTTCGCTTTATTTTTTACATTATTCTAAACTATTCTCACTCATTTTACCAAAATAAATAATTAGATATTTAAGGCAAATATTTTTGAAATTCAAGTTAAAATATGCAAAACAATAAACTCTCTATTTAACGTTATATTTGTCTTTCATCCATCTATCTATGCATTCATCTATTTATCCATCCATCTAACTACTTACCATCCATCTATCTATTTACCATTGAACTATCTACTCATCCATCCAACTACCTACTCATCCATTGATCTATCTATTCATCTATCCATCTATCTAGTATCCATTGAACTATTTATTCATCATTCATTTACTCATTCTACCATCCATCTATTCCTCATCCATTATTTATTTATTCATCCATCTATCTATTTATCCATTCATATTCCTACAAATCACTCTATCTGCCCACTAATTCATCTATCTTCTATTCATCCATCCATTTGTCTATTTATTAAAATGCTATACGTGATAATCGAAAAAATATTTACTATGTACTATAATAAAAAGCAATGATTTTTATTAAACAAATATACTTACCTAACAAATGAATTTAAAAATCAATAAAATACAAAAACATTTAACTTAAATTAAACCTACACACAAAATGTATAAGTATGCAAATTTTCTACTCGTACCACATTCAAAAGAGTAATCACACTTACCGACAAGAAGTTGAGAGATTGCTCTTTTTGCAAAAACAGTTGAATAATTCAACGCCTGCATCCAACCCAAAATTCAGAATTTTCACAAATTTCCCAGATCCTACTTCAAGAAATATTCGTAAACAGTAATTCTAAGAGAATTAAAAGCTGGGAACTCCTCTGCAAAGTGATGGAATTGCATCTCCAGTGCATGGTAATGTGTCTGCCAAACTTTCCAAATACATCTCTGCTTGAAGCATTCTGAACTCATAAGGGAGTCGTTACGGTAAACGTTGAGAAGTTTTAAGTGAAATTAGATGTGCAAATTTTTCCTCTCAGTCTCTTTATAGCTTTAGGTCAGCATGGACACAATACTTTTATGTGTTTTGACTGATTCTGGATCGGCCTTGAGTTCGCCTACTTTCGGAGGATGAAATGTTGGATGCATCCACGAGAGTTTACTAATGCTTTGAGAGAGAGGAATAAAGTCGCGTTACATCTAAAAGATGTGATATGAAAGATAAAAATTGCTGTCCATATTTCTCAAAAAAATGTTGAAAATACTATTGCAATATTTTAAAATATTTCTCATGCCCATCAACGATTAGCACATAAAGCTTTAAGAGAATACATCTGTTATAGATTATAAATATATTTATATTATCTACAGATTTGAGACGTCTTATGTTCATTTACTAAAACTGTTACATAAAATATAATGTATTTTAATGTAAAGATGAAGATGAAAATTAATGAAATCAATGTCGATCAATGATCGATTGCTTTTACGGAAAAAGCAGACACAGTAACTAGGAATAATTCAAGATATTAATAAATTATAAATGCTAAACATACTCCTGCCTTGGGAACCAAGTCTTTTAAGAGCACAGTCATCTTGATAAATCAATTTTTAAGTGTGTAAAATTGTTTTCTTATCTACTAGTCAACCCACTTAGAGCACCTGCGCTGAAAGATTTATGGCTTGGTTCTATTGATGACTACTAAGCACATTTCATCTGTCTTACATGTTAGTTTTGGATTTAGTTAGAAGTGAAATGGAAATCAGTGACTAATGAGTGTCATATTGCTAAAATTTGATGAAATTCTAATTTCTCGTTGTGAATTCTTTTTAAATTATGAAACAATTTTTCACAATTTGAAGGAAAAGTATTGATATTAAAATGACTAAAGACACAGTTCGCGTTTGTAAACATTATGGGAAATGACAAACCACTCAACAAATAAAAATAGAAAGTAAAAAAAGCATTTTGCAGAATAAAACCAGGAAAATTTTGAATCTATTACATATAAACAGTTGAATACAACATTATTCTACCCCGAACCACTAAAAAAGAGATTATGTTTTATTTCGCATTTTTTATATTGCCTAATGAAATAAAATTGATCAAAAATAGGATATCACATTTTGGATATTTTTAGAAGTGTAAATGGTCAAAAGGGCACAATTAAGTCATTTTTTGGGTACTATTTATGTTCTATTACTATTATGTTCCTAAATATTAACCTAATCACATCATTCATTTGTTAAAAGACTATCGAATGTTTTCAACATCTTGAAATTCGTCGAATTTCGCGTTCTTAAATGTTGTATTGTCTTTCTCAATATTGTACCTCTTTAAATTTATCGGTGTTTTCACCAGATTATACTGAAATTCTTCGTTGCCACGCGCAAATATACAAAAAATACCGATTTATGTGCCACGTAGGTAGAAAAAGGAAAGAGTGACGATGTAAATAAATAAATTGAGATTGTAGCATTTTTACTGATGAACTTCATGAATTTTAATGCATTAACAAATAATCTGAGTACTTTAAATTATAATAATGCTTTTAATAATGCATTTCAGACTTGTAATGATGTACGGACGCAACATCTTGTTTTACGAATCCGATTTCAGGATATCGTCAACAAAAATTCCAAAGAATCAATTGAATCGTTTATTTCAGAAACCAGTCAACAGAATTTTTGAAAAGGTACACTTAACGGGTTTCTGAAATAAACGATTCAATTGCGAATTAATTACGCCAAACGTTGCCAAAATAGAGATAAACTACATTTTAAGGTAACCCCGACATGTATAATGTAAGAACATTTGGGAAACAAGAATTAAAATATGTTTCCGTCTGGTTTGTTTGTTCGCACTGAAAATCCCTCTCATAATTATAGAATTGCGTCCACTTATAAAAAGGGAAATTTATTTTTCAATTACGGAACTGCACTTATTTCTCTGAAGTGATCAAAAACTGTTAGATAATGTAATTTCGGAAGACTTAGACACCATTATATGTGTAACACTGATATTGTTAAATGCAACATACAGTAAATAGTGATATTCTGACTTGGTAAAATCATCATTTGAATTCACATGCAAATTAGATTTTTAAGAAATGAGATGCTATATTGAATTGAGTTGATTAAATTGATTTCTCTGTTTATATTATTCTGTAACTTTTTAAAATGTATGAAATTATTGCTCATAAAAATGAAAAAGGAAATTAGCAATAATACATATGAAAAGTTCCAAAATTCCCAAATATTCAGAATGGAATAAAAAATTCAAAACATATTCTAGTTTATGCTAATTTCCTCTTTTAATTATTTTTATGAGACACAAAAAGGACAAAATGTTTACAATCAAAACACCAATAGATGCTTACATATCTTTACATTCAATTATTCAATTCGGAAAATTTAGAAACTGCACAGAGTGGTATCTTATCTTGTCATCTTGCGCGAGCCTAAAGAAAGTTGAAGCCGAACGCGACCTCCTCCCTTGAAGTAATGAAGATGTACTAGTGAAGAAGTGTGGTGAGAAAAGTAACACGTGCTAATATAAATAGGCTTGCTCAGTAGGGGTCGAATCCAATTACCCCTGACATTTCTATAGCAATAGAATGACAGTGTGTCGCCCTTTACTTCAGATGATTATACTTGAAGTAAAGTGCTTAATTCTGATCAATACGTGAAAATAATTTTCGAGGAAGTGATGTCATAACAAAGTAAAATCTACGTAGACAAATAAAAAAGTGTTTACTCTGATCAAAGATGTAATTTTGATCATATTGATTTATTGAAAATTATTGAATCCCGTGTACAATGCTTAGTCTTTTTGGTTCATGTTCAAAACTTATTAATTATTTTTTCAATTTGAACTTTTTCATTTCATTTTGATATTTTTTTAATAAATGGTCACAAATTCGAGAATTGTATTTTTTGTAGCATCATATACCAGTTATTTCTGAAACTGAAAAAGCTATCGTAAGTTTTAATTGTAGCATTGAGTCTAAAATAATTTTTAAAAATTCATTACTCAAATAAGTTTCAGATATAAAAAAACTATCGTATTATTCAGTCGAGTGTTACTTGAATAAAATAACTATAACTAAAACTATGGTAGAAAGTACGGTTAAGAATATAGTATAGAATTGATTCCTTAGAATAGTATAATGCTTTTTCTTTTAAAGGTATTCACAATAGACGAAATATAATCAGAACAGTATGGAAAGTTTTTCTCATAGATAATGCAAAATTTCTACTTTAAGATATGAAGAATTACCTATTACATTTATTATCTATATTTTCAAATACCACAGTTAAATATGATGCCCATTTAAACTCCTTTTGTATTTTCCTTTTGCTTTGAAGGATTATTTAATAACTAGTGTTCATAGGCTATGGTGAATATCAATTTGTGAATCGATTTACCGGAAAGGAGCTTCAACCATAGTTCAAATCATTATGCAACTTAAGGATTCTTAAGTTTTCAACTAGAATGCCTCTGAATACTTTTGGATGACTTGATTTTTCATGACCATTGCAAATGTATTGCTTTATCGCTTGTGATCTCCATTATCTGTGATATATGAACTCTGAAATTTCTTGTAAAAAAGTTAATATACACAGAAATAAAGCTTTGAGTTAACAAGCAATATTTGTTCTATTACTGTTGTAAATTTTCTTATAAAGTTTCTTAGTAAGGTGAATAATTTATGGATATCCTTAGTTATAATCTAGTTTCATGAAAGATCCAAATCTGTAGTCTTTTATGATAAATATTCTAATAGTCGTTGTAGAATGGTTGATACAATGAAACTTATCGTTACTTTTTGAGTTCCTGCTAATAAGAAAATATTTTTAAAGCATTGTTTCTGAAACAGAAAGTAAATAGAGTTTTAGAGCTCGTTAGAATTTCCATAAAATTCTTGATTTTCAATAAAGTATCGTGTTATACACATGACTAACATAATAACGTTTTAAAGTTCACTTGAAATTAAGTGGCATCTGCATTAGATTCATAAACATGATTTAATTTGGGAAAAAGGTTTGCGAATTGAATAGTAGTAAGCAGAAAAACATAGATGTAAAATATATATAATATGTGGTAATGTTTATCTAAAGTGTAATGATATTGCATTCCTTAGAATAAATGCAATTATGAAGAGCATGAAGATTCTAATACGATCAATACTTTTCTTGATCGATGAGTGACTCTAAAATACAAAATTCAATTTTATCAGATTAAAAATAATTAGACGTAAGAGAAAGTTAAACAGCAAAATATACCCTGTTCTTATTTATAATAATAACGTTTTCCTGACGCGAATACAATTTGAAAAACTGCAATAGTGTCTCTCATACATATTTATTTACGTATTTGTTTCTAGTTGAAATAAATTTTAGTCTCGCTTCAAAAGAATTCCAAATGTTTGATTAAATTTCAAATCTCATTTGAAAGTAACATAAGACATAAAATCAACGACCAACATAATGTGCGAATTTTTCGAGAATCGTGCTTTAAATGTGTTCGTATTGCATTAAGACTATATAGTAAAGATTTTTTAATTTTGTTTTACTGCCTCTTCTAAAATCCGAACGTTGAAAAAATTCTATTCCAAAAAGCTAAGATCACTTTATATTATAGAATATATTTCTAAATAAATCGCTTTGAAATTGGTCTAATTTCCTCTCATGTAGTGGAAACTGACCGTAAAGTGACAAACCGAAAATTAACCCAACTAAAAGGTAAATTTTAATTCTAACCTGAATTAAGCTTGTATATACGGAATGAATCTTGTTTTTTGCGACTTATAATTTGGTTATGAGATAAAAAAGGGATTTCTTATATTTTGAAGTAATACTAATGTTCGTTAAACACACACACATAGAGATTAAAATTTTAGTCAAACTGGTAGTAAAAATGTAAAACTTCAAAAATGATTAATAAAGATTAAAGACCTAGGAAAAAATTCTCAATGACCATTTCGGTGGAGAAAATCGTCCATTATTTTATAGGCTTTTAATCTTTATTAGATATTTTTAGATTTACATTTTTAATGATATCAATAATGTTTAAGAATTAATGACTAAATTTAAATAAATTAATTTTTAAATAAATTAATAAATTGAGACTAAAATGAGAAGTTATAATAGATCATTTATGTATCACGGTTTTTGCCATATGAAGTTCTATTTATTTATTCCAATAATCGTATTGGTTAAATACAGATTATTGGAATAAATAAATAATTACAGACTATTTTACAGAATAAATAATTACAAACTTTCTTATACAGATTTGACCTATTCAAATAGCGAAATCATTTTAAGTACATTAAATGGCGTACGCATATTCATATCCAAATAGTTCCAACTTTCTTAACTTACCATTCGAAAAATTGAAAATTATTTTTCTTGAAAATTAAATACATGTAATACATATAAATAAACAACTTAAATCTAAGGAGCATCTGATTTTTAATTCATGAATATTTCACAGTCCATGCAAAGGAGGTTTTTTGTAAAAAATATTGTAGTACTCTGAAAATCTTGGAAAATGATGCAATTTGTGTCTTATTACTACAAGCTTGGTATAATATGCAAGATAATGAGATCACATTTTCTTCTATTCTTCATAAGTTTCCTCTAGACTCTTTAAAAGAATTTTAATGCGTCAGATATTAAAATGAAATAAAAGTACTAGGTATGTTGGAAAGGTTCCAACTTTTTAATGACACACTTAACACGCAAAAATTATATCAATCAAAATTTTGATTTCGAACAAACTTTTAAAAGGTTTTATGATTATTTATTTAATAGCAGAATCACCCGGCGTTATTTGAGTTTAATTGGTTAGTCAATTTCCGCTTTCGTTAATGAATTGTAATTTCTATTCACATGTAATAACTATCACACTCTAATAAAGGTACACAATTGTTAAATACACAATTTCACAAATGTAAATAAATGTCATATTAACGTTTTACATTTAGGGAGAATCAGAATTTTTAATAAGAAAGAAGTCTAAAGTGTGTCAATGTTACGTGGAATACAGAAAATAGTTCAGAGTATGCATATAAATGCCTTGTATGTCATTTAAAAACAAAAGTATTTCCCAAAATTATCATACAATGATTAAAAATGTTTTTAAAACCGATTAAACTATTACTTATCTTGATTACAGTTATTGAACGAAAAACATGAAATTAAAAATGAAGAAATACATCTTAAAACAGATTTTAAAAAAGCTTGGAACGCAAACTAATGAATGTCTCTGCTTTTTCGCTACAAAATAAATTCTTGGAATATAACGGACACGAATTGCAAAAAAACAAACGATTAAAAAGTACCAAAGTTGCCATATTAGCTACCAGTAATATTTTAAAAGGTCTTGTTCTGTATATTTTATTTATAATGCTTTATTCTCATTATCATCTGTCCCAAATATTCAGAATTTTTTTATATTTCGTAAGAAAAAATAAAGCTCAAAAATAAATAAAGTATTAGAATTAAAATTCCGTAAAAATAATTTTTGGAAAAATAATTTATTTTTCACCGCGCTGGTTAAACAATCCAAGTAATTGTAACGCTCAATTTTTCTTCTAGCTACTCACAAACTTCCAAATTATGATTGATTTAAGTATAGTTACTCATATGTTTTAACATGAAACTTGCCTAAATATGTAAGCAAAGAAATTTCAGATAATGAATTCACTAAATTAAAAAGTATGGTGTATCAAATATAGAACATTGCATTAAAATGTGTGAAATAAATTTTATGTGATACTTGTACAAACACACAGACACAAAATCGAACATAGAACAGGAAGACGGACAGACAGACTTACGCAACCAAATTCAGTCATTAAATGAATGTAAGTACTCACAGTATGCAGTCTCATGAAAATATATTCAACCGTTTGGACGTAGTACGGGCACACACATACAGACAGACGGACAAACAGACTCCAACATGCAAGAGATGGATTTTGCATCAGAAGGGCCCAAAACGGATAGAAAACTTGAAATGGGTCTAAAATATTCAATGTACAAACAAACACTCCATTCTTATTTATATATATAATCCCTTTAAAAGTAACACTAGAGGACATGTACTGATGTACACTTAGGATAAATATTCCATAAAATATTTAATAATCTATAATAAATATTTAAAAATCAGCATATAATTCTTTTTATCAACATTCTATTCAAAACGATAAATTTTTTGATACATTTTACTTTTAAATGAGTGAATCAATTGATAATTATTGTTAAATACTAAATTGTTCGTCATATTTAATTATTAAATGATATTGGAATTCCTAAATAATGTAACACTACGACAGCCAAATTATGCTACATATTTACTTTATCCGTTGATTTATCTTAAATAGGTATATATACAACTCAAAATTTTTAAGAAAGCTATACAGTTACTATTCTAAAAAAGATGTACTATACAAAATAATATAAAAGTGTATTTCGTAGTTTTAGATACTTTGGTGTTTTCAGACATTTCAATTTATTGTTTCTAATATATGTGTGCTTTACTTAAGAATACAAGAAAACATTTTTAAAATTATTGAATGTCGATGTAGATGGTTAAAATATCTAAATTATATAATGATCAAACAAATCACAAGTTAATTAATACTTAAATGATAAAGTTTATCTGAAATCTGTAGTAGTTTGAACTTTAAAGATTCAATGAAATTTTTTAATCTTCCTACTCAACGAAATTTTTAAATAAGGTTTGAAGTCTCAATTTAAGTATGAATAGTCGTCTTCATGACACCAAAAGAATTTGTAAACTGTTGTAAAACTAATTGCACAATCGACGCAAAAGAAACTATATACAAAATTTTGGCCTACAAAATACTTAAGAAGTTTTATAAAACTTAACTCGTTTAAAAAAGTGCGAGATATTAATTTCGTGAAAATTACTTTTGCTGGAAACTTATCCTGGCGTATTAAAAAAATAACCCCGCGATATACGAAATTATTTTTTATGGCCAGAACCGACAAACTGATTAAAAACGATATCTGTGACTCTAATCATGAACAAACCAGAGCCAAATTATATGTCACGTGACTCGCGAACAACTCTCTCAGTGGCTAGCAAAGTTGCATTAGACTCTGCCCATTCTGTGATGACGTCACGAGCCTTTAGTGAAGACAAGAGAAGAGGATTTCAGGAGCTTCGCTTTAAAGGGAACAGAGATCTCTCGCTAACTGAGTTCCGGAGTTGACAGCTGGAAATTGAACTCTTGCAGTTTTTTTTATTCTCAGGCAAAAGATAAAATTTCCGTAAGATGGGCAGAAATTTAGTTTTGATTATGATTCTCTTTATTTTAGCCGAAGTTGATTTTAGTCTCCCTAGGTGAGTTATTCTGTTTCTACATAGTTTATATTTATTATTCCAATAGGTTTCATCAGCAATGTCCATGTTACTTTCACATAATATTTAGCCGTTATTCTCTATATTTTCATTTTGATGCATGTATTCTAGTACAGTTGAGTGAAAATGATTCCTTAACATCGAGTTTCGGGATAATCTCTTTTTATTATGCACTATGTAACTTATTTATTTTTCTTAAAGAAAGTTCCACCTATTAAAGTTCAATTTTTTATTTCTCATTTGCAATATTGAAAAATAAAAGTCATATCACCTCACATTATTTACAAATTAGTAAAACAAGATCAGTAGAATTAATATTGTTTAAAATTAAAATTTTTTATTTTAGAAGCAAATATAGCGGCTGTTTAATTTGTTATAAGTTAATAAATTAAAATTCATCCCAGGGAGATTGTTGGAACTATTACTTCTTTTTTTAATGTCTTATTAAATATATTTTTATTTGTCTTAAATAAACCATAAGTTTTACTAATTAATGTAAATTATTAGCTTTATTATTATTTAGGTTTACATTATAATCACTTCTTCTAAGTAAAATATTTTGGTAATAATAGTTTTTTTTATGAAAAATTTATTTTATAAAATGGGTTTTGGATGATATAGTATCTATGTCAATCGTCTTTAGGTAAATGTGAATACTCTCATAAATAATCATTTGTTAAATTATAAACTTTAAAAAAGTAATAATTAAAAAAAATTATATAAAAAATAATAAACTATAATAATACAATGATTCCAGCTTTATGATTTTGTTTCAAAGTTGAATTTTCTTTTACTACCAGTTTTGAATATTCTTATCAAAACTCAACCTACAAAATCACACTATGTCTATTATATCTATATATTCATATGCCTAAATTATTCTATTAAATGATTCGTTAAGGTATAATATATAATTCTCAAATTGGGATCCATATGTTTACATTACACTTCGCAGAAATTGTCGGTATGTTTTGGAATGCTGATCTTTTTACTATCATATATTTGCAAATTTTTTATCTGTATATTGTAATACTCGCATAGATTGTTATGTTCTAGTAATATGTTACATGTTATGTTCCAGTAATGGGTACCTATGGTGCCCAATGGAAGACACTCCAGGTTTTCAACTAATAATATGCAGTCAATACGTTGGAAGTTTCTAAATCACACAAGAATGAACACTTTGACAAAAAAAGTTTTACTCTAATGTCTTACAACGAAATGCCATTTGATAAATTAAATGCAAAACTAAACTATTTTTCAAACTATGGATATCTTTCTTTAAAACATTTATTTAAATCAATTCTGTATTACTAAGCATTTATCTTTTTAAACTATTATAAAATAATTTAAACAATGCCCTACAATTGACTATCATTAAAGTTCTGTACTTTAACTTTATCCTCAAGAGCATTGAAAAGGTTAAGATAAATGGATACATTTTGAAAATTAGTCCCTATGCATTTTATTCAAACGAGATATTAAACACTCTTGAAAAGATTCTATTGTCTACTTTGAATATCAGTACGATCCTTTCTCAATCATCAACTGGAATAAATTGTGCGATAAGCTAGGAATAAAATAGTACAAACTTAATTTATAAATTTACATTTACTGAGCTCAGAAGGAAAGTTTTGAATTCATAACCCACCGAAAACGTGAAACAATTAGTCATTGTTGGATTTTGAAGTTCTGGAAACTTTCAAGCAACTTCAAATCAAACATGTACTTATATTATGGTAGAGTACCAAAGAATAAAGAATAATGAAGAGAAAATATAGCCTTAATACGCTTTCTCGTTTTCTATAAAATTGTTAACATATTAACATTCGTTAACCTTAATTTTATGCTTGAAAATTCTTTATTGAAGATAACTTGGAAAATTAAATTAATCAAAATGTATGCATAGAAATTCACACATATTTGACAAATTTCACATTGATTCCTAAATTCATTCGTTATTTAGTAATAAATAATTATTTACGATGATGGAATACGATATGGTTGCTACCAAATTAATAAACTTGTTCAGTTTAATCTTTGTCTAGTTATTTTGAAAAACATTTCTGAACTTGTATAAACTTGTATATATTCTGAAATAGTACAATTCTAAATCTAGTTTTGATTTAGATTTCGAATGTTGTCAGATTTACGAATACTCAAATTTTTTTCACTGAAACACACTACAAAATATTAATTTGCAAGATTTGTGGGATTCATAAGCATAAACGTAGTAAAGAAATAGAAAGTTTTAATTATTTTTACTTACACAGTGTATTCAAAAAGTTCCAGGACTGATCACAAATAGACCATATAACACAGACCATATACACACTTATATTTGATATTAAGCTTCGACATAGTCTCCTCCCAGTTCAATACAACGCTTGGAATGGATGTACAGGTCCGTAAACGCCTTCTGGAACGCCTCCACTCCAACACTATTGAGTTCTGATGTCACAGCCGCTTCAATCTCATCTATCGACTCGTACCGCTGCCCTTAATCTTCAATTTTAACTTGGGAAATAAAAAATAGTCCGGGGGACAGTTCTGGTGAGTACAGGGGTGGTTGATGCACACAACCTGCCTTCTCGCCAAAAATTGCTGCACACGGATGGACTTGTGAGATGGTGCATTGTCGTGCAAGAGGCACCAACTTCTACTGTGCAAAAAATCGGGCCTCACACGCCGAATTTATTTAAAATGCCGATCCAAAACATCTTTGTAGAATGTCTCAGTCACAGTGGAACCTTGACAACGAAATTCTCGATGAATGATGCCCCGACTGTCAAAAAAGGTGATCAGCATCGTTTTCGTTTTTGATTTCGAAGCGCGAACTTTCATCGGCCGACTCTTTTTCGGACCTGTCCACTCAGCACTTTGGCGTTTTGTCTCCGGATAGTACTCGAGACACCAAGTCTCCGGTGACAATGTTTTGCAAAAAAGTTGGATCCTGATCGGCCACGACAATCAAATCTTTGCAGGAGGAAATTAGGCGTTCTTTTGTTCAGGAGTCAGAGTGTGCGGCACAAAACGCGCACAGAGCTTTTTTTTTTTCAAATCCTCCGTCATGATCCTGAAAACAGACCCCACACTAAAATTTAACGACTGTACAATCATTTCTATTGCTATTCGGCAGTCGGATCTCACCAACGCTTGCACACGCTCCACATTTTCATCATTTCGACTCGAACATGGACGCCCTGATCTCTCATCGCCTTCGGTCGATTCTCTTCCAGCTTTAAACCTCGAAAACCACTCAAATACTCGCGAACGACTCATAGCATCGCCACCATACGCAGATATGATCATTTCGTACGTTTCTGTGGCCAATTTTACCAATTTAAACAAAATTTGATGTTCGTTCGTTGCTTCATTTTTTTTCGATGGCAATGAAGCACACACACGCTTTACGCAAATGAACGCTGCCAAGTCGGAACTAGTCAAAATTGAATGCAACCACTTGTTACGCGTGGCTGAAAGTCATCGCAACGTCATCCAGCCGGTCTCACAGCGATAGCGTCATCTGTACTTTTTTACGAGCGGGAGTCCTGGAACTTTTTGAATACCCTGCGTATACATTTATGTAAAGAAAAACGCGTGAAACATTAATAAGTTCAATACAATTACAATTTATTATAAATCAATAAGATAAGTGGTATATGTCAGGAATTAATTATTATAATTTAATATTGCGCTATTCTTTAAGAATATAAGTAACAAAGGAAATAATTTATGGGAAACATTGAGCAATGAATGAAATGATGAATTCTATTATTTTACTATCAGTTTATTATTCCATATGCACAAGAAAATTCTTACATATATATAATACGAATCTAATTCTTACATATATATGCATAAACCTACGAGTAAGATAAATTTCTTTTTGAACTAATACAATCGCTTTCGTAACCGAACAGAAAGAAATGTCAAATGCAAGTTCGAAGTAAAAATAGATGCAAAATGGAAACAATATTCAGAAAAGACATTTATCTTTAAATGTTCTCGCAGATAGATGAGACATATCTTCGAATAAAACACCCCTAAAATTGATTGATGTTCGCTCAGAAGATATGACTAGCCTGAATCGGTGGTTTAAAATACAAAGCACCATTCTTTAGAAACACAGTTTTCCGCTTGGAGCAATACATTTTATTATTCCATTATTGTTTCTGATGGATTATTGTGAGTGAGGACATATTTTTGTGTGCGGAGATTTCTTGGAAGTTTTCCTTATCTATAATTTAAATGTCCAATAGATTTTTCTGTATAAGAATTCAGTGCAGATATGTTTCTGAAGCAGAGATAAAAGAAATTTAATGAAATGAGTTATTAATTTTAAATTTAGGTAAACCTTTAGATCTTGCTATTATACCTGACTTTTAAAGTTAAGGAACTCAAACAGCTATTCAATGTCGGGCTCTCAGAAACACATTTATTCAGTGATTTACTCAATTTTTGAATTATTTCAAATTAATTATGCGAATGTTGCATACATTATTTCGAAATGCATGCAACATCCGCATTTTTGTAAGAAATTACTTTGTGTAGTGAACTTTCAGTTCAGTTAGTTTAGAAATAGACACTATTAAATATATCATGGCTATGTGATGACTATTGAATCTATTGACTTACGGGCCTATGGAAGATGACATCAAAATTTGAAATTTAATTTCGTATAAAATGACTGCCTGCTTTTTAATGCTTAAGTGTGGTACTTTGTACAGGATTTGGTATATCGCTTCAAAACTGAATTTCTATAGACTTCAAACATATAAAAAAAATTTAATGCAACTGTAATAAATTAAAATAAGAAAAATTAAGGAATGATAAAAGTTACTTTATACTTCGTGAATAGTATTTTTTTAATGAGGACTGAAAAAGTTTCACAAATTGAAGTGACTGCATAAAAATAAATACAATTTGGTAATCCTTACATGAACAGCAAGCTGAAGTATATAATATATTATAACTATATTTGGCAATGAATATATATAAAATATTTAGCTGCCTATTTTCTTTTCATAACTTACTAAAAGCAAACAAATGTTACCTTTATGACGAGGCTTATCAAAATTGGATTACCTGTTAGACACATATGGTCCTCCAATGTATGGTCTCCAAGTATTCGTCGAGATATCTCGTCCATCTAGATCTAGTCAGTTTTGCTAATGACGAGATACCTCTTCGAGACAAAACTGAACCATTACTCCAAAAGGGAATAAAGATTTAAGTAGGAAAACAAAGTGTCCTTTGCCCAGAACTCTTGACAGTTTGAAACAGGTTTTTGAGCCAGGAGGATTAAATTTGAGGACCATTCCATCTGTCCTTCAGTAAGAAACATTAATCCATGCCCCTTATATAAAAGTTAATAGTGAAACTAAGTTTTTAAAGATAGTAGATTTTTGAAGATTTCGTACAATCATTACTTAACTGTAAAATTTAGATATTCACATAGTAACTACCCCACGTGTAAAAAGCGATTGTACATGCTGTTAAATTTTGCTATCAGCCTCAACTAAATACTCTAATCCTCTGTCAAAAGATAGAACGTAAAAAACATTAAATATAAGTACAGTTTTAATGCTTTAAGATGCGTGTTTTTAAAAATTATTGCAAAGCAGAATTTTAGTCAAAATTTATAAATTTAGTTCAGCTTTCAATATTTACTTATCAGTAATAAAACATTACTCTCTTTTCGATTTCGAAAAACTCTTAACATTACATTCATAACTGGATTCTGGTAACTAATGTATGAGAGCCTTACAGGATTTCAGGATCCAGTTTTATTTACCTTGTTCCATTCAATATGCATTGTTACTACCTTATTATTGCATAAAATCAAATGAAGAGTATCAAAAGAATCAGATTCCGATAGCTTAAAGAAAGTAGGAAAGTTTAACCAAATTAATACAAAAACGAATAATAAAACAATTTTACTCTTTCTTGATTTTTCTTGAAAAATTAAATAAAGAACAGTTATATAAAGGCTTTATAAAGGTATAATATTGAAATCAAATTTCATAGTTACTCTTTGTTTGCATTTTTCTTGAGCAAAAAATGATGGTGGGTGTTGAAATTTATTTAATGACAGTTTGAAAGTGGAAGTGTACGAAGCAAAGTAGTCATGAGTTTTACCTGTTCGTGCAACTATTGAACAATTTACATCATTACACATCAAAAAGAGAATCCACCTCAGACAACCCTCAGATCTATCTAGAAATCTACATAAACTGGTGGTTTCACTCATAAAACTGTTACAGTCAGTGTCTGGTGAAGAATGATGCATGATACCATTGTAAGCTTATACACACAAGTAAGCCACCAAAATACAATTATGAGTGTGTCATACCTTAATACGTTAGAGAAATTTCTTTCCTCACGTTAACCCTCCAAGTGATTTCGACGAGATATGTCGTCCATCAAGATCTGACCAATTTCACTAATGACGAGGTATCTCATCATCAAGATATTGCCAATTTTTTGATGAAGAGATCAAGATCTTGTCAGTTTTCTTTTAATGACGAGATATATCTTCCATCAAAATCTGGTCAGTTTTGCTAATGACGCGTTGCTCGTCAAGACAACATCCAGGAGGTTTAAGAATGTGAAATGTCTCATTTCCGAAAAGGATGCAGTCCTGACAAACAGTGCAATGCAGCCAACAATGTGCCACGACGAAAATATCGGAACCCTGAAGTTGTGCATCCAGAGATACGATCAGATTTGGAAGGGAGACAACCTGGAAACTCCAAGGACTATTGGCCCTCATATACATGCTGGGTATAAGCGCTTTAAATCGTAGGTGGGTAAATCTTACGAATTGGTTGTACATTACATGCAAATTAGGGAAGCACGAGGTCACAGAAATGTCCCTGCGATTCACGATTCAAATTGAGTACGCGTTCTAGCTGTGGCTGTGGTACTCTAAGTCGTGAAGTATGGATGATAAAATAAAGTTGAATTTGGTGTTCACCAATGATATAGAATAGCATCTACAAAAGCAACACATATGGCTATTTCTATCAGAGTTTAGTATCAGATGAAATTACGCTGCATTATATGTAAGATGTAATACCAAATCTATTCTATATTTTATAATTTTACCCTTAAACGACACAATATTATTAATTTTATTTCCCTTAATCCTCAATTGCTTTAAAGTCATTCGTATTATACCACACTTTACTGAATTGTAAAATAAAATAAATAGTATTTATTTTGATTATAATAAATAAAAGATAGTGTGAGTACCCTTTAACTCAATTTTTATAAATTATTATTTACACTAAATGAAAGAGTAGAAGTTTTCTGGATATTCAAACTTCAAGTTAAGAACTCACTCGCATTTTTGTGTAAAACCACAAAGAAACAGTAGATTTATTAAAATGTTATTTTATTTTTATTTTTATTGATTTTTAATGTTATTATTAATTTATTTATGTTACTTTATTTAAAGGTTATTTTATCGATAATTTTAGAAAAGTTTATCATTTGTTTAAAAATATGTAGTCAATAATTTGCTAAGAAATTGTAATTCAAACGTTTATAGTTTTTTAAATGAAACTATTACTATATAGTACATGGGGACTTGATATTAATTTACGTTTATTAATTTTTACACCCCGTCAAGAATAAGAAAACTTTGATGTTTATAAGTTCATCTCTTTCAGGCAATTATGCGGATTCAACCTTCTTACACTAAGCAATCGAAACACTTTATTACATTTTTAATTAAAGCGTTGTGTATTTGTATTTATACTATGTTATGATGAAATAGTAAATGGGAGAGCCTTGCAATGAGAATATAGCACTCACAACCCAAAAATGCTCGTTGTCATTTATGAGTAAGCAATAATAAGTAAAGCACCGGATTCTATTTAAAGGTCTACCCCAAGAAAGCAACTATCGATTTAGAAGAGATAAGTAAATTTTTCTACGACTCATGATTCACTGCTTTGATTGCAGGTTGAAATATATTACAAAGTTTGGAAACTTTAGTAACGGTTTCTATCGATTTAAAAATCTCTTTGAATAGAAACGATTTGACAGAAAGTAAGAGACCCCTATTGCTTCATTTGGCTACAGTATAAACTTTCGCCCATTTTTAATGAAAAAGAGGTTAAACTTTCGCAATGATAACAATTCGGCACTTCAAAGGCTGAGTATTCAAGTAAAGTTTATTCTCTGTGCAGACTAATGATACATACAGTTTTTCTAAAGTTAGAAGTTTCAGTTACCTTTAATTCTTAGTCTATTATATAATGTTGTTATGTAACCTGATACAAAGTTTTGTGAGTCCTTTTAGATACTTACTGATTGCTGTCGAAAAAGTCCACTGTCTTTATAAATACTACAAAAATGTATAGTTGTAAATAAGTTAAAACATAAATTAAAAATTTAAATGTTTCTCGTTACCTATTTAATGGGTAGCTTTTGTGGAAGAACAGAGGACTCATATATCTAGTATATAAATTAACTGGAATATTTAGAGCTTCGTAGTTACTAAAGACATTTAACTTGCCATTATAGACTCTTCAAAAGCATGTTTCACTAATTGCTTTTAAGAAATGTGAAAGCAATATGTGTTTTGTTTGTACATTTCAGAATGAGCTACAAGGTGAAGTACAGCATTCATTTCAAGTTTAATAGAAGTTATTAACATTCCTGGTGATTTAGCTTCGAGTCGAAAACTGCCCTGCTTCTAATGCAAAAACCTGTTCCAAAATGTTACCTGTTCTGGGCAAGGGAATTTGTTTTTTTTCCGTGAATCTTCATTCCCCTTGGGTAATAGGAGAGCTTTAACTCGATGAGCCATCTTTTTCTTAGATAAATTGACCAGATCTTGAACCAGATATTTCGTCAAAACACTTGGAGGGTTAAATATTAAATTTTACTAGGTTGTAATTGGGCTGTTAAACAAAACAAAATCGTATATTAACACTGAGATGATAGTTTTAGAGCATTTCAGAAACTGATATTACTGGGGGAAAATAACATTCATGACGTCATACTTTGAACTTATTCAATTTAACACATCTCGTAATGTTTATTAATTATGTATTATATTTGATTTTCTCTGTTTTTCTATATACTTGATGATGTATAACTATTGACAAAAGATTGTTATTCTAAACTAAATTGCAGAGAACTGCAATCACCTGCTCATAAAGATGCTAGGAATATAAATATTTTTGTTAGAACTCAGATCAAGTATTTTTCCAAATTTTATATTATGAAACCTTTTTTATCTCACAAGAGATAAAAAATGTGATTGATTAAAATTATTATATAAGGCTTCCATATTTGACTTTTAGGGAAGTTGTATGAAAACTTAAATAAATGATATCTGTTCTTTAAGGTATTATCAATCCTTTCCTACCATCTTCTGATATTATGTTTCACACGCGATTCATACTGACAATGCCTGATTTTAATTTATGGTTTACCTACAATATAGATTGTAACATTTAATACGTATAAGTAGTTAATTATTAATATCCAGTATTACTTGTAATATATTTTGATTTTTAAAATGCTCATTTTATGTTACAAAACAAGGGATTTCCTTACCACATTTAACGAAAAATCTTCATTTGTGAAAATATAAAAACGCAATTTAAGTGAAATAAGTTCCGTAAGTATATAGTCATAATAATAATATTTGAATTCCCAAATAATTTTTTTAATTAGTTGTCTTTCTTTTAATGAAGTTTTATCAGTACAATATAGTATATTTTTTATTGTAGTAAAAATTATTCCTTCATCAAATAGTTATTTATATATAAGAATGTATTTATAAATTAAATTCCTGCTACTCTTACATTTGCCGAAATTAATTGGTGCAATTTTCTATATATATCAGGAATAACATTACAGGCATGAGTGAACTTTATATTCTTGTTTTTTCAAAGCTAAAATAAAGATAAGGAGTATCGAATATTTTAAAATTCCGTAAATATTTAAAAAATATTTATCAATTATCGATACTGAAATAAAAATGCGAGGTTTACGAAGAAAAAAAGGGAAATAATATCATCTTCATCGAATCAAAAAATTAGAAGTTTCATTTAAGCTGAGCAATCAATTTCGTTTTTGCACGCGATCAACTTTACAGCAGAAAGAGATCCTCTTTAATCTGTCATAACAATTCTTATGCTAAGTTCAAAATCTTTAAAAAGTATTCATACCTAACTGATAATTGCCAATTAAGAATCTGTTTCATTAATCTGTATTTGATGTATTGCATTCTTTCAAAGTTTTCAGGGTTAATAATTTTCTATTTGATTAATTTAAGTGTCCTCAAATCTTATTTATTAGAATTATTTCTGTAATTCCTATCAAAGCCTGCATTTTATACGCAATTTATTTTCCTACTCAGTTTCGTAGGTTTTTATCTATCAATATATTTGTAGTTTCCGAGGTCAAATTTAAAATTTTAATGAAACGAATGCGGTTATATAGTTCTGAAATTGATTGCACACAAGATAATATCAATTTTTAAAATATGAGTAAGCTTCTCCACTTAAATTTTTAAGTGTTCTAGCGTTAACTAAAGTAACAACAGAACGTGTAATGAATGCATGTAATTTAAGAATTTAGTTGCAAATAGAACGTTATGATCTATGATCATGATGTGTGAAAAATTAAGCACAAGTGAATGAAAATAAATTTATACACTCAAAAAGAGATTCTTGAACTTTTGGTTGACTTATTTTGTGTGACAAGACATGAAGAAAATTGAATTCAGCTGCACAAAGATTTTTGAAACATTCCTATGTATCCAGTTCAACAAAAATATCCATCTATTTCTACCGAAGATTTGAGAGTACTCCGAAGATATTATATTATGCTTTGCAGTTGAGAAGCTTCTATTCATGATTTTGTTCATCTATGAAGTGGGATTTTTGGCATTATAAGAAATTAAAATTCGTTTGAAAACTAAATTACGACTTTCAAACTTTTTGTGCTAGAAACCTGTTGGAAATAAAAGTGGTTTTCGTATAAACTTCACTATATCCGGAAAGAAAATGTGTATATCATATATTATTTAAAATACAAAAAAGAGTAATGCGATATGAAATTATAAATGAGTTATTAGTATATATCCCCTCTCTGAAAAGTTAGATGGATCGCTGATATTTGTCCTTTTAAAAAGTGGGTTGCTGTCCATAAATGTGAGAAACTTTGCTTTAAAGATATCAACATTTAAAATTCCAAATATTAATATTTTTCGTGAATACATTTCAGTTTCAAATAATAAATACCATAGAAAGAATGCCATAGAGCTCAGACTGTAATAAGTAAATTAACATCGTGTTAATTCTGAGTAGCTATATGTGAGTACATATGTATATACTACAAGAGTGAATGAGCAAAACAAATTTATCCCTTTAAAAATATTTTCTTAATTTTGTTTCATTTTTCAGAAAATTATATAAAGGAGATACAATTTCTTCAATAAATTATTTGATGGTAAAAAACAGCACTGGTTCTCATCATTGTCAAACCCAGAGCATATAGCTATAACCTTATGTTTTATAAATATTTGATTATATGTGTAGCTATAAAAACTTTTATGACAGTGTAATATCTGTGTTAAGATATTGGAAAGATGACACAAAACTGAATTTTACTTCACAAAATCAAAAATTATTCGAAAAGTATTGAAATTTTTAAAATATATATGTAAATGTACTTTTATCCACACGAATTTGTCGTTTACTTAGATACATAAAATATTTTCCCCATAAATATATAAATGGATAGCTACACAAAAATTGCTAAATTTGTACACACCCTTTACGAAACACTTCATTCCTAACTAAACTTTCTAAATGCGATTGATTATATATCAGTGTTTAAATTTTGAATTCATTCATCTTTTACTCTAGATAATTTAATGGAGGTATGGGGAAATTACGGCTTACTAATTTAAAGCCTTATTATGATTATCCTAGCACACTTAAGTCGCTGATTATTCACCGATAAGGAGTATAGGTCAAACAGCAGGATAATTTGTTTGAAAATTCATCAGTTTGTCCACAGTGAACGCTTCCAATCTTCACAAGATAAATTATTGATCTTGCTATCAACTAATCTAATAAATTTGGAAGATCTCGATTAAATTTTCGCTTCTAATTGGAAGTCAAGTTAAATTCAGAGCAATAAGCAATGACAAAGCACATCTTATCCGAAATAACATTTAATATCTTTTACTTCTAATTCTAAAAAGAGAACTTCTAATCAGAAAAGGATATATAGATACCTACATTATTCATTTTAAAAGGAATTCTATCTGTGTATAAATGATAAAACACTTTTTATAGATAACTTTTCAAAACAAATGTCAATTAGAAAAATGTGTTTCTACATCAATTTTAAAAAATAAAAATAAATATAATTTTCCACGGATTTCTTTGCTGAGTTCCCAATTCTTTTTTGTCGGAATAAATGCTACTACAGTACTATAAGTGAAATGCATTAAGGGTTTATTCAAAGTGCTATCATATTTTCTCATTTTGGTCTCTAATGTTGATAATAAATACTAAAAATGTAAATGAAGCAGATTTCAGTATATATTCCCTTCAGAAAAAATGGGCGCTTTTATTTGAGGGTTTAGAGATATTAAAACACCGTTATAATGTAAAGTTTCTTAGGAAATTGTCTTCATTATGCGTGAAGTTCCTTATTATTATGCATATATATGCATTTTCAAAATAAATATGTATTCAATATATCATTTAATTTAAAATCTCATGCATCACATTATCAAATGTTTAAAATAGTAAGCACGTTTCTCCCATAAACTATTAAAATATCATCACTGTAATTTCATTCTGAATTACATTGCATAAGAATGTAATACGCTGTAATTCTTTTAAAGAATGTTCAATTTAGATGCAAAAAATACATTGGATTATTATGCTGTTAGTTTTAGTGTTATTTAGTGCAAGGGTGACATTTGTTTTACTTTAATGAGAAATATAATATTTCAAGGTACAGTAGATTTTATTTATAAATTGTTATTGATTTACTGTAATTCAATATTTGATAATTAATGCATTTAGTACTTCCTGTATTTCATGAAATGTTACACATACTCTTTTTACAACTATTTTAAAACAACTTTTTTATTCTGCCTTTTTTTCTACATTTCTGACTAATAATTGGCTTGAAATAGTCTTTTAATCTCTTTTTAGTCACTATGTTTGAAGAATACACTTTCACATCCCGTTTTTGTAGTTTTATTTATAAAGATACCGTATATTGTAAAGATCAACAAAGAACTCCGAGAGCACTTTATTTAATAAAACAGCCGATAGCATGGAAAAAAGTTTAATGACATTTCAGTTAATTAGATTAAGCAGAAAGTGCAGCTTAATTTATCTATTTAATTTAGTACAATTGTTCCATATTTCTATCATCTACCCTGAATGTTTAAGCTTGTAAAACCTAATGAAAAAATCTTTTAAAAAGAAGCGTTTTTCAACATTTTAAATTGAGATTAAAAACTAGTTATCATTTACTCTTCTTGTCATATTTCAGAAAGGATAGTATTTTAAAAGTCAATTTTCAAATAGAAAAAACGTAAAATAAACGAGTGATTGTACAGAATTTCACTTTAAAATTTTCAGACTATTTTATACCAAGATAATTTTAACACAATGCCCCATCTGTTTGAAACATAATAAATGTAATAGTTTCAAATTCGAAAAGTTTTATTGAGTCTGTGTATTTGGATATTGCAATTCAAAATAAATTGGAATTCATGTCTACAAATCAATCCGACTTGATATTCTCAAGCATCTACAATTTCCAAAACATTAAGTTAAAAAAATTCATGCCTCACAAACTGTAATTGAATATATTTAAATATTTGAAATGAGCCTAAAAAATGTGCATGTTACACGGTACGTAATAAAAAAAAACCAAAATGGTTTTTACAAAGAAAACTTTTCTCAACTTCAGAACATGGTTTGGAACAGAAATAACAAGTCCCAACTAACAAGGGATTTTTAAGAATATTAAAATTTTCTAGCTATGCGGAAAAGGAGGAACAGTTCTTGACTTCAAAGTTTCCTTGTAAACAATCTTGTGAAGAAACCTTGATCGATCTTGTATTTTGGGAAAAAAGCCTTTACTTGAAATGCAGAAAGAGTAACAAATTCCGAAAGGGAATACAATACTGCATATATAAGAATAAGAAAATACGTATCAAAGTCAGTGTTCAAAGCGAATGTTAAATAACTGAAATTTAATATCACCATTTTTAAATTTGATAATTATAATATTGCTTGCATTTTCAAAAAATTATCCATCTGGAAGGGAAGGCAATTGAAAAATCTCACTTTTACTCCTTATCTATGCAGTGTAGTGTTGAAGCACGATAAACTCATTATTCTAAATTGCTAAATAAAGTAATAGTTAGATAAAAAGTTTCTTAAATCTTACATTTTGCATGACATGAATAATTTCTCAATAAATGTGGTGTTTCTACAAATTTAATATGCGTAGGAAAACATTAAACAAGTATCATGCATAACGACGTTAAAGGTACGTGACGTTCCTAGGTTAGAAGAAAAATATTGATATGTTATTAAACTTTTCGAAGTGCAGCAAATAGTTTGTGATCAAAAAATGCTTGCATGTGTGTCTATATGTTATTTGGAAAGTACACAATTGTAATTCTATGTTTTAATTTGATAGATATTTCTTTACGACATTCCACATCCTAAATCGTTCATTTTTATCCGAAAACTGAATTTGCCCAAAAATTCATCACTATTTTAGACTATAATAGAATATTATTCTAAATGCCTTTTAATGAATGTAATGTTCAGTATAAGAGAGATTCAATACATTTGCATATTGTATTTCATAATTTGCGACATTTTCATTTTTAATTGGTTAGCGAATTTTCCAAATAAATAAAAGGCAAATTGAAATAAAATTAGTTTTTAATAGATAGAAATTTACGGTTTAAAATTCAGAAAAGTAAATAAAATATAATTTTTTACTGTACAAAATATATCTAAATATCAATCTACTTCACGCAACTTAAATTTTAAAAGTTACACAAATTAGCATTACTTAATATTTAAAAAGTAGTCTATGTAATGTATTATCCTAAAGCAAATTTTGAAAAATGCTTTTAGTTAAATGAGTACATTTGAACAAATTTTTCCACACTGTTCTTTTGAATAATTAATTGTGAGTTCATTGGGCAAACTTTTTGTTGAATGTAAAATAATATAATTTAAGTTGTTTTGCTTGTTAATAAACTTTACAGAGAAACTCATTCCTTTTCTAACATTCGTAAAGGTAAACTATTAAAATTATTCACCAAATATTCTTACCCAGAAAGTCAAATTCACTCCATGTAAATATTCAAAAAGCCCGTTCATATATATCTTAATTATAAGTTTCACTTGATTAATATGCAGCATTTTTTTATTATAGTTATAGAACATTCTTTTAAACAGCTTTACTTATAATGTCAATTAACTTTATGTATATGAGATTAGAATAGCAAAAAATAGGACTTGTTCATAATTTCAAAATATATTTCATTTAAGAAAATATAATTGAAGAAAGTAATGAATACCCTCAGAAGAGATGTATTATCTCAATAACAGAGACAGTCAAATAGTCATATATAATTCACTAAGACTAATATTAGTTAGCGGGGTTCTCCAAATCTCATTACTTGAGCTCTTCTTTAAGGTAACTCTGGATAGGTTAGTTAGAAAGATGTGCTTTAGTGAAAAGGTTTTACTGTGGCTTTTTGATAAGTCTGTCTTCAATTTCATTATATTTGAGATCTACATGAGAAGGAATTAATCTTTGTTATTGGAGCACTTGTTATGGTAGCACTCTTTTCTTGTTATCTTTGTTATTGGAGCACTCTTTAAAGTTGTATAAAATGGCTTCTCCAGTTTTGTCTCTAATTTTTCTTGAACGACTAAAATATTGGATTGTAGTTAATTAATTTACGTCACACTGGAATAACACAACGGATTATTGGCGTCGGTTCGGTATCCATCCCGGAGGAAAATCCGAGGACATCACCTTGTAATTTTGAGCCACGGTCAGATGATGAGGTCAATCCCTGAGCTGGAATCCCATTCTCCAAACTTTCACACCATGCGAACTTGAAGACATTTGAGGCCTTGACAGATATAACGTGCACCAGCCCCCACGTACACGATGACCTTGGTTGGATTGAGTTTCCAACTCACAACCCTCCGGCTGGTAATCCGCGATTTTAACAATTGGGATACCGTGACCCTCAATATTATATGGAACTACGACTACCTGAGAGAGAAAAGATCTAAATGTTCATGCTTATATTTTTACCATTATCAATAACAAAGTCATTCTAAAGTTATACTAATTTCATAACAACTACATTTTATGAAAATTATTTTTTATGTAAGATCTCGGTTAATAATTTCTCAAATTAATTTTGTGCGATATGAACGTAAGAACATAGAAACCTAGAGAAGAGTGTGGTAACAGAACTAAGTTGGGCCATAAAATTGATTTCGAAAAAGAAGGATTACTCTAAAGGTATAATTCTATTAATAGTGGTAAGGTATTTCAGTGACATCATTAAAACTACGAGTTTTCAATAAGTATGCTTAATCTGTCTAACCAGATTTACGGTTCGTTTTGAAGTAATTCGGGTTAAATCAATAATAGTTATTTTTTCGTCTTATTTTTAACCTTGTTTGATGAAAAAAGACTCAGTCCCCACACACCCATTCCAAACAGCACATCTAACAGATTAACTAATGCTGTGTGATTTAATCCGATTTAAGATGGATCGATACTCTCCTGATTTGATTTTTCACACTGATAAAAAATTATATTGATTTATTTTATGTGCGCTACTTTTAAGAACATTGAGATATTTTAATTATTCAACGTGGAGTGGCAAACATGATTGTTTTTCTATTAATATTGATCTCCAAAAAAGTTCGAGAAGCAATCCATCCTCTCAAAGCCTGCTTTATGGCAGAGACGAGTCTGTTTCCACACAGCAGTTCTCCGAGGGGTTTTGTTCAACAACCTGCTGCTTTCTCTGTATGACTTCTAATCAGTTTTGACGCTCTGTACCAATAGATTCCTTCCTATGATTCTTTCCACCAATCGATGTGGTACTTTAGTCATTAGGTGGGTTGTGGGGAAAAGAAATACTAGATATATCTCGGAAATTTCGTGACTCTCAGAGGATTAAACTCAAAGGAGATGGTAAGTGGCCTATCAGAATTTTCTCAAAACAGTAAATAGAAAATCTTAACTGCTGTGAAATTTTTAAGTTTATAATAACTTATCTAATCAATTTTAAAGGGGATTTTAACATTGGTTAATTGAAAATTTTCAAAATTAAGGGTCAATATCAAAATTCAATTTAAAAATTTTATTAATTTATAAGAGAAAACCTTTGTGAAAAAATATTGTTTTAGTTTGAAATTGCTACGCTTGTAACTATAAGATTTATCAAGATTATTAAAAAACAATTTGTGTTTTTATATTTATTTTATTATTTTTCTCAACTACTGACTATTAACTACTAAAAAATAGTTAAATTTTTCCATGTTAGTTTTTGGAAAATTTAAATAAAATTTCCACTTTTAAGAAATTGTTAACCGGGATTTTAGTCCAACACAAAAATTTAACTTTCGAAAATGTAGAAATAAATTGGTTTGCTATTAATATAAAGCCCTACTTGTAATTAATAAAACTATTTCTGTATGCCTATTGTAACTGATAAATCCCACACCAATTCTAACGTGAATAGAACAGACAATTTTCTGAAATTCTTGAGACTGAAAAAGCTTTTGAATTTAGAAATGCCAAACAGATTAATCATATTTGAAAGTTATAATACTGGAATGAAAGATGAAACAAATGAACACATTGAGCATTATTTCTTAATTAGGAGACTCCATTTAACAATGCACTGAGATTCTTAAATACTTTCAGTTCGAAGGGAGTTATACTACATGAATTTTTAATACTTCTACAGATTATAAACACCGATTCGTTCAACTGGATATCATCTTGAGAAATGTTATAATTGCAAATTCCCCGAGTAAGACTTTATTTACCACTTTTTGACTCTATTTGCTCAGACTTATTAGACTTTCAGGATCTCAGCTCATTACTTGTTTTGTAAGGTGTATGCAAATAAAGGGTTGAGAATAGTTTTCCTCTTTTCACACATTGAACTTTTCTGTAGTTTTTAAAATGTAGAGAGTATTTTAGTAGTAAATGTAGAACGTATTTTAATCTAATTCTTTACCATGTAGAAGAGGGAATGTAAGTCAAACAGCAAATATGAATTTTTATGTCAACCAACTCATATTATAGAGTTAGCTTATCATGATATCATCCAAGCAATGTTCTGAAAGGAACTGAATGGCCTTTTCACCATTAGAATCTTGTATAATACTGCACATAAAAGGGGTAGAATGTAAGGTACAGTGAAGTTTCAAAGCAATATTTTGGAGTTATTATCCGATTGTTATTGAATTTGCCGACTATTTATTTTTTACTAAGAAATCTACATGTAAAGTTTGGTCCAAAACTATAAATTCATTCGGAAGTAATTACGTAAAGCATGGTCAAAACTTTTGATAAATTTGCAAAAACTGATAGGTCTCATGCGCATTAATTTTCCATATATTGTAAAAATTTAATTCGCATAACATTTTAAAAGCAGATAAATCAAATTAACTCCATACGGTAAGTATATCACTAAATCATAAAGCAAATAATTTTTTTGTTCTAAAACACCTAAAATATTGCAAAAAAGCATAGCTTAAGTAACATTTTAAAGTAAGATTTCAAAATTTGGAAGTATCAGGAATTTCTCATTCTTTTTTTTTGCATTTAGATATATACAACAGATTTCAAGAATTATACCAAAACCTTTCAAGTAAATTAATTCAAACTGAATGCTCAAAGCATTTTAAAATCAGGAAACTATCAAAAACTCGAAATCGTAGGAAAACGCGTTCTTGTAGTAGACTTGCTATACCACCGCAATTTTTTATTCCACAAAGAAAAAAAGCGAATTAACTATCTTTCTTACCCATGTATTCTTGTAACCACCTATTTATTTGAGTAACTAATTTCGATTATTGCATTTTTGTAAATCAGTAGCTTCGCGTTGTGCGTAAAAATCAAAATATTCTGCATAAATATTTCAGCAAATGGCTGTGTTTGATAAGCTTCAAAACCAGAAGCTAAATTAAATTACACGAAACTTCTAATTAGAATTACCTTCAAACAGTAACAACGGTGAATGTAACAAACATTCATAATTCAATTACATAAAAAATTACAGAATTTGCGTTTTTTATTTCCATTGATTGATTCTAACAAAAAATACTACATGGTAACATCAAACGATTCGGGAGAAATTACAAAATGAATTAATTAGAGTGTGAATGTTTCGAAACCAATATTGATGAATAATCATAAGTAATGAGTAATGGATTAAAATATATTGATGAAATAAATAAAAGCTTATCTAATTTAATTTTAAAATAATTTAGAAATGTGTTTTATAAATTCCTAGCCTGAATACCTATTTATTGGCCTTAAAATTTTATTTTTATTTCTGTGTTCCTAAATATTTATGGAATTGTAATTCAAAGCTTCCATTAATAATTGTCTTCCTTTATTTAGAGTCGAGATGGATGGATTTCCGTAGGAAAAAAATCGAACACTATTTAATTAAGATAAAAAAATCATCAAATATTTCATAAAACAAACTTTTACTTTAAGTAATTGAAAACATTGAGAATAAATTGAAAACCCCTTACTCTTAATTCTTTTAATGTTTCAAATCACTGAAACTTTTGCTTTAAATTCATTTAATTCCTTTTAAGTTTCAGTTTGAAGTGTTTTCTATGAATCGAAAGGATTTTACTTTTTGATTGCAAACAGTACGTCGCAAATATAAAAGTCATATGATGTTTCCAATTTATACGTGTAATTAAAAGTTTAAACTAACTTCTTTTAAACGTAACTAAAAATTTAAACTTAATTTTGGGTGATGTAAAAAAACCCAACTCTGAAATTGAGTAAATTAAAAAATCTGTTGACTTATTCGTCATAGATGTGTAGGAATCGCCTAAAACAATTTGAATATTTTTCTTAGATTGCATTCTTTTTTTCGAAACTTGGCCTGACAGAATAATAAATAGATAGTTAAACTAAAATGTAAATTCTCTTCTATAGACAGATGTATATAGAATCTTCAAATATATAGTAAATAGAGAGTATTCAAATTATATTTAATTTTAGGGGTGCAATGAAATTCACAGCTAGTAAAATTGTTTCTTTGAATTACAATACATGGCATTGTGGTGACAATCAAATAATATACTTTGCTTACATGCTAGTTCTTTTCCAACCTATAAAGTAATAAAACAGCAGTTTTTCTTCATTACACAATTATTACAAAATTATACTTTACTGTTATAAAAAAATAAAAGATTAATGTAAGAAGAAAAATATAAAGGTTACACTGAAATCACTCAGAAAAGATATCTTAATTCTTTCAAAAATATCGATTTTAAAATGCAAACGGATCCCAAGTTCTAGAATCATTCAATATTTCAATATTGTACGATTCGATTTAAGTTTTCAAGATTACTTATCACCATTCCTTATCCTTTAGGTTGAATTTAATTTCTGTGCAAATGGTAGAAGTTGTCATTTTTCTATTTGATAGCAGATATTGAATAGTTGTCAAATCGAATGATTGCAAGGTAGTAAGTACTCCATTTAGATTCAGGCACATTTTGATGCATGTGCAACCCTATTATTGATCTCTGTGACCAAGCTAAAGCGTCCATCACGTTAAAAGGTAATTTAAAGTGCAATTTTTGTGCGTGGGTGACAGGCATATCATTTTAAAGTTAAGTAACAAAACTGAAAACAAAATAAAAATGTCACATTATTCTTTACGGATCGATATTTAATGTTTTAGAATTTCAAGCAATAAAACGATTGTATATTGATGGGAAAAATGCATCACTTCCAGGACCCCCACAAGCAGTCACCGGTACCCTAGTACCCGAAGTACCTGTACTAAGGGCCGAGAACTACGAAGGGTTGGAAAGTGTAAAACCTATTCACTGTAATATGCAATCTGTTTTATAAATTTAAAATATACGAATTTTCATTAAAGATGTACTGTGTGTGCAACAAAAGAAAAAATGCATCTGTGAAGTTAAATACTGAGTGTACACACTTGGAAATACATTTTTAAGTTAAAGAGAGGCTCATAGACTAAACTGGTACTTGGGCTTTTCATCTAAAAAAGTACTTGGGATCGTCATCTAAAGTGGTACTAAATACCGCTATCTATCGGCGCAATGACTATTAACATATTGAGGCTTGGCTTGAAGATATGGAGGACTGATTCCCCTCATTTCATGAGAACCTTCATAAATAAATAAGATATTAATGCAGTTTTCTTGTAATAACTTTTATTTTCTTTTGTATATTACATATTTCATTCAGAAACACAAATAAGATATAGGGCTCAAAACGTCGAACACAAATTCTGAGACAAACTTTATTGCATATCAAAAACGGGTAGTTATAATTTGTGTTTGTGTTCCCAAGTAATACCTTTCTGGTTTTACATTTCATCAGACATTGATTACTTTGTGTAATAAATAAACAATGGAACATTGATAGATGCCATGAAATATTAAACTATTCAGAAAATCAAATGATATTAAGTGTCTCTTCAACTTAACAGTATTTCGTACTTAAAAGTATTTCATATTTGGAATTATTGTGAAGACAACTGAAATTCTGTTAATTAGACATTAATAATCTTTCAAATATAATACATAGAATCAGTTCTTTTAAGGGTAGATATTTCTATACAGGGTATGAAATTCCATGTCTTTTCACAATAGTCTAGTGTGCAGCAAAAAAGACCGTGGAACTACCTGAAAATGTAATAATATGACAGGCTCTGAGTTGGAGTCCTGGTCTTGACATGGATAGGTAATGATTAAAAATCACTTTAAGCCATAGGTTGCATTTAGATTTCGCGTAGCAAACAAACGAACAGAGAACAACAAAACAAATCCAACTATAGAAAGTCAAAGTGTCTAAAATATAAGGTAATAAATGAACAAAAAGGTTTCAAAAATAAGTTCCTAAATTTTAAAACTGAATTCTTTTATACATATACATCTATCAATATGGTGCAAAATTAATATATATTCACTTAAATAATTTCACTAAAACTTAGACTACTCTTATAGGGAGTATTTCTGAATAGTGAAATAAATATAAGTTTCTACAACTTATATGTCTTTAAAAATACGTAATGGGATAAAAGTTACATAGTCAAATATTTATGTTTTAAGAAATCGACGGCAGACTACTTTTCTTCAACTACCTGATTAAGAATTTAATAATCTTATAAACAAATAATAGAAGGAAATATAAAATTGTTTTTCCTGTAATGGTCAATTCATATTTATCAGCAAAAGTTTAGTATTTACTCTATGACTTTATTTTGAACTGACAATATTTGACAGAAACTTGTCTTTTACATCTTGATTCCAGCCCCACAATCCCTCAAAGATCCTTACGAGAGATTGTGAACAAAAGAAGGCAACTAAGCTACATCAAAAGCTTGCTCCAAGAACTGGATGATAAGCTGGAGAGATTGGAGTATGTAACTTTTCTTTTCTGTGTATAAGTGATTATATTCTGCTCTACTTAATTCTAATTTCTTTTATATAGGTTTTTATTGAAAAAAGCAAACAGAATGAACGATTCTGAACATAATTTCATGATTAATTTTTTTTAATTCAACTATCTTAAACTTAAAACTTAAGGCTGCTGAAGAACTGTTTTCTGAGTTTTAAATTTTCACAAAAAGAGATAAAAGATAAAGAGGAAGAGGACATTCATAAAATAAAAATATTCTTAACCTCTTTTTCTAATGTAGACTTCGTAAAACTTTAAATTATAAATTCTAAAACTTTTCTAAACTCCCAAACTTAGTTGTGCGTGATAATACTCACAATTTCTCCTAAAAATGTCATTAATTTAATTACTTTTTAATTTAATAATTCATTTTAAAATTAAAATTGACCGGTCTCCTAAAAATTTAAGTTAAAGAGAAGTTAAGTTACACGCAATATTCTTAGTAAACGCAAATCGATTAGTGGAAGATCTATAATGGTAAAGCATTTTAAGAATAGGTATTTAAAAAGATTTGAGATTCATATTAAAGATGAAATCCGTTTTTATGATAGTAATCATTCCTACAGTGGTATTAGATAATCGTTTTTGCCCTAGATATTGCGAAAAAGGAAGCAATTTTATAGGAGTAGGTATAGATAAAAACGAACAATCGGGGTTTTAACATAAAACAAATCTCACGTCAGAATTTTACAACTATTGGGTAATAAATGAAAAAAATTATTTTGAAAATCCATTGTCCCTTAATGATGATGAAAATTGAATATGAGCTTTTGGGAATAGTGATGTGGAACTAAATGGCGAATGAATAAAATAAAAATATTTATTTACTACGCTTTTGAATCACTAATTTATATGCATTATTTAATTATACTAATGAGTCAATAATATATTTTTGTTCCAACAATACTGCAAGAATTTGAAAAATCCGTTGTCCGATTGTTCGTTTGTCCAATAGAAAGCTTCGATTTAAATGAGCTAATTAGACGGTTTTTTTTAATCATAAAACAAACTCTTGTATTATAAAAATTATTATTAAATACCCCTCTTCCTTGATAACGATTGTAGTATGGCATGGGCTTAATCAAATTCTGAATGTATTTTTCCTTCGGGTGATGCTACAAAACACGAATAACTGTTTTCGTAACCGCCTTTGGGCTTGGGACCTTATCAGAAACTTTTCTCCTGGGTTCAGACCAGCAATTTTCAATTTTATTACTACTCTTTGAGGTCAGGAAAATACAGTTACTCTCTCTATCTCTCTCTGAGATACTTTTGCACCTGAGACAGGAAAATGGAGAGGAATATTGTGCATAAACTGTACTTTAACACATAATACAGCTGTTAAAAGAATATACATGTTTAAATGCTTGTTAGTTTTATTGGAAAATAAAGTTCTCCATCATGTTGAAAAATTTCATAATAGACATCCCCAAACTTGTCTAACAGAACTCTTTAAATGTGGCACTGAAGAATGTCAACACTTCTGGTGGTCATCTGGCCGAAGTGCCTCGTCATTAGCAGAAGTGACCAGATCTTGATGGACGAGATATCTTGTCATTAGAAGAAAACTGACCAGATCTTCTAATCATCGTAACAAAAATCGGTAATATCTTGATGACGATATATCTCTTCATTAGCGAAATTGGTCAGATCTTGATGGACGAGATATCTCGTCAAAATCACTTGTAGGGTCTTCAGAATTCAATATTCTCTCCATAAAAAAAAAGCCTGTATACACATTCATAGGAAATACTTCTCAAAGGTATTTGGCTGGGTGGGCGTTTCTTAGTTCCGCTAATACAATCAAGACGTATTTTTTATAAATTCGACGAGGCACTCCAATCATCGCAATTGTAGAGATTAAATTTTGATTTATTAGAAAATACCATCTTTTTAGTTGTCTATGGGCCTTTCTTGGTTCATTTGTCTATTTGAGGAGAGCTGGTTCATTTTGTTTGTCAACAATAGCCTCTTTAGCTTCTTCGTAGGACAGCGTGTATGGAGACCCAAACAACTAAGATGTAGATTGGTCGGGTTTATACTGCACAAAAAATAACAGAGAGGATACCAAACGATGTGAATTACTGTTATTCATCGTTCAAATAAACTTTCTCGAGCTAGTTTCAGGTCAGTGGAAACCCTATTTCTAAGTGAAAATCTCTAATCCAAAAAGATCCTAATAATATCTTCTATCTGAGCCTTCATTTCATTTGTACAGTAAGTATCAGTTTCTTTCCATTTAATCAATTTCCGTTATGCTGAAAGGGATTAAATACAACTCTCTGAGAAATATCTCGAGTGAAATATCTTTTCTTCATTGTTATTTTTTCACAGTTCTCTCCATAGTAAAATCACTTCAGAACGCTCATATTCGCAAAACGCCAAAGTCAGACTACTTTTCTGAACCAATCACGTTGTTCACCTGGTTACAAATCCTTAAAGAGTGTATGACACAGTAGCTGTTGCATATTATTCAAGTGTACGATACTGATGCAGACATTTGCATAGATTTCAAAATCTGACAAATTTAACCCTATAAGTGGTTTTGACGAGATCAAGATCTTACCAATTTTGCTAATGAAGAGATGTCTCCTTCATCAAGATATTGTCAGTTTTTTAATGAACAGATCAAGATCGGGTCAACTCTTTTGTAATGATGAGATATCTCTACTCATCAAGAATATGATCCGATTTGCTAATGACGAGATATCTAGTCGAGACTACCATCAGAAGGGTTAAAGGGTGATTCAACGATTTTTCTACTACTGTAGTTGAAAGAAATTTTAGGATAAGCAAGACATATGATAAATAAGAAAGTCGAATAAGAACAAGTTGTTATAAATGAAAATAATGTCATTAGTTTTTATTTTAAAAACGCTAATGTGACCCTTTGGAAAGCCGTAACTTGCCAAGTTGTCTCTCAGAACGATTTGGATTGGCAAGACCTGATTTTTCCTGTCACATACTTTGATAGTTCCTCCAACACATTCAAGTCCCGCCATTATAAGACGAACCCGTTAATCCCTGAGATGAGACCGCATTGAAACCTATTGCATCCACGAGATCTAATAGTGGATACGAAAGTTAATTACAGAAGTGGGAAAGGAGTCATTCACTTATACAGATCTTGACTGCAAAGCATGTTGCGCGTGATTTTATCCTGGACCGGTGCCGCCTCTGAATCCAATAACGATAAATTAATTGCCCAACTATCATGTCAGCGTTAAATTTCTAATATCTATGCAAAGGTACTATAACTTTAACGGAATTTTACAAGGTGCAGTCACACAGTTGGTGTTTAAAAGGGGATATTGCTGCATCCAATCGTTAGAGTGATTAGAGTGATGGGAAATTAGCTTTCCATGAATAGGAATTTGTACAGTGAAGTATATTTTGTTCGTAGCACTTTTGTTTACGCTAGAATTTACATTTGCATTTAGTGATCGTAATACACTGACATAGAGTGATCCCGTAACTTACGGTATTATTAATCCCCTTTGGTCTTAAACGTGTGTTTACTGTTCTCTGAAGTTCTTCTGGTTTTGACACAAGAGAAGTAAGTAACGAATTTTGTGACAAACCTCCAGGATACTAAAATGAAACGAATCATCATTCTATTAAACCGAAGTTATTGAAGATATGTGCGCCCCTTGTGTGCTTCTGTAGAGAAATTAATATTTATTATGCGTAATTACATAAGCTATTCTAAAGATGCATCTTTGATCACACTTACGATACTGTCACTATCTTGAAGCAATTGTAATATAAACTAACCATTAAGTTAGTTTGTACATAAAAGATTCTGATATGATGCTTTCTGGGAAAAGGATGTGTCTATATACATTTATCATTCAAATAAGCCACCTTTATGAATTAACACTTTTGCATTTCATCTAGTTATTATGAAAACAAATATCTGGTTACATTGAGTTATGTTCATTTTTTGACATGCTTATGTTAACAAATTTTAAATAAACTGTTGGTATCCCTGTTGTTTTTACAATTTTCCTCATAGCCGCCATTCACTTTAACCACAACCACAAACTCTTTATTTTTTATACTTTTTTTGCACTGCGGCCCTAATAATTTGATCATCCACTATAATTTTAATAAATAGATTATAACAGAAGCTGCAACATTACTGCAACTGCAACACATAGTTGTTCGTAAGTATGTATTCATCAGTAAATGTATAAAAACATTTACATTGCAGTTATAATTCAATAAAAGCACGGAAATATAAGAATGTTGCTGTTTTAAATAGGGGCATAATGTTAATTTCCTTTAGGAAACGATCGTGCGTCATCAATCTACCAGGGATGGATTGTGATTACAGCGATGTTACTGGAGCGGCCAAAGACCATGACTTTTGGTCGAGTCGAATGGCACCTGGAAAGAAGCGCAGGTAACTAAGTGTGGAAATAATTTGGTTTTACTGTAAAATAGATACAGCAGTAAATTTTTAAATCGAAAGGAATAGAAATGTTATGATACAGTTTTTTTGTTTTAAAATATTTAGTTGGATGGAAATTTAAAAGTATAATTGTGTCCACATTTCAGCACACGTTATTTTGCCTTTTGTTTGTCAATAGATAAATTTAAGTATTTGTTTATTTTTTAATTTTGTCAATATTCACACACTTGTATTTGGTAATTTTTTTACTGTTTTTTTGTTAGGGTTTTATTTTGGTGTTGATCTATGATTATCATTAAAAAGGATGATTGTAATAATAATTAGACTGTAATAGATAAAACTAAATTGGTTGTAATAATTTAAACTAAATATAAATAATTTGAATCATTATTACGAATAATAAAAGCTAGGCAGTAAATTAGAGATTATTTAGTTAGTTAATGTCATAGTAACTTTACATTATTTAATAATATAAAGTTATTATAACATTAACTAACTAAACACATTACATTAATAGTTTGCCTAACTTTATATTATTTAATAACAAAGTTAGGCAATGGAATAATAAAAGAAAGCTAAGGCGCTTTGATGGTAGCAATTTGATGATATTCTTACCGTGATTAATTATGTTACTTATAGAAACTTATTTGTTTATGTGTGTATAGATGAAAGTATAGTATGAATCGATAACAAGTTCACATTACTGAGAAATGAGAACTATTATTTCTTGATTTACAAAACTTTTCTCACATTCAAGATAAGTAATAAAACAATCTTTGACAGTGAATATATGTTCGCATGGATATTTTACACTGAACAAAATATAATGTGGTTCTATTCATCCGGGTTTCCCCGATTATTTATTTCCTGAAACATTACAATAAACACTTTTAGTTTCGATTTAAGCATCAACATAACCATAAAAATGGTACCAAGGACCATTGTGTGTTTCATATTGCATTGTGAAATTGTACTTTACTAATATTTTATTTTGAATGTGAGTAAGAAATTCTTCATTTGTACAGTACAAAAACTCATTCTAATAATTTTCAACACAAGGCATAATAGCAACATACTCAAATTGGAATAGTATCTGAAAGTAATAATATATTCCATCTTGCTGATTCAGATAGATGCTTTGTTTGCCTGAAGAACAAAGAGATCTTCTTGCACATCTTGTACTTCTGTTCTGGAGAGAACTGTTTTAGGAAAATTTTGATTGGCTATATGCTTTTTACCCCACCCTTCCAACCTAATTCTATGTTCCTGTCCTTAAAATTCTCTCTTATGTATATTGCTTTCCATGTTTATAGAAGATATTGTTATGTGCAAGCAAATGTACAGGGCAAATGTACCACAATGTAATAATATATAGCATTTGTAGATGTATGTATATCATGCTTAAATACATAGTTAAATTTAAACTTGATAATTTTATTAAAGAAATTAATTTGTAGCCGTTAGTTGAATTTCGAAGTGTGGGTATGCTGCAGTCGACAATTCGACTGTTAGCTCCTTACATGATTATCATGCCAGAAAGAACATATCTTCACGCACTATATGTCTGTAGAGGAAGGATGTAAACGAAGTGAACTTGGAAAGGTATTTACAATTAGCGCTGAAACAGCAATATTCAAATTAGAGTGTTCAAAGGAAGTGTAAAAAAGAGAAACTAAAGGCTAATTATTATAAGATTTTAGGCTTGACATGTATGTAAAGACCATCAATGGAACTTTAGAAACCACTTAAAATGCCAACTGTACTTTTTAAAATATATTTATTACAATTATTAGTTATATAGTAATCGAAGCACTGATATTCATAGAATTCGCTTGTAAAGTATTCCTATTTCTTTTTACCAACTGGACGTATACCAACCATCGAGCCTTTATTCAAGAACTTTTTAGCCATGAATCTATTTCTATGGAAGATAGTAGTTACCTTTGAACAAGGAATTGCACTTAAACATCCCAGAGAGCTGAATGAATCATTCATTAGTGTGCAGTTGGAAATTGTTGGGTTTTAACGGAAGAATGGTCTACATGTTTCCATTACAGTTTCTCTTAGTGCATGCAACTTTCCGTGAAAAAAAACACTAGCATTTGTTCATGGGAAACAGAATATCAATATAAAACGTTATAAAAATGTTCTTTATTATTTTCTAAATAAAAATTATTTGCTGTTTATTTCAATTTACTGTATTTAAAGAAACTCTTGCCATATTTGCAGATGTTCTAAACAAATTAATGACACATTGAAATACATTTTCCACACTTTTAAAATTACAATTCTTTGTTTTATCGTCATTTCACAGATTCCGTAAGTAAATGTCATTTATGTATTTTATGAAGCGGACAATACTGGTTTTACGCTTTTATAGAATCACACGTTATTAATCGAAATGGAGCAGATTTCATAGATCCCTACACTTGAATAATTTTACTGATATTTTAAACATTTTTATATATCGTCCGATGAGTCTAATTTCAATCATTTTGAAGTATTTTATAGGTATCTCAATTTTTCTAAATAAATTTGGAGTTGGTCACAAAAGTATTCGTCCGCATCATTTATTTTACAATTTTTATAAATTTTATGAGGATTACAATTTAAAATTGTACCGCATAAAAGCTCTGATTTTCTATTTTAGTCCCTCTAATTAACTGAATAATTAGTAACATTTTTTCTGCAAATATTCACAATGTAACGTATCCCATGAAGTCAGACACACAAAAGTATTCAGCCACCTACCTTAAAGAGCACAAATATTAACAAAAACGCAAAATTTAATGTCTAAGATCTAAAACAATTTCTCCCCGACCATGGTTCAAAATTACGTGGTGTTGTTCTTGATCTTTCCCTTTAGGTTTGATCCCGGACCGTCGCCAATAGCCCGTTGTGTTGCTCCAGTGTGACATTAATTAAAATACCTACCTAAAACAATTTCTCACATAAGAAAAATTAGATTTTTGAGGCATAAATGAATATTATATCACAAGGGATGTTAATTTGTACGAGGCAAATTTAAGAAAATAAATACAAGTGTAGAATTAAATTTCGTTTTCCCTTTTTTTTTCAGGCTTCCCTTTACTTTGAGTTTTAATAACTTTTAAATAGGTGGTAATTTTAAAGGTAGAATTCAACTATTTTGTGACAGCTTTCGAATTTAGAACTGAAGAAATGGAAAACCAATGTATGACTGAAAAATAAAATTGATTCTTCAGATGCACATTTAACGTTTTATGTTGAAATATTTTTTGTTATAACTTATGTTTTCAAAAGGCATGTTTTGCCATTTAAATTTTAAGGTCTAATTGGAAACAGTTACGCAAGTTCAATGTTGAAATTTTGTCACTTGCTTCTGCCCAGTGAAAAAAAAATGTTACTAGGCTGTAATTGTGACTTCATCTCGGCAATCATTCTTCTATACTAAGTGCTAAACTAGTTCATTTATTTTCTGGGGTATAATTTTATCGGGGAAAATGCCACTGTCATTTCGAAAGACAGCCAAAAAGTTCGGAAGGAACATAATAATCTTCACCTATAAGACATCCAATTTATGTCTCAGCAATATCAATTTATATCACAAAAAGGTGTAACTATAAGATTAATTTTTATCATAATTCATGTTCATAAAACAATCACTGTAAACGTAAATTCTTTCATATTTCAGTTAGTGTTTAATAAATATATTATTTTTATACTGATAATCACGAAATTCGGGAAAATTTTTCTCAGATTCGTATATATAATACAGTTTGTATACATAAAACATGCCCTAGAATACGTATCTTTGCTTCAAATAAACGCTAATTTAAAAAATGTTCATACATAAATAAGTAATAATTTATTAAAAAATAAATTATACTTTTTAGAATTATTTTCAATTCATTTTTTTTCTTTCGTTCGCTATTTTCTTTTTAACTTTGTTCAATTCACGAAGTTTATCCAAAGAAATAATTTCTTACCATATTTTATAGAGCGAACATATTATGAAAGTAATTTGTATCTTAAAACATATTATCGAGAATAATGCATATGTATATGAATTTATAATGTAATGTATCTGAATTATAAGTAAAATAAAAGTTCGAAGTGATTCGTTGGATGCATTTTAAGAAATATTAATTAACTTACGAGGTCATAGATATATAGAAGACATCTGTGGTTATTATTAACTTTAGTTTGTCACAATGGAAATACATCAAAAATTTACTCGAACGCGTGTAAAAGCAGCTTAATTACATAACTAAGTATTAATTTCTTTTTTTAGATATCGTCGGGCACTCCGCTTCCTACTTTAAATGAAAAGAAAGGAACCCATTGGCTAATTACTGTACACCCTTTCAAGTCCAAGAGCATTTTACTAATATAATTGTTATTATTATAGTTTTTAAGTAAACACAATCACAAGTAAATGTGCGATACGTGTTATAATAATTTAAAGTTTTCATTACATGGATTTCTCTATTTATTTTATCGTGAATCATCTGTTAATAATTTCTTTTTCAGGATACAATATTTAATTAAGCTCTGTTCAAAGATTTTTAATATAAAATATTGTACAATTATAAAAGTGTTCGCCCTGTACAAATTTTCATATTGCATTTTACCTTTAGGATTGAAGTAAAATGAAAGTATTTTTGCGTGAATTGCAAATTAGAAAAATTCAAACTATTGCATTTTTAGGTTTTTCTTGTTTCAAATAATTTAATAGTTGAATTTGAAATGGATTTTTAATAATTGTATCTAGTGGATTTTCAAAAAGTTCAACATTCCCAATAATTAAGTTGTGTATTTATGTGAACTTATGGAATTATTAAAACATTTTCAATAATCTGGATGTATTGTTGTTATCGGTTTTAGTGTGCTTCTTCCCTTATCCCAAGAACTCTCAAAAATGTAAATTAAATAAAGAGTGCAACATATTTTTTCCTGTATTGTTTATTATAATTTTTCAAGATATGTTGTGGCTTTGTATACTGGATGTTGTAGCAATGCAATTGGTAGTATGTGTATGCAATAAAAGTATTTTACATTATATTTAGTCAACTTGAATTAGAAATCGAAATAAGAGAAGTATTTTACTTAAATTATGACCATTAACTAATTTAAAAAATTCGAAATACAATGTTTAAATGTTCTTAAGTAAATGCTATAATATCAAAACATTGTTACATAATTTTTGAAATTACTATACTTACAACTAATATACTATTTACAATATATATAAAACTTGACTGAATAAAAATATTGAAAATAATTACAATTTATATACAATATATTCTTAAATGAAAAATATACATAATAAGCAATAAAAGACATTTGTGGTCATTGAATTAAATTCAGTTAATAAAAAAATTGTAAGGTACTTATAGCTGATATATTTAAGGAGTGAAATGTTAATATTATTCAACGAGTCACAATTGAAGACTCGTTTACTTGATACAACATCAAAGAAATTAATAAATTGTATCATTAATACCTCTATTTAAAAAATCTACGCAATTTAAAACGTTGTGGAAGGTTGGTTAACTAAATATGAAGACAGAACTATATGGAACACCTTATAAATGCCATTTGAGAGGACTTTCTGGACTCTAATTTTACAGATCACACAAGCGCGATTTGAGATACATAGGTTAAGGTATATTCTGTTATATGGTGTATAAGCTTATGGTATATAGGGTTAATAGGAGTTGTCGGAATGCATACATTCCAAGTGGAAAGTTCAGATAATTTTTAGAACATTATTTTTAACTTCATTCTCAAGCATTCCAATAACTAATTACTAAAGTTTACAATGAAATACAATAAAAAGCTCTCTTTAAAAATTGTATCATAAGTACAAATTTCAACAGAAAAGCTGGCATTTAAAAGTAGCTATGCATTTAATGTTTAAGAGAGAATTGTGTAAGAATTAATATATTTCAGGAACCAAAGAAATTTATGACCATAAATAATTTTATATCTGTGAGACGAAAAACTTTGATCTCAGAATTTCAGATTTCAGAGCAGCACGTACTGATATTTAAAACGCTCAGTAGTTTCTATTCAATTCAGGCTTAGATATTTCATTTCAAACGTCCAAAAATCTCCCTTTGAAATTCGCATTCTTGAAAAGATAAGGGTTTTTACGAATTCCCTTTCAATGCACCGTATAAAACCTATAACGTACATTACCTTAAGACGTAGTCTGGCATATTAACATATAGATGAGAAAAATGCTTTGAGTGATCCGCTCACTTGAGTTTTCATAGTCCCTTTACCTCTGTTGATGAGGTATGAATTATTAATAGTATGAATCTCCTAACACACAAAACACGTTAATTCATTATGGTCATATAGCTTTTATGTGGGCTTCTAAAATTACTAGAAATATGTTTATTTATTTGTATATCATATCGTAAAACAGCTCTTTTATTTTTCCTGACTCTGATATTACTCTATTCAATTCTCCATGCCGTTACAGTCGGTTCTCCACTTATCGAAGTTGATGGTTTCATAAAAAAATTCGATTAGAAACGATTATTTTTATTGATATGTATTATGTAGATTATGTGTTTGGAAATAAATTTCTTAGTCACTACTCTCGTAACTAGCTTAAATGAATAAGAATTACATTATTTGCAAGGAATGGTTGAAAGAAAATTTTAAATAAAAGATACGCTTAACATACATTGAACTAGTGAATTTGCATAGAACTCATATGCATTTTCACGCATGTAAAGGGCCGCGGTAGCCCAGTTGGTAGAGTCGCGGGTTAGCAACCGGAGGGTTGCGAGTTCAAAACTCCAACCAACCAAAGACCGCCGTGTACATGAGGGCTAGTGCACGCTAAATCTGTCGTTGCCTCAAATATCATCACTTTGGTGAGGTGTGGAGAGCGGGGTGCTATCTGTCTTACTCTCGACATCTTACCGTGGGTCAAAATTACGAGGTGTTGTCCTCTAATCTTTCCCTTCCGGACCGTCACCAATAGCCCTTTGTGTTGCTCCATAGCGACGTAAATTCAACAACCAACCACGTATGAAATTTTCTGCTTTCCTGCTGCATTATATACCTGTTTCTGCTGGCCTCGTAATAGAGTGGTTAGCATACTGTCCTTTGGTTAACACACTCTGGGATCGAATCCCGCTTATGGCATCACCATTCGTAGTGATTTGGAAACCACTTTAAGTCGTGGGTCTAAGTGGTATGATCACCCGAGGCAAGAAGTTCATTTCATTATGCTCAGCTAAAGCTAGCAGATAGAGGCAGTGTCAAACTTTTTACTTTTGATGCCTCGCGTCTGCACACTATAAGAAACTACATCTCCTTTTCTCTCAGCCATGCCTCCCTGGGTACAATAGGGACAAAAAAGACCAGACTTTCCCTCTAGGTTCGTATGTATACTTGAAGCCAATGGAGA
The DNA here is from genome assembly GCA_933210815.1 of Meta bourneti. NCBI lineage: Eukaryota > Metazoa > Arthropoda > Arachnida > Araneae > Tetragnathidae > Meta > Meta bourneti. The sequence continues at coordinate 74,185,718 of OW119923.1, read as the reverse complement.
TAGAATTGGGTTGAAAGCACTTTCCATTGTGCTTTAAATGCAACTAAGCTCAGGCCTCGCCCGGGCACATCTCCTTTCTCTTATGAAAGCTTGTTGTCTATGAGCTCTGTCGTGATGGCCTTAAGTCTAACAGATTTGGTTGTAATCTTGTTTATGGCCAAGGGAGATCAGAAACAGCATCAACAACACGGATCAAATTAGTCCTCGTGTGGAACAAAATGACCTTAGAGTGACAAACAAGCTATAACTGTTCAATATCTTTTTTCTGACATGTCGACATTAAAGGAGGGGAAAATTTCTATATCCTATACATACATTTCATTATGAAGAAATGTTGAGATATAATGAGACAGTTTTTCTATTCAATGATTACGGAGATCTAAGCTATTTAAATTTTGATAAATAGAAAAATTTGATTTTTGAAAGTCTAATTTTTCTCTTGGTTGTTTGTTGGAGTTATATGGTACTCTATAACGTAACTATTAAGCACATACCTGGTTTTTTATACCTGGGTTATTGGCATTAAAATAACGATAAGCTATCACATACTGAAATTGGTTTACTGTGATTTATAGTTTACAAATTCGTAGTGTATAATTGTGTACTGAATACATCCACGTTATTGTAACACGGCTATTTTATATTTTAACTTTCTATGTTCAAAAAAGATGTCGAAGACGCGTCCGGAGTCTTTTACATGTGGTATGACCTCAGTATGGGCGTGTTTTATATTTAAAATAACAGTCCAATAAGCCCTGAAACATTCAGAAATTCCAAAGGAATACAAACCATATAATATATGTACATCAAACATAAACATTCATTTAAATACTCGTATAAATAAAATATAAACAGACCGACTGGACGACAGGTTCATTTGGTGAATGACAATTACGGAATATTATAGATTTGTGCTATAAAAAAAGTTGCATACTCTGACAATTTAAACGATCTGTACGAATTTAAAGAAAAATTGATTAGCGCAAATTTTAAATAAAAACCTAAAAATCAATTAAAGATACCATTATAGTCGCATGATAGACGATCCCGTTGCAAAAACATTAACGTTAGAGTAAATTCAATACTTTCTTTGCCAGCACTTCCGTAAGCCATAAGATGCACTTACAATGAATCCTTTCTCATGTGAATCCCAGCGGAAATGAAATGGCGAATAGATTGGCAAAGGAGTGCATATCAGAGTCATTGCAATTCATTACTTCCATTACGAAATTTTTACGGAAAAGAAACTTCACAACAATATCTTTAGGGACATTCCTCCCACCCATAGCTGGTACCAGAGGAAACACCTAGGAGGCGCTCGTATTCAAGGATGATAGAGATCATCAGACAGCCATCTTTGAAGTGGTCACTGGACATTTAAAATAAATTTAATTTGATCATGATTTCAAAATTTTCCCGACCTGTCGGAAATGCAATATGAAACAGGCCTCTCCTGATCAACTCATTGTTTGCCTGGGGCTGTGGGTAGGCAGGTAGTTGAATTTACGTCGCACTGGCGAGATGGTCCGGGGTCGATCGCGAAGGAAGATTCGAGGACAAAACCTCGTAATTTTTAACCACAATCAGATGACGAGGTCAAGATCTGATCTGGAACCCTCCCTTCCAAACTTCCACTCCAATTCATGCCAACGTGAGGACATTTGAGGAGCAACCCATGTACATGAAGGTCTTTGGTTGGACCGGGTTTCGAACTCGCTACCATCCAGTTGCTAAAATACAATTCAACCAACTGGGTTACCATGGCCCCTAGGGCTGTCTAGGGAGGTTGGTTAGTTGTTTTGGGGTTATGTGACACAAAGGCCATGTATGACCAAACTGTGCCAAACAATCCTAACGCTTCTCCCGACAATGCGTTGTTTGTATAGGCAATTTGGACATAATTTGATGTAAAAATAGCTCATTATGCAAATTTTACGCACATAAATTTCGATTAATGTTATTCTCTATTAAATGGTGACTTTGAATTTGCTCCACTGTGATCGAAGTTCTAATAAAGAGGGGTGGTTTGATTTTTTTTCCCGCAGCTGTACATGTACTGAATTTAATTGAAAATTTGTTTCAAATCGCAGAATTTTTCTCTTTCGTTAACTTCGAATCCGATTTAAAGAAGGGCTAAAGTTAGTAGCAGAAATAAAAAAAGAAAACTGTATGCGATATAAAAAGAAAACTGTCTATTTGAAATCTACTCAAAACATACCTTCGATATAAATATTTACCAACATCAAATTGAGAGCATGTGTTCTTAGCACGACCTAAGGTATTCCCTACGTTAATTAAGTTTCAATAATCTTATGTTCACAAAATTATTAAAAATATTTCGTAATTTTATATGAATTACCCCAAAATCTTAAGAATTAAAACAATTCAGTGTAGAGATTTTATATTAGTTTTGAGTTATATAATTTAAAAATAATGTTAAGCAGTGCAAAAGTGTAATAGTATAACTAATGAACATAAAACAAATCATAATTTTCAAAAGAAATTGTATCTTACGCAATATAAAATATGAGAAAATATTTATTAGATAATTTCCTTGAACTTGAATGTTCGCATAATTCTGAAATAAAAATATTCGTACTATATGAACGTATTAAACTGTAACGCTATCAGACAGCTATTAAGACAAACTTTTTAGCAACCGTAGTAGTTTATTAACATTTAATGCTAAAAAGTTAACTTCTCAGTATTAAATGAGTGATATTAGTTTCTTGACAATAGTAAAAACAAAATATGCATTAAATTGGAAGTGAACAGAAGATGAATCATCTAGAAAAAAAATAAAATACATCTGATAAATAAAGTATTTTTGCACATTTCTCATCCCCATTATCACACTTAATTTTCCTTGTCTTTTCAATCAACCATTAAATCCACGGATAAAAACATGACGCAGTGTTAATATTAAAACAGTAGTGCCATCTTGTGACCAAACTAGTAAAATCAAAGTTTGTGTAAAAAACAATTAGTTAAATAAGCACCTTATGACTTAAATTGATCAACGACTTTTTACTTTTTTAATGTAAATTTCATAGAGGGCTTGTGATTTACAGTGTTTTAGTAGAACTTTAAATATATTTAAAATACTAACGGGTAAACGAAAGTTTCTCTTGAAGATTTTGTCTTCGGTACTGGAAAACCAAAAATAAGTTTATGAAAGTTAAGAAAGTCATGAAAAGAATTCAATTAATTTTTAAGGAGGGATAGAACTTTAATTTGTAGTAGATAACAAAGTTTTGTGTATTGATATTTTCTCAAAAAATTTTATTATAAAGTTCATCTGACTACTTGGTAGCAATTTCAAATTTTGACTTAATATTTTAGTTTCTTCAGAAAATAACTCTTTCTAATTAATACTATCTTATAGCACAAAAAGTAGTTTTATTCAAAGAGAATGGATACACATCTTTTGTCAATTCTTCTTAAATCGTATTCAAATTATAAAACTGACTCTAAAGACTATTAAACAAGAAAAAATTAGGAGTTAGATCATAAGCTGTAAGAAAATACAAATATGCTCCAATCATATTAGTATCTGAAGAACTGAAGAAAAATTTTAAATTAAAGCTACCGAAATACAATTTTTATATTTATCTGAATAATAGTTTCTTCATTCCTCTAAGGCTTCTTGAAAATTTACTATATGCTACAATGACTAAAAGAAATGAGAACACAAACTTCGCATTTCTGTCTATATCCTATATTTCTTTACATAAGCATCAGTTACTCTTTATTTTTGTGTTCAAAAATATAAAACTATTTTAATGTGCACCGGAAAGTATAACTTCTATATTTATTTTAAATGTAAATAAAGTTTCGGTCGTTTTCTGCATGCACTTATGACCCTCTATTAAGGAAAATTAGTTATTTGACAAAAATTACAGAAACCAACAAATATTTCAATAAATCAAAAAAAGTATTAATAAATTTAACTTCCTTTCTGGACAATAACGGATATTCTTTTTCTGTTAGGTTTCTAATCAATATTTTTAAATAAACCTATAAAAGCCTATTTTTTCGAGGTAATGTAGTATCTGCTTTCTTTAAAACAGAAATTTCTTTAAGAAAGAATTACTTATTTTGAAACTAATACAACATCCTATATTTTTGAGTTTACAGTTGTAACAATTCTTTCACGATAGAGGTCGCCACAATGATACGCATTTTTTGTAAACTGGCATTTGTTTCTTTTCTATCAGCTTCGATGCAGCCAATATAAAGAATATTATCAAAAGATATTTAATTTAAGCAAACATGTTTTTTCGGAAATTCCTTCGTGGCATGTTAACAAAACCTATTATACTCGCCCATATTATTTTAAATCTCATCTATTGTTATTTTTTGATAGTTTAAAACATGATTCAAGATATTCGAAGTCGTGTCCCAATACAAATGTAATGTAACCATCATTAACGAACTAGGTTTCAAAATATTGTTGATGTTACATATTCACAAGACATTGCATATAATTCTGCATAAAAGTGTAACATTCATTTGAGTTGTAGAATTTCATTTAATTTATTCTGGAAATATTTAGCGTATCTAATATCCAAGTCTGATAATTAAGTGATTCATATATACAATCCACACGACACGCCACAATACAATAACCACGGGAAAAAAGAAACTAAACCCTATTTAATACGAATACTGTGAGTAAAATTATTTATTTTTGAAGTTTTGTAATGATAGGACGATTGTAATTAATGCACCTTTAGTGTAAAAATCCAAAATTTAACATCTAATCCCATTATATCTACTAATATAAGTCGAGCGTTGAATTTTGTAATTTTTTATACCTGACCACTGACCATTTCGGCACTACGAGGGGCGGACTGACAGGCCTAGTAGTGAAATATTCGTGAGGAAGCACATAGTGTGTAAGTTGTCATAACTCCTAAAGGGAACTATCAATAGTATCCATACGCTTATGAACCAGGATTATAAATATAAAAATGATTATAATTATAGTTTAGTATTTTATGTTATGTTATGTTATGTTAATGGTTATGTTATATTATAACAGTATAGTAGAGATAGTATAGTATATAGTACAACATATGATATAATATAGTATAGTGTAATATAGTGTAGTATAGTATGATAAAGAATGGGGAAAAAGTATAGTATAGTATAATATACGTAGTATAGTATAGTATAGTAATAATTACTGTAATCTATGCTTATCAAGTTAACATGGGTTTCTTTTCTTTATAAGTTTTCATGAAGGTGTATTATGCATGAAATATAGTACAGTATCAATAAAGTTTTACAGAACGCATACAATTAATTGCTTAAGTGTTTAGCATTATCACTTTTTCTGGGACGTTTAAGGTGACTCTTTTTTAATATTTATACTCAAAATTATTCTAGGTCTCACATTTAAAATATTAGCAAATCTCGTTTGGAAAAATATTTAACATTACATTTTATTAAAAATAAGAAATACAATAAGTACACACAGTGGAATCCACACTCAAGCATTATTTATGAATATTTCACGAATCCACAATTCGGATTGAAATGAAACAATATGCTTATGTAATAAAGTAATGCAAGTACAGCAATGGAAAAAATTAAGACGAATTTAATGCCGGGATTATACATTAAAAAGATTCCCAAACAAGATTTACTCATATCACAAAGAAAAGTTTGTCCATGAGCTGATCCAATACAACATAAAAAAAACAGGAATAAATGCTGTTTTTTAATACTAAAACAAAATTAATACATTTCATAAAATTAAACATTGGTGCATGAGCTGTTTCAAGACAACAATGAAAAAATAAGGAAGAATTTAATTCGGAACTTATGCTTTTTTTAAATACTGAAACAAGGTTTCATAATATAAAACGTTGGTTCATGACCTGATTGAAGACAATAGAAAAAATAAGAAAATATTTAATAGGAAAATTTTACATATTTTTTAAATTCTAAAACAAGGTTTATAAGTTCAATGAAATAAAACGTTGGTTCATGAATATTAATAAACATCTGTTACTTGTAGATCCTAATATCTCACAACGATTTTTTTTTTGGTTTCTATGAGGTTGTACATGGAACTGTGTGAGTAGGAAGTCCATCCTTTGAAAGCATTTCCGTTTTAAGCTCTGGAATTGTCTTAGTGAGAACTCAGCAGATGATATTTGTCTTCCTAGTGCATTCTACACATACGTAATCAGATTCATATGTGAAGACCATGACTTTGTTGGATTATAAATTTAAAGAAAATCGTTTACCGGCTGATATATCAATGAGGACTGGCGTTATTCTCAATAAATTTGAATTGGGAACCTGGGACATCTCGAAAGCCCAAAACATGATATTTTAATTTGTCATCAGTCCAACAGAGAAGAAAAAGAGAATCACTTCTCTTCATTCATAGGAGGCCAAAACTAAATGTAACATTCAATATAGTATACTTTATATGCATAACATTCACATAAGGAACTGTTTTCATATCAAATTGCACACAAACTTCATAATTATAATTCCCAATTGCTATTCAAAATTATGACACCAAATTTTTATTTTATATCAGATTTTAGTCATTTGGTCAGTCATGTTTCAAATCATTCGATCTAGCGGTTTTGAATTCTGGGTGTAGAAAACGTGATTTAATGGTAATTCAGTTTTTCCCCAGACTCTTTTTTATATCTTCCCAAAATTTCCTTACCACGCTAAAATTTATTGCTGTGTTACTTCTAAAAACCCACGCTTAATTTTCATAATGTATCTTTTTTTATTAGTTTTTAGTGTCCAATTTAATTATGAACCTTTTTCGAAAGAATTAGAATAGTAATATTGTAGTTTGATGAAAATCGATTGAAGACTTCTTATGAGACTGAAAAATTAGCTCTTTCTTTTCGATAGTTTTTCCTCTATAATAAATTAAAATATTCTATAACGTTAGCCATTTTTCCTACCATTCCCTCTTTTATTTTAAATTCGGAGAGGAGTTGGAAAATTTTCATTATCGTAAAAGTTTTTCAGAATCGATTTCCATCAAAACATATGAAAGTTACCATTCATAATTGTTTGAATATTAATGTCATAATTAACATTGTATTAAAAAAATTAGCTTAAAAAAGCGTCACGTCTCTTTTGTGCGTCTGGATTTTTTATAGTAACATAATAAAATATCGTGGTAGAAAGATTTTTTCGGAAGATATGAATGCGAAATATGCCTGGGAAACTAATTTAATATTGGCTGCTTCAAATTTTCCATACTCATTATACATTAATAGCTGGACAAAATGACATGAAATGGTTTATGCGATTATTTTTTCTACCGATTCTAAATTTGCCGTCATAATTGGGTATTGCTATTAGATATTACGAAGTTTGTCTGCAATATGGTATGAAATTGATCTCAAACTGATTTTATGTATATGGATTTAAAGAAGACGTCCTTCCGTAAAAAGGACGCCCGCTTAAAGTCATAGATTAGCAACCGGAGGGTTAGGAATTCGAAACTTGACCCAACCAAAGACTCGTTTAAGTGGAAGCTGGTGCACGATAAATCCGCCCTGACCTCAAATGTTCTAACGTTGG